>OY728166.1:775643336-776868069 GCA_963277665.1 Viscum album
TGGGTGTGTCCACATATGATTCATGTTCAAAATTTATATTTCATATGCGTTCTGCGCTTATGTGGACGATTAATGATTTTCCAGATTATGTAATGATGTCTAGATGGAGCACAAAGGGAAAACTATCATGTCCTGTTTTTATGAAGAATACATGATTCATAAGACTGAAACATCACTGTAGTTTTAGTTTTATGGGACATCGATGATTCTCACTAATGGACCATCTATATATAAATAATCATTGAAGATTTGATAATACCACATAGACCAATGATCCACCTCAGCGTTGGTCTAGAACTTATGTGTTTAATGAATTGAAAGATTTTGGTTTTTCATTCAGTAAGAGTCAAATGAAATCTGGAAAGAGAAAGAATATTTCCACTGAAACCTGTTACAATTGGAGGAAGAGGAGTATCTTTTTTGATTTACCTTATTGGTCAACCAATGTTTAACGTCATTTCTTAGAAGTAATGCACATTGAAAAGAATATATGTGAAATGTTTCTTTCGATACTTCTAAATTTTAATGGAAAGACAAAATATGATTTACAGTTTCAATATGACTTGGTGGATTGGGGCATCAGACCAGAATTGCATCCTGTGCATATCAGTGAAAATAAATGGCAAGTTCCATGTGATTCTTATGTGATTACACATACAAAATTTTTTTTTTCTGAAAGTATTAGAGACTATTAGAGTTCCGGATGGCTATTCAATAAACATATCTAAATGGGTCAACAAAAGATATTTGAAGCTAAAATCATTGAAGACTCATGATTATCACATTCTTCTGCATGAGTTTATTCTAATAGAAATCCGTCATATTTTTTCCAATAATGTAAGGGTGAATGTTATTCAGTTGTTCCATTTTTTTAGAGATCTTTTTGCTAAGAAGTTGTCCAATTCGTTCTTGAAAAAAATGTTGACAGATGCCCCCACTAATTTTGTGTTAGTTGGAGAAAATATTTCCTCCATCATTTTTCACATGCATGCTGCATCTGACTGTCTATGTTCCCACTGAAATACTTCTCAGAGGACCTTTTTCTTTTCATTGGATGTATCCAACTGAAATAAATATGTACACATTAAAGTCTCATGTCCGAAAAAAGAATCATCCTGAAGGTTCTATCATGAACGGTTACTTGTCCCAAGAATGTATGGATTTATACTCAATGTATTTTTCTGATCTTACTACAAGAATGAACAGACCAACAAGAAATGAAGAAGAACAGCATGAGAAAATTGAACCCAGTTTTCCATCACTTCCTCAAACAGGAGGAATTCCTGGGTCATATACATTGAAGACATTAAGCCTTGAAGAGCGGTAGATGGCTGTAGACGCCGGAAAAGTCCGTTGTTCCCAAACAAAGCTCCGGATGCGGAAAGCGAGGTCATATTTGGAGTCGGAAGCACGTTTTGGAGGGCCCGGAGGCCTTGCGCGGAATTTTGGAGGCCCGCGCGCAAAGTTGATCAGCCGCGCGCAAACCTCCCGGGATGCGCGCAAAGCACTGGGACGGCGCGCAATTTTGCGCGCCAGTGGCCCGCGCGACTCCCTTGCGCGCCGGGCCCGATTCCGCGCCCGCGAAGAGAATTCCGCGCCCGAGAACCGGATTCCGCGCCCGGGGTTGCCTATAAATATAAGGCGACCCCCGACGTTTTGAAGGTTGCCAGAATTCGAACGGTCTCTCGTGCGCGCAATCCAGCCCCTTCCGCGCGCAATGCCGATCTTCAGGTAACCTCTTTTCTTTCACGCAAGAAAGCCTTGGGGTTCGCCTTCGCGCGCAATCCCTTTGGCTCCTTTCCTTTGAATAAATATTCACCCAAAGGAATTCGCGCGCAAAAGAAGCCTCTTGCGCGCAATTGCCCCCGGGGTGCGCGCAATCCAGCCCGATTGCGCGCGCCCCCCCTTCTCAAAGTGGCCATTCATTAGAGAATGAGCCGTTGCCCCCCGTGCGCTATCCGAAGCCCGGTGCGTGCAATCTCAATCATTCGCGCGCAAAGTGCTGGCCCAATTGCGCGCCAGCCGTCCCATTTGCGCGCCGACCCGCGGAATTGCGCGCAAAGCTCATCTTTTGCGCGCAAACCGCCAGGGTCGACCCTTTTGACCCCCTGAGGGTACCCGCCTGCGTGGCGCCCGATGATCTTCATCCTGGGTGCCCGCACCGTGCGTTGTCTTCCCGTGCGGCCCACCAGGCTCGCGCGAAGTGACACGGACCCATTGGCGGCAGTAACCACGTCCGAGCTACAAGACGTTAAACTGTTCAGCATACGTCCCACACGACGTTAAACTGCACATCGTCCGCACTGCAAGACGTTAAACTGCCAAGTGTTTCATCCTGCATGACGCTAAACTGTACCACGTCCAAGCTGCAAGACGTTAAACTGCCAAGCCCCTTCGTCCTCAACACACGACGTTAAACTGTACTTCGTCCGACAAGACGTTAAACCATCCGCTTCGTCCTCAACACACGACGTTAAACTGTACTTCGTCCGGCAAGACGTTAAACCGTCCGCTTCGTCCTCAACACACGACGTTAAACTGTACTTCGTCCGGCAAGACGTTAAACCGTCCGCGTCACTTGATCCCGTGCCCCGCACGCAGGGTCCCCCCAGTTTGGATGTGGCCCCCGCCCTCTCGTCTCTGCAGTGATGTCGGGATTGGAGTGGCCTTCGCCCACGGGGGTAGAGTGTTGCAAACAGAACGAACTACGTGGACTTTGATCCCTGTCTTCTAAACAGGGTACGTAGGAAGCCTCTCCAAGGTTCAAGCCCACCACCTGGTCGTCCCGGTCGTATTCACATCGGTTCGTCCATCAGTGGACCTCTCCTGGGTTCACACTTGCGTCGATTCACCTATGAATCCGCTCTTGTGGGGGACTGCACATGTGTATCTCCATTGCACTTCCCCACTGCCTTTCTCTATTTCTCCCTCCAGAACGAACTACGTGGACTTTGATCCCTGTCTTCTAAACAGGGTACGTAGGAAGCCTCTCCGAGGTTCAAGCCCGCCACCTGGTCGTCCCGGTCGTATTTACGTCGGTTCGTCCATCAGTGAACCCCTCCCGGGTTCACACTCGCGTCGATTCACCTATGAATCCACCCCTGTGGGAGACTGCACGTGTGTATCTCCATTGTGCTTCCCCACTGCCCCTTTTTCTATTTCTCCTTTTATCGTCCAGCATGACGTGAAACTGTGATCCACCCGGCCGTTCCATCCCCCTCTGTGCGAGGTGGTCCGGTTCAATCCTCCGCCCGGCGGCCTCGATCTCTTCGTGAGTCGGCTTGCCGACGTCCAGCATGACGTTAAACTGTATATCCGAACTACGCTGACTTTGATCCGCGCTAACGCGCGGTACGTAGGAAGCCCCTATGGGGTCCAAGATCTTCACTCCATCGTCCACCCTGATCCTCACCCGGGCCACCACATCCCAGTGGGGTCATGCCATTTCATTCCACTCCACTTCACTCGGGAGGCCGCCCATGTGCTGGCCCCAGCGTCGGAGGTTCCCCGCAAGGGGTTCTGTCATCTGATCCACTCCTCGTGTTGATCAGTCCGATGTCGTCCCCGCTGGACGTTAAACTCGCGGCATACCCCATGTTAAACATGGGAAGCTGAGGAAAACCTCAGGTAACACAGTTCCCCGTACCCAGTGCGGGATGCCTCAGGCCATCATGCCTTCAAGAAGCCCTATTAGGGACGAAAGACAGACATGCAGAGCCGCAGTGTCAAGACACGCCCCTAGCACCCAGAGCCACCCGGTCTCCTCACCGCAGGTTGCTGCCCCGACCAGACTCCTTGGAGCGTCCGGGCGGAAGCAGCGTAATTAACCGGTGTCCATGAAGATATGGCGCTGGGAACGAGATTCACGAACATTCTTAAATCTATGAGGGAGACCCGGATTAGGCGACGAGTTCCGAGGAGACGTCCACGGAAGGAGGATCCAACATCCCATCATCCCGGTTTCGATCAAGGAGCAGACGCCCCTGAATAAGGGACGGATGCCGCCCGCCCTTGGAAAGCGGGACTGCGGGACCACAAGCCGCGCGCGCCCATCCCCTCGGGTCGACGGGTGCACGCGCGAACGCGTCCCGGCGGAACAGCGTAACCCGACGCACATCCGCACCGAAACAGAAAAATGGTGAACCCGACGTGAATCTCTTCTCCTCAATGCGAAGACCGATGGCTTTCAGAGGTGTTGGAAGACCAGCATGCTGCTCGACCGAGCATTCAGTTTTACCCGCCAGGGGCTGAGGAAGGGAACTCGGGCACTCCGTCTCGCGACGTCGAGGGCCTGGGTCCCCCCCACAGAAGGCGTCGTGGCACTAATGGTTGGTTGTAGATTCCTTTTCCTATCAGTGTTAATGGGTTTTTCTCCCTGCTTTCAGAAATCAAGTCGCCCGACCCAGTGCCCGATCGCCACCCGCCCACTGGCGCAGGGGTAGGGGAAACACCGACGCGGCTACTCCGCGCGGTCCCGCCCGTTTCACAGCCGTCCCAGCAGCCGCAGCTGCGGGGCAACCACGCCCTCTCTCCCCTTGGAGGTCATCCAAAGAAGGGTGATCAACAACTTGGTGCGGAGATATGAGGAAGAGGGAGTCATCCCCACCAGGGACATGGCTCGCCTAGGCCTCGAGGAAGCTGCACCTCGCCACCAATGCCGCCCCCGAGGGCCGCGCAGGGAGGCACCGCTGCCTACCTCGACGTCCAACCGTTTCGGGAGTTTATCCCCGGAACGCTCCGACAGTTCCTTCCCCTATGCGGATGAGGTGGAAGATGCCCGGGACTACCCTATCCGGGATTCGCTCCAGGGATCCGCGATGAGGGCTCCTGTCAGGCCACGGCGACATCGCCGCCAGGCCTCTCAAGTCGAAGAACGGGCTCTCCACCTGCCCGCGCCGCTCATCCCGACTCGTTTGTCCCGACGCCAACGTCGGGCACGAGCGGAAGAGGATGCCCACCTTGGGGCCCTAGCAACAG
The DNA here is from genome assembly GCA_963277665.1 of Viscum album. NCBI lineage: Eukaryota > Viridiplantae > Streptophyta > Magnoliopsida > Santalales > Viscaceae > Viscum > Viscum album. Next base: position 775,648,314 of record OY728166.1, read on the forward strand.
CGGCCGCATTGGCCCAAGCCACTGTTGGCTACAGTCGCCAGACCCCTGCGCATCCTGAGCAGGGGCACTTCTATGCCCGACCCGGATCGAGGTCCCGACCGCCCCAAAGGCAGGTTGGGTTGACTCTCCCGGTTGCTGGTACAGACAATAGCCACCGCGGACCACCTCGCGGTAGCGCTATTCACCAGCAGGGTCTACTCCGTGTGGCCGATCTTGGAGGCATGGGTCATCCCACCTTCCGATCCCGGCCCGGAGGCCTGCCCGAAATCATCTCTCCCCGCGTCCCCTTTGATATCTGTCCCGGTGCCCCTCGCACCTTGGTTTCTAGTCCTCTTGGCCCCAGCACCAGTGCGGCCGGAGGACGCCAGGACAAAGATCAGCCCTGCCCCGAAGAACCACCCAGGGGCAGGAAGGCGAGGCGTCGACGCCGAGGGAAGAATGTTTCGGAATTCCGGACAGAGATCCGACCGGTTCGCTTCTCTGATTCAGAGGCGGAGTATGATTCGGCGACAGAGCCCTCCCCCCAATCCCGCCAGTCAGGGGCAGGGGTAGGAATGCGGCACGTCAGCCTCGTACTTCCCGCGAGCGAGATCGATATGATCCCCGCTTCTCTCCGAAGGTATATCCGGAGCAGCGAGGGCCTGGTAGACCCCCAAGGATCAAGCTTGCGGTTGGTACCGGCCCCTCTGGAAGCACCTTCTGCCTCGATCGGAGAAGCCGTAGACCTTTTCTGGGGACCGACGGTCGAACCATGATCTAGTGCACCCACGGCGAGCACCGACGCTACGACAAGATGTTCGCTCGCCGGCCCGTCCTATCGTGATGTGGTAGCCAGGGCACCACCACCCTCAGAGGGCGGCCCGGGATATGGAGGCCAATCGGCCTGCTCGCCGTATTCACCGCCGGCCAGCCCGTCGGCCCGGCGGCCCGCCTCGGCACCACTGCCGGTTCCCCGTCCGTTCCCGGTCATTGAAGAGGACCAAGGAGATCTGGGTCCCGAGTTTGAGTCGTGGAGCTTCTGGACCGTCCTTGCAGAGGGCCACTTCCCTGAGATGTTTTGGCCAGTCGCAGGACCGGACTTTGATGCACCCGAATCGCTCACCCCGGATGAGTTCGAATGCTTCCGCCGAACTCTCCGGGAGACTCAATCCCGTCTTCACCGCTTACAAATGCCATATCCCTGGAGTCAAGTGCACCTGGAGGATATTGGTGAGCAGTGCCGTCAAATTGACCTGGCCACGCTCCCCGCGGTTCGGCACCCCGGGTCATTTGGGTACCACGAGGCCCTCCAACAACGATGCGTTGAGTGTTTTCAAGTACTCCGCAAGGTTATCGAGGAAGCCACTCCCCACGTGTATATCCGTGGATGGGGGCAGTATGCTGCCCTACGCTTCAGTGTGATTCGCCGACAGCCCGATTCGCTGGGTGGCCCTGAGGGTATATCCCCAGGGACGGAAACAGTCAATATGGCTGACCTGTCAGGAGAGGGGAACGACTTGGAACTTCTCGACGGGGGCTTCCCCCCCGAAGACAAGCCGTTGTTGGATCCATCAGTGAGAGTTACTCGTCACCAGAGGAACCTCCTGGGTCTCCCCATGCCCACTGAAGCACTGACGTTGAGCCGAAACGTCAGCAAAGGTAAAGAGCACAGCGAGGCTATAAAGCCTGCCGACCCATCTGCCTCCATGCAGAGGGCAGAGGAGGATCCCGAGAAGGCTACGCTACGTCAACAGCTCGCCGAACAGAAGAAGCTGGTTGACCAGCTCCTCGCCGAGCGCGCTGTAGAGCAGCGGCCTGACTACGGTGATCCTAGGCCAGGACAGCAGGGACCGGAACAACCACTCCTCGATGAGACTCTCCCGGGCAACCGTGATTATGCCGTGTTCGCCGACAGGAGAGAGGCCATCGCCTATGGCAAGAGGGCGCAGAATGTTTCACCACACCCTCCCGAGTGGCGTGACTACCTGAGAGACCCCGCTCGGATTCCTCCCGCTGCCCCAAGGGCCGCTCCGCCCGCCATCCCACGAGCTGCCGAGTTCGACGACCCGATTGAAGGGCCATGCAATGCGCTCGTGGTTAGAGATCCTCGCCAGGACTGGAACCCATGTCCGGATGATCCGATGGCAGCACTCATCGCCCGCTTGGAGGCCTTGGAGACTCGGCAGGTGGCAATCCCACCGGACGGCAAGCCATACCCAGCATGGGTGGATGACATGCCGGCGCCTCCGGGATTCGGGAATCCCACTTTTTCCCCCTTCAACGGGACTGGAGATCCGCCACAGCATTTGGCCCATTTCAACTCGAGGTGTGGGCCTATGCTGGGGACTCCGGCGCAGCAAGAGGCCGCTAAGCTTCGCTGCTTTGTCCAGACACTGGAAGGGCCAGCATTTGTCTGGTACAGCCAGCTCCCCGTCGGGTCGGTAACCAGCTGGGAGGACCTTCGTAGACAGTTCCTCTACCAGTTCAGTTCCACGACCCGAAAGACGAGTATCGCAGACCTCTTCAAGTGCAAGCAGAGGCCTGATGAGCGAGTCGCGGACTTCGTCGCCCGATGGAAGGGTCTCACGTATTCCATTGACATGCCATTGACTCAGGAGCAGTTGCTGACAATGTGTGTCGGGAACGTCAAGACCGAGATGGTCCCTTCCTTGATCACTCAGAATTACCCCGGAGGGTTCAGGGACTTCTCAGACAAAGCTCAACGTCTTGAGGAAGCCCTGCAACAGGCCAGCCAGGCACACCCGCTGCCTCCTATGATTCCTGCAAGGAGAGCCAGCAGGGCTGAGCCCACTGCTGTCGCCCAGATAGAGGCTCTCAGGCCGTTGGAGCTGCTACCGGTGAGACCAGCTCCACAGCCTCACAGGAATCCGCCTCCACGGGCCCAGTTCCCGGCCCAGCAGCGGCAGCCTCAGAACTGGCCGGCCCCTCCGCGCAATGTACCGCCACAACCCAGGCGAGATAATCAGGGTCCACCTCCTCGGCAGGCCCCTCCAGCCCCTCGTCAAGACCACACTCCCAGGGGCCCGCGATACCTGACCGACACATTCCACGAGGATCAGGTCCCCGGTTATTTCCGGAGTGCCCTGGAGCAGAGGATTGTTCGACTGCCTGAGTGTTGGAGGCCGGAGGAGGCACATCTCACGGATAACCCCCGCTACTTCCCCTACCATCGGGCCCTGGGGCACACCATCCAGCGGTGCTATGTGTTTAAGGATTGGCTCCAAGACCAGATTAACAACAATGTAATCAGGTTGGGCCCAGCTCCGACACAAGTGGCGGGCGTGTTCGTGGGATCAGATGACGATAGCGGCAATGAGGACGAATGGAAGCTGGTCTCCGACCGCGGGTCCCAGAAGTACAAAAACTGGATGGCCCGCAAGACGATCATTCGCGCCCATGGAATCATCCGTGCGCGCTTGAATCAGCCTGAGCCCCCAGAATCTGCGGGTGCTGCTTCAGCATCGTCGTCCCAGCCTGCCTCTTCCAAGAAGAGCAAACGGCGGCGGCACAAGAAGGAAGAGCGCGCCCCGCCAGTTCCGCCACTATCCCGCACTCTCGGCGATTTCATGCCCCCGGAGATGGGGATCCCTCCTCGGATCCGCCCAGTGGTGAGTGATTCATCCGATGACAGTATTGGGTACGCTTCGGTTAATACCGTCGAGCTGGTAAATCCCTTTTCGGTTCCCGACGTCGAAGAACACCAGGTGGACCTCCCTAGTGTCCCCGGTCGTCGCCACCGTCGGAAGAGCCGCAACAACAGGAGTCGCCGGGGCGCAGCAGTTGGTACCTCCAGCCAGGCCGTGCACGCCACTGAGACTAGGCAGCAGGCTCAAAGCCGAGCTCAGCGTGCGCAGGCCCTCCATCCGGGGATGACGGATTCGCCTCCGCCACTGTTTGTGGTGTGGGACCAGGCAGAACCGCCTCAGCCGCGTCGCGATCAGCTCCGCCCTGCCACGAGTCCATCCCGGCCTCCTGACCCCAGTACGGTGACCATTTCCCAGGCTTCAACCAATGAACAGCGAGATGCGCCAAGTACCAGTCGGCCGCCGGCCCAACCGGCAAGGCCCGTCATGCCTCCAATCGCAGAGCAACCTCCTGCAACCAGGGGCTCGCGCTTGGCAAAGAAGTACGATGTCCTGAAGCACTTGGCCGACATCCCGGCGAGACTCTCCATCCTTGAGGCTCTGCGCATGTCATCTGAGATGCGCGAGGCACTCGCTGAAGCCCTGAAGAGCCCCCTCCAGTTTGAGACAGAGGTTGCGGCCGCAGAGGCCTTTCACGCCGAAACGATCGAGGACGCCGAATGTCAGGCAGTTATCTCGTTCTCTGGTAAGGATGAAGACCCTCCTATACAGGGGCACATTCGTCCGCTGTATGTTACCGGCCAGTTCAATGGCCTTGAAGTCCGGCGCTGTCTTGTCGACACGGGGTCCGGGATTAACCTGATTCCAACTCGGACGCTCCGGAGATTGGGGTTGTCTGAGGATGACTTGATTCCCTCCGACCTCAGGATCCAGGGGTACGACCGCACCGAGAAAACCCCGGTCGGAAAGATACGTTTGAAGACCCAGTTCGGTGACTTGGTTGCCAACACCGAATTCATGGTAGTCTCTCAAGACACTGCGTACAACGCATTGATGGGCAGGCCCTGGCTCCACCTTCATGCGGCGGTTCCCTCATCATACCACCAATGCCTCAAATACTCCCTTAACGGTCGAGTAGGCGTGCTTCAAGGAGATGCCTCTCCTTTTGCCTCATGTGAAGCCCGCTATCTGGACGCGGACTATTACAAGAGCAAGGATAAGCAGATCCTGGAAGGTGAGGTCGAGCCTGCCGCTGTTGCAAGTGATCCCTGGGCAAGTTTGGATGACGCTTACGTCCTCCCGATTCAACGGTTGGACGTAGCCATGGTCTCGACGGCCTGTGAGTCTCCTGATGAGATGACCGCGACCGCCCACGCCAGCACCAGCAGCCCAGCAGGATCTGGTAGCCCCAATGCAGTTTCCAACGCAGTCTCTCCCGTGGATGGTCCCTCCCCGAGTGGAGAGGACGTGGAAGATGCACCCCCAGCCTTTGAGGAGGGAGTCCCCGCCACGTTCGATGAGTTAGTACAAGTGAACCTTGGAACCGAAGCAGATCCAAGACCCACATTGGTCAGTGCCGCCATGCCCTCTGAGGAGCGGTAGCAGTACGTGGACTTTCTCAGGCAGCACCGTGATGTGTTCGCTTGGGGCTATGACGAGATGCCGGGGCTAGATCCTCAGGTAGCCGTCCACCGCCTTGGTCTCCCGGCGAACCATCGCGGGTTCAAGCAGCCTCCCAGGAAGATGCACCCATTCCACGGTGCCATGGTTGAGGCCGAAGTTGACAAGCTTATCAAATCCAACTTCGTGAGGGAAGTTCAGTACCCCAAATGGCTGGCCAACATTGTGCCGGTCAGGAAGAAGAACGGGCAGATCAGAGTCTGCATCGACTTCCGCGATCTCAACCGCCACTGTCCGAAGGATGATTTTCCCCTTCCAGTGACAGAGCTGTTGATTGACGCCACGGCAGGGTTCCAAGCCCTCTCCTTCATGGATGGATACTCCGGATATAACCAAATTCGGATGGCCCCTGAGGATGAGGAGTTCACTGCCTTCAGGGCCCCCAAGGTACCTTTTGTTACCGGGTCATGCCTTTCGGCCTGAAGAATGCAGGTGCCACCTATCAACGGGCGATGCACCGCATATTCAAGCCAATCCTCGGCACACTGGTGGAATGCTACGTCGACGACTTGGTAGTCAAATCGCGCCAGCGTCAGGACCATCTCAAAGATCTTGAGAAAGTGTTCGGCTTCCTCCGGTCTCGCTGCCTGAAGATGAACCCGTTGAAGTGTGCCTTCGGGGTCACCTCCGGAAAGTTCCTTGGATTTGTGGTAAGATACCAGGGTATTGAGATCGACCCAGAGAAGATCAGGGCGATTAGCCAGATGCCTCCCCCAGGTAACATCCGGGAACTGCAAGGGTTCCAAGGCCACTTAGCCTATATACGCCGATTCATCGCGAATCTGGCCGGCAAGTGTAAGCCCTTTTCTCGGCTCATGAAGAAAGGTGCCACCTATGTATGGGATAAAGAGTGTCAGACCGCTTTTGAGGAAATCAAGCAGTACCTGCTGCAACCTCCGGTTCTGATGCCGCCTGTATCCGGGAAGCCGCTGGTCCTTTATGTGACCGCCCTGGAACGGTCCCTGGGTGCCCTTCTCGCCCAGAAGAACAACGAGGGAACAGAGAATAGCCTCTATTATCTCAGTCGCATGCTCCTCGATGCGGAAGTTAGGTATTCCCCCATCGAGAAGAGCTGCCTGGCGCTCGTATTTGCCGTACAGAAATTACGGCACTACTTGCAGCACCATGAGGTACAGTTGGTTTCTCGGGTAGACCCGTTGAAATATATCCTGAGCCGGCCTATGTTGACTGGCCGTCTAGCGCGGTGGGCTGTGATTCTCCAGCAGTTCGACATCAGGTATGTGTCTCAGAAGGCCATCAAAGGGAAAGCATTGGCAGACTTTCTGGCTGCTCACCCAACCTCCGCGGATCAGTCGTTGGATCTAGGCTTTCCTGATGAGGCCATCCTCTCGGTCGATCGAGCCGGTCCATGCTGGCAGATGCACTTTGACGGTGCCTCCCGGAGCCCCACCGGTAGAAGACTCGATAATCCTAAGCTCAACAGAGTGGGATTGGGTATCGTCTTCATTACCCCGGAGCAGGCCGTACTGCCATACTCTTTCCTGTTGTCAGAGGGCTGTACCAACAATGAGGCGGAATACCATGCCCTCATCACCGGCCTCGAGTTAGCTCTCGAGATCGACGTGCCCCATCTGTGCGTGAAAGGGGACTCCGAGCTGGTTGTTAAGCAGATCAATGGCGACTATGTTGTCAGGAATCCGGAACTTGTGCCATTGCTGGAGTGCACCCTCCTTCTGATGGCCCGGTTCCCTTCTCGGCCAGAGATTGTCCATATTCCCCGGTCGCAGAACGGTCGAGCAGATGCTTTGGCCAGCCTTGCTGCGTCACTTGCGGAGCCTGAACAGGATAACCTGATCGTCCGCGTGACGCGCCGCAGGCTCATCGCTCCCGTTATCCCGGAGGGAGATCGCGGCCCGTCGGTAAGTAATCTCACCACGGTTTCCCCTACGCCCGGAGCCCCGATTACCCCAGATATGGCAGTCGAACCAGCCCCTGATTGGAGGACGCCTTTGGTTGAGTACCTCCAACATGGCATTCTCCCGCCGGATCGGGCCGAGCGCAAGCGAGTTCGACGCCGCGCATCGCAGTTTGTCCTCCAGAGCAGTCCCGGCCTGGAGCAGATCCTCTATAGACGCGGATTTGATGGTGTTCTCCTCTGTTGTCTTCAGGGAGTTGAGATCCCACGAGTCATGCAAGAGGTTCATGCTGGTTCATGCGATGCCCATCAGACTGGGCCGAAGCTGTCCCACCAGATTCGGAGGTTGGGATACTTCTGGCCCTCCATGATCCATGACTGCATCGAGTATGCCAGGAGGTGCCATGCGTGCCAGGTTCATGCGAACTTTGTGCATCGGCCGCCGGAGCCTCTCCATACCACCAGGTATTCTTGGCCCTTTGCAGTCTGGGGGATGGACGTTGTGGGACCTTACCCGCCGGCGACGGCTCGCCAGTGCCGGTTCATTCTGACCGCCACAGACTTCTTCTCCAAATGGGTAGAGGCGATTCCGCTCATAGAGGTCAAATCCTGTTCGATCGCTGACTTCGTGACCTCCAACATCATTCATCGATTTGGAGTGCCTCACGCTATCCTCACGGATAACGGAGCCAATTTCCGAGCAGCCGAGCTGAAGAAGTTGTACGCCAAGTACAACATTCGCTCGAACCATACATCTCGCTATCATGCGCAGGCAAATGGACAGATCGAGGCGTTTAACAAAACCCTCTCTAACATTCTGCAAAATATGGTTGGTCATAACAAGAAGAGTTGGCCGGACAAGCTCCCCAACGCCCTCTGGGCTTATCGGACGACAACTCGCAATTCCACCCAGATGACCCCTTATTCCCTGGTGTATGGAGCTGAGGCCGTCCTGCCCATCGAGATCCAGTTACCATCCTTGCGCACTGCGGTCTACGACCAGCAAGCGCCGGACAGAGCTGCTGAAGCCCGTCTAGTCGAGTTGGAAGCACTGGATGAGAATAGACTTCGCGCCTTGCACAACTTGGAGAGGCATCAAAGCAGAATGGATCGAGCTTTCAATAAGAAGGTTCGCCTCCGCTCCTTCCTGCAGGGTGACCTAGTGCTAGCTCTAAGAGCGCCAATGATCCCCGGCAGGAAGCCACCCAAGTTGGAGCCCAAGTGGGAGGGACCTCTTGTCGTCCACAAGGTTTATCCCAATGGCGCGTACTCCCTAGCGACTATGGATGGTGAGCGTGTCACTCCTCCCACCAACGCTAGGTTCCTCAAGCAGTACTTTGTCTGAGTGTACCACGTCCTGCACGACGTTAAACTGCATACGTCCTGTACGACGTTAAACTGCATACGTCCTGCACGACGTTAAACTGCATACGTCCTGCACGACGTTAAACTGCATACGTCCAAGCTGCACGACGTTAAACTGCCCAGCATATCGTCCACGCGGCAAGATGTTAAACTGCCAAGCATCTTCGTCCGAGCTATAAGACGTTAAACTGTTAAGCATTCATCCAACATGACGTTAAACTGTACCACGTCCGAGCTACAAGACGTTAAACTGTTCAGCGTTCGTCCTGCATGACGTTAAACTGCCTCTCAAGAACTACGTGCGTCTTGATTCCTATCCTTATGGGATACGTAGGACCGCCTGAACATTCATGTTTCAGGCCCAGCCCCATCCTTCGGGAATTTCCATCCTATCTCGGGCCTTCGGCCCAGTTGCCCCCGGGTGTGCGGCGTATGGTGTGAGCGCGGGGCTATGCCCTCATTCACGTCGGTTTGCTCGTCACACTATACGACCCCCCCCCACGTTTGGGGATGCCTTCTCCTTCCCCTTTTTCTCTTTTCGTCCCGCATGACGTTAAACTGCACTTCAAGAACTACGTGCGGCTTGATTCCCATCCTTATGGGATACGTAGGACCGCCTGGACATTCATGTTTCAGGCCCAGCCCCATTTCCTGGGAATCTCTATCCCGCGTTGGGCCTCTGGCCCAAGTTCCCCTCCTTTTTGTGCGAGGCGTATCGTGTGAGCGGGGGATTATGTCCTCATTCACGTCGGTCTACTGGCCGCGCCGTACGCCTCCCCCCGTGTGTGGGACTACCTCACACCCCTCTTCGTCCTGCATGACGTTAAACTGCACTTCAAGAACTACGTGCGGCTTGATTCCCATCCTTATGGGATACGTAGGACCGCCTGGACGCTTGTGTCTCAGGTCCAGCCCCGTCTCTTGGTTGATCACGGGGATCTACCGTCTTTTGGTTGCTCTCAGGGTGAGTCCTCCGACCCTTCCCAGTGATCTGTTATCATGTTTTGGGTACTTTGGTCTATGACCCGTAGTGTCGGATGCAATCCCGGCAAGTCCCGTGTTGCTTGTCGGGCCTCGCGCTTCCTCTTGTTCGGGCCTTCACTCAAAGGGATCCTCGTTAGCGGTTTGGGCACGATGCCTCAGTGCTCTCCTACCGCTCCGGGTCGATTTACCGGCGGGTCCTGGGCCGCAAATCGATATGAATCCTGCGATTAAGCGGTTGATGATCGTTTGCTTGCCCAGTTCTAGGCTGACACGATCGGATGTTGTGTTGCGAATATGGTCAGCGACATCCTTGATCGCCATGTCGGCTCTTTTAGGCTCCGAACATTGGTTGCACGGTCCTCATCACACTCCGCCTTTGTGCGTTGTAGTGGAATCTCGACACTCTCTTCATACTGACCTTCAGTGCACCTTTACACGTTAGGCAAGCCAACCAGGGTAATGGTGTCTGTCGAGGCTCCCGCGATCTGAGCACCAAGGATATAAGCGGATGTCCTCCCTAAGGGCCGTGTATGGCTGGACCCTCATCCCCATAAGGAGTAAGGAGTCGCCTGAACAATCGCGTTTTGGGCCCAGTATATCTGGAGGCTAGCATCTCTGCCCCTCGGGTGATGGACATACGCAGGCCCCTATCCCAGGATCCTTCTCCTGGAATCGTGCGTGACCGCAGGGCTGGGTAAGTTCCCACCTCCGCTGAGTCCGCCGTATCGCGATAAGAGGATTCCTCCATGGTCCGAACCACACGACCTTAAACTGTGTTGTCTGGTCCTACCACACGACCGTAAACTGTGATCGTCTTGGCCGCCCGACGAGAAACGACACTGCATTGTGATGTTCCCCTCAGGGGACACTCACGTTGGGCGCTGGTTAATAACCATTCCATTCATCAATGCCTTTCATGGCTTGATTATTGTGGCGACGCCAGGGATTCCTTAATCACAGGCATGTCGCTGCACAAAGAAAAACCATCCATCTTTAAGGACAAACAAGAAATATCAAATACCGCTTCTTCTGTATGCGAGGGTCAGACCCGCACCCTTCCCCACGCTGGTGCCCGATTGTGTTGCGCCGCGCTTCAAGAACTACGTGTGGCTTGATTCCCATCCTCATGGGATACGTAGGAACGCCCGGATGTTTGAAACTTCGGGTCCAGCCCCCCACCTCTTAAAGATTCCCCCCTTCTCTGGGGAATCCGCCGCCTTCAGGCCACCCTCAAGGCGTGTCCCTCGACCCCTTGCAGTGGTCCACTGGTGTCAAGAGTACTCTGGTTTATTTCCAGGAGGGTCGGGTTCAACTTGGTCAGGTTCCTTCCATTTTCAGGCTTCGTGCTCCCTTTCATTCGGACCCATCGCCTACGCCCTGGGTGGAGCCCCCGTGAATGGTTTGGACACAATGCCTCAGTGCTCTCCCACCGACTCGGGCTGGCGCCCCCAATGGCCTCGGGCAGCAAATCGATATGAATCCTGCGATTGAGCGGTCGATGCTCGTTTTCTGCCTCATTCCATCAACGGTTAGTGCGATATTGATGCTGCTTTTCCGCCACGGTCGGCAGTACTCCCATATCGTTACGCCGGTGCCCCCAGTCCTTGAGTGAATGGCCGCACGATTCACATCACGCTTTCCACCCCCCATTCTGACCAGGCAAAATCTCGACACTCTTGACACTATCCCTCAGTGCATCTTCGCATATCCTGGGGATAGGACCACGATGCGGCGTACTTTGAGGTTCTTATGGTCCGAGCTCTAAGACCTTAAACTAAGATCTCCTCTTATGGTCCGAGCTCTAAGACCTTAAACTAAGATCTCCCCTTATGGTCCGAGTTCTAAGACCTTAAACTAAGATCTACCCTTATGGTCCGAGCTCTAAGACCTTAAACTAAGATCTACCCCTATGGTCCGAGCTCTACGACCCTAAACTAAGATCTCCCCAAACGGGGTTCTGCGTCCTGCATGACGTTAAACTGCACTCGCAGAACTACGTATGGCTTGATCTCCAGCCTGATGGAGTACGTAGGAACGCCCGGGCATTTCGACTCGGGTCCAGCCTCAGGGATCGCCAAGTCCCGCCCCTCCTCATCGCCGGCCGTCTGGCCTGACTTCAGGTAGAGTGGTGCAGTTGTGATATTCTCCCCGATTCAGCTCGGGATGCCCCATCGCAGTGATGGGAAGCGACGGTTTCCTCGTCAAAGAGGTTCTGTCTGAGAATTGGGGTGATTCACGGCCAGATTAGTGCATCCGCCTAATACGCTTTCCCCACGGTGGCGCAATTTTGAGAGCGTTGGATTCTATCCGAACAAATCGTCACTTCGCCCCACGCTTCGCATGCCCTGTTGATTTGGATTTCCACCCTTGTGCCTGAAGGAACCCCCAAAGCGGCATTGATGATGACATGTGATCCGCCTCCTGCAATATGGATGATGACCTTCGGTCCGTCTATCGCAGTAGTATGGTCGATTGATCCATTGTCCGCTTGCCGTCTTGGGCATTTCCTAGAAGGCCAACCGTTGTGGATTTCTGAATTCGGGACGCACGATTCACCCTTTCTCATTTCCCTATGTTCGGATAAAATCTCAATGCCCCTAGAATTGTCCCGCTCGTGTGTCGGAACAAGTTGGGGAGATAATACATTGATTAGGCTTGAGGTCTCCTTCCCTAGGAATGACCTCCCTCTTTTCTCTAGAAATACAGGCCCAATTGTGGATGCCTGAAGCTTGGTTAACGCTCCCGCAAGACAATGGATTGTGGTTGAGCATGTTAAACCAAAAGATGCAGATAAATATGGTGATTCATACAAATGGATCAAAATATTGAGTAGCGGAAGCAAATGTTCTGGGAGTGGCAAAAACAAAGCCCCTAGGGATTAGCGTGCTGGATAAGTCTTTCTAACGCCGCTACCCTTTGGCTGGCGGCCTCCAGAGCTGCTTCTCGCTCTCTGCATGCCCTCTCCTCGTCGGCGGTCGCAGCACGCAGTTCGTCGATTCTGGCCTGTGCACGCTTCCGCTCGACTTGGATTGTGACCATCTGTTGGCCCGCCTCCGTCAGCTGTACCTGGGCGTCAACCAGCTGGGCTGCTAGTTGCTCCACAAGCTCAGTGCACGCTGCGACAAAGGCCTCCTTCTCTGCCGCCTGCCCTTCGAGGCGCCGGACTTCCTGCTCCGCCACGAGGAGTGCCCGCGTGCTCTCCGACATGTCCCGACTTTGTGCGACGTCGGCACGCCGGCAGCTCTCGCGCATCTTTTCGGCCATGAAATCACGGACCGTTAGATGGAGGCATTGAGCATCAGCTCCCCCGGCACACAGGAAGCGCAGCCAGGTTTGGAGTGATCCCATGCGCCCCAGCCACTACGATGGGTCTCGCTTGAGGAAGCGCTGGATGCACTTCCACCCCCTTCGGCGCGCTATCCGGCTCTCCTCGACCGCCTCCGCGTCCGAGTCGTCCATCTCCTCGGGGTCGGCAGGCCGGTAGGCAGGGAAGGCAGCCAGCAGGTCTGCTGCAGGGTCCGCCCCTGGGATGTCCTCATGGGGGATAGGTTCCCCAACATCTGGGCGACCTTCCTCTCTCTCCCCAGCGGCGTTGACACCCTCGTCAGCCCCCGACCTCTCTCCGGTGTCAGCACCGCCGACATCCGTAGCCCCTTGATCAGCAGTTGGTGGGGCCGGCTCGGTGTGGGAAGTCTGTTCCGGAGCAGGCGGCATGTCCACCACTGGTCCACTCGTGGATGGCCCAGGTTCGGTAGCCCGACGGGCCTCCAGTCCTGAGATCACTGCGCAAGGCATGCCGTGGTTAGTCACGGATCGTCAACGGCAAGCACCAGCAGTAAAGTAAGGAGACTTACGGGAGTTCAGAGCGTCATCTTCCGCTATCCCGGCCGCCGCAGGAACAGTTGCAGCAGGGGACCCTTCCGCGCTTTTCAATTCGATAATGGGTGCCTAGCCCCCGCCTTGTCCTGCTGGCGCCTCTCCTACTCCCGCTGAGGACGCCTGACCAACATCCGTGTGCTCCTGAGAAAGATAGAGAAATGGGTTAGAAGCTGCATAAAAGAATGGATGAAGCAGGTTGAGTAGGGATAGAAGCGGACCCCGAGGAGCTCAGTGACATCAACATTGTCAGAGCCGGACACCTCGCCGCTCTCCCGTGGGCTCCCCTAATGGGATCTTCCCTCGGAGCCTTCATCCTCCCCCATCTCCTCCTCTTCCTCGGAGTCGTTGCTACTGTCATCTTCCGCCGGCGGCATTTGTTCTGGAGCGGGCTCTAGACCGAGCATCACCTTCACCAGAAGGGATGGCTCCGCACGCTGACCACGTTGGCGCGCGTACTCGTCCATGGCCGTCAGATACGCATACTGCCGGTTGAAGTCCACCCTGTCGGCGATATGGAGGCGCCCGACCTCTGGCAGATAGATTCCTTCTCTGAGTATCTTTCGCCAGATGGCGTCGGTCCCCAGTGACTGCCGCAGGGTCATCCAGGCCGACCACAGCGCCGGGAAGACCGCATCATGGGAGGGTTCAGGCAGGCGCCTTACCTGCTTCCCGGGCCGCTCCCCGACCGCCGCATGTGCCCCCTCTCTAGGCGCTGAGATCGTGGCAGCAGCTTGCGATATGCCCGCCGCCGAAGTCCCTGCCCGCGCCGGCTCCGCTGCTTGGCGCGCCTCCGTTCTCCCCCATGTGGCGGCGCCTCGCCTCCTTCCTTGACGCCCGGTCTCCGCACGGGTGACCTCGAGCCGCCGAACTGGCTTTCGTAGAAGCCCCTCGGGGTACGCGATGGCCCAGTGTTCGGCGTACTCGGTTGCCAAGCCTGCGTCGACCCCGGTAGGAGGAAGAGTGATGACGTCGCCAGAGCCGAAAGCGGCAAACATCAGCCACTTCTGGCGAAGGATGCAAGGGTTCGTCTCCTCCCGGACAGCAGTGAATACCCTCTTCGGCATCCGTTGAAGGCACCCGAACTGCCTGGCGAACCGGGTTGGCACGTAGGGCTCGCAGATCACCTTCCCGTCGATCCGAGCCACGAGCACCCCGCCCCGCATGTTCAGGAAGTACTCGTGCTGCTCCAGCGGACCCTGCCCGTTGTCGATCATCTGGCCAATGGGAGTGGGGAACGGGCTGAAGTTGAAATTAGCGTGGTTTCCAATCCGAATCCTCACGCCCTCCTCACTTAGGGTCATCGGAGCGACCCCCGCAATGTTCAGCAGGGAGGGTCGCAGGCCGTTGCCCGGAGGAATGATGGCGTTTGAAAACGTGTACCCACCGAGGTGAGCAGCCACCCAGCCGTGGAAGAATTGAAAAGGCCCACAGATCCTTCGTGGCGACCCCCCTTGCGAGATGCGTCCCAGGATGGCATACAGCTTAGCCAACACTGGGACCCCGAGGTTGTATCTTTTGTTGGCGGCAATAGCGCCCGCCATCGCCAGTGTCGTCGGGCGAACGCCCATTCTCGCGTCCCGCACTGGCAGGAGCCACCCACTCAGAAAGGCGGCCAGGAACGCCGCGTACCGGACATTTGGGTCCCGGGCCTCGATGACGCGGTACCCCCATGAGCGGTAATCGCCCGTCTCCAGGACCCGCCAGTACGACCCGTTCCGGATCCTCTGAGCCGCGGTCGGGCACCGCTTCCCCCTGCCTGGCATCTTGACCGCCGGGTCATGCTCCAAGAACTGGCCGAACCACTCCTTGTAGGCTATGTCCTTCTGGAAGTCCTTGATCCCGAGCCACTGCGTAGCCAGGTCAAGCAGATGCCAGGTCAGAATGGGAGTCCGTGACCTGTCTTCCCAGGTGTTCTTCGGAGGCAGGAACTCATCGTACTGGTAACCCTCCAGCGGGATACCTCCGATGCAGTGGATGTCCCAGAGACCGATGCCGACCTCCCCATGGTGAAGATGGAAGGTGTTGGTATCCGGGGACCAGCGGGTGAACAGCTCCGGCCCGAGCTCGGACTGCTGGTAGAAGTGGAACTGCGACGTCCACACCGCCTCAAACATGCCGATGTACCGCAGCTCCTCTGCGAAGTGATCGCAAGTGTGGCGTACCCAGAACGCCCAGGCCCACTCACTGGTGAAATTGCCCCCAGATCGCAAGTCCCAGTCCTTCAGCCAGCCCTTGGTGTCGTCGGTGACACTCTGGCGATATATGCTCGAGTAGAGGGCTGGAGAGTTCTCCGCAGTAGGCTCACCCCCGTCAATGGTTCGCGTCCTCGGGTTCAGGACGTAGACATCTAAGTGCCTGGTCTCCCTGGCAGGATGCCCATTGTTGGTGATGTTATAGCGGGGAAGCTCGTCCTCCCGAGTCACCCAGGTCCGTGGCGCATCAACCTCGAACCCTGGCACCGGAACCTCATCCAGGATGCCGAAGTTCCAGAGCGGCAGGTTGTCCGACAGTGGATATGTTTTCTGGGCTGGCGTCAGCAAGTCGAACAAGGATTGATTGTTGGAAACAATCTCCTTGGCTCCGTAGACCTCCTCGTTCGTCGCCATCTCAGCTCTGCGAGTGGCGGCATCCCCCTCATTTCCTTGATTCGCGGCCATCTCAGAAGCTCCGGGAGTCGTGCGGGTAAAGGGATGAAGCGTGCGGGAGCGGACGAGGCTGGTAGAGAAGTTTGAGAGTTGGCGCGCAATCCAAGTGGATGGCGCGCAATCGGGAAGTCTGTCGCGTAAAACCCCGGGTGTTCGCGCAAAAGCAGGCCGAATTCCGGACAGGTTTGCACGACGAGCAGGCGAATTCCGCGCCGGAAAAGGCAATTTCACGCACGAGAGCTTAAGAGGCTTATCGCGCGGAAGGCCAGTGTACGGTGCGGGGGACCCATGGCCCCTATTTATAGGCGAGGCCGGGTCCGCACTGCGCGGAAAGCGCTTTGCGCGATTGCAGCGGCGAATTTCGCGCCCGACGCCCTTTTTGCGCGCCACAGTCCCGCGCCACCCAGGACTTCGGCATTTCAGCGTCTCCCTCGGAACCCGATCGTTGCGACCTCTCGCCGATCAGATTCCGAGGGGGGGCTTTTGTAGACGCTGGAAAAGTCCGTTGTTCCCAAACAAAGCTCCGGATGCGGAAAGCGAGGTCATATTTGGAGTCGGAAGCACGTTTCGGAGGGCCCGGAGGCCTTGCACGGAATTTTGGAGGCCCGCGCGCAAAGTTGATCAGCCGCGCGCAAACCTCCCGGGATGCGCGCAAAGCGCTGGGACGGCGCGCAATTTTCCGCGCCAGTGGCCCGCGCGACTCCCTTGCGCGTCGGGCCCGATTCCGCGCCCGCGAAGAGAATTCCGCGCCCGAGAACCGGATTCCGCGCCCGGGGTTGCCTATAAATATAAGGCGACCCCCGACGTTTTGAAGGTTGCCAGAATTCGAACGGTCTCTCGTGCGCGCAATCCAGCCCCTTCCGCGCGCAATGCCGATCTTCAGGTAACCTCTTTTCTTTCGCGCAAGAAAGCCTTGGGGTTCGCCTTCGCGCGCAATCCCTTTGGCTCCTTTCCTTTGAATAAATATTCACCCAAAGGCATTCGCGCGCAAAAGAAGCCTCTTGCGCGCAATTTCCCCCGGGGTGCGCGCAATCCAGCCCGATTGCGCGCGCCCCCCCTTCTCAAAGTGGCCATTCATTAGAGAATGAGCCGTTGCCCCCGTGCGCTATCCGAAGCCCGGTGCGCGCAATCTCAATCATTCGCGCGCAAAGTGCTGGCCCAATTACGCGCCAGCCGTCCCATTTGCGCGCCGACCCGCGGAATTGCGCGCAAAGCTCCTCTTTTGCGCGCAAACCGCCAGGGTCGACCCTTTTGACCTCCTGAGGGTACCCGCCTGCGTGGCGCCCGATGATCTTCATCCTGGGTGCCCGCACCGTGCGTTGTCTTCCCGTGCGGCCCTCCAGGCTCGCGCGAAGTGACACGGACCCATTGGCAGCAGTAACCACGTCCGAGCTACAAGACGTTAAACTGTTCAGCATACGTCCCACACGACGTTAAACTGCACATCGTCCGCACTGCAAGACGTTAAACTGCCAAGTGTTTCGTCCTGCATGACGCTAAACTGTACCACGTCCAAGCTGCAAGACGTTAAACTGCCAAGCACCTTCGTCCTCAACACACGACGTTAAACTGTACTTCGTCCGGCAAGACGTTAAACCGTCCGCTTCTTCCTCAACACACGACGTTAAACTGTACTTCGTCCGGCAAGACGTTAAACCGTCCGCTTCGTCCTCAACACACGACGTTAAACTGTACTTCGTCCGGCAAGACGTTAAACCGTCCGCGTAACTTGATCCCGTGCCCCGCACGCAGGGTCCCCCCGGTTTGGATGTGGCCCCCGCCCTCTCGTCTCTGCAGTGATGTCGGGATTGGAGTGGCCTTCGCCCACGGGGGTAGAGTGTTGCAAACAGAACGAACTACGTGGACTTTGATCCCTGTCTTCTAAACAGGGTACGTAGGAAGCCTCTCCGAGGTTCAAGCCCACCACCTGGTCGTCCCGGTCGTATTCACGTCAGTTCGTCCATCAGTGGACCCCTCCTGGGTTCACACTTGCGTCGATTCACCTATGAATCCGCTCTTGTGGGGGACTGCACATGTGTATCTCCATTGCACTTCCCCACTGCCTTTCTCTATTTCTCCCTCCAGAACGAACTACGTGGACTTTGATCCCTGTCTTCTAAACAGGGTACGTAGGAAGCCTCTCCGAGGTTCAAGCCCGCCACCTGGTCGTCCCGGTCGTATTTACGTCGGTTCGTCCATCAGTGAACCCCTCCCGGGTTCACACTCGCGTCGATTCACCTATGAATCCGCCCCTGTGGGAGACTGCACGTGTGTATCTCCATTGTGCTTCCCCACTGCCCCTTTTTCTATTTCTCCTTTTATCGTCCAGCATGACGTGAAACTGTGATCCACCCGGCCGTTCCATCCCCCTCTGTGCGAGGTGGTCCGGTTCAATCCTCCGCCCGGCGGCCTCGATCTCTTCGTGAGTCGGCTTGCCGACGTCCAGCATGACGTTAAACTGTATATCCGAACTACGCTGACTTTGATCCGCGCTAACGCGCGGTACGTAGGAAGCCCCTATGGGGTCCAAGCTCTTCACTCCATCGTCCACCCTGATCCTCACCCGGGCCGCCACATCCCGGTGGGGTCATGCCATTTCATTCCACTCCACTTCACTCGGGAGGCCGCCCATGTGCTGGCCCCAGCGTCAGAGGTTCCCCGCAAGGGGTTCTGTCATCTGATCCACTCCTCGTGTTGATCAGTCTGATGCCGTCCCCGCTGGACGTTAAACTCGCGGCATACCCCATGTTAAACATGGGAAGCTGAGGAAAACCTCAGGTAACACAGTTCCCCGTACCCAGTGCGGGATGCCTCAGGCCATCATGCCTTCGAGAAGCCCTATTAGGGACGGAAGACAGACATGCAGAGCCGCAGTGTCAAGACACACCCCCAGCACCCAGAGCCACCCGGTCTCCTCACCGCAGGTTGCTTCCCCGACCAGACTCCTTGGAGCGTCCGGGCGGAAGCAGCGTAATTAACCGGTGTCCATGAAGATATGGCGCCAGGAACGAGATTCACGAACATTCTTAAATCTATGAGGGAGACCCGGATTAGGCGACGAGTTCCGAGGAGACGTCCACGGAAGGAGGAGCCAACATCCCATCATCCCGGTTTCGATCAAGGAGCAGACGCCCCTGAATAAGGGATGGATGCCGCCCGCCCTTGGAAAGCGGGACTGCAGGACCACAAGCCGTGCGCGCCCATCCCCTCGGGTCGACGGGTGCACGCGCGAACACGTCCCGGCGGAACAGCGTAACCCGACGCACATCCGCACCAAAACAATGGCACATCGCACAGTTTTGTTCAACTGTGACTTGTTCGATGACTACATCAGGTAACTAAATTGAATATGTATGTATTAAATATATATCTGCTAAAATATTCATATTTTTTATCTACAGGGATCATAAAACAATGATAAATATAAAGCATCGTTCTTTATCTTTGAGAAGGAGGGAGATTTTTCATAACAAAGAGTTTTCTGCTTAGTTAAAATTGAAGGTAAAAATATTACTATTTAAAATAATTAAATAAATATTTAATTAAGTTTAATATTTATTTATATTGCAGGTATTGAGAGTTCCTACTGAGTCTGTCTCTGAGGAAATAAGGGCTTTGGATTTTGGTCCTAATACCGTGGTTTGTGACTGTAAATCAATTGTTATCAACGGGTACAAATTTATTGTCACTGAATGAGCAAAGAATATGAGAACACAACATGATGGTGTTATGGTTACTGCCACAACAGATTATTATGCCAGTGCATCAGATAGTAGATCGTGATTTGAAAATGTGGTTTATTATGGAGTCATTGAAAAATAGTAATATTGGATTATTACTCTCATGGACGAGTCACAATGATGAAATTCCATTAGTTTGATTCGATGACGAGACATGGCACATTTTTTTGATGATTTTGGATTTTGAGTAATTAATATGACTCACACTCTTGCTACCGAAAAAACATATGTATTGGAATCAATGGCTAAACAAGTTTTTTATGTCAATGACCAACTTCGACCTGAATTTGGTGTCATAGTTGAAGTAATTCCAATACATATTTTTATGACAGTGATGATGGAATTGACACCATCCCTACTGCCATTGAAACCAATCCATTTATTTCTTTTGATGACTCCAATAGCTCAATTTTTAGAGTTGATTGTGAACCTGAAGTTGTGGTGGGAAATATATGAAATCATCCATTCATGTTCTCAATTATTTTGGTTTACCTCGAGTTGGGTTGTTAAGGTTGGTTCTATTCAAATTGATTTAATATTGAAACCTACATCATCTAATGGAGCTAAAGAAATTACATTTTCCCTTAATTTTGACAATTTATTTTCCCTCTCATTTATTTTCTTTTTTGGGTTACACATTATTTATCCTTTTCTATTAACTTCCATATTTTTTTTCAAATGTATGAAATGAAACCAATTGAAGAGAGGTGACATAAACAGATTATGGA
Organism: Viscum album; assembly: GCA_963277665.1. Classification (NCBI taxonomy): domain Eukaryota; kingdom Viridiplantae; phylum Streptophyta; class Magnoliopsida; order Santalales; family Viscaceae; genus Viscum; species Viscum album. The sequence goes on from OY728166.1 coordinate 775,668,795, forward strand.
AAACAATCATCGCATGACCGAGCTGGGCATTCCCCAAATAGTGCCTAAAGTGAGTATTTTATTTCAAATATATTTATTTAAATTATATATAATGTCATGTGATTAATTTTTTTAAACATTTTTTTAGGATCCATCTACTAGGTGACAGTTATTTGATGAGAAGCTGAGTAGTGGTCCCAACACTCAGTGTGTTCATACAAGGGGGGGTAGTATGAGATCTAGACGATCTGGTCAACATAACCAATTATACCCTACCCCTCCCACTGACATATCATCCATCCCACATTCTGATCCTAGTGTACAGGGTGTTCCTTTAGTTTCTACAGATCCAGCGGCGCCCATTTATCAGACTACCGCAGGTACACCTATACAACCCTAACAAATTGTTACACCATTATTGATTTTTATTATAACATGTATTGATAAATATTTGTTTTTCTTTCATAACAGATACATCTACTAATAGGAGGTGGGGGCGGGGGCATACACACATGCGTGTGGTGTGGAACCGCTGCACACAGTTGATGGTGTACTATAATGAAGATAGTCAGATGATTGAAAAATCAGGGCAGCAATGTCGGGTTTTTTTGGCGACGCTTTCCAAATACTCTGGCATCATTCCTGTTAGCCCGCTCTCATGGATAAAACTACCAAATGAAATCAAGGATAAATCCTAAACATAGATATGGGTAAAAAAAATCAGTTGTATTTAATGCAATATATTATTTTTTGTATATATATGAATTAATATTTTGGTTTCAGCTGCGGTTTAATTTCCCCGATGGTGAGGGTGCACGACTAGCACGTATAAAGGAACTAGGTGAGATTTGGAGAGCTTATAAGAATGAGTTGTACATTGGCTATCATGATAGATTGGTCATAGAGTTGGAGGCGGTCCCTATCATGGATGATTTTCCATTAGAATAGTATCTACAAATGATTACTTATTGGGCGACTAGATAATTTACAATATTAATCAAATTAGGAGTATTTAAATGAAAATTTTCATGTTTTTCATTAATATTAATTATTGAAATTTATTTAGGATACATCTGGATGAAATAAAAAATCATCGATGCTAAGAAATACGTCCACACATTGGGATGTACTACGATTATAGATCATGAGAGATAGCTGGTATGATAGTTTATAATCTTTCTTTATGACTTGCACTTTCTATTGCTTCCTCCTTAATTTATTCGATTGCTAAAGTTGTTATAAAATTTTTGTTATGAAATTACTATTTTTTTGGTATCCTATTTTTAATTATGGTTTCCTACATTAAATGTCATTGTAGAGGTATAAATTGAATATAGAAGGATGTGTGCCTCAAGCAAAACCGTTTTTCTCAAGTAGAAAGAAGAAAGATAGAAGTGCAGTTAATGAACCGACTCAGCAGCATAATGTAAGTTTTACTTTGTAGATTTAAAATTTTAATCTCTATTTTTAACTTAATAATCTATTTATTTTTTTAACAGGATTCTTTAGAGGCCCTTGATTCCCAGTAACCTGACCATTTTTGTCCAAATGATCACTTACATCAGGTGTTGGGAGATGAGCACCCTAATAGAGTATGATACCGACCTGAGAAGAGTATAGTTCCGACGAGGTAATGACCCTCCTTAGGTAAAATTTGTAGTTCCATCGAGTTGTAGCAGGTTAAGGCACAAGTAGAACAGTCTGAAAAAAGGGCCATAGAGATGACAATATAGTCTGCTATGGAAAACACTGCATTTATGTAACTGATGGCAGCTTTACGTCCAACAATTCCACCAGAGACCAGCACTGCTTGTGAGGAATATATGTCATCTATGTGTTCTATATATGGTGTACCAGGTGGTAGTTCTAGTGGTGGTCAAGACGATGGGAAGGAGGAGGAGGAGGCTGAGGCGAAGGAGGAGGGTGAGGAGGAGGCCGATGTGGAGGAGGAGGGCGATGAGGAGGCTGAGGCTGAGTACGAGGTAGAGGAGGAGGGTGGGGACGATTATGGGGTTGACGATGAGGATGAGGGTGAGGGTGAAGATGATGGTGATGATTGTGATGGTGATGAGGGATATATTGATCTATTTCATTTTTGACTCATATTACTGACCTTTGATGTTTATTGATTTGTTGTTCCTGAATATATATATGTGATTAGGTAAGTCACATTATTTTAATTATTTTTATCTATAAATAATAAAACTTGATTTGATGATTTGCTGTGAAATCCCCTATTTTAATGAAATTGTAATTTTTTAGAAGTTGATTTAATGAAATTATTATTTTAACCTTGAAATAATTTTCTTAGAAAATATCTAAATACCATCCCATGAACCCGGGACAGCCCCCCAGACAGCCCCCCGAACAGCCCCCAGACAGCCCACCTGAAAGCCCCCCGGATAGCCTCCCCACCCTCCTTCCTGGACCCCGGAAAACCCCCAAATAGCCCCTCAGACAGCCTCCCCACCCTCCATCCTGGACCCCAGACAACCCCCCAAACATCCCCCCCACCATCCTTTCTGGACCCCGGATAGCCCTCCACCCTCCTCCCTGGACCCAGGACAACCCCCCAGACAGCCCCCCAGACAGCCCCCCAGACAGCCACCACACCCTCCTCCCTACACCCCGAACAGACCCCCAGACAGCCCCCCAGACACCCCCCACCCTCCTCCTTGGACCCCAGATCCCAATCTTATCTATCCTCAAGATTCACCCTAAATCCCAATGGAAAAGAGGGGTTTAGATATTTGGAAAAAGATGAGAGAAGAGTGCAAACCCTAATCTGAAATAGGAAGCAAGGAGATAATTAGACTCACCCAGATCTTAAATCCACACTAGAAGACACTCTAAACGCCCAAGTGACATGTACGAGTCAACCCCTCCTCAAACCGAGGCACGGTGTGGCTGGTACCACTCAAAGTGTCTCACTTTTATTTGAAATGGACAACATTTTAAATGAAAACAACAACTGACATATGTAAAACTGACCAAATGAATTTGGATTTAGTTTAAATTTTAGGAAAATGATCCATGGTTCATTTTTGATGTGTACGAGTCAACCCCGCCTCAATCCGAGGCATGATATGGCCGGTACCTCTCAAAGTGTTTCACTTTTATTTGAAATGGGAAACATTTTAAGTGAAAACAAAAACTGGCATATGGAAAATAGACCAAACACATTTGGATTCCATTGATACTTTAGGAAAAGGATCTATGGTTCATTTTTGATGTGTAGGAGTCAACCCCTCCTCAATATGAGGCACGGTGTGGCTGATACCACTCAAAGTGTCTTTATTTTTTTTAAAATGGATACTCTTTTAAGTAAAAACAACTGACATATGAAAAAATGACCAAACACATTTGGATTGTGTTGATACTTTAGGAAAAATATCCATGGGTAATTTTTGACGTGTATGAGTCAACCTCGCCTCAATCCGAGGCACGGTGTGGCCAACACCACTCAAAGTGTCTCTCTTTTGTTTCAAAAGGACATCATTTTAAGTGAATACAACAACTGACGTACAGAAAACCGACCAAAGGCATTCAAATTCTGTTTAACCTTTAGTAAAACGATGCATGGGTCATATGTGACGTGTACGAGTCAACCCCACCTCAATCCTAGGGCCATTGTGGCTGTCACCACTCAAACTATCTCACTTTTATTTGAAATGGACATGATTTTAAGTGAAAACAACATCTGGCATATGGAAAACTGACCAAACACATTTTTACTGTGTTGATACTTTAGGAAAACGATCCATGGGTCATTTTTGATGTGTATGAGTCAACCCCACCTCAATACGAGGTGCGGTGTGGCCGGCACCACTCAAAGTCTCTCTCTTTTGTTTAAAATGGATACTCTTTTAATTAAAAACAACTGGCATATAGAAAACCAACCAAATGTATTAGGATTGTGTTGATACTTTAGGAAAATGATCCATGGGTCATATGTGATGTGTATGAGTCAACCCTACCTCAATCCGATGCGTGGTGTGGCTGACACCACTCAAAGTGTCTCACTTTTGTTTATAATGAACATCATTTTAAGTGAAAATAACAATTGACATACGGAAAACCAACCAAATGGATTCAGATTTTATTGAAAATTTAGGACAAATATCCATGGGTCATATGTGACATGTACGAGTCAACCCTGCCTCAATATGAGGCGTGGTGTGGCCGAAACCACTCAAAGTGTCTATCTTTTGTTTAAAATGGAAAACATTTTAAGTGAAAACAAAACTGACATACGAAAAACTAACCAAATGCATTTTTATTATGTTGAAACATTAGGAAAATGATCCATGGGTCATATGTGATGTGTATGAGTCAACCCCACCTCAATCCGAGGTGTGGTGTGGCTGGTATCACTCTAACTGTCTCTATTTTGTTTAAAATGGGAATCATTTTAAGTAAAAACAACTGGCATATAGAAAACTAATGAAACGTATTCGTATTGTGTTGATACTTTATCACAACATTCCATGGGTCGTATTTGAGGTGTACAAGTCAACGTCGCCTCAATCTGAGGCATGGTGTGGCCGACACCACTCAAAGTGTTTCACTTTTATTTAAAACAGACAACATTTTAAGTGAAAACAAAAACTGGCATATGTAAAACTGACCAAACGTATTTAGATTCTGTTGACACTTTATGAAAATGATCCATGAGTCATCTTTGACATGTACGAGTCAACTCCGCTTCAATCCGAGGCACGGTGTGTCCGTTACCACTCAAAGTGTCTTTCTTTTGTTTAAAATGGATACTCTTTTAAGTAAAAACAACTGGCATACAGAAAACCGACCAAACACATTCAGATTCTATTGATACTTTAGTACAATGATCCATGGGTCATTTGTGATGTGTACGAGTCAACCCCGCATCAATCTGATGCACGGTGTGGACGGAACCACTCAAAGTGTCTCTCTTTTGTTTCAAAAGGACATCATTTTAAGTAAATACAACAACTGACATACAGAAAACCAACCAAAGGCATTCAGATTCTTTTAAAACTTTAGGAAAACTATACATGGGTCATATGTGACATGTACGAGTCAACCCTGCCTCAATATGAGGGCCGGTGTGGCCGAAACCACTCAAACTATCTCACTTTTTTTTGAAATGGAAATCATTTTAAGTGAAAACAAAAACTGGCATACAGAAAACTGACCTAACACATTCAAATTTTGTTGATACTTTAGGAAAAGGATCCATGGATCATTTTTGATGTGTTCGATTCAACACCACCTCAATCTGAGGCATGGTGTGTCTGGTACCACTCAAAGTGTCTTTCTTTTGTTTAAAATGGATACTCTTTTAAGTAAAAACAACTAGCATACATAAAACTGACCAAACACATTCATATTTTGTAGATACTTTAGGAAAACGATCCATGATTCATTTGTGATGTGTAAGAGTCAACCTTTCCTTAATTCAAGGCGTGGTGTATCCGGCACCACTCAAAGTGTCTCTTTTTTGTTTCAAAAGGACATCATTTTAAGTGAATACAAAAACTGACATAAAAAAACCAACCAAAGGCATTCGAATTCTGTTAAAATTTTAGGAAAAGGATCCATTGGTCCTATGTGATGTGTACGAGTCAACCCCACCTCAATCCAAGGTCTGATGTGGCCGGAACCACTCAAACTGTCTCACTTTTATTTGAAATGAACAGGATTTTAAGTAAAAACAACAACTGGCATACGGAAAACTGACCAAACGCATTCAGATTGTGTTGAAACTTTAGGAAAATGATACATGGGTCATTTGTGACGTGTACGAGTCAACCCCGCCTCAATCCTAGGTGCGGTTTGGCCGATACCACTCAAAGTGTCTCTCTTTTGTTTAAAATGGATACACTTTTAAGTCAAAACAACTGGCATAAGGAAAACCAACCAAACGTATTTTTATTGTGTTGATACTTTAGGAAATCTATCCATCAGTCATATGTGATGTTTAAAAGTCAACCCTGCGTCAATCCAAAGCATGGTGTGGCCGACACCACTCAAAGTGTCTCTCTTTTGTTTAAAATGAACATCATTTTAAGTGAAAAGAAAAATTGACATACGGAAAACCGACCAAAGGCATTCATATTCTGTTGAAAATTTAGGAAAACAATCCATGGGTCATATGTGACGTGTATATGTCAACCCCACCTCAATCTGAGGTGCGGTGTGGCCGACACCACTCAAAGTGTCTATCTTTTGTTTAAAATGGACATCATTTTAAGTGAAAACAACACTGACATACGGAAAACCGACCAAACGCATTCGGATTCTATTGAAACTTTAGGAAAACAATCCATGGGTCACATGTGACATGTATGAGTCAACCCCGCCTTAGTCCAAGGTGTGGTGTGGCCGGTATCACTCTAACTGTCCATTTTTTTTAAAAATGGACATCATTTTAAGTAAAAACAACTGGCATACGGAAAACTGACCAAACATATTCGGATTGTGTTGATACTTTAGGAAAATTATCCATGGGTCATATGTGACATGTATGAGTCAAACCCCCCTGAATCCAAGGCATGGTGTGGCTGTAAACACTCAAAGTATCTCTCTTTTGTTTAAAATGAACATCATTTTAAGTGAAAACCGCAATTGACATACAGAAAACCGACCAAAGGCTTTCAGATTCTGTTGAAAATTTAGGACAACAATCTATGGGTAATATATGATGTGTATGAGTGAACCCTGTCTCAATATGAGGTACGGTGTGACTGACACCACTCAAAGTGTCTATCTTTTGTTTAAAATGGACATCATTTTAAGTGGAAACAAAAACTGACATATATAAAACCGACCAAATGCATTCGGATTCTTTTGAAACTTTAGGACAATGATCCATGGGTCATATGTGACATGTACGAGCCATCCCCACCTCAATATGAGGCACGGTGTGGCTGGTATCACTCTAACTGTCTCTCTTTTGTTTAAAATGGACATCATTTTAAGAAAAAACAATTGGCATATGGAAAAATGAGAAAACGTATTCGGATTGTGTTGATACTTTACCGCAAAGATCCATGGGTCATATGTGATGTGTACGAGTCAACCCTACCTCAATCCAAGGTGTGGTGGGGCCTGCACCACTCAAAGTGTCTCACCTTAATTTGAAATGGAAAACATTTAAAGTGAAAACAACTGGAATACGAAAAGAATGACCAAACACATTTAGGTTCTGTTGATACATTATGACAACAATCCATGAGTCATCTGTGACATATATGAGTCAACCCTGCCTCAATCCAAGGCACGGTGTGTCCAGTATCACTCTAAGTTTATGTCTTTTGTTTAAAATGGATATCATTTTATGTAAAAATAATTGGTATACAGAAAACCGACCAAACATATTCAAATTCTATTGATACTTCATTTTGGGGTTATTAGATTCTAATTTCTAAATTCCATCATGTATGTGTTATAGAAAATACAATTTTTATGTATTTTTAATTCTGTATAACCCACACCCCTAGACACCCCCACCCCCGTGGACAACCCCCACCCCTGGACACCCCCACCCCCTAGGACACCCCAACCCCTTGTATGTCATATTATACATGTGTTATATATAATTTAGAATTCTGTATGCAACATAATTCATTTTTATGTGTTATTTATTCATAATTCATAATTCATTACATAATTCATTCTGCAGATATTCAATTGAGAATTCAATTATGAATACTATATTACATAGGGTAATTGGGTTCATATACATGATTATAATTGTGGTAAATTCCATGGTTATAAGAGTATCATGTTTTTATGTGCTTTTGTGTAGTATAACAGGTGTTTTTGTTTTTGTTAAGAGTATATGCAAGTGTATGTAGTTGAGTGTGCAGTGGAGGAGATTTTAGGTGGCTGGGCTGTTAAATTCTGGAAATACACTATACTAATGGTTTACTAAAACCATTGGTATAGTGATATACATATTTTTACCAATGGTTTTAGTAAACTGTTGGTAAAAAATGAAAATGATAGTATTTCCAACTTTTTTACAAACCGTTGGGAATACTCAGGATTACACGGCTTTTCCCAATAGTTATACTAAAATCATTGGTAATGGGCTATCCGAACGTCTTACATACCAATGGTTTTCCAAACCATTGGTATATAGTATACCAATGGTTTTTAATCCTTTACCAATTGTTTGAAACCATTGGTAAGGCCTTAGTTTCCAGTAGTTCCACTTATGATTTTCAAATATTTATATTTGAAAATACCAAATTAATAGAGTAGTGAACCTATCAATTTATTATTATTAAATTAAAAATTTAATTCTATAATAAAATTTTCTTTAATTAAGGCTTAATATGTGTTGGGTGATGTTAAAAATCCCAATTAATTAATAATTTACTACCCTGGAAAATGGACAAGAATTTCAGCTAACCGGTGTTCTTAGAAAAATAGATTCAAGGAAGTATCGCTTTACACATATTATGATTTTATATATAATCTTATTATAAATCAATGATTTTTTTATATAATAATATAATTTTTTTACCATATGATACTTTTTGAGTTTGAATATCCAACTATCAGATAACTTGAGGATCTTTGAGTAAAGAAGAAAAATGGTTGGAAGATTATGAGAATCCATCCTTGTATTATAATTCTTAAAGGGTTCTATAGTAAATAAATAACATCACCTAGTTGATGGATAAAAACTGTTGATAAGAGGATATAATTGATAAGGAATTAGAACTATATAGAAATACTCAAATAGAGTACACATATGCTACAAGATGCTTTAGGAATTGTTCTAAAGAGTTTTAAAAAGGTTTGATAAATTCCAAAAGTCATTTAATTTGTTTTGAGATAAATTGGGGTGATTTTAGATTCAATAAGGATGTCTGAAAAGGTTCTGAGTAAATTTGAAGAAGTTTTATAATTTATTAGTGGACATGAATATTTAGAAAAGTCATACAAAATATCCCCCAAAATAGAATATTAGAAAATTGTTGGAAATTACTAGGATATGTATGGGTACTCAAGATGATATGTAAGAGTTACTTTATGATTTTTTAGTAAAAAATATATATAAGGGTTTCCCTACTAAAAAGGAGGTACTTAAAGGTTTCTATGTTGAAATAGTAATACATAATTGTTTCTTAGTGACAAAGGAAATACGTATTGGTTTTCCTGTTCTTGTATAATACAATTTTGAAAGTTACTCAAATCAATCTATGATACATAAGAGCTAGCTACTTGATACTTAAGTTTTATCATAGTATTTCAAAGGAAATATAAAAGGGTGACTCTGATTCATAAATAATATGTAACACCCCTGGTTTTTAGAAATCATATTATCTCGATAATCTACAAGTTTATAATTTAATTTTTTTATATATGTACAAGGACTTGAAATAGATTAGAAAATAAGTTATAAAAGATAGGAATTAAAACAACTAAGTTTTATTCATTCATAATAATAAATTATAAAAAGTAACATGAAAATAATTATTACAAATAATGGATTATTAATCATCATGGACTACTACATCCATTAGAAGTGGATAATTTAAAAGGGTAAAATAAATAGAAGAGAATAAAATCCTAAAAACTAGGAGATCTCTTGGATCATCTTCACCTTTGAGGATCACTAATAGAAAAATAAAACCTATAAAAATTAAGAACATCGTAAATAGAGAAATCATATTGTCTAATCTAAAATGAAAACTATTTAAATGATAAGTGTAGATGGAATGAGTTTAGTAATACTATATATATGAAAAAAATATGGTTCTTGCAAATATGGTCATTGAAAATATGATTTTTGATAATATGTTCATTGAAAATTTGGCCATTGGGAATATATTCATTTCAAATATGGTCATTAAAAATATGAGTTTTTGATATACATCCAATAGGTATACTAAATTCGTATATTGTTAAAAAAAATATAACTCACAATGAAATACAAATATATTATCAAAATATTAATATATATTGATATATATTTACGTGTTATCCATAAATAATAAAAATAATATTATTAAAATATATTTTGATGTATATATAAAATTTAAATAAATATTTTAATATCAAGGGAGTAGTAAAATTAAAATTTTGAATATAAATAAATAATTAATGTTATTTGTTAAAGCGTATTTATTATAAAAGTAATATTAATTTTCAAAGAACTACTTTATTAAGTATTATATATTTGATCCTAATAAATAAAATCAACAAATTTAATGTATTATTATATATGAACTAATATATTAACATCACATAAATTATAAATCAATATTACATAATATTAAGAACACATAATTTCTTAAAACCCCATTTTTCAATAAAAGTAGTTTTATTTATAATTCATATATTTCATCTAAAAGATAAATATGTAAATTTTATAATTTTAATTTTATTAAATAAACTAAAATTTTGAATTCATTATTTCAAAATTATCTTAGTATGATTTTTTGTGTGATTATTTTGAAAGAATCAATTTTTAGGTGAATAGTAAAAATATCAATTTTGCTAAAAACTATCACTTTTATAATAAAATAATGAATTGAAATTTTAATAAAAAAATTATATATATATATATATATTAAACAATCTTTTTAAATAATTTAAAAATAGCATGGTTAATTTATAAAACACATGTTTAAATTTTTTTAAACTCAAGTAATATTTGACATTAAAACTATTTTTACATGATTATATTAAAAATTAGAATTTATATCTTTTAGAAATTAAATAGAATAAATTTTATATACTATTTGAGTTCAATGTTTCAATATTAGTTAACATTTTCAATTTTTTTAGTTATAAAGATAATATAAGTACGATTAAAGCTAATTACCGCGATAATAATGAAACCAATTTTTAATAATTTCTTACTAACAACATGTAATTTTTATCTAATAAATTAAATTGATATATTTTAAATGAATAAAATAATATTATTTTAAACCTATATATAATAATATTTAAGCTCATTTAATTGGTAATCAATACTAAATAATATTTAGAACACATAATGGTTAGAAGTCATTTTTCTACAAAAACTATTTTTATATATTATATATTTTAATTTAAAAATTAATTTTAAATTTTTTATAAATTTAATTATAATACATGGTTACCAAATTTAGGTATAAAAATTAAAATTTTTTAATTTGTGATACCTTAAATTTTTAAATAAAATATAAATTTCATAGTTAAAAACTAGTTACCATGGTAAAAAATCAAAATGTTTAAATGTAAAAACCTATGGTAAAAGAATTGGGACATGTGTGAAAATTAGTTTTTGAGTATTCATAGACCTAATACCACCAAAAAATCAATTATTATTAAATTATCGAGTCATTTACCAAGTAATAGTGTAATGATATTAAGGAAGTGTAAAGGGTATTCACAAAAGTGCCATTTTCTTCACTTATAAAAGGGGATCGCTTCCACCCCTCCATGGTTACTCTTACCATTATAATTTACCTTAAAACTATAACCAAAATAAATTTAATATAATTAATTTATTCATACATAATCCCCTCTTCTCTAGAAGTTATCTTATGGCCTTATTTTCCTAGAAGATCTCTAAGAGAAGATCAAGTCTCCAACATAAGTATTACATTATTCATAATATTTTCTCCTTAATATCCCTCTTAAAAATATCTTATATACAAAAAAATATAATTAAAAAAATATAATTAAATAATTAAATAATTATATTAATTTAATAACCATTATATATTCCTCTCTATTCTCTAAGAAAAACAAAAGTGGCATTAGTGTGTGGCGCGTACCACCTCCTCCAAAAAGCAACATCTTCTGTTTTTCATACCACCACTCATGGTTAGTTTTAATGATGATATTTTTGAATAAATATTTTATAATATATATATATATATATATATATATGATTTTGAAATTTCAAATTATTATATACCTTAACTCCCTCTCATTCTTCGACAAATGAAAACGTTATCTGTTTGTTACGCGGACTCCCGCCTCCAGGAAGTAACTTTTTTCATTTTTCATCCCAATTTTAATTTAACATACAAACCAATTTAAATGTTATTAAACAAATTATAAAAATATAAATAATATAATTATCCTTATTTTTTAATGATATCATATAATTCCTTAACCACACTCACCCATTTAGATATAGCTTGTTCATGTTTGGGTTGGTTAAACCACAAACTTGAATAATGCTATAAAACTTTATCACAGATGAGTCTGAGAACATAATAATAATAATATTATAATTTAATAATAAATTAATCCTTTTTTTGTTTTTAATGGTTATATTATGTATTTGAATTATTTTTAAAATGTCATCTTCATTCGCTATAAGTGTCGAAATAAACCGACACCGATTTGATTTTTATGAAAACATAAGTAAAAACTCTATAATAAATAAATATTCTATGATAATAAATGGTTTATATAAAATTAAATATATAATAATAAGGTTATTAATAAGTTTTATAATAAACTTAATTTTATTATTTAGGAATTTAGATGTGTTCACAAAACGAATATGGAACCAGGTAAGGGTTTCATCTCAAGATTTCTCTCTTTGATTAACAATTTATTTTATACACCTAATTTATTTTAAATGGTTTATATAATTATTATTGGATATAAAATATCATGTATTATCTTTATTCTAGTTTTTTTAAATTCCACTTAAAGATCTCTTTTATTTTCAAGGTGTTTTTATCAGAATTCTTCTTAAGCTGTAAGGGTTTCCATCCCAATCACTCTTCATTGAGGAATGCTTTGATATTATGCACCAATATTCATTTTTATAGTGTAAATATTGGACTATTAACCTATAATATCATAAATTATTATTGAAATTGGAAAATTAACTTCCATTTATGCTCTTCCTTACCGTGGGATACGATTTATGTCTTTCATAAAATATAAGGGTCTTTCGTAACTCAATATTCTTTCTTGAGTTATAATGTTTCTCCGTGAGTTCTGTATTTCATTTAATTTTATATAACCTTTTTATATATTAGTATAATAAAATTTTATTCAAATAATACTTATTTATATTTTTTATTTAATCTTGAAAATGAAACTATGTTAATAATAGTTATTATCCTCTTAAATGACAATTTCCCACCCTTTCCCACAACTTCGTTTCCTACCAATGTTATCATTTTATTTAGAAACATAATTATGGTTTTTATAATTAATACATAATAATTACATTATTATATTTTCAAAATTTAGTTTCATTACCCCCATTATAATTTTTTTATTTCAACAAAATTATTTTAAAATTATTTTCCATCGATGATTATTTGTCTATACCACCTTCGTGACTAGTTAGTTGCACATTCTACTTATTTTTCTCACTTTTATGAAATATTATTCACACATAAACCTTTTATTTATATATATGTACCTTAAATATATAACTATTTAAATATCCTTTTAATTTTTGGTGTTATACATGTTTTTAGTTCCCCTTGAAAATCTCACATTTAAGTAAACTCGATCTAAGGGAACTTTCCTATTTATTGTATCATGTCAAGAATCAACCATATAAAATGTTTTTAAACCATTAATAGATTATAAAAACCATAATTTTTTTTATAACCTTCTCGGTTAATGTTTGGTTTTATAGAAGAAAATAAGGTGTTTTATCCTGTAAAATACACTTTAGTTATTTCATAAAATCTCCACACAAGTGGTTCAATTTTATTATTTCTTCTCTAGATAGATTTCATCAATATTATACATTGTAAATCCATGTTAAATAACTTTGATATATTTTTAAATTATTAATTTTTAAAATGGTTTAATTCCTTATTACATTTGGAATATTTATGATTTTACCTTTCATTATGCATTGAATCAAAAATTTAAAACCCAATTCTTTATCATGGGTTTGATCATGCTTATGATTTATGTTTGGTTTTTTTATTCACATGGAATGAATATGTATTATTTTCATTATATGATATGTGGTATCTAAATTATATAGACCTCCAATGCATTGGGTAAATATTTATATCTCATTTAATGTTATTTATGTGATTAGAGAGTGAACATAATCCACAATGGGCATTTTTCCACTATGTTTGTGGGAATGGAGGGTGAATCCAATCCACCATGGTTCTTTTTTTACTCTATGATGATGGTATTTGGAGTAACCATTAAATTATATTTACGATGTCATGTCTTATATTATTTACATATATTATATGATTCCATGATATTATGATTTCACTTCCTAGTGTCATGTTTTGATGCTTATGATCATTCTCTTTATAATATCATGTCATGCGTCTTGACTCCCATGTTTTGATTTATTGTCATGATTATTCCCTTACTTAGATTTCCAAATCAACTTTTTTACTTATGTATTTTCCCTAAGTTATCTATAGTTTTGGGAGACCAATGGGATTTTGGATCACTATTTAGAGTTTTAAATAAAGATTATTTTTTAAATTTAAGATGATGCATTCTTGTATCTAATATTCCAATGAAATGAAAACAATAAATACTCAATTTATATTTATTGGAAATATAAATGAAAAATTATTAAATAAAGTGTATTTAGGGATTGGTTTTATATAGTTGGTTTCATAGGAAGGTTTTTATTTATTTTTTTAGATTAGGATGAAAGAACATTAGTGTAGGCCATCACATATTGGGATGCATAGTTCCAATAGGCCTATGGATAGTATTGTTGGGTGTGATACCACACTAGTAAAATATCATTGTAGTACACAATGATATACATGGTACCCATTGATTCATAATGTGGTACATTGAATTGTATGATTTTTGTGGAATTTTTAATCTATGATCTATTATTCTATGTTAATGGGACTTTTTTAGAGTAGAATGACCTAGATTTAATAATAAATTTGAGTTATTCTAGTGTTGTAGAATAAAATTGTAAAGGATTGGGTGTTTTGAAACTAATTATTAGTTTAGTTTTGGATTATATACCTGATACTAATGGAATTCATGAGCACAAATTTGGAGATCATCACACGTACATATAGAGTTAATATGATATAATATGATTTTAGGGGTTGATTTTCCTCCCTTTTCTAATTGGTTCTTGGTAAAATTTTATTGTCCACATTCATAACCCATGATCAATGGTTGAAGGAGTGTGTTGCATGGTATGAGTTCCCATTCTCATTAAATGATGACTCAGACACTCCTATGGTGGAGAGCATCGTGTTGAACATGTTTTAGCATGTCCTTTAAAGTATAGTAAGCACAATTGAAAAGGTCCATTTGGACATGTTTAGAATGGTTTTTGAAAATCCATGTGGCTGGTAAGTTTTAATTTCTAGTCTTTAAAATGATACATAATATAAATCCCAATTAAGGGTTTTGATTTAGTCTAGATGCGGAGGCACTAAGGTCTCGTTTGGAACGGATGATTTGGAGGGAAACGAAATGAAATGGGGGGATGGAAATGGATTTCCATTGTTTGGTGAGATAATGATTGGTGGAAAGAAATGGTGGACAAGAGAAACGGAGAGAAACCAATTTCCTCCGCTGTAGATTTACAATCACCCCAAAATCGGGGTGATTCCGAAAGAAACGAGCTTCGGCTATGATGTTTTTTTTAAATTTCCTATTATACCCCTATACATGTTTTATTTTATTTAATATTTTATTGAATTATTAAATATATAAATTATCATCTTTGTGATTATTAATAATTTAAATTATTATTTCATGCGTATATAAATATTTTGTTAAAAGTAATTTGTAAATAATTTTGATTATAGTTAATTTTGATTATAGTTAAATTTGATTATAAATAATTTTAATTATCTTAAATTGATAATTTATGTAAATAATTTATAAAAAAATATGAGTTAATATTTTTTAATTAATATTTATTTTGAATTAATGATAATTTTGAATTAATAATGTTTAGCTAATTTTGGTGGCTTGAAAAATAATGATTTATTAAAATAAAAATTTTTGTTTATATAATTTACATGATATAAAAATAAAAAAAGAAATCATTACTAATATATTTTTCAAAATCAATTGTTTATATAATTGACATGATATAAAAATAAAAGATTCAATTTAAAATTATAATATATTTTTATTTAAAATAATTAAGTATTGAAAAACTATATTTTTTAAGAACATTACCCAAACACATCCGAATTAATAATTAGGGAATAATTTCAAATTTAATTTTGTTATATGTATATTTATAAATATATTTATATAAATATATTTATAAATATATATCTAATATATTATAAAAATATTTATATAGCTAAAAATTTATTTTATAAATATATATATTCATGAATGCGTATTTATATATTTATACATAAATAAATATATATTTATAATAAATATATATATTTATTTGAAAATCAAAGATAAAATTTCAAATCATAATAAATTTTTATTTTGAATAATCGAGTATTGAAAAACTATATTTTTTAATAGGGGTTATTTTTGTCATATTTTCAAAACATTTATTTTCTTTTATTTTAAAAATTGTCACCAAACAAGATGGATAGAAATTACAATCATTTCTTTTCTTTTACTAAATTTTGTATCCAAACAAAATGAAGAGAAATGAAAATCATTTCATTTCATTTTCTTTTCTTTTATGGATTAAGAAATCATTTCATTTCTTTTACTAAAAGATAACCAAACATAGGCTAATGGCTCCCCACTCCCCGGGTCTCCCGATACGCCTAGAGCTTGGGTTCCTTCCCAGCACTGCTGCTCCCTCCCTCTCATCATCGCCCTCGTGGTAAGGGGTTTCTCTCTGACATGCTCTTCCCTTCTCTCGCTCGTCCCTCTTTTCGCGGTTTGTCTTCTTCTTTGGCTTCTTCGATCGTCTTGATTGGCGAGGCTGCATTTTGTTGCTGCTTCATGGGCCTCGACCACTGTGACTCTTCTCGTTTTGCTACAACTATCGTGAATAAACCCCATCTTGGTTTAACTCGATGCAACTCCAGAGATTTGGGATTATTAGTGGCATCCGGTGAGGTTTTCCTCTGTTTTCTGGCTGGATTTTGGATTTTGTGACTAGACTCTTCATCTCACCTCCCGGTTTTGGATCTCAAGTCTCCTGGTCTGGTATTACTTCTCTGTGCTTCCCTTTTCCCTTATTACCTTACCCACCATGCAAGACCACATTTCTGGCCAATCATGATGGAGTAATAGGGTTGTTTGGGATGGTGATGGTGGTAGGGCTGAAGGTGATTCCTCTCTGATTTACTCTGCCATCTACTTTTTCCCTCTATGGTTTGAATTCAACTTTTTATTGGGTTTGGACTTTTTTGTGGTTTGTTTCCGTTATGTGGCTTCGATTTATACTCAACATTACTTCGAGTTTCTGGTTGTGTGGCCAATGTTTTTCAGTTTCAGTTACGTGGGTTTCCTTTTGAATTTGGTTTCGCATTGTTGGGTTCCTGGTTTTGTTTGGTGACTCTTCCTGATGAAGGTGATGATTTCTTTCATTCTTGTTTTGCATGCTATTTACATTCCTGGTCATGGTGGTGGTATGAAGCTGTTCTCTTGGTGGTGGTTCTGAGTTCTGGTGTGTTTTCATTACTGTGTAATTTTCTGTTCGGTGATGGTGGTTCTGGCATGGTGGTTGATGGATCCGCATTCATGGTTGATTATTTATGATGGGATCCATTTTGGTTATGCCATTAAACAACAATGATGTAGTGATACATCTTATGGAAGGTGATAGTCAGGGTGCGTGGCTCTAGGTGGTTCGCAGCCTGAGGCTTTGACATTTTCCTACTTTAATTTGAACTTCGTATTTTTGAAATTTGAATCCTTGGTGTTTCTTGAAAGTGGTTGGTGGGTGATTTTGTTTGAATTTTGTATTTTGTGTTTTGAATATTGTGATGTTCTCACTCAACCATAAAAGTGATTCATTTAAAATACAAAAATATAGAATTGGAGGAGTCTGGATGCTATATTTAGAAAAAAGGTAGGTAATTGACCTTGGAAGTAATGCTTCTAATGTGTGTTGGAACTTTCAAGGAAGCAGTATGATAAAATGGTTTCTTGTGTATGAAACCTTTGAGGATACTATGATTCAATGTTAGACTATGAAGGGAGTTTTTGAAATGATCATGGAATGCCTCAGTAGTGAGGGAATCATGTTAAGTCAATGATGATGCACCGGTAGGTCTAGCCAAGCTCTTTAAAGTAAGTCGACCATAGGTGGTTCATTTATTCTTCAATAAACATAGTTGGATATGGTTGGATGGAAACTATTTCAATTACTTAGTCATGGATATGATAGGAGTTTATCATGTCTTATTAGTAATTATTAATATCCTCTTAGTGTAATCTTGTCATAGTGAAGATCATGCCCATTATCTTGACATCATCTAAGGTATATTGGGAGAGTGTCAGTTATAAACCGACCAAAATAAAAAAATTAAATACCTTGTTGGAATGATAAATATAATCTTTTAGAGTTGTGATCTAGGAAAACGGATAACCATAGATGTGTGGAATGTCCTGAGTGATACTAGGATTCCCATGTAGGAAGGCCATGGATGGACTCATGGACATAGATTAATTCATTTAATTGATCGCTAGGTGAGATATCACTTTTGGGCTCAGCCATTTTTCTTGATATGTGGATGCCTCAGCTATGAATTGACATCTAACTTGTAAAATCATGAGAATGGAATACCTTAGATGAGATCCTTGTATTCAATTAGTTGAATCTGAGGTTACCCCAGACTTATGGGTAGGATTAGTGAATATAGTTAATGTGCGATGATCCAAGGGTGTTGGATAGATTATAGACCTATGTTCGTATTGTGGCACGATGACATAAATGAACATTTTGGTTAGAGAAACCACTAGAAGTAGGTTACATGCTTCAATATGAATGATTGAATAAATATTTAGGCATTACTTAGATCAAAGGCTCCTGGATCATGTTTTGGATACATCGACTCTGAAAGTAGAGAATTTTTAGAGATAGATAGCCAATACTGGATCAACATGATTTTATATTATTTGGTTGAATGTAGTTAGTGAGGAACTATGAAAGTCATATATTCAAGAGGAGATGAGTGCAGTGAAATGACTGGGCCATTATTTTAAAGAAAAATCCAATATGAACAAGATAAATATGTTCGGTTGGGAGTTGACCAATCTATCAGTTGAAAATCATGTAGGGAGTGTCGTTAGAATGCTAAGGGGTTGTTTATTTAGAAAGTTCCAATTGTGGGAGCACCATGACTCGGAATTGGCCGTTCATCATAGAATCTAGAATGGGGAGAAACATGGGCTGATTGGTAAAATTAATGATGATGTGATCATATATCAGGTTATACAAGATCAGGTAAGAATCAGCTTGATGTTTCAGTTTTAAATTCAAGAATTTACTTGCGTTTCAATGGATTGAGTACCATATATTATGAGTAACGATTGCCGGGTCATTGAGTGTTTAAAATGAAATATGACTATTTCTTCAGAAATTCCATGACCTAAGTAGGTTGGGTGATGTTTCATTATTCCCCAAAGATTCTTGGGAATGATAAGTTCTAAGGTGGAGAGATTGTAAGATCCCATGTTTTGGACTGGTTGTAAATTTCTAATGGAGTTTGAAATTCTCATTTGGTGGATGAGATGAAATATAATTTGAGTTTGGGAATTAAATTTTGATAATTAGAACACATAAAAGTTTTTTTATATGTGTTTTAAGGCTTAAGAGGTGACTTGTGTGTTGTATGGAGTTTTGATAGCATCAAGCTTTGAAAATCCAGTTTTTAGAAAGGGTAAATGAGGTACATAGTTTTCACATGGCTATTAGAAACTGTGCACCCAAATCATGCAACCCTAAAGGGGTGGTATAAGTTTTTTAAAACTATGAACATGAGGCCACATGATAATGAAAGAAATATTAGACTTATTAAAGTGGATAAACACATAGGATACCCATGTTTTTCCAAACTATTCACTAGCCATGTGATGGGGTAGCCACCGTAGTAAGAGTCTGTGCATGGTTGGCACACTATTTGGATAACCGTGAAGCTAAAAACTATGCCTCATTAAAAAGGGGTGAAATAAACCCTTTCCCTTATTTTATTTCAATATAAAACATTATTTTCTTCTCCCCATCCTCACATAATCTCCCTCCCATGCATGGAGCTCTTCCTATCCTCCAAGGCTTTGATGGTTCTTCCTCATCTAGACTCAGAATCGAGCATTGTCAGTCAGGTTTGATAACCCTTGGTTATTCTACAATTATTCCTTCCTAATTTATTGGTTTATCTTTCCATATTTAATACTATTTTAATATGATATCATATACCCTATTTTTAGGTAATTTTTCAATTATTCCAATTTCTCTTATTTTGGATCGAATCAAAGTCTAACATTGGATGAATGAAGTTTCCTATGAATATGGTAGGTGGTTTATGGATTTTACTATAAAGAATTCCATTTTTATAAACTATTTCCATTTTTTACACACTGTACTTCCCAAAACTTTCTCCTAGAATATTAAATACCTTTAATTGAATACCTAGACTAGGTTTAGACATCATATGACACCCCCATATTTGGTTAGAGGCTGGTGAACCCACCATGAACTACCTATTAAGGTGATTTCAGTTTAAAATATTATAATGATAATTGTTTCCTATTGTTCTGAATTACCCCATGGGTGTGTAGATCTTTCCACTTGGTAGTGGGAGATATAATTTACTTAAATGAGGTATAAAATTGTTAATAAAATTGATTGAGTTAAATTGTGTGCAATTAATTATATAATTTAGATGAATTGTAATATGGTTATATAACTTGAATTCAATCTCTTCACTTTTAAGTGAAATATTATATATAATAGAGGAACTAGTTAAATGGGTTGAATAACACCCCATGTTCCTTGGTCGTTTAATAATTTGATCATTATAAGGGATTGACCTAAATAAATCCTTGAATAGTAATGTTTCATTCTTATAAACATGAAAATTTTATTCATTTGAAATTGGATTGATTAATGAAATGAATCACGATGAGTTATATTTTGGAATGAATGAATTTCCATGGAATATTTTAATTATTGAATGTGAACTAACTACACTTTTATATCAAGTCTTGAGTGAAACTTGGATTCCCAAGTAGGAATACCTTGGATGGGATTATTGGCCAAAGGAATTACACTGTTCTTGAGTGATACTGGGTTCATCTTTATGGAACGCCTTGGTTAAGGTCTCATAGAGAAAGTGGGATTACCATATACATGATTACTATTAATAGGCCTTAGTTAAGGTTGTTAGACATGATATTTCACACCCCCTTGTTCCAGGCTATTCGACATAGAGTTTCACATCCATTTGGGTGGTGGGACATGATGTTTCAGGCCTCAGGATTAGGGTGTTGGACATGATGTTTAACATAATTTATTTGTATTTTCCTGCATGATGCTCTATATCCCCTATTTAGATGCTTAGTCTTGTTCCCATATTTTAACAATGAGACTTATAATATATTATTATTATATGTGGATGACTTAGTCTTACATCTCAGGTCCCCATTAATGAATGTTTATCTATATCTATATATATTATTAGAAATATGTATATATATATATACATTATGGAATGATCAGAGACATTCTGACTTAGGCAAAAGTTAGTATGGTTGTCCAGGTGTCCTTTTAGGAACCTGAACCACCATAAGCACTTTTATTTATACAATTCCTTATTATTATACCTAAACAGTTCTATATTTTATATTCAAGTAATATATTTCATTAGGCATTGTTAGTGGTGACCTAATGAGTTTATTTCACACCCTTTTAAAGACATTATTTGGTACCCGAACATACATCTTAGTTATAGGTTAGGAATTGGAATGAGATTCTTGATATTATCTCATTTGGGCTAGGAATTGGCATGGGAGTTGTGTTTGAGTAGCTTCTTGAGCTTTCCTCTCGAGTTATTTACTTTTATTAATTTATTAATTTTTTTAGTCTAGCCTGTGTATATATATATCATACTGTATTTTTGGTCTTCTTGAATTATGACTCAACACGTTCTTTCATGGTCATTTATTCATTATTTATTGATTTCTGGTCTATCTTTATGTTCCAATGATATTAATTTTATTTCATTATACTCCCACTCTATTGTTTATTATTGATCCAAAGGGTATAACCTCCCCATCATATCATCCTTAGAACCTCACATGTAGTTAACATCCTTTGGCGTATGAGGAGGTATGCTTAATTCCATGTACCCAATTGGCTTGAGACACTATTTTAGTGGCTCTCAATATAGGTATATTATAGTCATTGAAAATATGGTCATTATTAAAACCCATCAAACAAGTATCAGAAAAATCAAGAAGGAATAAATACCTGAATATGGGTATTAATTTCCCAAAAAAAGCTATAGAAGAGGAGGATGGTTGAAGACCTGTGGATCACATGAGTCTGTGAGGGACTTATGATCATGTGACCATTTAAAGTCCATATGAATGCTCCATGCATGGTGTATAACTCACAAAAATTCTAGAGTATCCCCTTTAACAAACCTTCAAACACTTGCAAAGCCCCCAGACAATCGAATGAGTGCCCCCAGGCTGCATGGTTTGTCATTGGAAAGTACCTGACAAACCTTCCAAAATCCTCCAAAAATAAAGAGGGATGATATTCAAAGATAGAGAACCCCTAGTGTCTGAAAAGATCATGTTCCAAATCATCATTGGGAAGTATAAAATCTCTTGATTATATTCGATACAACTCTCAATATCACCAAGACATCATCACATCAAACAAAGGAGGTAAAGGGGAGGAGGCAAGAGGGGCTCATAGTCATTGAGAGACATGAGGCTCACAACCCCAAGTGATCCACAAGATGATGTAATTCCTCAGTTACAAGTCTTCATCACCTCTTGAAAAACCATTGTTTTTTAGCCTCTCCACATAGAAGTCCTTGGACATGTCCATTGAACACCATGATGTTCTAAGGATAGACATATGGACTTTCCCACAACATGATTTCACACTCCTCATATGATTCACATTGGTCACACAAGGCATCATCCAAAAATCAAGTAAAAATCCTAGATTTCACTTGTGAAATATCACATGAATCCCAACATTTTCCACATAAAACAAAGGAGATAAAAAAGGGAGGAGGCAAGAGGTGTTTGCGGTCATTGTAAGACATGTGAGACGCCCACCACGAGTCCTCATTGACCTATCTAAATCATCTCACATAATCTCTTTGTCTTAAAGTCCCCACCGCATGGATGTCCTCGGACATGTCTAGAAAACTTCTCAGTGCTTTAAGGGAAAACATATCCATTCATCCATGAAGTGCTATCCTTCCCTCATATGACCCATATTGTTCATGTGACACATCACCAAAAAATAGAAGAAATATCCTCAACAACACACATGAAATATCACATGACTCCCAACCTTTTTCACATGAAACAAATGGGATAAAAAGGTAGGTGGAAGTAGGTACTCATAGTCACTGTAATTTATGTGACACACCTTGAACATACCATCCTTGTCTCATGAGACTCCAAGAAAAGTCACCGAGCATCTTGAGAGTGTCTTCCAATAGGCAATCAGATCTCATAAGGACCCTTAGACATGTAAATGTGAAAACTGAGAGGTTCATAGACACATACGCATGATCAAAAAAGTCTTCAATAATCATAAAATAATCTAATATAGAATGTTTTGACAGAGGAAACTCTAGATCACTGAAAATCATAATACGTACTCGAAGTAGTCTATGACAGATACTTGAAAAACCACGTGGCGTTAGGCCCCATAACTAGCTCAAACCTGGACTCATGCCAGATACACCACAGAAACTGATGAGTATTCTAGGGGGAGAGTAATATAAATATTCTACCCAAGCATAAAAAATGCACCAGCTACTATGTGAAGGGAACTCTCGAGCGACAAATTTCTAAGTATCAAAGTGGCTTTCTCGGAGCAAACAATCACATGACCATCCGACCTTCCATTAGGTAATACACTGATGATCATCCTGAGTATTCATGCACTAGGTATATAGAACTTCACATGATCATTCATATATCATGTGGAGGATCCCTCGTTGGTTGTGCGTAGGATATCCTGCAAGCCCACTGGATCACGCGATATTCAAGATAACCGACACTGAACAAAATCAAGATCTTTGCAATACAAGGGTGAGAACCAAGATAAAAGGAGTAAGTCTTAAGAGAAATACATGATCACTAACCCCATGTGTTTCATGTGTGTAATTCAAGGAAACGTAGAAACACCATGATATGTCACCCAGATCTCATGACACTCCTTCAACAAGACACATGGGACACATGGAATACTCTAGGAATACCAGGATGAGTCACATAGATCTCCCGAGGACACCAATTTGATATTGCAGACCCCATGAGTCCATCACTTAGGACTTGCATCATCCCTCGAACACAATTCCGAACTCATATAATGGTGCTAATTCATGTCATCCGGGTATCATGAATGCATCTAGAAAATATAGACAAAACCTCATGGAGCTCTCTAGGAAAGTCAACAGAGACTCACGGTGCCCTCCAGAAATGTCGGTTTTGTGTTACGATGTATCTCATAGGTTTCATCCAAGACATGCGACACCCCCATACTATTCCACACTAACTCCCATGACACCCTCCACATGTGTCGAGCCAAGTTATGCGATGGATTCTAGGACATGCCAACTGGGTCATGCGACACCCTCTCCATAAGAAGGATATGTAAATAGGGCATCCTGGGACTTGATAATATAGTCCATTCTTGGTGTGTAAGCCCCAACCAATAGAGCTACCTCAATGTGCAAGTCCTAACATAATGGGAACTACACCGACTTTGATTCCTACCATATCCAGGATATATAGGAAACCTCTCTTCGAGGTTTGATCTTCATGTTAATCATATAAGAAAATCCTAGTATCTAAGGCCCTTACTAAAAGAAATGGAATTTATCATTTGTTATCCCTTGTTCCTCATAAAGAGAATGGATCATGTAGGCTTAGGAAATTGTAATGATCATGACATATGCACTATAAACCTTCACAATGGTACATAGGATCCTCAATGTGTAAGTCCTGACATAAAGGTAACCATGAAGACTCTAATTCCTACCATACTCTGGATACATAGGCTACCTCTCCATGAGGCTAGAGCTCCATATTGATCATTCGAGGAAACCTTAGTGTGTAATACCTTGATACAAACTAAACTACGATAACTCTAATTCCTACTATACTTAGGATACGTAGGACACCTTCCCAAGTCCTGAGCTCTATACCAAACAGCCCAAAGACTATTCCAATTCCCAAGCTCCATATCTACATGCCATGAGTCTGATCATCTACTACTCCAATTGTTTCTCACACTACTCATAGCTCACGTGGGCTTAAGGGGTGAAACAAACACCTCATTGAGAATCATGAATATCCATTAACAAAAAAATGGCATGGACACCAATTATTCAACCGTATATAACTTGGATCTAGTCCCAAGGATGCGAATAAATTATTTGGGTTTTGATTCCCATAATAACCAAGATACATATGACTCCACATAATGGATTAATCACCTCCTTAAGATTTTAACCACTTCCTTACATGAAAGCATATTCCAAAGAACTTGGTTATACTCCTTCAACATATAAGCAACCTCCTATTAGAAGAAAATTATGGATAACATTATATATATATATATATATATATGGATTCACTAATGTGATCCCCATATTTTTCATATAAAATAGATTTAACCCATAGTTTTTTATTTAGGTTAACCGGCCCCGTATTGGGATTAAGAAGAGATTCATTAACATATATTAAATCTATAAGAGAGTCCCAGAGAAGAAAAAAACTCCCCCAAAAATGGAGCAATGATCCAAAAATCCCATCCTCTTAACCAATGCAAGTGCCCAAGATTCATTGGGCCTGAAAACCTAGATGATTTTTAGCCTTTAGAAAATAGGTATATACCCAACTATGGGTAAGGGAACCTTTGGGAGTTTCTAGTGATGATAGAAAAAAATGGAAAAACTGTTGTGCATGATTTAATGAGGCCATAAAATTCCTCTTAATAAAACCATAAAAGGGAATCCCATCCCATGTTGCACATTCAAACCTGAAAAAATAAAAATGGTGAACCCGACGTGAATCTCTCTAATAAAAAAAATGGGTTATAATTCATCGAGCCAAGTTTCTTTCCTGCTATATGAAAATAAGACGGACTGTATCGATGAAAATCTCTTAGGAAACTTTGTTTTTGAAACCACATTTTTTTACAAAAAAAAGCAGTAAGTCCACCATAAACTAGGATTCTTGTATGTACGTCCTTGCACTGACAATTTCATGCAATCAGAATGTTCAAAAAAGGGAATAAATGAAAATTATGAAAAACATGCTTATATTATTTGTCATTTTTATTCCTATAATATAACACTGATTGGTAACCTTGTTCCTTGTTTTCTGCATGATGGTAGCTTCCCAACCTGAGGAAATGTCATCATCATCCAGCACTCATTTTAGTACCTCATCTTCTACGACGACCCCGTGGGTCATAATGTGATCTCACTTTTCATACGGACCCAAAAGAAGGTAGAGAATACAATGATCTGATAGTACTATTGAAATGGTACAATCCTGAATATGGAAGCTTCCCATGAGATCATTAAAGTATGGTAGCTGGTGAGTCCGAGTCTCCTAATTAAAGACACTACTAAGATAGTATCCCCCATCTCTATAACCAACTACTTTGGGATATTATCCCCATAGTGAGATAATCTCCACCTTCCTTATTCAATGAAGGTGGAACAGTAATCCCAATATGGATCCCTTTTGGTCCAGGTGTCGCTGAGGAGGGTACCTGCTGACCGCCGTCACCAACATCATCTCACTGGTACCCATCAGTCACCTGCTAGGGGTACCATCTGATGCACAACCACCTCTGATTCCCATGCATGGTATCCAAGGAAGACTCATCAGAGGAGGAGGGAATTGAAAATTCAGAAGAGGGATCACATTCCTTCTCTTATTGAAGATTCCTACAGGTATACTCTAGTAGGAACCAATAAGTAGGATCATATCCCTACTGACTCAGAATAAGTCTGCTGGAATATTCCCACAACTATCTAGGAGAGGGATCATATCTCTACTCCTACTGAAAATTCTTGCCGACATACTCTAGAATGTACTAGAAACCAGGCTTATACCCCTAATTTCTCAGAACAAATCTATAGGCATATTCCTATAGCAAGAATAGGGGAGGGTCATACTCCTACCCCCCAAACCTGAATCCCATCGACATAATCAGATGGCACAAGGGAGATAGAAGTGGGCATATATCCTTGATTCAATTGAAGATGTCTATCAAAAGATAATGGAGACAAGAAATGTGTAGGCATATATCCCTACACAAACTTTTCTAAAATGAAAATATCTTTTAGCAATAGATGAATAGATATGTTGACATATTCCATCATTGTTGAAGATAAAGGGACATGTGCATAATCCTATCCCTACAACCATGATAACTCAACACTCTGATCACCATGATCAAGTGATTTTATCAGAGAAATCTCACATTATTTCTCTCACCTGGGAGGATTATCAACATATTCTAATTATGGGAGAGGAATTAGACTAGGCCCATACTCATGTTCCAACTGGGTCCAACTAGGCGAGAACAACACACGCCTTGGGATAGGGGAACATGCCTGTTGAAAACGCCCAGTGACATACAACAAGGGCCCAAGATCAGGAATATATCCCTATTCTGGGTAAGGATAACTAGGTGAGAGTGACACAAGACTCATGACATGATCATATTCCTATCAGTGAATCTACATGACATACTCTAGCAGATCACAAAAGCAAGGTGAATATTCCTACTTCTAATGATGAATGACTGCACCAGCATCATTCCAAGGAAATACAGGAGGAGGAACATATCCCTTCTCCCATTCATAAGGTCTATCAGAATATTACAAATGGGAATGCATATTCAGACCATGATTATACTCCCATTCCAACTAGGGATCACTAGGTTGGAGCAGCATACACCTCAGGGCGGGCTCATACACCAGACAAGAAAGACCAGTGGAATATTCCAAAGGCTCAAGATTGGGCTCATACTTCCATCTTGGATAAGTCTCACCAAGTGAGATCGGCACATGCATTTGGACAGGAACATATCCTTTTCAATAATGAGACAACTTATCGACATATCCCAATATATTCTCAGCAATAGGACCATAATACCATGGAACTTGATGGTTATATAAATGTTCTGGAAACCGTCATATAGTAGGCTCATACCCCTACACAACCACAAAAGTCGAGTTGGAATATTCCAACCATGTTGCAGAACATGGCTCATATTCCAAATATTCTAAATACTAGCATCCTTGAGGTTGTTTTATACACATTCTCAACACCACAAGGGTCCATAATCTCTTATATTGAAGTGGAAGTATAAGGATTCCATTACCACGATTGTCCTCCTCGTGGTAGTGTGGAGAAGGATCACAAGGACTCTACTACTAACATCCACCATTATCAACCTCCCCATGATGATATCTCCCATGGGAAAGGAAATAGTCTATTTTTCCAGACACCTCCATATATAGAGTTGAACCAAACCCCGACACCTTCATATAGAGAGGTGCTTGAAACATCAAGGTCCACTGTATATGGTTCCCCATCAAATTCAAGAAACACTCCACTCTCGTTAGCATGTGACCATTAGAGACATAATTTATGGTCTGACTAGATGAAGGCATGTAAGTTTAATAAGGATGAGGCTGACATTGACATATGGAGATATTTATCCCGAAAAATCCTCCCAATCATGTTATGACCCCCACTAATTCAAATTATGATATCCTAGACAAGCTAGAAAATGAGATTATTCCTTATCTATCCTAGAATACGTGGGTTACTCATCAGTGATTGAAGGACTGATATCTACCTTATATAGAATATGAGTGTCTCATTCAGAAAATAAGGATACTCTATTACCAGATTGACCTAGATGCTATCTCCATGGATTGGGATCTAAAACTGGAAAATTATAGTGCAAATCTGTAACACGCTTACCGCCATTTCATTGTGACATTTCGGTAGATGATATAAAAATCCACATAAGGAATATACATTAGAGGATGAGGAAATTATGGATAATTACACTTTTAAACTCCCTTGGAAGAACAAATCCCCTCATATACAACATCCTATAATGTTATAGCCTCCATAGAAATTAGTGGACTAAGTAATGCTCGAGCTAGTCGGTTACTACACCTGAATGCCCCCACTCCAAAGGATCCTAGACACCACAGACGTGGAGGTATGATAACCAAAAAGACTTCAAACTAGGACCATCAAGATAATAGGAGGACATTACAGACACAAAGATAAAAGTTGCGATCACCCAAAGAACTTATCGCAAGGAAAGATCCTCATCATGGGCTGCCATCACACCCAACTCCCATGCAACCAAAACTACACCACATCACAGAGACCATAATAGAAGATATTATAGCAGCTGTCTAGGAGAAGACTTGCCCCCCCCCAGAAAAGGAAAATATCTACCTCCACCTCCACCACTTGGGTCATCAATTTCTGAAAGGATTTAAAACATACCTTCGGTAGCTGAAGGTGAACCCCAGCCCACTGGGCTGGGCTATTTATATCTCAATCACCATCACCAGGATTATTGTCACATGAAAAGACCCTAAAGACATTAAAAATTATATTATATCATCCCCATCCCACTAGGCTGACAACATTTATATCTTCATGTCCATACAAGGAATCATAAACTCCCCGACCAGAGTCATTAGATCCTTGACAATAGGACCAATAAATACCAACAGAATCCCGAAATGAACCCACCCCACAAGGATGGGGTCATTTTCATAATCAACAAATCCATAGAGGGAATTTTTATTTTCTAGGTATAGAGGAAGGAATCAACAGTCGACATACCACTAGTTCCTCCCACCGCAATACAAACATTTGTTGGTTGGGGAACACTTAGTAATCATGACTGGAAACTCCCTCAAGGTGACTATTCATAAACTAAGAGGAGATGAGTGTATAATAAAGGTAATTAGACCCTGCTAGGGTCACAAGTCTAAATGGAACAATAAGGTAATGGTTCAAATAAAGACCATGATAGAATCCATACAGGATCAAATTGTTGCATGGAATGAAATGGAATGACCACCATTTCCCAATATGCCTCTTTGAATGTCGTCACTATTAACATGACATACATTGATCAAGATACAAATGCAGAGGGTCATGTCAGGGAAAACATACCCTAGGAGAAGTGTGATTTGGAAACACCAAATGAGGTTGTACACACCCATAACCGAATAAGGATTCAAAATTTGGAACCCCCAAATAACGAGTTACCTCCTCCTCAGTGGAATATTGGAAAAGATAAAAGGAAAGATGCAACTACATCTCAATTACCACCCATGGAAAATAGTTTTCATGATATGAGAGTGAAATATGAGCTCTCTGACCACTTAATGAGGAGATACTTAGAGGCATCATCCCCACTAGGTATCGTCTTCAGCTATAGATGAATATTCTTCCTCCTATGGATGATCCTCCAATAAGATTAGAATCTGAGAACCAGATTAGATCAGGATCTAGACAGACAGTCTATATAAACGAGGAAGCCAAAAATGATCAAGACTTACCTCCGCTACGGAGACAACCTCTCCCTCTCTAAGTTAATCCTTCATTCATAGGGAGAATCGAGGATTAACATGATATGGAATCGGTACAACCTATTCAACCCCAACCCACTCCTAGTGGTTGGGTGGAGGATCAGAAATCCATGCCCCTAGATCTACTTACCACCATCGAATACTTGTATAATCATATGAAATCCATGGAGGGGTAAAATAAACCCGTGTATCCTGAAAGGAATCCATATCCTAAATGGGTGGATGAAACCCCACCTCCGACCAACTTCAGAAACCCTACCTTTTCTACTATTGATGGTTCAGGAGACCTTGAACAACATCTAACACAATTTGTATCCCAATGCGGGCTGATGATGGGACCTTGAGATCAATAAGAGGAAACCAAGATGAGGTGTTTCATACAAACTCTGACAGGGCTAACCTTTGTTTTCTACAATAGTCTTCCTGTAAGATCTGTCAGAGGATGGAATGAAATTCATCATCAGTTTATTTATTAGTTCAGTTTGACACTAGGTAAAATAAGGATCGTTGACCTGACAAACAGCAAGAAACACGAGAATGAGATCGTGTTTAATTTCATATAAATATGGAAGGGTTTGACCTATTCACTCAATATCCCCCTCCTGCTAGAACAACTTCTAGAACATGGTGTTGAAAATATCATGGATGAGTTTTAGACTCCCTTAATACCCATGAAATATCAATGTGGGTTTGAAGAGTTCACTGAAAAAACACAATGTCTTGAAGAGGCTATTTAGCGGACTCGATCCATGTCCCGACTCATGCCCTAACACAGTGGAAAATTATAGGTAGAGCAGAAGCTGTAGATGTCACTCTAAATACCACAACTATGCCCATCTAAGCACCCAGGAAAGCTCTATAATTCCCAGCACCACCTATCGAGCAGCAACAACCACATAATTTCCCTCGATCATAAGTACAAAGAAATTAGGGTCACCTGAGACTTCAGGAATGAATGAAAAAATTTTACTTCTTCCAAAACGAACAAGTCCAGAGATATTCCTTGGTATCCATGGAGAATAATTTTCACATGATTCGGTAGCCTAGGAGGGCTAATGAAGTTAACCTCACTGACTGTCCTAATTAATACCCTTTCAATAGAAGGTTGAATCATAATATCCATAATTTCTTAGTTTTCAAGGACTTAATTCAAGGCATGATCGAATTCAGATAAGTGAATCCCAATAATTCTATAGATTAGGTGGCTTGAATAACCTTTATCTGATTAGAAGAATAGAAATGTTGATAGAAAGTTCCGTCCAGGAGAATGAAATTTTTCTAAAATTGGATGACTAAGAAAACAGTTGATCAATCCCATGGTGCTCTAAAATCACTGTTGAGAAAACTTGCAATAGCTCCACAACCCAATAATGATACATTATATGTGCCTCCTAAGGGTGAGTGAGACCATCAGAAGAAAGAAGAGACAAAGGAGTAAGATTCATATTCTTGTCTAAATCAAGCCTTAACTCTTGAAGATTTCTTCCTTGCAACATCTACGACATGGGAACTGCCCCACAAAATGGAATCCTCATCATTCTAAGAATTAATATTTGGTTATTTTAAAACAATACACTTGATAAAAACGTTCTATGATGATTAGTATGCCCCCGAATATGGTTTTCATGCATATAACTAGGGAATGGGAGGCCACATGCGCCAGATTCGAGGATTCATGGGATAGAACAGACGTGGTCAGACTCAATATTATGTTCATATCCCCATGGGGGATATATATATATATATGCAATCGGGACTCATGGAAAAGTGCTCCAAAAGGTTCAGAAAAGGTAAATAGGTGCCTCATAATCCTCTAGTAGTCACCCACATCTGATCGTCTTTCATGAACACTTAGCGGGGGTTCAATCTTATTAACCTAGGCAATGGGGAAGGCCAGAGTGACCTATGACACTGGAAGAAGATACCCCCTCAACCTATGCACATGATCCAAGTCCATCTACCTTAGCTACTTCAACTCCTAAACTGCATGCTCCAGCCCCTGATCCGTATGCCCAGGAGTAGCCCCAGATTAGTAAGCACTGACCTCTAGTGAAAAAGTACGAAATTCTAAAAAAACTATCTATGGTCCCAACCAAGAGCTTAATCCTTGATTCACTTCTTATTTCAAAAGAACTTGTGGAGGTACTTATTGAAGCCCCCCAAATCCAACAAGAATTTGAGATATAAGTCATTGTAGTTGAGGTCTATCAACTGGAGGATATGTCTTTAGAATGTCATGTCAAATTCTCATTCACTAATTAAGACCAGGAGGAGGCTATCTAAGGTCACAACAGACCTTTGTACATCTCAGGAGAATCAATAATGTTGATGCCCAAAGGGTTCTGATCAATAATGGATCTGGGATCAATCTCATCCCAACCATAACTCTCTGACATTTAAGGTATGGTGAAGGGGAATTATCCCCTAAAAAGTTGATCATCCAGGGGTATGATAAGCGTGAGAATAGAACCCTTGGGAAAATCAAGCTTGAGACCCGATTTTGGGAGATCACATCTAATTCTAAGTTCATGGTAATTCAATAAGACACCATGTATAATTTCTACTCAGAAGGCCCTGACTTTACATCCACCTAGAGATACCTTCAATATTCCATTACTATCTAAAGTACCCCATTAATGGAAAGAACGAAATGATACATGGTGATAGTTCCCCCTTAGATACTTGTAGATCCATATATAATGAGGCCAACTTCTATAAGAAGGGAGGTGGACAACCAATATTAGATGATGATATGGAGGTTACAACTCCCAATGGATGAGGGACCACCCCTGAGAATCTCTAGAGCATGCTCTATGGTGATTAGTGATCCCCATAAACATGGTAAAAATATCATATCTAATTACAAAGGTCTGAGCCTCTCCTATTCTCTATGACAACCAACTCCGACATCTCTCTGTAATGACTTAGATAGAAATGGATGACGATGTATCTTATAATAGCTTCCCTCACCCTAATATTGATGGAGAGGCTCCCATACTACCATATTTTCCTAAATATGTCTCAAAATATTCAGAAATGGATGATGATGATCTCAGGAATTCCCCTCCAACAATCAGTGAAGGTCTCTTCATCATCATAGATGAGACCAAGCATATAAATCTAAGAACATAAGAGGACCCACAACCTACTCTGATAAGTGCCTCCTTACCCCTTGATGAGCAACATATGTACATTGAATTTCTAAAAAAGAATCAATATTTATATCGTAGAATTATACATAGATTTCTCGACTAAATCTAGATATGTCTATGCACTATCTCGGACTTTTTGATGATCATTGAGGCTTCAAACAGGCATCCAGGATGATACACCCCTCTCATTTGACAAATATAGAGGAAAAAGTTGACAAATTGATCAAATCCAATTTTGTATGGGAAGTGCAGTAACCAATATTGATTTCCAACATTGTCCCTGTTATGAAGAAGAATGGGTATATTAGGATCTACATTGATTTTAGAGACCTTAATTGGAATTTCCTAAAGAATGATTTCCCATTACCAATCATAGAAATCTTGTTCAATAAAAATGTGGGATTCAAGGCCCTTTCATTATGGACAAGTACTTAGGGTATAATAAAATCAAGATGTCCCCTAAGGATAAATAATACAATGCCTTCAAAGAACCTCAATGGATCTTCTGCTATCAGTTTATTCCCTTTGGATTAAAGAATTCAATCACCATATATTAACACACCATGAGACATATCTTTATGCCATATCATGTAAGGATAGTTGAGTGTTATATGTGAATGGCCCGGTATTTAAATCCTGATTGTGATGTGATCACTTCACAAACCTTCGAGCAATCTTTGATAAGCTTCGAGAAAATATTATAAGGATGAATCCACTAAAGTGCGCTTTCAGGGTGACATCAGGCCAGTTTCTTAGCTTTATGGTATGCCACCGTGACATCGAGGTAGACCCATATATGAATAGTTCTATTCTAGCAATGTCACCCCCAAGAAATATGAAATAACTAAGGGGACTCAAATGGAACCTTTCCTACATTTGAAGATTCATATCCAACCTAGATAGAAAATCCACCCCCTTCATGAGGATAATGAAGAAGGGAGTCATCTACCAGTGGGACAATGAATGTCAAAAATCCATTGAAAGTTTTAAGCATTATTTGCTATGACAACTGGTTTTAATTCCTCCAGTGGAATGGAGGCCACTCATCATATATGTGGCCACCATGGAATGCTCATTCGACACCCTCCTTTCACAAAACAATGATGTGGGAAGCAAGAATAGTATTTATTACCTCAGATGGACCATTCTAGGTACTCATATGTGATATTCATAAGTTGAAAAGAAGTACCTTGACCTCCGATTTGTAGTGAAAAATATGAGGCATTACTTGCAACACCACAAATTCCATTTGGTCTCTTGTATTGAATGCTCAAGTACATACTTGGCCGCCCTATGTTGACTGGGTTCTTGGATCGATGGATGGTTATTCTACTGCAATATGACATCCAGTTCATATCTGAAAATTCAGAGAAAGGGAAATCCTTGGCTGACTTCCTCGAAGCACATCCTACCCCAAAAATACACCCGAGGACACCGAGGTCCCTGATGAATAGGCCTTATATGCCCATGAAACTCCCTGAACATGGGAGATGTATTTTGACGATTCATCCTATAGTCCTACCAGCATAATGATGGAAAAAACTAAGCTCAATTGGATTGGTACATGGATTGTATTTGTCTCTCTAGAAAAACCATTTTTCCCTACTTCTTCTCACTATCCGAAGGTTGCACAAATAATGAGGCTGAGTACCAAGCCCTCATCACTAGATTGGTACTAGCCTTACAACTGCAAATAGCATATCTGAACATCATAGGGGATTTTGGGTTCATGATAAAGTAGATCAATGGTGAGTATGCCATCAAAAAAGAGGAACTTGAACCTCTTACTGGCTATGTTAGGAGATTGATGGCATAATTCTGCTTTGAGAACACACTAAATCATGTTCCTTGATCAGAAAATTCTCTCACCAACGCATATGCTAATTCAACCACCATACTCACCAACCCTAATCAGAAGGAAGAAAACTTATGTATCAAACATTGAAGAATGGTCTCATTTATCAATGTAAGTGATATATAAGAGATCAATTAAGTTAATACTTCCCTAGAGCGTGATGAACCAGTGACCACCCATGGATGGATGGAGAATATAATCTTCTATCTTCAAGATAGGACTCTTGCAAAGGATCATGCTAGAAGGGAACCAATCCGACACTGGGCCACAAACTTCACCCTGCTAAATGGACCAAATGAGCAAAAAAGTTCTCAAAAAATATGGATTTGATGGAATTATCCTCAATTGAATAGAAGAAGGAGAACCTCCTACTATCATGAAAGAAGTATATATAGGCTCTTTCAGTGCTCATCAATCTGGAACTAGGATCTCCCACCAAATTAGAATGTTGGGATATTACTATAAATCCATGATACAAGACTGTGTAAAATTCACCTGAAAATTTCATGCATTCCATATTCATGAAAACTTCATCCATCATCCCCCATAATTATTGCACATGTCTAGATATTCCTAGAGATTGACTGTTTGGGTGTTGGGTGTTGTGGGGGCCATATCCCCCAGCCACAACTAAGCAGTTCAAGTACATTCTTATTGCTACCAACTTCTTCTCCAAATGGGCTGAGGATATACCCTTCAAGGAATTCTAGATGAAGAATATCATCAACTTCATGAAATCCCATATAATCAATAGGTTTGGAGTCCCTCCCACAATATTAATAGACAATGACACTAACTTCTTTTCCATGGATTTTAAGAATATGTACTAGGAGTACAATATTGAGTCTAATCACTCATCTCAATATTATGTAGTGGTTAATAGAAAGATAGATGAATTTAATAAGACTCTATCAAATATACTCCAAAATATGGTGAACAAGGATAAGAAGTCTTGTTTGGAAAAACTTATCCATGATTTATGGGCCTACCATACAACTATGTGTACTACTACACAAGAAACACCATACTCCCTAGTGTACATGAATGAGGAATTGTTATGCATAGAGGTCCAACTTCCCTCACTTAGAATAGACATTTTCAGACACCTATTAGATGATGAATAGTCACACCAGCAGATTGATGAGTTTGAATGGTTAGATGAGAAAAGTTTGTGCACAGTGCACAAACTTGAGGTCCACTAGAACCGAATAGCACAAGACTTGAATAAAAAGGTTCTCCTCTATTAATTTCTCCAAGGAGAGATGGTGCGAGCCCTCATAACCCTAATGATACTAAGGAATAAGCCCCTGAAATTAGAGACCAAGTGGGAAGGACCCTACAAAATACATAAGTTATATCATAATGGAGCCTATTCACTGGCCACCATGGATGGGGAGCATGTCACACCACCCACCAATGTGATATTTCTCAAGAAATAATTCACATAGCTACCTAAAACAGGGAATCCACATCAGTGTAAGTCCTATCACACATCCTCACCATATGATATCAAACTACATGGTTTGTATCATCCTAAGTACATGATGTTAAACTGTGAAAGTGAATCCTAACCACATGATGTTAAACTATATGGGGGATTGTTCTATCTGCATGACGTTAAATTGTATGACCTATCGAGAACTATATATGGCTTGACTCCTATCATCACATGATATGTAGTGATGCCCGAACCGTTACTTCTGGGCCCAGCCATAGGATTATCTTCCTTTCACAATGAGTGATCCCATTTCCTTACCACATGACATAAAACTGCACAAATCCTCAACTTCTCCTATCCATTCATGTTAAGTCACCCACATCCACACAACATGATGTTAAACTACATGGTTCTTCTAGAACTACGCACGGCTTGATTCTCATTTCCAATGGGATATGTAGGGACACCTTGATTCTATGTCTCAGTCCAGCCACTACATGGTATGAAATGAATTTTTCATACCCCTTTTCTATCTCTGCATTGTATGAAGATCCATGCTGTTCCTTTTATCTCAAACCGAGCATAGATGATTTGAGCATAGGAATTGCGACAAAGATGTACCCTCACAAGCAAGGATTAAAGGTGCATGATAGGTCCATTTGCATACCAAATGCAGGACCATAATAGGAATACCATGGGTCCTTACCACATGAAATTAAACTACATGGTTCTCCAAGAACTATGTGTGGTTTGATTCACATCCTTATGAGATATGTAGTGACGCCCAGATCTCCACTCTTGGGACCAACCACAATACCCCCATCAATTCATGAAGGTTTGATTTCATCATTAACGCATGATGTTAAACTGCATGGAAACCCAAAAACTATGTGTGTATTGATTATCATCCTCATGAGATACATAGAGATTCCCACACATTTAACCCTTGGTCCTAGCCATAGGTAGAACCCCTTTTAGCCCCTTGGATTGTGTTTTCCTAGAAGGGTTCATAGTGTGGATGAGGCCTCTTTAGTCCTCATTCATGTCTAGTTGCTTCATGGAACCACACTATGACTGAAAGTTATTTTTTATTGACGAGAAAAGGAAAAATACACTACACAAACCATTCAAGGAGGGAGAAAGTGATGTATACCCAAGGCATCCCATTGGGTTACACTCTTTCACTCAATAGGAAGAGAGTCTCAACTATCCTAAATCAGAAGCTACTCATCCTTCCTAGTCAACCGAGCTAGTGAATCCACCACAAAATTGGCATCCCTCTAACTGTGATGGACCATACGCTCTTAATTGGTCTCTCTTTGGAATCCAAAAATGAGGTAAGTCAACTCCCAAGGGATCGCATGACGTCCCTGGAAAGCCCTCACAAGGAATTCTGAGTCAGATTCGATCTCAGCCACCCAAAAACCCTGCAACATGACATTAAAATATGTTGTATCATCCTCATTAGAAGACATTAAACTACACATCTTTCTATAAATATGTGTGGTTGATTATTATTTTCATGAGATATGTAGTGACACCCAGTCTCCATCCTTGGGCCCAACCATGACATTCCCATTTGTTCATGGTGGTTCACCTACATCCTTACTGCATGACATTAAACTGCACGAAAATATATCCTTACCACATGATGTTAAATTTCATGGAGACAAACATCCCCTCTACATGATAATAAACTTTACGGACCATCTCCCATTTTTCATTCCTTATAAAAGCACCACAAGAGACATACCTTGATCAACTAGAGTACATTGTTCTTCCACCATCCTTTAAGAGTACTTCAAATCCATATACTACAATTAATATCTTGAGTATACCGGGACACCGTCAACCTTCCATGGACCTTGTAAAGGATATCCATATTCAAGGACCCCTTTCTTAACTATTCAAACATGACCATAGATCCTTAGTATTCACCTATGGCTATTAACTAAATTCCCCACTCTTAAAAAGGACACTCCAATTATCGTGAGCCATGACATCATCGTGACCGCACTCAACACCCCAGTGTGTTTGAACCACTCCTTGTATGACTATCCAACATCATTACTCATCCCTTGAGAAAATAAATCCATGGTTTAAGACATATTTACCCATATCTTAGAAAGATTTTGGAGTACTCTTCACCCTTGGTTTCCCAATTAGGCTCTTTTGTAATATCTTTTATACTAGTTCCATGCAAGTCATGACCCTAAACTATATGTGCCTTGGTCAAAGGTTTATGACCTTAAACTCTAGCCCATAATAGTTCAAATCATAATACCTTAAACTAATAACAAAAGATATACAAAACTCATTAGGCTGAAAACCCATAAAGGGCGACCTGAGAAAAATTCAAGTGTCTGCCCACTAAACTCCTCATTCTTAGAGTTTAGGAAAACAATTAGGGTGTAAACATAAGAGGCATAATTATCATAGGGTCTATAACACTATTAAAATACAATCTATACATTCTAGAACTAATGGTATGGGAAAAAGTTAGGGAAATATTTGTCACATATCCTCACCATGAGAATATGCTCGCTAGGCGGTGATGCAACTTTTAGGGTACTCAAACCCTCCTTGGATTTTACATCTTTCGCAAGACACACTTCATGAGTTGGGGTGTCTTTAATCACAATAACCTTCCATTCCCTTGGAAAGAATATCCATCTTCAAGGGCCCTATTCTTGACTATGCATACATTCCCATGGCTCCTGTATATGCACCTAGGGATGTCAACCAAATGTGTCACCCTGAAAAAGCACATTCTGATTCTTGCAAGTATTTACATCATCATGACAACACTCAAAATCCCAATATGTCTAAACCACTCCTTATATGAATGTCCTATATTATTCTTATAACTCGATTAATTTGGATCATGATTTATAGTCCTCACACTAAACTATCCATGTGGATTTGATATCCTCGATGTTATGTCACTTTGTTATTTTACCTTCCTCAATGATGGACTGTTAAACTTAATTTTCTAACCTTTGACGGCCCAAGTCTCATGATTCAAAATCGTATGGCATAGAGATCAAGATTCACTTTAAGAGATAGCTACCTTAGGGTTCAAGAACCCTTCCCAGATAGCCTTCTTACCATTCCCAACTTCAACATTCAAACATTTGAGTCTTTTCAAATCTTTCATAGCCATTAGAAAGAAGTGGAGATGTTCTTTTTCTTAGAATGTTACCAACACAAAAGGTCCTTGACCCAACAACTATGGGAATATTCTCCTTGCTGGAAAGGGGCTTCAATACCTGTGAGTTATTGTAACACTGCGATGAGACCTGAAATTACAGAATTTCATGGGATATACCTGACATGTATCCACCATCCCATATTCATGGAATCAAATTTTTAGGTTGTGATTTACATCATCTTTACTCCAACTCTCCTGGTGGGTTTGGTATCCCTAGTATTCCAACATTATCAATATTTCCACCATAAATATTCCACATCCTTGGGAAAAGATACCTGACTTCAAGGACCCTTTTCTTGACTATGCATACATGCTCATGGCACATGCATATGTGACTATGGACATCAACCAAATGTATCACTATGTAAAAAATGGAATTCCGATCCTCATGAGCTTCAACAACACCATGGTAGGATCCAACACCTTAGAATGTTCTAGGTCATTCCTGGAACGCCTTCACTGTATCCCATGATCATATGGTCTGAGATAAAAGACCTTAAACTAAAGCAAAAAATGGTCCAAGATAAAAGACCTTAAAATAAAGAAATAGATGGTCCAACCTAAAAGACGCTAAAATAAAGAAATTGGTGGTCCAAGCTCAAAGACCTTTAACTAAAGAGATATATGGTCCAAGCTAAATGACCTTAAACTAAAGTAATATCTGGTACAAGCTAAAAGACCTAAAAATAAAGTGATAGATGTACTAATATAAAATAACACAAACTAAAGTAAAATATTTTCCAAGCTAAAATACCCTAAACTAAAGAAACGGGTGGTATGATCTAAAAAAACCTTAAACTAAAGTGACAAATGGTCTAAGCTAAAATACTTTAAACTAAATCAATATATGGTCTGAGCTAAAATACCTTAAACTAAAGTGATAGATGGTTTGAGATAAAATACCTTAAACTAAATCAACATTTAACGCCCCGACCCCAGTTACCTAGATTCGGTGCATTATTACATAACACTGGCATGATCACAAGAAAGATCAAGTCTGAAAAGACCGATTAGTTTAGTATCCTAGGAATAACTAGATACATTAATAAAGTTTACATTACATCATTAAATTAAAACCACAACAATATAGTCTACATAGTGAACACTCTTATCCCCTCATACTATCCTTACAGGTCATTCATAAATTACTTCTTCACATCCTGGGAAAAATAAAACATAGAAAACGGGTGAGCTCAAATCCCCAGTAAGGATAACAATATAGTGGAAACTTTCATAAATAAGAATAAACATTTAAGGCAATGTATAACTCAAACAAAAGCCTTTGAAACTTGAACTTCAACAAAGTATGGAAAAAATAAAATGAAATAATTCCATTTAC
Organism: Viscum album; assembly: GCA_963277665.1. Classification (NCBI taxonomy): domain Eukaryota; kingdom Viridiplantae; phylum Streptophyta; class Magnoliopsida; order Santalales; family Viscaceae; genus Viscum; species Viscum album. Next base: position 775,710,494 of record OY728166.1, read on the forward strand.
TTATTCACATGGATATTCTACTAATCGAATATTCACATGAAATATCAATAACCACTTTCATAATGATGGAATCCATAATGCCAGACTATCATAACCACATAGCCAAGGACTCGTGACAAGACTACAAATAAGATTTTTCCAAGGCCTTGTTCCAAGACACTAGTTTGTCTCATGAGACCTACCGATGCAATTTTTTAGAAGATAATTACGTTTAAAATTTCTCAAATATACTCCAATGTTTTTATGAAAACATTATACAAGATTTTGAAAACAAAATAACTAATTATAAGAGTGCTCGACTAATTACAGGCCATGATGGGTCCACTCCCAATCCCTTCCTATCTACCACACTCGAGAGTCGGGTTTTCTGAAAACATTTTTAAGATTGCGTTAAATACGTATACATTTTCACTGGGTTTTTATATATTTGAGAGAAATATCTCTTTTTTGAAATCATTTAAAAATAACATAATTATAAAATAAAAAATTTACTTTGAAAATATTCTTATAAGCTTGTAAGGGAAGCTTTGACGATTTTATAATGGCGAAAAATAGCCGCACCCGCTGTATAAGTGAAAAAAACATTCTTACCTTAATTCTGTCGAAAAGGTTAAAAAGCACCTTATTTGGAAAATGACAGAAAGATTCCTTTATAAACCTTTTATAGAAAGTCAAACAAGGGTATAAATGACTTTAACCCATATTCTTGTAAATAGTGAAAATGTTTTGAAATACATTTTTAAGAAACATGGATGTTGATGATAAAGAAATCCTAGTAGATTATTACATATAAACAACCCCAGATAATGAAGTGATTGAGAAATAAACCCTTAATAACTTGGTAACTTACGAAACATACACCCCATGAAATAGGTATCATACAATGAATATGTAAATACACATAAATTAAAGTGTATTACACAAATAATACAATTATGGGTAGTACATACACCACACAAAAGGTAATAGTGGCAATATGGCATGAATCTCACGGGAATAAGGAGTGAGATGAAAACCCCTTACCTTGTAATTTTCTTTGGTTGGGGTTAGGTTAACCTCCTGTATAATGGTGAAATAATTTTTATTAAATTATACAAGAATCATATACATTAATATGATATCATATATGATCTTTTAACATTGATTTGTTAATAATATCTTAGTATTATCGTTGTTTCAGGTGTTAACTTACTCATTTTATTTTATATGTTTTGTTACATAAGCTGTGTTTTTCATAGATAGGTTGTATCTTAATCATATCCATAATTATATCAAGTCATTAGATACTATTATTAATCATCAAATGAGAATTAGACTTGAATGGATACGATGGAGAATGAATCTCATCGCGTTCGTGGAGATGGTAGTCTGTACGTACGCACAAGCGATAATATCATTCTTTTGATATTAAAATAATATATAATTGGATGGTATATCATATATAAAGAATAATTATCATGTTATATTTATTATTTACATGAATTACACATCATTATTATACCCATCCAAATAATAATTTATTGAATAACAATTACACCACGACGTAGAGACGGTATGCCGTACGTACGCACGTATGGTGACATGTTATTCAAAGGATGGATAGAATACTGAATATGGTTGTACCATATTTATAATAACACCAAAGTATATATAATATAATAGAGTTATTATTTTATAATGGGAAATAAAGAAGAAGTTGAAGAAGAAAGGAACTTGAAAGAGGGTGGTGAAAACATTACCTCTTCTTCAGGTTCTTCCTTTTGATTTGATCAAAAGGGCTCCTTAGGGTGGCTTTCTGACTAAAGGAAGGCCTCTAGGATGAATTGAGGGAAGTTGAGAGAGTATTTGGGCAGCGTTTTGCCGAACCAAATGGATTTGAAGGTGTGAATTAATGAGAAGGGGGAGTGTCCTTTTATAAGAGGGGTGAGGGGCACCTTTGGAAAATCTAGAAATATTATTTTATAATAAATTTATATTCGGTTTAGAATGGCTAAAAAGTGGATTATTTAAAGGTTAAGGTGGGGATGGGTCGAAAACCACTCAACCAATAGAATTTAGACCGGTTTGGGTCATTATATTAACCTTATCTTTTAGTTTTAGTTCTTAGTTAATTAGTTTGACACTTACCATGTCACTTTGTATTTTTATATTATATAGTTAATAAACTTACTATATACCTCCAAGAGACCCCCAAGTGGTCCATTGATGATACACCTATCATGATATAAGTCTCTTGGACGAAACTTATATTTTTAGGAATTGAATATCAATTAATAATATAATATTTGTTTTAAAAACTCTTTTATGTCAATTTTGACACTATTTGGAAAATTGATTTTTGTGAAACTCATAACAGAATGATTACTTAGAAAAAAGTTAATTAAATCATTCCTAACATTTCATATTAACATATAAAATTAGTTTAATTCATAAAAAGTCTCAAATTATATTTATTTGGGTATTTATAATATCAATTATTTTAATTTTTCACTATTATGGTAATTACTGCATCATCATTGTGTCATAAATAAATTAAATTATTTAATGTCTAAAAATTATAAATAAAATATAATTATGTAGGAAATATCTTTATATTTATAATAAATATTTATAATTGAATTTATCTTATGTGTAACCCTATATTAAAAATGGTTTAGTAAATAAACTTTTATTTTAACTCTTTTAACTCTTCTCTGAATTAAATAATAATAAATGTCCTAATCTAATCCAAGTGGACCTAAATGATAATATTTTCTTCCTAAAGTTGTTTTAGGTTGAGATACACTTGTCCAATAGAATTAGGACATGTTTTAGGGTAATATTAACATCATTTTTACCCTTAATTACCCTATTTACTTTTAACTGTGGTAAATAAAAGTAAAAAGTTACTATTCACCAAAAATTATTTTCATCTCAATGAACCACATTTTACTCCTTGATATTAACCGTGTCTCTCATATTTTTGAAATTCCACTCACAGAAGCGGTAAAATTAAGTTTTATGAAAAATTCAGTTTTTTAACTACCACTTAGTGGTTTCACTATTCATCAAAAAATGAAGTTTTTCAGAAAAATACCAAAAATTCACTCTAGGCTAATTTCGATATTCCGAATCCAAAAATGAAGTCCATTTTGAAATATAAAATTTATAAATTTCAAAAAGTGGGTATTACTATTCATAACGGCTGGTTTGATTGGTTGTGCTGTGTTAAAACTCTATGTTGCGTACAACACACGCTATTGCATTATTCAAAGAGAAGCGTACCGTAGAAGCTTGGGGTGTTACATTCTCCCCTCCTTCAAATAAGTTCCTCCTCGAAATTTCTAGAATACTACAACATGAAAAGACTCTTGTGGTTCTTCATCATAAGTTCCTCGGGTTCCCACGTTGCCTCTTCAATCTTATGGTTTCTCCACAAGGCTTTTACGAGACGAGTCGTCCGGTTTCTCAGTACCTGTTCTCTTGTATCAAGAATTTTGACGGGCTCTTCGCAATAAGACAAATCGTGTTCTAGTTCTAATTCCTCATAGGTGAGTACATGCGTTGGGTCAGGCATGTATTTCCTCAATAGTGATATGTGGAACACATCGTGAACTTTGGAGAGATTTGGCGGCATTGACAAATGGTAAGCTACAACCCCAATTCGTTCTAGAATTTCGAAAGGTCCGATGTACCTGAGACTCAATTTACCTTTGTTACCAAAACGTATGACTCCATTCCATGGATATACCTTCAGGAAAACATGATCACTGACTTGAAATTCCAAATCCTTCCTTCGATTATCGGCATAGCTCTTCTGCCTACTTTGAGCTGCTTTGATATGGTTTTGGATTACCTTCACATTTTCCATCGTTTCCTCCACCAGTTCTGGCCCTACAAGTTTTCTTTCACCAACGTCATCCCAACAGGTTGTTGTGCGACATCTCTTTCTATATAACGCTTCATATGGTGCCATATGAATACTCGAATGAAAGCTATTGTTATAGGAAAATTCTACTAGAGGTAAATATTGATCCCACATACCCTGAAAGTCAAGTGAACAGGATATCAACATGTCTTATAAGGTTTGAATAGTTCGTTCTGATTGTCCATATGTTTGAGGGTGGTAGGCAGTGCTCAAATGATGTTCAGTATCCAAGGCTTTCTGATGACTTTTCCAGAATCTTGAAGTAAAACGGGGATCACGATCATAAAAAATCAATAGGGGTACTCCATAAAGTCTCACAACTTCATTAATATATAGTCTTTCCAGTCGTTCAAGTGGAAAAATCTTCCCTTATGGAAAGAAAATGTACTGACTTGGTAAGACGATCAACAATGACCCATACTGTATCGTTCCTTCTAGGAGTCTTTGGTAGCCCCATGACAAAGTCCATCGTAATATTGTCCCATTTCCACTCCGGTATGGGAAGAGGTTGCATGACTCCTCCAAGATGTTGCCTTCCAGCTTTCACTTGTTGACAAACCATACATCTTGACACAAAATACGCAATCTCCCTCTTCATGTTGTCCCACCAAAAATGTTCCTTCAAATATCTATACATTTTGGTGCTCCTAGGGTGTATAGAGAAATTAGAACTATGAGCATCATCCATCAATTCCCTTTTTAGATCAGGTATATCAGGAACACAAAGTCTCTTCCCAAATTTCAAAATTCCATCTTTATACACAAAGTCTCTTAATCTCCCATCATTCACAGCTTTAATCTTCTTTTGAAATTCTTCATCATCGGTCTGAGAAATCTTAATACTTTCTAGTAAAGATGGTTTGGAAACCATTTGAAAAAGAATTGATGTTTCACCTTCCCTAGTTATTCCCATGTCCATATTCACTAGATCCATGAAAATTGGATCCCTTTCAATTCTCATATTGTTCAAAACTCCATGGTCTTTTCTGCTCAAAGCATCTACCACCTTGTTTGCTTTCCCCGGGTGGTAGTGTATCGTACAATCATAATCCTTGAGTAGTTCAAGCCATCTCCTTTGCCTCATGTTGAGTTATTTTTGTGAGAAAATATACTTCAAACTCTTGTGATCAGTATAAATCTCACATTTTTCACCATAGAGGTAGTTCCTCCATATCTTCAAAGAAAAGATCACAACTGCTAACTTGAGATCATGAGAAGGATAGTTTTGTTCATGAATTTTCAACTGTCATGATTCATAGGCAATAACCCTATCATTCTTCATAAGGACACAACCAAGTCCTTTCTTCGATGCATCACTATAAATAACGAACCCATCATTCCCCGATGGTAGAGTCAATATATGAGCATTGACTAATCTTCTCTTCAGTTCTTCGAAACATTCTCACACTCTTTTTTCCAAACAAATTTAACCCCTTTATGTGTGAGATTCATTAATGGGTTATCCAATCGGGAAAAATTATGGACGAAACGTCGATAATAACCTACTAAACCAATAAAACTACGTACCTCAGTTATACTCGTCGGTTCAAGACATTCTTGGATTGCCTTGGTCTTAGAAGGATCAACAGAGATTCCATATTTAGAGAAAATATGGCCAAGAAAAGAAATCTCCTGAAGCCAGAATTTACACTTTCTAAACTTCCCATATAATCCATGTCTTCTCAGAGTCTTCAGGATAATGTGCAAGTGATTTTCATGATCTTCGTAGCTTTTGGAGTATACCAAGATATCATAAATAAATACCACCAAAAATTCATCGAGATTTTCCTTGAAAACTCTATTCATCAGATCCATGAATACAGAGGGTGCATTAGTCGATCCAAAAGGCATTACTGTAAACTCATAATGCCCGTACCTGGTTCGAAATGTTGTCTTCAGAATGTATTCCTTCTTCACACACAACTGATGGTATCCAGATCAAAGGTCAATCTTTGAAAAGTATTGAGCTCCATGCAGTTGGTCAAATAAATCATCAATGCGAGGTAGGGGATACTTGTTCTTTATTGTTATAGCATTGATCTCCCTATAGTCGATACATAACCTCATAGATCAATATTTCTTTTTAACAAAAAGAACAGGGGCTCCCCATGTAGAAACACTAGGGCGAATAAATACCTTATTACTCAATTCCTCTAGTTGTTTCTTTAGTTCAACTAATTCTACAGTGGAAATTCTATAAGGGGTCTTCGATATATGCCTTGATCCAGGAATTAAATCAATGGAAAACTCAACTTCTCGTTCTGGAGGATGTCCAGGTAAATCTTTCAGAAACACATATACATATTATTTCACAATAGGTACATCCTTTATTTGAACATTCCTTTCCTCACCCACTGTAATTTCATCCTCTTCCTCCCCAATAATTGAATTTAGTTGAGCTACTAGGGGTGGATCTAGATAAGAATTAGGTGGTGATGATTCTGCTCTAAAGATAAGGTTTTATTTATCATCATCATCAAAAATTGTAACCTCCTTCTTCTTACAATAAATCTTCACATCATGGTCCGAAATCCAATCCATACCGAGGATTATATCAATTCTCAATCATAGGTATAATGATGAGATCAGCAGATAAAGAACATTTATGTGCTCTAATGGGGACTGATTCACAAAACTTTGTTGCAATGTTACTTCCCTTAAGAGTTTTAACTAACAACTCCTTTGTTAAATCAAATTGGAAATATATAATTTTCTTAGAAAACTAGGAAGATATGAAACAATGTGATGATCCAGAATCAAATAATGCATTTACTAAACTTGAGGAACCCATTAAATTACCTGCCACCATGTCTTTCGGAACATCTACCTCAGCAGTAGTGATAGCATATGATTGGCCTTGATCCCTTGGCCTTTTCTGAGGTAAGTTCCCCTAACGCTTAGGAAATTCATTTGCATAATGTCCCATATCCCTAAAATTGTAGCATTGGACATCGGTATCTTCCTTCTTCCCCTTGCAATCGCGAGCTTGGTGGCCCTTTTCACCACACTTGTAACAGACTCCTGTCCCTTTTAAGCAAGTACCAGGGTGTTTCTTCCGACATTTACCACATGATGGATATTCAACCTTTCCCTTCTTCCCCTTATTTACATTCCCAGATTGATCAGAAGATCTCTTCTTCTCTTGCTTTTCTTTAAAGTCATAAGACTTAGAGAAATCCTTTTCTGTCTTGATAGCACATGAGACAATGTCTTCGTACGATGAGAAGGATTGTGAGACTAATGCTCAATGGAGAAATGGTTTTAACCCATCAAAGAAACGATCAATATTACTTCTTGGGTTACATATATAATCTCCATCATACCTTTCTAACCTTGTAAAGTTATCCTCACACTTTGTGACATTCTCATCCTCCTTTTGTCTCAGACTCATAAATTGTCTTTCCATATCTGCTTGATGGTCACAAGGAAATTATTTTTCTAAAAACAGATCTTTGAACTCCCTCCATTCCATATTTGATACTTCATCATCTTCCTTCGTGTTTTGAATCAATGACCACCATTGATCAGTATCTCCAGTGAGGCGGTAAACTGCCATGATAACTTTTTCCCTTTCACTACTTCCCAAAGCCTGAAATATTTTCTCTAGGGAACTTATCCATTATTCAACTACTAATGGATTTGTACTCCCATTGAATGTTGGTGGTTGTTGCCTCATGAAGCGATCTAACATTGATCCTCCACACTGTGGATCAGGATGCTCCATACGGCTAAGGTTATTATTCATAACCTGAGTGATTTTTCCCAGTATAGTAATTAGCTGTTCATCACTAGTTGAATCACTAGCTCCACTATAATTATCTTGAGCACAAGGGAAATCCCTACATGGAGTACGTGCATTGATATGGTTTCCATTCCTTCCACTAGGTTCCATTTCTAAAAAATGGCATAAATTAGATCAGTTTATGAATCAAAATACATAATTTCATACTTATAAAACACTTAACATAAATTGAAATATCTATGTATATAATCCATAATCATAAAAATGTTTTCTTTGAGGAAGTATATACTCATAAACCCTTCATAATGATTTGTAAAGAAAATGATAATTATCCAAAGCATATCCCCCGGGAGTGTCGTAACCAAGAGTGCAGCAAGGCCCGTTGTCGTGCACCAATTCTCGTTTGAGTCTAGCTCAAAGCGGTGTTTTCATGTTTTATCCCTAGGTACATCTGTGCCATAGCCGCCTCTACCTGCTCGTATCCAGACATGGATGTATTTCTCGGAAAACTCACAAAATCTCTACAATACCAAAATTCTAGGAAGTTCTTCTATACTAATCCTCAAAGTCCATCTTAAATATATGTTCTATAATCAGATATTATCTAAATCTAGCTTCCATGTTTTGTACTAAAATTCTTCTGATACCAACTGTAATGCCCCGACCCCAGTTACCCAGAGTCTGTGCATTATTACATAACATTGGCATGATCACAAGAAAGATCAAGTCTCAAAAGACCGATTAGTTTAATAGCCTGGGAATAACTAGATACATTAATGAATTTTAAATTACATTATAAAATGAAAACTACAATAATATAGTCTCCAGAGTCCACACTCTTATCCCCTCATACTATCCCTATAGGTCATTCATAAATTATTTCTTCACATCCTGGGAAAAATAAAACATATAAAAGGGGTGATCTCAAATGCCCAGTAAGGATAACAATATAGTGGAAACTTTCATAAATAAGATTAACATTTAAGGCAATGTATAACTAAAACAAAAGCCTTTTAAACTTGAACTTCAACATAGTATGTAAAAAATAAAATGAAATAATTCAATTTACTTATTCACATGGATATTCTACTAATCGAATATTCACATGCAATATCAATAACCACTTTCATAATGATGGAATGCATAATGCCAGACTATCATAACCACATAGCCAAGGCCTCGTTCCAAGACTAAAAAAAACATTTTTCCAAGGCCTTGTGCCAATACACTAGTTTGTCTCATGAGACCTACCGATGCAATTTTTTAGAAGATACTTACGTTTAAAATTGCTCAAATATACTCCAGTGTTTTTCTAAAAACATTATGCAAGATTTTGAAAACAAAATAACTAATTCTGAGACTTCTCGACAAATTACAGTCCATGATGGGTCCACGCCCAATCCCTTCCTGTCTACCACACTCGAGAGTCGGGTTTTCTGAAAACATTTTTAAGCTTGCATTAAATACGTATACATTTGCACTGGGTTTTCATATATTTGAGAGAAATATCTCTTTTTTAAAATCATTTAAAAATCACATAATTATAAAATAAAACATTTACTTTGAAAATATTCTTATAATCTTGTAAGGTAAGCTTCGACGATTTTATAACAGCGGAAAATAGCCACACCCGCCGTATAAGTTAAAAAAAACATTCTTACCTTAATTCTGTCAAAAAGGTTAAAAATCACCTTGTTTGGAAAACGACTGAAATATTCCTTTATAAACCTCTTATAAAAAGTCAAACAAGGGTATAAATTACTTTAACTCATATTCTTCTAAATAGTAAAAAAAAATTGAAATCCGTTTTTAAGAAACATGGATGTGGATGATAAATAAACCCTAGTAGATTATTAAGTATAAACAACCTCGGATAATGAAGAGATTGTGAAATAAACCCTTAATAATTTGGTAACTTACGAAACATACACCGCATGAAATAGGTATCATACAATGAATATGTAAATACACATAAATTAAAGTGTATTACACAACGAATACAATTATGGGTAGTACATACACCACCCAAAAGCTAATAGTGGCAATATGGCATGAATCTCATGGGAATAAGGAGTGAGATGAAAACACCTTACCTTGTACTTTTACATTGGTTGGGGGTAGGTTACCCTCATGTATAATGGTGAAATAATTGTTATTAAATTATAAAAGAATCATATACATTAATATGATATCATATATGATCTTTTAACATTGATTTGTTAATAATATCTTAGTATTATCGTTGTTTCGGGTGTTAACTTACTCGTTTTCTTTTATATGTTTTGTTACGTAAGCCGTGATTTTCATGGATAGGTTGTATCTTAATCATATCCAGAATGATAGCAAGTCCTTATATACTATTATTAATCATCAAATGAGAATTAGACTTGAATAGATATGATGGAGAATGAATCTCATCGCATTCGTGGAGACGGTAGTCCGTACATACGCACGAGCGACAATATCATTATTTTGATATTAAAATAATACATAATTGGATGGTATATCATATATACAAGATCATTATCATGTTATATTTATTATTTACATGAATTACACATCATTATTATGCCCATCCAAATAATAATTTATTGAATAACAATTACACCACGATGTGGAGATGGTAAGCCGTACGTACGCACGTATGGTGACATGTTATTCAAAGGATGGATAGAATACTGAATATGGTTGTACCATATTTATAATAACATCACAGTATATATAATATACTGGAGTTATTATTTTATAATGGGAAAGAAAGAAGAAGTTGAAGAATAAAGGAACTTGAAAGAGGGTGGTGAAAACATTACCTCTTCTTCAGGTTCTTCCTTTTGATTTGATCAAAAGGGATCCTTAGGTTGGATTTCTAACTAAAGTAAGGCCTCTAGGATGAAGTGAGGGAATTTTAGAGAGTATTTGGGCAGAGTTTGGCTGAGCAAAATGGCGTTGAAGGTGTGAATTAACGAGAAGGGGGAGTGCCCTTTTATAAGATGGGTGAGGGGCACCTTTGGAAAATCTAGAAATATTATTTTATAATAAATTCATATTCAGTTTCTAATGGATTCAAAGTGGATTATTTAAAATTTAAGGTGGGGATGGGTCGAAAACTACTAAATAAATATAATTTATACAGGTTTGGGTCATTATATTAACCTTATCTTTTAGTTTTAACTCTTAGTTAATTAGTTTGACACTTACCATGTCACTTTGTATTTTTATATTATATAGTTAATAAACTTACTATATACCTCCAAGATACCCCCAAGTGGTCCATTAATGATACACCTATCATGATATAAGTCTCTTGGCCGAACCTTATATTTTTAGGAATTTAATATCAATTAATAATATAATTTTTTTTTAAAAACTCTTTTATGTCAATTTGTACACTATTTGGAAAATTGAATTTTTTGAAAATCATAACAGAATGATTACTTCGAAAAAAGTTCATTAAATCTTTTCTAACATATCCTTGTAACCTATAAAATTAGTTTAATTTATAAAAAGTCTCAAATTATATTTATTTGGGTATTTATAATATCAATTATTTTAATTTTTCTCTATTATGGTAATTACTGCATCATCATTGTGTCATAAATAAATTAAATTATTTAATGTCTAAAAATTATAAATAAAATATAATTATGTAGGAACTATATTTATATTTCTAATGAATATTTATAATCAAATTTATCTTATGTTTAACCCTATATTAAAAATGTTTTAGTAAATAAACTTTGATTTTAACTCTTTTAACTCCTCTTTGAATTAAATAATAATAAATGTCCCAATCTAATCCAAGTGGACCTAAATGATAATATTTTATTCCTAAGGTTGTTTTTGGTCGATATACACTTGTCTAATAGAATTAGGACATGTGTTAGGGTAATATTAATATCATTTTTACCCGTAATTACCCTATTTACTTTTAACCGTGGTAAATAAAAGTAAAAAGTTACTATTCACCAAAAATTATTTTCATCTCAATGAACCAAATTTTACTCCTTGATATTAACCGTGTGTCTCGTATTTTTTAAATTCCACTCACAGAAGTAGTAAAATTATGTTTTATGAAAAATTCAGTTTTTTTAACTACCACTTAGTGGTTTCACTATTCATCAAAAAATGAAGTTTTTCAGAAAAATGCCAAAAATTCACCCTAGGATAATTTCAATATTCTGAATCCAAAAATGAATTCCTTTTTGAAAAATAAAATTTATAAATTTCAAAAAGTGGGTATTACTATTCATAACGGCTAGTTTGATTGGTTGTGGTGTGTTAGAACTCGATGTTACGTACAACACACGCTATTGCATTATTCAAAGAGAAGCGTACTATAAAAGATTGGGGTGTTACACAACATATAATCCAAGCTAAAAGACCCTAAACTAAAGAATATGGAAATTATTATGAGGAATACTACATGGAATTATCATTACCGAGATACTTTCTAAATATGTGCAAAGTACTCATTATTCAGAACATATCTCTTGCCTAGATGATCCCTCTGAACATCAGGTGATCTCAAGATATCTAGAACATATCTTTGATATAGAACCTTGTATGGGTGAGAATTCACAAAAATCCATCAAAAGGAATCAATTAGGATGCCAACATCCAATTCCAAGAATTCAAGTCCATTCAAGATAAATAATGGGATCGGTATTGACAACAATTTCTAAAATAAAGAAATATCGATATATAATAAAAGGAAGAGAATTGGATATCAATCTCAGAAAGCACATCCATTCATAGTATAAAAAATAGGGAGGAATCTCCACATTTTGGAGTCTCTGAAACCTCAACAAAAATGTTATGTAGTGAAAAAGTATGGGATGTAGTATAAAAAATTGAATCACAACAAAATATGGCCGGAAGTGCTATCAAGGTTGATAATAGTCTGGTAGGAGGCATCAACTGAGTGTTGGAGTGTCACCCTCCCCACTTATTCCTCCACTACCACATGATGAATAACTTCAACCAAAGTGGACAACTCTTTAAACCTCCTCTGAATAGTTTCTAATGAGTTCAATGATATTGAAAGGTTGGAATTCATATGAGAAACCATATCTTCGTACCTCTATACTTATGCCATTCAGGCATCCATCTGGGCTTGTAGTCCAGACAAAAAATGATGACCCTACTCCAGTTCCTCCACCATCTCCCTCATGTTTTTGGAAAGGTAGGGTTCATTCTCAAAATCATTCAATCCCATTTCCTGCATGACCGATCTCTTTGGGTCAATATGATCCACTACATAATTTTGTATAGAGGCTACCAATCAAAACCGTGTGCCCCTAAATCATGAAATAACTAGAGAAGACACTCCCCTTGATGGTATAATGTCTTCAGAGGGGTCTTAGTAATCAAGTCATTGATATGCTCCTAGATCATCCAATGACATTACTAAGGTTTAGAAGCTGATGAAATAGGTATGGTAGAAGGATAACTAACCAGTTGAATTGATTTTGAAATAAGAGAAGAATCCCCATACACCTCTCTCTCAAAAAGCATTTCATCTGTAGCCTATATGATATTAATGATCTCCACAACAATACCTAATTTACCATCCAATTAATCATTATAAGAGAGATCTAACTTCCTTGAAACCTCTCTCGAGTCCTCAATCAATTCCATTGATGTCACAGATAGGGGAATTGGTGACACAAGATGGTTGTCCACATGGAAGATTAGCTGGCCTAGCATGCTATTGGGATAAGCCATTACCCAATCCTGGTCATAGTCCTGTGTGACGAAAGAGGGAACATCGATGGGTAGAAATATGATCACACCTCTATTATCCTCATGGGATAATATCTTCCAAAATATGTGGATGATGCCAGGATGTTGCTCCCCTCAGACACCAACCAAAGGAATAGGGGAAACTCCCTGAACAAAGCCAAAATGTCAGGAAAATTAATAGAGTACATACGACTCATAGATAATTATTTCGTCCATCCTGGCTACAAGGACCCTATCCTGAAGCAAGATCATATAATATCTTTTGTTAGGAGAGCCACTACCATCATCAATAATTAGGCTTCTCGGTGCACAAAAGGTAGTAAAGTCGAAGATATCAAAATGGTATAATGCACCTTTAACCTCTATAGGGGTTAGGGACATTGGATTAAATCCATAAATGTTCAGAAGTCTATGATAGAATATGGATTTTGGGATTTGGTAATCATTTTAGTACTTGTACCAATGGAAGTGATCTTCTATCCAGCCAAAAAGGAACTCGAGAGGACCTCCGATCCTGAAGGGGGTGTTTCCTTGTTGGATATGGGCCAACATCTGGTAAAGGTGTGCAAGGACTGGTACTAACAAGTTGAGATAACGCCCTTCTATGAGTTGCATCTCCATTACCATGGTTCCAACATGAATGTTGGAGCATGCATCCCCAGCTGGGAAGAGCCACACATTTAGAAAAATAGCAAGAAAACCTACCATCCTAAGGCCCAAAGAAACCTCCGGGCTCACCCGATAGGGATACGAGGTGTAGTCACCAGCTTCTATTATGGTCCAATATGACTTAGTTCCATCGAAGACTTATTGGGAGGGGCATCAATGGGGATGAATAAAATTTGGATTAACCTCTCCACCACACAAAAAATATTGACCCAATCGGTGAAAGAAAGAAGCAAATGCACTATCAGTTCTCTCCCCAATTTCCTCCTCACAATTATAAAAATCTACTTTGCTAAAACTAGAGTTTTTATAGGATCATTAAAAATTTTCATAGTAGGGAGAAATTATTCATACATCTCACTAAGAAGAGGAATTACCCCCATTTGATGGATATCACAAAAGCTGATACCCACCTCACCATGAGGAAGGTGGAATGTGTTGGTCCCAGGACACCAAAGTCTAATAATTTCCCAGAGGAGGTTAGGATCGCATTAAATGATAAATTGAGGCATCCACATTGCTTCACAGAGATAAAACATATATAGATCATCAACAAATTATGAACAACTCCGCCGCACCCATAATGGCCATTCCCATTCATTGGAGAAATCGAGACCAAGGTGAAGGCCCCATTTTGAGTACCATCTGCCACCAGGGGCATCTAGATAAGAAGAAAATATTCTTGAAAAGATATTAGAAATAGGTTGTTGAGTGAGATCATGACCATATGACATCAGGGGATAATTGGAGAACAAATAAGACAAACCCTGAGATTATTCTATAACCATATAACCGTCCTCAATAATTTTCACCTGCATCCAGTCAGGGGAGTTAGATACCCAATGGAATGGAAGATTAAAATATAGAGGAGGTATATCAGTGTCATCTAGAAATCCTAAATCATATAGTGGAAGTCGATTAGATAATTGATAATTTTGAATGTTGGATTAAAGTAACCTTTTTAGGACCTCATTACCAACACACACATGATAGCAGGGATCGACATTGAGATTCCTAGTAATCATGGCCCTTTGATTGAATACACCTAAGTAACCTTAGTGAGAACCATGATACATCTAAAAATAAGTAATTTCCACATGTTAGACAAAGGAAACATAGAGTCTTGTTAAAATAAAATAGGGGGATGAAGATCCCATTGGTGTCATACACATCGCATGACTCAACAAATTATTCACGAACCGCATCAAGGAGTTTATGAATCACCTAATCTATAGAGGAATTGTGGAGTGAATAACCCCTATAATCCATCACACTCATTTCTTGACCCCCTAGATACTCGGGATCACGTGACCTGAACATGGTCACACGAATCGCTAGAATTTAAAACATCAGGTCAATGAATATTGCAAAAACCTCAAGGTAACCACAACCCTCATAACCTATGTCTAAGGTATTACCAAGGAATAGTTCAAGGTTTAGGAATACGAGTGTCTAAGTAGCATATAGTCTTGCACAAGAGCTCTAGAAATCAGGATTCATGATGCAGGCTCGCGAACATGGTTCGCGACACAGTTTTGCAATGAGAGTAACAATGAGAATGCTCAGAGAAGGGGGAGGTTGGTGGAATTAATTTTCCTCCAACCTCTATATATAGGTGTTTCACATAATACCAAGCGTGTCCTGGTAGACCAAACATCACCCAAATCATTGGTTCACGATATCATCAAGACTCTAGCGGGCATTAGTTTTTCCTCAGAACCGAGTCATTGTCCCGTTGGACGTCGCTCCTAAGGGGGTAATTTGTTGATTCTTTCCAAATAAGAATCAGAAAAATCATAAAGGAAGAAATATCTGAATATGGGTATTATTTTCTTAGAAAAACCAAATGAATAAGAGGATGGTCGAAGACCCGTAGATCGCATGATTCTCTAAGGGACTCATGATCACATGACCATTTCAAGGTCACATGAAGGCTCCAAACATGGTGTATAACCCAAAAAAAGTCCCAAGGATACCCCTTTAACAAACCTTACTCCTATTATGAATCCCCCCCTCTAACAATCGATTGAGAACCCGAATACCACATAGTTTTTCCTTGGAATGTTCCTGAAAAAACATCACAAAACCTTAAAAAATATTGAGGTATGGTATTCAAAGAGAGAGACCCCTAGTGGTTGCAAATATCATTCGAAATATAATCATTGGGAAGAATAAAATCCCTTAAAGATATTTGATCCAACTCGAAAGGCCACTGAAACTTTTTCACATCAAACAAAGATGATAAAGGGGAGGAGGTGATAGGGGTTCACAGTCACTGAGAGACATGCCATGTGCACCCCAAGTAATCTGAAATACACCGCTAGTACTCAGTAACATGTCTACATCACCTTTCTTAAACCCTCTAGTTTTTCAGCCTCACTGCATGAAAGTCCTAATACATGTCTTGGAAACCTTACTGCACTCTAAGGACAGATAGATATACTTTCCCATGACTTGCTTGCACCTCCCTATATGACCCATATTGGTCATGCGAGGCATCATCCAAAAATTGAGTAAAAATACTATATGTCACTCTTGCAATATTGCATGAATCCCATTATTTTTCACATAAAACAAATGAGTTAAAAAGGGATGAGGTGAGAGGTGTTCGCGATTACTGGAAGACATGTGACTCGCCCACCATGAGTCATCTATGTCATGTATACCTAATCTTGCATAATATCTTTAGCTTGAAATCCCCACCACATGGAATTCCTTGGACATGTTTAGAAAAATCCTCAATGCATCATGGTTAAATGATCATATTTTTTCATAAAGTGCTTGAATTACCTTATATGACCCATATTGGTCACACGACACATTGACAAAAAATAGAAGAAATATTCTCAACAACACACATGAAATATCGCATGACTCCCAACCTTTTTCACATGAAAAAATGGGATCAAAAGAGAGGAGGTGTGAGGTACTCATGGTCACTATAAGGAATGAGATGCACCCCTGACATACCATCCTTATCTCACGAGACTCCAAGGTAAGTCACCAAGCTTCTTGCGAGTGTCTTCCAACAGGCACTCAGATCTCCTGAGGACCCTAGGACATGTTAATGTGATAATAGGGGGTCCTTTGAAACATCTGCATGATAAAAAAATATTCAATAATAGGAAAATAATATGATAAAGGAAGAATTGATGGAGTATACTCATGATCTCTGAAAATCCAGAGACGCACCCAAAGTAGTCCATGATAGAGACTTGTGAAACCGCATGGCACCAAGCCCCTTCACTAGATCCCGCCTAGACTCACACTAGATACACCACCCAAAATAGGAAGTATTAGAGGGGGAGAGGCCTATAAATCCACCACCATAGCACAAAAAATGTACTTGCTACTACATGAAGGGATCTCTCAAGAGGAAAAGTATCACGCATCGAAGAATCATTCTTGGAGCAACCGATCACATGACCGACCAACCTTCCATCAGGTAATACACTGATGAGTAGCTAGAGTAGTCATGTCCTAGGAATAAAGAACTTCATGTGATCATTCAGAGATCACATGAAGGATCCCTGGTGGTTTATGTGAAGGTCATATCACAAACCCACTGGATCATGCAAGATTCAAGACAACTGACACTAAACCAAATCGAGGTATTCAGAATACAAGGGTGAGAACAAAGATAAAAGGAATAAGTATTAATAGAAATACATGATCACTTCCCCCAATTCATTTCACGTGTTTCATTAAAAGACACATGACAACATTAGGACACGTCACCAAGATCTCACAACACACCTTCGACATGCCCCATGGGACACATGGAATACTCTAGACATACCAGGATGAGTCACACAAATCTCTTGTGGAAACCACTTTGATATTTTAGAACCCCTGGGTCTATCACCCATGACTTGAGAAGACCCTAAAACACATCACATGGCTCATATAATGGTGCCCACTCATGTCAATGGAGTCTCATGAAAGAATTTGGACATGACAGCCAAACCCTCACAGTGCTCTCTCGACAAGTTGGCTGAGACTCGTATCTCCCTCAAGAAATGTCATCTAGGTCTCACGATGTCTCTTAGAGGTTTCATCCAATACATGAGACAACCCTCAGACTATGCCACACTGAATCCCAAGGCACCCTCCATATGTTTCAAACCAGGTTATGTGATGGAATCTTGTACATGCCAACTGGGTCATTCGACGCCCTCAACACAAGAAGGCTATATTAACAGGGCATCTCAGGACTCAATAATATAGTTCATCCTTAGCGTACAATCCTAAACCAATAGTCCAACCTCAATGTGTAATCCCCTACATAAAGGGAACTACAATGACTCTGATTCTTACCAAATTTAGGATACGTAGGCTACCTATCTTCGAGGTTCGTGCTCCATATTAATCATCCAAAGAAATCCAAGTATTTAAGGCCATTACTCAAAGCAATGAAATTGATAATTTTTTATCCCTTGTTTCTCACAACAAGCATGGATCACATGGGATTAGGGAATTGTAATGATAATGAAATATACACTATAAACCTTCACAATGGTACATGGAAGCCTCAATGTTTAAGTCCCAACATAAAGGTATCAATGATGACTTTGATTCCTACCATACTCAAGATTCGTAGGATACCTCTCCCTAAGGTTAGAGCTCCATATTGATCATCTAGTGTACCCTCAATGTGTAATCCTCTGATATAAACTAAACTATGATGAATCTGATTCCTGCTATACTCAGGATACATTGGACACCTTCTCAAGTCCTGAGCTCTATACCGAACACCCCAAGGAGTCTTCCAATACCAAAGCTCCATATCTACATTCCATGAGAATGATCATATGATACCCCCTTATTTCTCACACTGAGCATAGATCACATAGTCTTAAGGGGTGAAACGAATTACTCATTGAGAATCTAGAATATCCATTAAACAATAAATGGTATAGACACCCCTTATACAAGGGTATATACCTTGGGGTCAGTCCTAAGGATGCGAAGGAATTAAATAGGTTTTTATTCCCACAATAACTAAGATATGTAGGATTCCACATAATGGTGCAATCCCCTCCTTGAGATATTAACCACTTCCTTACATGGAATCATATTCAAAAGAACTTGGTTATACAACTCCATCATATAAGTAGCCACCTGTTACTGGAAAATGATAGGGAACCTCAAATTCATACAGATGGATTCACTATAGAGATCCCCATAATTTTCATATAAAATAGAATTAACCCATAGTCATTTCATTAGGGTAACTGGTCCCGTATTAGGATTAGGAAGAGATTTATGAACATATATTAAATCTATAAGAGAGTCCCATAGTAGACAATAACTCCCTCCAAAAGGGTGCGATGAGCCCTACCTCCCATCCCCTCGACCAATGAGAGTCCCCAATAGTCATTGGGCCTCAAAACCCATATGACCACCGACCTTTGGAAAGCTGGTCTATACCTAGCTATGGATAAGGGAACCATTGGAAGTTTCTAGGAAAGGTGGAACTAATGGAAAACCCGATGTGCACTATTGAATGAGGCCATAAAATACCCCTCAATCAAACTATAAAAGGGAATCCCATTCGACACCCCACATCAAAAATTGACGAAACAATCAGTATAAATTTTGGTTATTGCAAATATGGTCATTGTAGATATGGAATTTGGATATAAATCCAATAGGTATACTAAATTCATGTATTATTAAAAAACTAACTCATAATAAAATAAAAATATTATATTAAAATATTATAAATAAATATTTACACATTATGTATAAATAATAATAACATTATTAAAATATGATATTATATATATAGAAAAATGAAATAAATATTTCAATATCAATTGAGTAGTAAAATTAAATTTTATAATAAAAAATAATAATTAATGGTATTTTTAAAAAATATTTATTATAAATTTAGAATTTATTTTCCAAGAACTATTTTATTAAGTATGTTATATTTTTTCCTAATTAATTAAATTGAATCATTTATAATATCATTATATATGAACTAATATATTAACATCACTTAAATAATAAATTTACATGAAATAATATTATGAATTCATAATCTTTTAAAATATCATTTTCAATAAAAGAAGTTTTATTTATAATTTATATTTTTTATCTAAAAGATAAAAATATAAATTTTATAATTTTAAATTTTAAAATACACTTTATTTTTGAATTAATTATATCAAAATTTTCTTAGTATTATTTTTTGTAATTTTTATGAACTAATCCATTTTTATATGAATAGTAAAAATAATGATTTTGCTAAAAACCATCAATTTTATAATAAAAGAATGAATTTAATGTTTAAGAAACACTTTATATATATATATATATAATAAGTAATATAAATTATTTAAAAATTCTATGTTAAATTAATAAAACACATGTTTAGTATTTTTGAAACTCAAGTAATATTTCCCACTAAAAATTGTTATTGTGCGCTTATATTAAAAATTAGAATTTATCACTTTTAAAAATTAAGTATAAAAAAATTTATTTCCTATTTTAGATCAATATTTATATTTTATTATCACGTTTAATTTCATTTTTTGGCATAAAAATAATATTAGTGATATTAAAGTTAACTACTTCAATATTAGTGAAACATTTTTTTAATGATTTATTTTATTAATATCATGTAATTTTATCTAATAAATTAAATTGATATAATTTAAATGATTATTATAATATTATTTTTAAACCTGTATATAATTATATTATCACTCATTACATTGTTTGTGAATACTAAATAAGATTAAGAACACATAATGGTTAAAATTAATTTTTCTAGGAAAAAAGTGTTTTTATATATTATATATTTTAATTTAAAAACTTATTTAATCATATTTAGAAATTTAATTAGACTAAATTGAAAATAAATTTCTGTTAATAAAATCAAAAATTTATAATATGAGTTACCTTATATCTTTAAATAAAATATAAATTACTTAGTTAAAGACTAGTTACCAAGGTAAATGAATCAAAATGTTAAAATATTAAAACTGATTGTAAAATACTTGAATTTTTTTTAATTTTTTTAAAATTATTGATAGAGACTTTATAGAGATAATAACATCAAAAAATCCATTATTATTTAATATTTGATCCATTTACCAATTAATAGTGTAAGGATACCATGGAAGTGTAAAGGGTATTCCTCAAAGCTCCCTTTTCTTCACTTATAAAAGGGGACCACTTCCTCCCCTTCATGGGTACACTTAACATTATAATTTCTATTGAAATTTTTCAAAAAATACCTCTCATATAATTCATTTATTAATAAATATTACCATGTTCTCTAGAAGTTATATTAATTCATTCTTTTCCAAGAATATCTCTAAGAGAAGATCGAGTCTCCCATGTAAGTATTACCTTTTTCATAATCATTTCCCCATAATATAAATATTCAAAAAATATTATAAAAATAAAATTATAATTAAATAATTATAATTAATATAATTATATGTTATTATATTAATATAATAACTATTATATATTACTCTCCATCCACTAAGGAAAATAAAAGCGTCGTTAGTGCATTGTGAGTACTACTGCCACCATAAAGAACTATCTTCTTTTTTTCATACCACCTCTCTTGTTTGGTTTTAGTTTTGGTATTGGTGAATAAATATGATATGAATATATATAATATAAATATTATTAATAAATTTAATATTATCATGTAACTTAATTCCATCTCAATTTTTTGGGAAATTAAAACCTTAATCGTCCGTCGTGAAGACTACCACCTCAATGAAGTGACATTTTTTATTTTTCATCCTGATTTTATTTAGATATCCAAAAAAATTAAAAAAATGATTTAAAAACTTAAAAAATCTAAATAATATCATTATAATTAGTTTATAATGATATTATGCAATTCTTTAACCATACCCACCCATCGAGATATGACGTGTTCATGATTGGGCTAGTTTAACCACCTACTTGAATAATGTTGTAACAATCTATCATGGATGAATATTGGAACTTAAATACTAATATTATTATGATTTAATAATAAATTAATTATTTTTAATGGTTATGTTATTCATTTAACTTATTATTATTATAATATCTTCAATCACAAAAACTAGTTAAATAAGAAGACATCGATTCAATTTTTACACAAACATAAGGAAAAAATATATAATAGGAAAATAACATCTGATGATAAATGATTTATATTAAATTAAATACAGAAGAATAAGTTTTTCGTGTAGGTATATAATAAAATTAATTTTAATATTCATGAAGTTACACTCATTCACAAAACAAATCTTGAACAAGGTAAGGTTTTCATTTCAAAATTTTATTCTTTGAGAAACATTTTATTTTATACACCTAATTTATTTTAAATGGTGTGTATAATAACAATTAAATATATAATATCATTTATTATCTTTATTAAGGATATTTTAACTTTAACTTCAATATCTATCTTTTTCAAGGTGTTTTTATTAGAATGTACCTTAGCGTGTAAGAGTTTATATCCCAATCACCCTTCATTGAGGCATGCATTTATATTATTCACCAATATTAATTTATATGATGTAACAATTTATACTTTGACTTATAATATTATAAATTATTATTCAGAATTTAAAATTAACTTATATTTATTTTATTCTTTACCTTAGACTATGATTGATGCCTTCCCTAAAATACAAGGGTCTTTCATAAATTAATCTACTTTCTTGAGTTATAATGTTTATACTTGATATTTTTCTTTAATTTCATATGGTATTCCATTTTTATATACTAGGAGAATCAATTTTTATTCAAATATTAATTATTAATGAGTTTTATTATTTTTTGGAAATACAACCTTGTTAAGAACAATTACCATCCTCTGAAACAACAAGTTTTCCTCCTTTCCCATAATTACCCTTCCCGCCAATGTTCTCTTTTTAATTTAAAACATAATTATGAGTTATCTCATGTGACCTTAAAAATTACATTATTATATTTTAATAATTATTTTTTATCATACCTTTTATAATGTCTTATTTTAACAAAATTATTTTAAATTGGTTTTCATTCCATAACCATTTGTTTAATTGTCTGTACATCCTTCAGGACTTGTTGGTTATGCATTATTTTTATTTTTATCTATTTTATACAATTTTATTATCATTAAAACCATTTATTTTTGTATACATGTACCTAACATATATAACTAGTAAAATATCCTTTTTATTTCTGGGATTATATATGTTTTTAGTTCTCTTTGTAATTCCCACTTTAATAAACCAGATTTAAGGGAACTTTCCAATTTATTATCTCATGTTAAGCATCACCCCTATAAATTGTTTTTAAACCATGACTAGTTTCTTAAAACCCTAATTATTTTATATATAACACTATTGGTAAAATTTTGGTTTAATGGAAAAAATATGTTATTTCCTTCTTTAAAATATCCTTTAGTTATTTCATTAAATCACCACCCAAAGGGTTCAATTTTATTCTTCCTTCTCCAGATCTTTTTGATGAATTTTATACATTGTAAATCCATGTCCAAGACCCAAGATCATTTTTTAAATTATTAATTTTAAAAATTATTTAACTCCTTCTTATCTTGATAATATTTACGATTTATCCTTTTATTTTTTATTGACTCAAAAATTATGAAACCCACTTCCTTCTCATGGGTTTGAATTTTCTTATGATTTATGTATGGTTTATTTTACTCATATGAAACACATATATATGATTTTAATTATGTGACAGGTGTAATCAGAATTATATATCCCTCAAATTAATTGGGTAAAGATTTATATCTTATGAGGTATTATGTGTGGGATTAAGGAGTAAACCTAATCTACCATGAGATGCTTTCCACTATATTTATCAGAATATGGAGTGAACTCAATACACCATGGGACTTTATCTAGTTTATATCCCTTTAATTCATGTCTTATGTTGTTTCCATGCGTTCCATGATTCCATTATATTATGATTTCATTTCCTTATTACATTTTTCAATGTTTATGATTATTCTATTTATGATATCCTGTTATGAATCTTGACTATCATGTGGTTCTTTATTGTGATTTTATTCCCTAAATGAGATTTATAGATCACCCATTTCCATTGGTATTTCCCCCGAAGTATTTTATGCATTTTTAGAATATATCTGGGAGTTAAGATCACTTTGTATAGTTTTAAAATAAAGATGATGTTTTTACATTTAAGATGATGTATTTATGTATCTGATCATCCAAAGACAATATTCCTCTAGATCCTCTATTTTTATCTGTTGGAAATATATGTTAAATTATGAAATAAATTATTCTTAAGGGTTGGGTCACTATATAAGAGTATTATAGGTGATACTTAAGAGTCACCTTGAGATTAAAGATGATGAATAAGGTTTAATTGAAGACTCAAGGTGAGATGAAAGGATTTAATATTTAGGAAAATTTGAGATTTCTAGTTTTTCAATTTAGATAATGATTTGTGGATATTCAAAGGATAAATATCATGACGATTTATAGAATGATCATTATATAAGATAAGATATAAAAACAAATGTTGAATTATTACATTTGAATCATGCTATATTGAATAAACAACGAATAGAAACATAATAGATATTGGGAAAGGATTTCACTTGGAGAATATCCTTTACACTACAAAAGTTCAGTGCATGTGGTTATGTATACATAAAAAATTAGATGTTTTTTTTATATAGAATAAGAGATTGTGAAGATGATGATAATAATTGTGAGTAAAGGAACCCAAGAGATATAGAAAGTTAGATATGGGGATCCATTCTTTATGAATTGAAATTCTAAAGATAATATTGAATATTTAAAGGATAGATACTATGGAGTAAATTGTGCGAACATCAAGATCCATTTCATGTGTATTTAATATTATATAATAGTATCCTTAACAAGTTGGATTTCTAATTTTATAATAATAAATATAAATAATATCATGCTGCTGATATTGAATGAGTTTTCTATATTAAAATTATATAAATTATATTCATGTGATTATTTGAGTGTAACATTGAAGAAGAATAAAAGTTAAAGGAGGTGAGAATAGAAGAAAATGATATTGTGTATCTAAGGGTGATATATTTGGTATTGAATTATATTAAACATCATGTGTATCAAAAAAGAAGAAGAGAAGGATTAGGAGGTTGAAGAAGTACTACTACTGCATACACATTTTTTTTTATGATAGTTGAGAAAAAAGAGGAATAAGGGAGAAGCAATGAGTTGAGAAAAGATGTGTAACACCCCGAGCTTCTACGGTACACTTCTCTTTGAATAATACAGTAGCGTGTGTTGTACACAACTTCGAGTTCTAACACACACCACGACCAATCAAAGTAGCCGTTATGAATAGTAATACCTACTTTTTAAAATTTTAGAAATTTTATCTCTCAAAATGGACTTCATTTTTGGATTCGGAGTATTGAATTTAGCCTAAGATGAAATTTTGGTACTTTTCGGATAACTTTAATATTTTGATGAATAATGAAAATTACTAAATTTTAATTAAAAACAACCTTTTTAATAAAAATAATTAATAGTGATAAATTATGAATTTGAGTGGTTTTAAAGTATATTTAGAATATATTTTTACAATTTTATACAATTTTGGTCATTGGACATAATTTCACAATTAAACCGGACATAAACAAGTATCAATCTTTTGATAGTTATTATATCTTAAAAACATGCTTTTTTGTTTTGACAGCGGGAATTAATTTTAAATTAATTTCTGCCACTTCTGTGTTTTGAATTTGGAAAAATGGATTCCATATTTGGAATCAGGATGTCCAAATTTTGTAAATAGGTGACTTTTATTTTTAGACATTTTGAATAATTATTTCAGTAAATATTATATTTACTATGGTTAAAGGGTAAATCCGATAAATAAGGGTTAAAAAATAATATTATAATAATAAAAAATTACCCTAAAACGTGTCCTAACCTTATTGGTTGATACATGTCCGACCATGGGTATCTTTGGGTCGATTTTGAGACGCCATGGTGCCACTTGTAAGTGATAGGGACACTTTATTTTAATTAAGTTAAAAGGAATACAAAAATGACACAAGCATATATCTTTTAGAAAAACAATTTTTTTACATAGGGTTATATATGTTTGATTTTAGAATATAAATATTCATTAGAAAGATCAAAAGATTTCCTACATAATGGTATTTCATTTATAATTTTTAGACATTAAATAATTTAATTTATTTATGACACAATGGTGATGCAGTAATTACCATAATAGTGGAAAATTAAAATGATTGATATTGTAGATACAAAAATAAATATAATTTGAGACTTTTAAGGAATTATACTAATTTTATAGGTCAATATTACATGTTAGGAATGATTTAATTAATTTTTTTCGAAGTAATCATTCTTCTATGATTTTAAAAAAAATCAATTATTGAATAGTGTCAAAATTGACATAAAAGAGTTTTTAAAAAAAATATTATATTATTAATTGATATTAAATTCTTAAAAATCTAAGGTTTGGCCAAGAGACTTATATCATGATAGGTGTATCATTAATGGACCACTTGGGGGTCTCTTGAATATATATAGTATGTTTATTAACCATATAATATAAAAATACAAAGAGACATTGTAAAAGTGAAACTAATTAACTAAGAGTTAATACTTAATGATAAGGGTAATATAGTTACCCAAACCTGTCTAAATTCTATTGGTTGAGTGGTTTTCGACCCATCCCCACCTTAACCTTTAAATAACCCACTTTGGAGCCATTAGAAACTGAATATGAATTTATTATAAAATAATATTTCTAGCTTTTCCAAAGGTTCCCCTCACCCCTCTTATAAAAGGGCACTCCCCCTTCTCATTAATTCACACCTTCAAAGCCTTTTGGTTCAGCCAACCCGTACCCAAATACTCTCTCAACTTCCCTCAATTCATCCTAGAGGCCTTCCTTTACTCAAAAATCCATCCTAAGGAGCCCTTTTGATCGAATCAAAAGGAAGAACCCGAAGCAGAGGAGGTTAAACGTACCATCGACTAAAGGAAAGTGCAAGGTAAGGGGTTTTCATGTCACTCCTTATTCCCATGAGATTCATGCCATATTTCCACCATTACCTTTTGTGTGGTGTATGTACTACCCATAATTATATTCTTTGTGTAATACAATTTAATTTATGTGTATTTACATATTCATTGTATGATACCTCTTTCATGGGTTGTATGTTTCGTAAGTTACCAAATTGGAAAGGGTTTATTTTGCAATCACTTCATTATCTGAGGTTGTATATACGTAATAATCTACTGGGATATCTTTATCATCCACATCCATGTTTCTTAAAAATTTATTTCAAAACATTTTTACTATTTACAAGAATATGGGTTAAAGACATTTATACCTATGTTTGACTTTTTATAAGAGGTTTATAAAGGAATCTTTCCGTCGTTTTCCAAACAAGTTCATTTTTAACCTTTTTGACAAAATTAAGGTAAGAATGTTTTTTTAACTTATACGGTGGGTGCGGTTATTCTCCGCCGTTATTACACCTTTGAAGCTTCCTTCACAAGCTTATAAAGATATTTTCAAAATAAAAGTTTTCTCTATAATTATGAAACTTTTAAATGATTTCAAAAAAAGAGATATTTCTCTCAAATAGTATTGATTTCATCTATGTCAACATCCTTTGATAAATTTTAAACTTGTTTCAAGTTGATTTATTATGATACAAATCATCCATATTGTATTTAAAGTTTTGTGATATTTTTGACTATGGATGAGTTATTTTTATGCCATTAATGGTTTATGATTAAAGTTTTGACATTTTGTATGTTAGTTTTAATATGAATTTTTATGTTATATTTCATCCTCTTCTTAAGATGAATGTGTCGAATATTATGTTCTGGGTTGGGGACCGGTAAAAGTAAGCCCTCCGGGTTGGTGTCCAGTTATTAGAGGCACTCCGGTTGGTGTCAGGTTATTAGAGACACTCTGGGTTGGTGTCCTGTTATTAGTGGCACTCCGGGATGGAGTCCAGTTACAGAGGCTCTCCGGGTTGGGTTCCGGTTACAGTTATCCCTTAGGTCTTGGCACGTGTCCTTGACACAGAAATTAAAGTTCAGCATCATGCATTCCATCATTATGAAAGTGGTTAGTGATATTTCATGTGATTATTAGATTAGTAGAATGTACATGTGAATAAGTAAATGGCATTATTTCATTTTATTTATGATATATTATGTTGAAGTTCAAGTTTAAAAGGCTTTTGTTTTAGTTTTATACATTCCCTTAAATGTTTATGCTTATTTTTGAAAGTTTCCGCTGTATTGCTTACCCTTACTGAGGATTTGAGCTCACCCCTTTCTATGTTTTATTTTTCCCAGGATTCTGAGAAGTGTAATGTGATTGATATGAAGGGTTAAGCCATGGGAATAATGGCGTTCATAATGATTATTTATGTTGTTTTGTACGTCTTAAAGTGCAAATGTAACATTCATATATGTGATCTATTTTTCCAAGACTGCTAGATTGATCGGTCCTTCGGGACTTGATTCCTTGTAATCATACAAATGTATTGTAATAATGCACTGACTCTTGGTAACTGGGGTCAAGGCTTTATAGTTGGTATCAGAGGAATTTTAGTAATAACCTTGGAATCTAGATTTAGATAAACTCTGATTAGAGTACATAGCCCTAAGATAGACTTTGAGGATTAGTATAGAAGAACTTCCTAGAATTTTGGTATTGTAGATATTTTGTGAGTTTTCCGAGCAATACATCCCTGTATGGACACGAGCAGGTAGAGGTGGCTATGGAATAGATGTACATAGGGGTAAAACCCGAAAACACTACTTTGAGCTAGACTCGAATGGGAACTCATGCATGACAACGGGCCTTGCTGCACTCTTGGTTACGACACTCCTGGGGGATATGCTTAGGATAATTCTCATTTTCTTTACAAACCATTATGAAGGGCTTATGAGTACATAATTACTGAAAGAAAACATTTTTATGATTATGGATTATATCCATAAACTATTCAATTTGTGTTAGGTATTTTACAAGTTTGGTAATTAATCATTGCAATTCATAAACTGAACTAGTTTATGCTATTGTATAGAAATGGCGCCCAGTAGAAGGAATGTGAACTCCCGTAATATGTATGATCCAAAGAGTAATAAGGATCATATCTTTCATGGTCCTAAGATAGAATTTAGAAGGGAAATAGTTTCCCACATATTATCATCATATGAAGAAATAATATCATGTGTTGATAAGATAAGTAAAGAGTTTACTGAGTCCTATGGATTTTAAGGGAAGCAAGAGAAGAAAAGTATGGAAGAGGGAAAGTTGGGTAAAGGTAAGAGGGAAAAGAAGAATTTTCCCATATGTGATAACTATGGGAAGAAACACCTTGGAACTTGACTGAAAGGAATGGGAGTTTGTTATAAGTGTAGAGGAAAAGGGGAACAAAGTACGTGACTGCAAAGGTAAGAAAAAGGTTTCAAATATACAATGCTTCATTTGCAAGGAGTTTGGACACTACATGAACCAATTTCCTAGTCATCAGACTATGATGCAAATGATTCTATTGGATAACAATCAAGTTATGATACTACCATAGATGATGAGGAATGACTAGTGTTCTTATGTTGTTATTTTAGAATTATTTCATTTAAGTGTTGTATCAATGATGTTCTGGAAATAAATAAGGATTGTACTGCAGTACTATTTAATTAAGGATTTGAGATTTTATGGTACTAAGAAAAGTGACTCTACAATGAGTTAATTTTTTTTGGAAATTACATGATTTAAGGAAAGATAAACCTTAATATGGTCCTAATATTGAGGTAGTGATTTTGGAATAAGAGATGGTTGATTTTGGTAATTCAGGATGTTGCGGTGTTGTAAAAGAATATATGAGGAAGGCGTTCACATTTTATTACCTGGCAAAAAGGATCATCATTATGTTTAACTTCCTTGTAAATTTTGGACTGTGAGTTTGGATAATAGTATTTTGGATAAGTCTAATGGTTGGAATGTATTAAGTTTGAAAGGTTATTTTTTTGGATTTTTATAAAAGGACAACATGCAGACAGTGGGACGACCCGTCATGTCAGACAAATCTGCGGGAATCGAACACACAACCATAGTGCAATTGGGATTTATCTCCTACCATTGTGCTACATGAAGTTCCTGGATGGTATAATGTAGTTTCATTACATAATGGGTCTGATATGTGAATTATAAATTCATTATATTTGGAACCCTATAAGATTAGGATAAATAGAGTATTTTTGAGTTGTATTATGTTTTGGAGTGAAAGATGAGTTTGTGGTAGAAATTTATTAATGGATAAAACTCTAATTATAAAGTAAGTATATCTCCTTATGATCTTAACCAATATCATAAATAAATTCCTCAACATTAAGAAAAGGAACTTAGAACAAAAATGTTGTCCTAGATGGTACCTTAGATCATCAATAATTTATGGCTTTAGGATTGTTGGCCTTTTCATAGCCATGTTCTCTACCACTCTCCATCAGATAATTGATGGTTAGATTTTTTTCCATATCCATATTTTTCTACATGGAACCCTAGTATGTGTTATTTTCGGTAATCTTAATACTTTCCACTCTTTATTTTAAATAGAGGCCTCATTAATTCATTTTTTGATGTGGGATTTCAACTAAGATATTTTGAAACGTCAAAAATCTGTTATACTAATACCTTATGTTTTGTTGAACCGATGGTATTTTAAATCATCATAGATTGATGAATTTAAGGTCCTCAATTTTAAACTTGTTTGTGATTGAGGACCTCAATCACTACCTATAAATATTTATGTTTTTTCTCCAATTATATGTCTATAATTTCCACCAATATCCTCATAATTGAGATCATAATTTTGTGGTGACCCTTTCATTTCTCTTTTCGTCTTGTTAAGACTAAATTTTATTAACCAAATTTCCTATGTGGGTTTTTCCACAAAGATATTTTCTATTTTCAAACATTATTTTCAAAGAAAAATATCAAATTGCGAGGACACAATTTATTGAAGGAGGGGATAATGTAACACCCCGAGCTTCCATGGTACGCTTCTCTTTGAATAATACAGTAGCGTGTGTTGTACGCAACTTCGAGTTCTAACACACACCACGACCAATCAAAGTAGTCGTTATGAATAGTAATACCTACTTTTTAAAATTTTAGAAATTTTATCTCTCAAAATGGACCTCATTTTTGGATTCGGAGTATCAAATTTAGCCTAAGATGAAATTTTGGTACTTTTCGGATAACTTTAATATTTTGATGAATAGTGAAAATTACTAAATTTTAATTAAAAACAACTTTTTTAATCAAAATAATTAATAGTGATAAATTATGAATTTTAGTGGTTTTAAAGTATATTTAGAGTATATTTTTACAATTTAATACAATTTTGGACATTGGACATAATTTCACAATTAAACTGGACATAAACAAGTATCAATCTTTTGATAGTTATTATATCTTAAAAACATGCTTTTTGTTTTGACAGCGGGAATTAATTTTAAATTAATTTCTGCCACTTCCGTGTTTTGAATTTGGAAAAATGGATTCCATATTTGGAATCAGGATGTCCAAATTTTGTAAATAGGTAACTTTTATTTTTAGACATTTTGAATAATTACTTCGGGAAATATTTTATTTACCACGGTTAAAGGGTAAACCCAGTAAATAAGGGTTAAAAAATAATATTATAATAATAAAAAATTACCCTAAAACGTGTCCTAACCTTATTGGTGGATACATTTCCGACCATGGTCATCTTTGGGTCGATTTTCGGACCCCATGGTGCCACTTGCAAGTGATAGGGATACTTTATTTCAATTAAGTTAAAATGAATACAAAAATGACACAAGCATATATCTTTTAGAAAAACAATTTTTACATAGAGTTATATATATTGGATTTTTGACTATAATATTCATTAGAAAGATAAAATGATTTCCTACATAATGGTATTTTATTTATAATTTTTTAACTTAAATAATTTAATTTATTTATGACACAATAGTGATGAAGTAATTACCATAATAGTGGAAAATTAAAATGATTGATATTGTAGATACCAAAATAAATATAATTTGAGACTTTAAATGAATTATACTAATTTTCTAGGTCAATATGACATGTTATAAATTATTTAATTAACTTTTTTGGAAGTAATCATACTTTTATGATTTTCAAAAAAATAAATTATTGAATATTGTCAAAATTGACATAAAAGAGTTTTTAAAACAAATATTATATTATTAATTGATATTAAATTCCTAAAAATCTAAGGTTTGGCCAAGAGACTTATATCATGATAGGTGTATCATTAATGGACCACTTGGGGTTCTCTTAGATGTACATAGTAAGTTTATTAACCATATAATATAAAAATACAAAGAGACATTGTAAAAGTGAAACTAATTAACTAAGAGTTAATAATTAATGATAAGGTTAATATAGTAACCCAAACCTGTCTAAATTCTATTGGTAGAGTGGTTTTCAACCCATCCCCACCTTAACATTTAAACATTCTACTTTTTAGCCATTAGAAACCGAATATGAGTTTATTATAAAATAATATTTCTAGCTTTTCCAAAGGTGCCCCTCACCCCTCTTATAAAAGGGCACTCCCCCTTCTCATTAATTCACACCTTCAAAGCCTTTTGGTTCAGCCAAACCCTACCCAAATACTCTCTCAACTTCCCTCACTTCATCCTATAGGCCTTCCTTTAGTCAAAAAGCCATCCTAAGGAGCCCTTTTGATCAAATCAAAAGGAAGAACCCAAAGAAGAGGAGGTTCAACATACCCTCGAATAAAGGAAAGTGCAAGGTAAGGGGTTTTCATCTCACTCCTTATTCCTGTGAGATTCATGCCATATTGCCACCATTACCTTTTGTGTGGTTTATGTACTTCACATAATTATATTCTTTGTGTAATACACTTTAATTTATGTATATTTACATATTCATTGTATGATACCTCTTTCATGGGTTGTATGTTTCGTAAGTTACCAAATTGGTAAGGGTTTATTTCGCAATCTCTTCATTATGTGAGGTTGTATATACATAATAATCTGCTGAGATCTCTTTATCATCCACATCCATGTTTCTTAAAAATGTATTTAAAAACATTTTTACTATTTACAAGAATATGGGTTAAAGACATTTATACCCTTGTTTGACTTTTTATAAGTGGTTTATAAAGGAATCTTTCTGTCGTTTTCCAAACAAGGTCATTTTTAACCTTTTTGACAAAATTAAGGTAATAATGTTTTTTTAACTTATACGGTGGGTGCAGTTATTCTCCGCCGTTATTACACCATTGAAGCTTCCTTCACAAGCTTATAAAGATATTTTCAAAATAAAGGTTTTCTCTATAATTATGCGACTTTTAAATGATTTCAAAAAAAGAGATATTTCTCTCAAATAGTATTGATTTCATCTATGTCAACATCCTTTGATAAATTTTAAACTTGTTTCAAGTTGATTTATTATGATACAAATAATCCATATTGTATTTATGGTTTTGTGATATTTTTGACTATGGATGAGTTATTTTTATGCCATTAATGGTTTATGATTAAATTTTTGACATTTTGTATGTCAGTTTTAATACGAATGTTTATGTTATATTTCATCCAATTCTTAAGATGAATGTGTTGGACTAGTATGTTCCGGGTTTGGGACCGGTAAAAGTAAGCCCTCCAGGTTGGTGTCCGGTTATTAGAGGCACTCCGGGTTGGTGTCCGGTTATTAGAGGCACTCCGGGATGGTGTCCGGTTATTAGACGCACTCTGGGTTGGTGTCCGGTTATTAGAGGCACACCGGGATGGAGTTCAGTTAGAGAGGCTCTCCGGGTTGGGTTCTGGTTACAGTTATCCCATAGGTCTTGGAACGATACCTTGACACAAAAATTAAAGTTCTGCATCATGCATTCCATCATTATGAAAGTGGTTAGTGATATTGCATGTGATTATTATATTAGTAGAATATCAATGTGAATAAGTAAATGACATTATTTCATTTTATTTCTACTATATTATGTTGAAGTTCAAGTTTAAAAGGCTTTTGTTTTAGTTTTATACATTGCCTTAAATGTTTATGCTTATTTTTGAAAGTTTCCGTTGTATTGCTTACCCTTACTAAGCATTTGAGCTCACCCCTTTCTATGTTTTATTTTTTCCAGGATTCCAAGAAGTGTAATGTGATTGATATGCAGGGTTAAGCTGAGGGAATAATGGAATTAATAAAGATTATTTATTTTGTTTTGTACGTCTTAAAGTGAAAATGTAACATTCATATATGTGATCTATTTTTCCAAGACTGCTAGACTGATCGGTCCTTCGGGACTTGATTCCTTGTAATCAGGCCAATGTATTGTAATAATGCACCGACTCTTGGTAACTGGGGTCGGGGCATTACAGGATGAAACAACTGCTTCTCTATTCAGGATTTTTGTATCAAGGATCTTAAAGAGGAATGTGGAATAATTAAACATGAATATACCTTTTTTTGACATTCATTGGTCATTCTGAGATTGACTTGAGAAGAGAAATACAGACAAGTATAATATAATAGTTGAAGAACAATTAGCCGCTAAAGACCTATCCCAAAGAAAGAAGGAATTTCATTATTGATGCAGATGTATCCTGAATCATTATAAAGATCTTTTTCATGAATGGAAATTGGAGGACTGTTTAATAAAGGCGAGATCTTGTATAAAAAATATAGTTATGAGACTATAGATCCATTAAGAGATTATTATTATCAAGAGATAGATTTGGGTCAAGGATGATATCTTCACAAGGGTTAAGGACGATACCTTCCCATCCCCTTATTTTTTTGAGTTATGAATAATACCATATCATTATTTTGTAATCAAAATAATTTATTAGTGATAAAATAAATATATCATAATAAACTTCTACATAATAAGGATTAGACACCTACATTGGGATCAAACCATATAAAAAATCTACGTGATACAATCTCTTGTTTATTTAATTATATTCACATGGTACTGTGTGTTATAAATTAATAATAAAATCCATAAATCTTAATGGGGATCGTTGATTTAATATTAAGATAGTAAATTAAAATAGAGAATAATTTAGTAAATGGGGTCACACTGATTCAATATCCCCTCTTAGAGTGACTGAATGATCCTGTTGGGGAACTATATATGGTATTAAAGATAATATAGGTTCTATATGATTGGATCTATTTTATTTCTCAATTGTTTTATTATATATATATTTTATGATTCAATGTTAACTTAGATAAAGAATTACATTCTCATCCCTATTAGTACCAATATAAGGGTTTAAATCAAGCCATGATAAACATGAAGAATATACAGGAAAATTAATTGAGAAATAATTTAAAGGATAAATGGGTTTCGCCATAATTTTAAGGCAATCAAAGTGTTTATATCACTTCCATATCATTTTATAATGATCATATTGTAAGGGTTTGTGTCCTTAGAACCAACTGTTTTGTACTTTGATTACATGAATTTTCACTTATTATATATTTTTCATTGTTCCTCATAACTATAATATAATAATGTCCCATAATTTTTTTTTCATTGATAAGGTCATGGAAGATCACCGCTATGATGAGAACCTTGAAATGCTATATCAATATTCTTAAATAAAGTTCTACAGTTGGATGACATACTATGATAGGACACATAGTATGCAGACCGTCATGTGCGAGTACTCGTAAGAAGACGAGACTCTCTCTCATGGAGTTCGCACTTGGTAATCTCCAAGATGGGAGATTATGAGAGCAGACCCGCCAATATAAATTCTTCATGTCTTGGTGTCATCGGACATTGCTATCTACAAGCATGTGTAATGGTTCTCAGACTGGAAGATTATCATTAACTCATGTCTGGACTCGCGCACTTAGATTTACTGACGAAAACCGTCACGCAGACAGTTGGCGGGAAGTAGGGTATGTTGGGTGCGTCATGAGTGACATGTTGTTAATGGATTTGTCAGGGAAGGATTTGTCCCTTCCATTTATGGAAGTTGATATCTCGGCCCTTTGATTGAAATAGAACTGTCGCATTAAATTCCATGGCCATGGTGTGAACGACGAGTTTATTTCAGGTAGTCAAAGAACAACAGATCAAGCATATAGGTTTATGACACTTCCATGAAACCTACTTGATGAGATATCGAGAAAAAGGGATTAAATTACATAGTAAGCATTCGTATGAGGTAATACGTCAATGCGGCGTCAACTTCTTTCTCTTGGGTGCCTTGACCCGTTGCTAGACAGTAATCTTGGACTTTAGGCATGGCCGCCTAATGCCAATGAGAAAGAGGCCTGGAGGGTCACACACTAAGTGTATCCAAGTATCTCAAGTTGAATAAAGATTATTCCCGTACGTGGTTTAATAATTATTCAAGGAAGCCTAAGTTGTTTTAAATGACGGAGGAAAAATAAAATAAAACAAGTACACGCTGTGTATTATTAAATGTACACGCCGTGTAGTTTTATTTTGGAAAGGAAATAAATAAATGAAAACAAGATATACACGCTATGTACATTTAATGTAATCGCCTTGTAGTTTTCAATGAAAAACAAGTACACGCCATGTATTTATTATTACATGCCGTGTAGTTTTTCCAGTCGAGATTTTGAGGATATAATATTGTTTTAAATGATATTTATTATAATCAGTATGGGTGCATGTCAAGGAATTATTTATTCGACATGGGGGTTTTAAATAAGAGTAAATGAAATAAATAAAACGCATAATGCGTTTATTTATTTTCATAACTCTATAACCCCACACACCCGATTATAAATATCCTCACAACCCCAACTCTTTTCCCACACACAAGAGAATCGTTTTGCATAACATATATGGAGAATTATTTTAAGGCCAAAAGAACCTCTTCATCCAAGAATTCTCTCAAGACCAAGATAGATCCTCTTCCATCGGATCAAGACGATCTAAGGCGGACAACGCAAGAAAAGGCTTCTCCACACTAGCACCCGGATAATCCTTTGGCGACGTCCAGAGATATGAGGTACACATGTGGATCACCGCTAGAGGGTGTCTACACTTGGATTCTACAACACATTGATGGATCACATCGACAACGTGATCAAGAACATCAATGAAGAAAGAACACCCAAAAGGTATTTATTTAAAATTAATTAAATTAATTATAATCAACCTATAACGATCCTTGTTTGTGGTTCCGAGACAAACCATCTTCTTTGTCTTTTTCTGTGATTCGGTCCGTGGAGACTGGCGTTTATCATCGTATTGATCCCGAATTGATCATTTCTAATGAAAAAAAGCAAAGTGGGCACATCCACCCACGCGCTTCCACTGCGCCCAGAACCTTAAAATGGTATCAGAGCGAGGTTACAACATTGATTATAGTTATTTAATTTTCGTTGATAATTTACACATTTATATTTGATTCAATTCGAAATATATCTTTCTATTATATATGAATAAACGAGATCTATTCTTCCTCCTTCATTTCTCGATTCATATCACATAAATGAC
Source organism: Viscum album (assembly GCA_963277665.1). Lineage (NCBI taxonomy): Eukaryota > Viridiplantae > Streptophyta > Magnoliopsida > Santalales > Viscaceae > Viscum > Viscum album. The sequence goes on from OY728166.1 coordinate 775,748,102, forward strand.
TTTTTAATTTTAATTTTGATTAAAATAAAAAATGAGGAATTCATCCGGAGGAGTCGCTCTTTCTGTCCATACAACACGGGATTACACGGCGTGTAATTAAAACTACACGTCATGTACTTAGGTTCAACGAACCGGTACTGGTCCGCCAAACCACGCCATGTGAATTGATTAAGCCTAAGTTTTAATCACGCCGTGTTGACCAAAATTGAACGGCGCGTGGAAACCGGAATACACGACATGTTTTTTGGAGCAACACGATGTGTAGTCCATTCCAGCCCAGGTGAAACCGTGTACAAAGATAAGCCGCGTACCGCGTACATGGGATCGCCAGGCTGGTTACCGCATAACAAGGAAGTACACACCGTGTATGATTCATCTACATGCTGTGTACTCCAAAATTTACAAAGTACAAAAAACACGCTAAAGCCCCGGCGTGTACTTTGGATAAATGGTGAAAAGAAAAATACACGCCGTGTAATTATAAACTACACGCCGTGTACTTTCCAGAAATGGAATTTCACCAGGTTTCCTCCAATGTACAAAGACCCGTACACGGAATATGGATGAGAAGAATCTCAATGAAATTTAGAAAGGAATTTAAGGTACAGAATTGATTAATTATAAGATCATAATTAATTGAATTCGAGTGCGTCTTATCTTAAATAAAATAACGATTTAAAGAATTTGAATTATAAATATGCATAAATGTTGTTGCATACTATGGATGATCATGAGCTATACCAAAGACCCTTTTTATGTGTATGGTTTCATTTAAATTTATTTAATTTAAATTTTTTGGCCTGCGAGCCTTCTTCCAATAAAATGTAGGGCCTGCGTGCCCATGGTTTCTTTAATGTAAACCCATGTAATGGAGGATCTCCCAAGCCATAGGAGACAGTTCAAATTCCGAAGTTGAGGTGAAACCGACACAAGAAAAATACAAAGGTGGACATGTGGGAGCTGCAAAACATGAACCAACAGGTTCAAGGTGTTTTCCCTAGGTCAGGGTTAGCTTATCAAAACCGCTAGATAAGCTAACCAATAGAATCTCATGATCATGACATCATATTTTATTTATGTCTGATTGCATGGTTTATTTATTATGTATGTGCTGTCGCGATCACATAATTAATAAAATGAACAAGCATGAAAAGATGGAATAAAATAAAAACCGGACTATGCGTAAACATTATCAGAACATGGTTAATCACTTAAGAAAGCATCACTTAATATTAACAAGCATGTGATAATGTGAAACTACGCATAAAGGAATAAAATACCTCAATACCATATTAAGTCAGACCAAGCCTTCCGTTACCTGCTTAAGGGCTAGACTCAATAAAACTATGTCTTTGACCAACCCTTGTTGATACACTTAATTTTATAAAGGAATCCCTTATGAAAGGTTTCAGGTTGACTTAACCATATTACATCAAGAAAAGTAGCCCTTTCTATACTTGGTGTAATATTGGAGGCAAGAGTTGAGGAAATCCAAGTCAGGATTTCAGGATTGGGGAGTCCACTCAACAGATCAAGGAACTGTAAGCTCACAGTTGGCAAAGACCTGCCTACCTAAATACCTTCAAATAGCTTGACCAACCCTTGTTGGGGTTATGTGAAGGGGAATATGGATCCTTGACACTAGAATGTCAAAGCAACTGGACATTCCGAGTTCAATGGTGAGGGCCATTGGGATGTGATAAAATAGTGGGAGAATTAATTAATTCAATTATTATTTCTCATAAATTGTAATCAAGAAATTACTAATAAATCTGCTCTTTTAAATTGTAGAATCAAGATGACAAACTCATCAACCACATTTTCTCTACGATCAATACTTGATAAAGACAATATCCTCACCGGTAGTAACTTTCCGGAATGTTTTAGGCACCTTCGGGTTATCCTACTCCATGAATGGAAGTTTTACATAATGGAGTCCTCACTTCCTGATTCTCTTGCCCCAGGGGCAAGTGATGAAGATTTCTTGGTCTATGGTCAACATTTGAATGGTACTCTTGACATTCAATGTTTGATGCTATCATCGATTTCTAGTGAGCTCATGAAGTCTCATGAAGACATGGATGCCTATATCATGCTTGAGCACCTCCATGGTCTATACCAGGAGAGAGACAGATATGAAAGGTTTGAGATCTCCAAGGATCTATTTCAGAGAAATCTTGGAGAGGGTTCCCCAACTGGGCCTCATGTAGTCAAGCTCATTGGATACATTGAGGGCTTGGAGGTTCTAGGGTTTAAACTCCCCGAAGAACTGGGCACCGATCTCATTCTTGCATCACTCCCCTAGAGCTTCTCGAACTTTGTTGTTAATTTCAACATAAACAACATTGAGAAGTCTCTATCTGATCTTCTTATCCTTATTTTCCAAGTAGATAATGACATGAAGCGTGAAAATCCTTCTATCCTTATGGTGAATAAAAGGAAAGGTAAGGCAAAGAGATTTAAGCCTAAAGCTTCTTCAAGGCCTTCCAATAAAAGGAAGATCAAAGGGGAGGAAAAGGAACAGGATGCTGTTTGTTTTTCATGTGGCATGAAGGGCCACTAAAAGAAAAACTGCACCCAGCCAAAGAAGAAAGGGGAAGCTTCAGGTGCGTTTGTTATCGAATGCAATCTATCTGTTTCTACTAATTGGGTATTAGATACTACTTGTGGTGATCACATCTGTATCCAAATATAGGAACCAAGTAGATTCAAAAAGATTGATCAAGGTGAGGTGGATCTACGAGCAGCCAACGGAGCCAGACTCGCTGCTGTAGCTGTCAGAGACTACCACCTCACATTGCCTACTGGGATGGTCTTGGTTTTGAAAGGTTGTTTTTATGTGCCTTCTGTTACTGAAAACATTATTTCTGTATCCATATTAGATACTGATGGATTCATATTCAAGTTTGGAAATGAATGTTTCTACTTTTATAAAGATAGCATTTGTTTTGGTAGGGCACATTTATATAACGGCCTTTATGTGTTAGAATAAACAAACCAAGTAATGGAAATTGATAAAAAATTTATTTCACAAGACTCATACCACAACCAACTTTGGCATCACCGGATAGGTCATTTCAATGAGAAACGTTTGAAAAAATTACATCAAGATGGGTATTTAGATTCTTTCAAACTAAAACCACTTGGTGTATGTCATGTGTGTCTACAATGCAGAATGACCAAATCCCCATTTAGTGGGAAAGCTGAAAGAGCTAAAGAGCTTCTAGAATTAGTTCACACAGATGTGTGTCGACCATTTCCAATTGATGCAAGGGGTGGGTTCTCATACTTCATAAATTTTACTGATGATTTTAGTAGATATGGATATATCTAATTAATGAGGTATAAGTCAGATTATTTTGATCGGTTCAAAGAATACAAGAATAAAGTTGAGAACCATCTTGGTAAGAATATTAAGAAACTCCACTCAGACAGAGGAGGAGAATATCTTAATCAGGAATTCATTGATTTCTTACGGGAGTTTGGGATTCTATCTCAAATCACTCCTCCTTACACACCACAGTGGAATGGTGTAAGTGAAAGGAGGAACCTCACCCTGTTGGACATGGTGAGATCAATGATGAGTCGTGCGAGTCTTCCATTATCCTTTTGGGGATATTCATTACAAACAGCAGCACACATACTAAACCAAGTACCAACTAAATCGATAAATGGTATTCCATACGAGTTATGAAGTGGACGCAAATCCATGTTATCAAATTTACATGTGTGGGGTAGAGAAGCATTTGTTAAGGCCTCTTCAGGTAACAAACTTGCATCCCTAGGCACAAAGTGTATCTTTATAGGATATCCTAAGGAAACAAGGGGATATTACCTATACAACCTCTCAGAAAAAAAGGTTATAGTGGAAATACATGCCATATTCCTTGAGAGGGAGCACATATCCAAAAGAGATAGTGGGAGCGAGATAGACTTCAATGAAGTCAAGGCTCAAGATACACATGAGTTGGTACAAGAACAGATTCCACAAAGCCCCGTGGAAGAACAATCTATTCCAGAGACACAACAACTGCGTAGGAGCACGAGAGAGGTGAGAGAACCAGAATGATATGGTTTTCTTGTCACCAAGGATGGTGACTCATTATTGGTTTACAATAATGATCCTCTTACCTATAAGGAAGCAGTTGAAGGCACAAACATTGCCAAGTGGAATGAAGCCATGAATTCTGAAATGGATTCCATGTATCAAAACCAAGTCTGGATTTTGGTAGATCCTCCAGTTGATGTAAAGCCTATTGGTAATAAATGGGTATTCAAGATGAAATTGGACATGGAGGGGAAAGTCAGCACCTATAAGGCACGACTGGTTATAAAAGGTTTCAGACAACGTCATGGAATTGACTATGATGAAACCTTTTCACCGGTTGCGATGCTTAAATCCATCAGAGTCCTTTTGGCCATTGCTGCTTACCATGACTATGAAATTTGGAAAATGGATGTCAAAACAGCTTTCCTTAACTGGAACCTCTAGGAAGATATCTACATGACACAACCTGAAGGGTTTGTGACTCTAAAGGATGCCAACAAGGTATGAAAGTTGCAGAAATCCATTTATGGATTAAAGAAAGCATCAAGGTCATGGAAGATTCGTTTTGATGAAACTGTTACGGAATTTGGATTTGTTAAGAACGAATGTGAGCCTTGTGTCTACAAAAGGTTTAGTGGAAGTGCAGTCATTTTCCTAATAGTATATGTTGATGACATATTGCTAATTGGAAAAGAAGTACCTATCTTATAGTCATTTAAGGCATGGTTGCATAAATGCTTCTCCATGAAAGACTTGGGCGAGGCGGTATATATTCTTGGGATCAAGATCCATCGTGATAGATACAAGAGAATGCTGGGCCTGAGTCAAAGTACATACATTGACAAGATACTGATGAGATTCAGTATAGAACAGTCCAAGAGGGGATTGTTGCTAGTGTCACATGGAATTCATCTTTCCAAGAAAATGTGTCCTCAGACACATGAGGAAAGAAAGAGGATGGAAAGGATCCCTTACGCATCCGCGATTGGGTCAGTCATGTATGTTATGCTATATACGAGGATAGATGTTGCTTACGCATTAAGTGCGGTAGAAAAATATCAAGCTGATCCAGGAGACCACCATTGGATGGAAGTCAAGACTATCCTTAAGTATATGAGGCGTACTAAGGATATGTTCCTGGTTTATGGAGGAGATGAGGAACTAGTCATCAGAGGACATGTCGATGCTAGTTTCCAGACTGATCAAGATGACATGAAGTCACAGACTGAATACATCTTCAGTTTGAATGGAGGTGCAGTGAGCTGGAAGAGCTCAAAACAAAGTGTGGTGGCATATTCTACAGCGGAGTCCAAGTATATCGCAGCTTCTGAGGCAGCTAAAGAAGCAGTATGGATGCGAAGCTTCATCCAAGAGATGGATGTTGTATTGAGCAGTAAATATCCTATCACACTCTATTGTGATAATACTGCAGCAGTGACACTTGAAAAAGTGCCAAGGTCACATCAGCGGACAAAGCACATACTTCGGAAGTATCATCTCTTGAGGGATTTTTCTCAGAGAGGTGAAGTTGAAGTGAGTAGTATTTCCACGGAAGACAACGTGGAGGACCCCTTGACTAAAGCCATGACTCAGCAGAAACATGATCATCATGTGAGGTCTAGCGGACTAAAAGTTGTAGTCTGTTGGCTCTAGTCCAAGTGGGAGTTTGTAAGGGTTGGTGTCCTGAGAACCAACTATTTTGTACTTTGATTACATGAATTTTCACTTATTATATATTGTTCATTGTTCTTCATAACTATAATATAATAATGTCCCAAAATATTTGTTGCATTGATAAGGTCATGGCAGATCCCCACTGTGATGAGAACCTTGAAATGCGATAACAATATTCTTAAATAAAGTTCTATGGTTGGATGAAATACTATGATAGGACACATAGTATGCATACCGTCATGTGCGAGTACTCGTAAGAATATGAGACTCTCTCTCATGGAGTTCGCACTTGGTAATCTCCAAGATGGGAGATTATGAGAACATACCCGCCAATAGTAATTCTGCATGTCTTGGTGTCATCGTACATTGCTATCTACGAGCGTGTGTAATGGTCCTCAGACTGGAAGATTATCATTAACTCATGTCATGACTCGCACACTTAGATTTACTGATGAAATCCATCACGCAGACAGTTGGAGGGAAGTAGAGTATGTTGGGTGCGTCACGAGTGACATGTTTTTAATGGATAAGTCGAGGAAGGATTTGTCCCTTCCATTTATGGAAGTTGATATCTCGACCATTTGATTGAAATAGAACTGTTGCATTAAATTCCATGGCCATGTTGTGAACGACGAGTTTATTTCAGGTAGTCAAAGAACAAAGGATCAAGCATATAGGTTTATGACACTTCCATGAAACCTACTTGATGAGATATCGAGACAAATGGATTAAATTACACAGTAAGCATTCGTATGAGGTGATACGTCAATGCGGCGTCAACTTATTTCTCTTGGGTTCCTTGACCCATTGCTAGACAGTAATCTTGGACTTTAGGAAAGCCCGCCTAATGCCAATGAGAAAGAGGCCAAGAGGGTCACACACTAAGTGTATCCAAGTATCTCAAGTTGAATAAAGATTATTCCCGTACGTGGTTTAATAATTATTCAAGGTAGCCTAAGTTGTTTTAAATGATGGAGGAGAAATAAAATAAAACAAGTACACGCCATGTATTATTAAATGTACACGCCGTGTAGTTTTATTTTGGAAAGGAAATGAATAAATGAAAACAATATATACATGTCGTGTATATTTAATGTACACACCGTGTTGTTTTCAATGAAAAACAAGTACACGCCATGTATTTATTATTACACACCGTGTAGTTTTTCCAGTCGTGATTTTGAGGATATAATATTGTTTTAAATGATATTTATTATAATCAGCATGGGTGCATGTCAAGGAATTATTTATTCGACATGGAAGTTTTAAATAAGAGTCAATGAAATAAATAAAATTCATAACGCATTTATTTATTGTCATAACTCTATAACCCCACACACCTGACTATAAATATCCTCATAACCCCAACTCTTTTCCCACACACAAGAGAATCGTTGTGCACAACATCTTTGGAGAATTATTTCAAGGACGAAAGAACCTCTTTCTCCAAGAACACTCTCAAGACCAAGAGAGATCCTCTTCCATTGGATCAAGATGATCTAAGGCAGACAACGCAAGCAAAGGCTTCTCCACGTTATCACCCGGAGAATTCTTTGGCGACGTCCAGAGATACGAGGTACACGTGTGGATCACCGCTAGAGGGAGTCTACACTTGGATTATCCGACACAATGACAGATCACATAGACAACGTGATCAAGAACATCAACGAAGAAAGAACACCCAAAAGGTAATTCTTTATAATTAATTAAATTAATTATAATCAACCTGTAATGATCCTTGTTTGTGGTTCCGGGACAAAACATCTTCTTTTCCTTTTTCTGTGATTCGATCCATGGAGACTGGCATTTATCGTCATATTGATCCCGAATTGATCATTTCTAATGACAAAAATCCAAGTGGGAACATCCACCCATGATCTTTCACTGCGCCCGGAACCTTCACATATAAAATAATCAAGTTCAATTTGTGTTGAGTATATTTACAGTAAATCATTTAGTGTTTTTTATTTGAAAAAGTGGTTATTTTAAAATGATAATTTTTAATTTTATTATATATATATTTGAGTTTTTCAAGGGCCTAAAATATTAGGAATCATATATGGAGTTGTAGGATGCTTCTATATAAGAATCATTGGTAGAAAAGGTAAGAAAACAAAAAACTCTCATCTAATATGTAGAAGCTAAAGAATAGATTTTATGGTTCTATAAGAAGAAAATACACCATAATTGAAGATTATTTTCAAAAAATAATTTATGGGAAGTTTATATAATAAAAACTTTAAAGGAAAGGATCAACTTATTATAATAAACTCAAATTTAATTGATGGATGCCAATAATGACCAATTAGAGATCAAAGTTAAAAGTGTAAAAGATATTGACAACACCTTACAAGAAAAGAACAACATGAATGAATATAAAGTTTATAAAATGAAAAATTAATGAGAATATAGAGTAAAAACCTTTGAATATTATAATAGAACCCTAAATTTTTTGTGTATTGAATGGGAAATAAAAAAAATAAAAATATAGAAGAGATACAAGCAGAATCATCCCAGAATGCTAAGAATAATTTTGATTCCATGAATGTTTGTGATAATATCCTTGCTTTTAAAAAGTGTCATCATAGTGGGATTATGGCCTTGACATAAAATAATGATATATACTATAATCTCATGGAAATAGGTAACTCTTTCTCTAGAAAAATATAATTATACAAATGTTATTTTAATGTTTAGTGCTAACTTCAAAAGTAATTTTAGAAAAACATGGGTGAAAATAAATACTAATAAATACACCATTACATTATGGGTTAATGTAAGCATGTGTGATAATAAAATTACTATAAATAGTGTTCAAAAGAGGGTTCTTTATCCCAAAAAAATATTGGTTTCAAATATGTCTAGACTATGATTCAATATAGAATATTAAGATCTATTATTCACTATTGGTGTTGCAGAATGTTTGGGCACAAGTATATTGTATGTTTGAACAATATTTGATTTCATAAAGAATACCAAAGTCCTACATGTAGGGGGATAAAATTTAAATATAGGAAAAGTACATAGAATAAGGAAATTATATTCACCTTAAAGTGGTTTGGAAGAGTAGATAATTTATATTGAAATTGCAACATAGGTGGTTTTTATGGTAATGAGTGATGGTATAAGACTACCATAAATAATTCATATGTTGATGATAAGATAAGACCATAAAAGATTAAGAAATAATAACTAATAGAAGGTGAGTATTCCTTTGGGTTTATTGAAAAGAAGAATTTTGAATAAATCATACAAAATTAGAATACCGAGAATGATGTTTCACCAAAGAGGATATACATCTATTATAAGAGAAAAGAAAACACCATTGACCATTTCATTGAGTCTATGATCATTAAGTCTAGAGTAAGCAAGATAAAACAAAAAATAAATCAATCCAAGGGAGAAATTAAAGGATTGGTTTGGTTTAAGACATCCAAGAATAAAAAATAGAAATGTTATAAAATAATAATAACTTACAGGATAATTCAAATCTATGGAGAAGGTGAAAAAATAGACAAACAATCCTAATTAATACATGAAATGGATTATAAGACAAAAGAATTTTTTTTACAAATAAGGGAAATCACTATTAACTCATTACACCAATAATATTGCTATGAAAAAGGTGTCTTCATACATGAAGATAGATTTTAATGTATCTAATGAGTGTATAATCATATAGCCTTCCCAATTAGAAAATTATAAAGAGATGGATAAAGTAAAAAAATGAAATTCATTTAAAAGAAACTGTTTAAAATCCTATTCCACATGAAGAAACATCTATAATTAATAATAAATCCATGTTTCTCATAGAGGTTAAATTCTTAAAAAATTGAGTTCACATAAAGGGTTCCCATAAATCTAGGGCTAAAATGAAATGAGTTTCTGGGTTGAGAATAAGGTCTCATACATATTTCTCTCAGTAAATAACTTTGAAAATATTCCTTATTTCTATATTTTTTTTATTATTTTGGTTTCAGAAATGGAGTTGAAGGTGATACAAATAATAAATGAACTGTAAATCTATTAAAATTTTATATCTATAATATATATCTATAATGGAATTATTTGATTGATTTCCTGATGTATCCTAGAAACATTTCAAGTTGTACCAAAAGAATATGCATGGATTTAAGGTTTAATTAAAACAATCCATGATGAATATTAATGGATATTATCCAGTGAATTTTAGTTAAGTAAAGGAACTTCTTAAATACATCATTATATGGGAATCCGAAATATTTATATTTTAAGAGTTATATGAGAATGAGGTATGAAAATCACCCTCCCTTACCTCTTTTAATTGAATCAAATTTGGTCATTAAAGGGTAAAATGTTCCAAGTTGGAATATATCCTAAAGGGGGGAAGCCATGCTTTTAATTTTTTGTTTTAATGTGTTCATTGAGTGGATTTTAGGTTATAAATTGCTTAAAATATTTCTTAAATTTCCTCTAGTAATATAAATTCAAATTGGAATTATATAGTAAAATAATTTATAGAATAATTTTTTATCTGGATTAATCAACCTTTTTTTCAAAATCAAGATATCTAACCTGGACTTAGTATTGAATAATTGATAGCTAATTTATTAGTGAAATTTTATTCCACCCTTATCTCAAAGTAAATTTGGATTTAATTTTAAATAAGGTGTATAATAAAGGGTATAATGTTGGATTTAATAATCAATATATGAGTTGGAATTTCCCATACCTTTACACCTTAACATTTATTTACAATAAGGTGAGAATAAAAGAGTTGATGATAATATATTAACATTGAGGTATTAATGGTATGAAAAAAAATTTAAAGGGGAAATGAAATATCCCAATTGATTGCATTAATTTTGGTTTCTATTAATAAGTATTTGGATCTCAATATTTTTTGGGTGATGTTGAAGAGTCCAATGAATGAAGAATATTCTACCATTACCAATGGGTCAGATTGTTGTTTCTTAGAGTTCATGGAAAAATATATTTAAGGAAGAATCCATTTACACATATGATGATTATAGATTTGATCATTTAAGAAATCAATGAAAAGTGATAATGGAAGAAGAGAGTACTATCAACCACATGATACTTGAGTTGTTTGAGGACATGACTATTGTACAAATTTAGGAGCTACGATTAAAGAATAAAATATGGATAAAAGTTTATGAGAATACATCCTTGGATTCCCAAGAATAAAGGATGCTATAATAAATAAGGAATATCACTTATATACTATTTAGAATATTTTAATAATAATACATAATTGATGATTCAATGGAACTATATAGAAATAATCAAACAGAGTACACATATTCTATAATATGATTTTAAAATTGTGATAAATAGTTTTTAGTTGGTTTTACAAATTCCTAAATTCATTTATGTTTTTTGTGTTGAATTAGAGTTATTGAAAATTCCATGAGGTTGTTTTGAAAGGTTCTATGATAATTTAAAAATTATCTTGAATTCTAAGTTAGAGTAGAAAATATAGAAACGGCATATAGAATATCCCTCACAATAGAATATTAGAAAAGTATTTAAGTTATTGGGATATGTAAGGGTGATGAAGATGACATGAAAGAGTCAATATGATATTCTAATATGAAAGACATATGTAAGGGTTTCCCTAAAATAAATGAAATATATGAAGGTTTTCCATTTTCAAAGGTAATAACTAAGGGTTCCCAATATCTTGTAGACTGGAATTTGAAAAAATGCCTAAGTCACACTATGATACGTAAGAGTCATTTTCTTAATATTTAAGGGTTATCATAGTCTTCAAAGGAAATATATGAGTGAGAATTCATTGCATACACAAGATTATTCAGGGTGGTAATTGGGAGTCACTTGGAGCTTATAGATGATATAAAAGGGAGACCCGAATACTCAAGGTAATATGTAAAGATTTAAAATTTAAGAAAATATTGGATTTCTAGCAATTCAATTTAAATGATAATTTAGAAAACTTAAAATGGTAATATCATAATTCATTAGAGAATTATCATGATACTAGTTGAGATATATGGAATAATGTTTCACTATGAAATGGGTATCATTCCATAGTGAATAAATAAGGAATAGAAAGAGAATGAAGATAGAGAAATCTTAATAGTGTGAGAAGATCCTTCACCCCAAAATAGTTCTATGTATGCTGTCATGAACATGGGGATAATGAGATTAATATGTTGTAGAGAATAAGAGGCTATAAATATTATGAGAATCATTAGGACGAAGGGAAGCTAGGAGGTATGGGAAGTCAGTGATAATGGTCCTTTATTGATTAGTTTATATTCAATAACTATTATTTATTATTTATATCAAGAATATCAATGGGGAAATTAGGGGAACATCGCAATCAATTTTTAGTGTATTTAATACTGGAGGAAATTATATTTGATAATCCAGAATGAGAATTGAAGAGTGATAATTATTGAGATGATCATATTTCCATGATTGAATAAGTTATCCTTATTAAAATTATAGAAACTATGTTAAAGTGATTCTATAAATATTGTATAGGAGAAGTAGAAAAGTGAATGGTGTTGAGAATAAAAGAAAAATATAATGTTTATTTAAGAAATATAGAGTGGTGATACTAAATATTTCTAAACAACTTGTGTATAGAATAAGAATAAGAGAGGAAAGACTAGGTCAATGAGTTACTACTACTACATACCCATTATCATTAAAGACAAAAGTGAAGAAATAAAGAGGGGAAATAAGAAGAAGAAGAGAGTTAAAAAATTCCATAACATCTTCTCCCTTACTCATGTTTTGTTTTCAAGTCTCTGAATAAGAATGAGGAAGAATGAAATGAGAATAAACCTACTATCAACACATATTCATCATTCTGATATTGAGTTCATAAAAACAAGACTGACATTAATCATATAGTAGTAAAAGACATATTAGAAGTTGAATACCTATTCCAAGAAAGGAAGATCTTTCATTGATATTGCAGTGACATCCTAAAGAATACTAGAAATCTTTTTCAAGATGGGATGTAGGAGGATTGTTAAAGATTAAAAAGATCTAGTATAAGAAAACTAGTCAGGAGACTGTAGAGCTATTATATGAAAACTACTATCATGAGATAACATTAAATAAATGATTATAACTTCCTAAGAATCAAGGTTGATGAATTCACACCCCTTATAAGGGTTTAGCTAAGTATAATCCATTCTCACTCTTTTATAATCACTATAATTTATTAGTAATAAAATTATCATCTTAGACTTAACCAAAATATAGTAAGGAGTATATTCCCTCATTGGGATCAAACCTTATAAAAATTCCATGTTATAAAATCTATTTTTTATTCAGTGATTTGAATGTGTGGGTGTGTATTGGTAATGGATAAGTATATCCATAAATATTAAATGCGATAGAGTTTATAATTTTAAGAAAGGAAATTAAAATAATGAAAAATTTGGTGAAAAGGGTCACACAGATTCAGCCCCCCATTATGAGAGTGTCTGCATGATCCCATTGGGGCACTACAAGTGGTATTAGATGTAATCTAGGTTCCCTATGATTGGATATATTTTATTTCCTAGTTATTTTATCATCTATATTTTGAGTATATATTTAAATACTCAAAGGTTCCTCATATGGAGAATTTAGTTCCTATCTATGCTCACAACAACAGGAAGGTTTCAATAAAAACCTTAAAAAATAAGAATAAAGAGGTAAGAATGTTATGAAAAAAATATAAATGAGATCATGGATTCATCACCAGAATATCATAATCAAAGTAGTATTATATATTCCATATCGATTGATAATTATCCTCTAAAGGAATGAAGTTCAAGTTATGATGTGCATGTGTATAGTGAATTACATAGTGATATTTATTATAAAATCAAGGATTATTTTAAAATGATATTTATTGTGGTTATTATATATATATATATATATATATATATTATAGTTTTAAAATGGTATAAGAGATGAAAAATCATAGTTGGATTTGGAATCTAATGATATGGGAGATGCATTGAAAAAAATGGTGGAAAATTATATCACTCACATCAAAGAAGTGGAGGATAAGGAATATTTTTTATGGTTCTATAAGGAAAAATCCACCCTATCTGAATAATATTTGAAAATAATATTTGATGAGATAGATGAGACAAGAAATTATTTTAATAAAAGGATCAATATATAAAAAAACAAAAAGAGTAGTCATGGATGTCAAGAATTCTCATGTATAGATCAAAGCTAAAAGGGTATAAGTGATTTACAACAACTTGCAATTAAAGTGTAAGATGAATTAAAAAATGTTTAGATGATGAGGAAGGAATGAAAATAGAGAGTAAAAACCTATAAAGATTATAACAGAACACTAAATATTAAGTTTCTGGAATTTAAAGTAAACATGAAAATCTATAAGTTACAAAATAAGAATGATCACAGGATGATGAGAAGAGGTTTGATAATATAAATGATTGTGATAAAATAATTTATTTTATTATAGATAATCCTAGTAAAAAAATGTATTGAGATATACTAATGATCTATCTACAAAATGATCATAGAAATATTTAATCCTTTCTAAAAAAACCAGTTTATATTAATACAGTTTTAATGTCTAGTTAAGGTTTAAAAAGGAATTTTGGGAAAACATGGTTGAAAAAATAATAATAAAAAATTCCACCATTACATCCATTGTGGATGTAATAAACTATGAGAATAGTTAATAGAGATCATATTTTCATAATTTTTAGTTTTAATTTAATGTAATTAATCCACATATTTTTTTTCATTTTGAGGTAAATTACATCATTTCTATTTCTTTGGGATGTTTTTAGTTCAATTGTGAAAATGTGTCAATTAATGATTTTTATTTTTAATTCATATATATAATTATTGGGACAATCCATACTATTATTCAAGTTTTTGTAATTTTTTGGGAAAATATTCATTTTGAACTTGAATAAATTGATTTTGGATAACTATTTGTTTATACATATAATATAAAAAATTTGGAAAATTGATATGTCTAGGATACATAATATATTTTTGAAGTGTCTAAGATTATAAATATAGTTTTTATCCTTGGAATTTAAAATATAGCTAAACACCACATATTATGTATAATGTAGGTTGTTTATCATTATGTGCATGAGTTGAAGTGAGAATCTATCTAAGTACAAAGTATTATGTTTGAATTACTATTATTATGTATGAAAAAAAATATTATGTATTTCAAAAGATATTTATTATTCTTATTTGTTGAAGATATATCTAATATATGATTCTAGACCTAATTTTTTGAAATTGAAAAATGTTATGAATAAGTTGAAGTAGAGATATTTATAAGTATAATGTGAACTCCCCCTAATATTTGTCTAAGTTAAATATCATAAGTACCATGTATGATTTTCATATTTATTACATTTGGGTGTTTTTTAGAGGGTTTTGTGTAAGTTTTTATACTCCATGAAATTTTACTAGAGCTAATCATTTGTGGTTTTAGAAGTTTTAGAAATTAAAAAAACAATGTTTTCTTCTGTGAAACTTGTAGACGTTCCACAATGTGGTAAATAAAGAAATAAAATTAGTTTCTTGATAAATCAGATTAATATATTCTTATAATTCCTTGATATTTTAGAATATATATATATATATATATATATATATGACTTTCTATAAATGATTTACATATTCCATAGCTTGGTCCACACATAACACTGAACTAAAACGAGCCACAAACTATTTATTATTATGAAAATTTCAGAATAATAAAACCTATAGTAAATAATTTTTTTTATCAATTAAAAAACTCATACAAAATATGATTAAGAACACTTAAGGTTTTAAAAAGGTATTTTTCAATAAATATAGTTTTTCTTTATATATATATATATATATTAAATTTTCATTTAAAATATAAATTTATAATTTTGATAATTTTAATTTTAAAAAATTAAATTAATTTTTAAATTAAAAATATTTAAATTATCTTAAGTTTATTTTTTTTATATTTTTCTAAAATAATTGATTTTGTATGAATAGTTAAAAAATACCGATTTTGCTAATACCATCACCTTCAAAAAATTATCATAATACAATAATGAATTAAAATTAATTGAATCATATTTTATATAAAAATAAAAATTCATTTATTAAAATAAATCATTTAAAAACAATTTTTTGAATTTATAAAACTCATGTTTAATGTTTTGGAAACTTAAGTAATATTTTACTCTAAAAACTATTTTTTGTGCTTATATTAAAAATCAGTTTCCATAATTTTTAGAAATTAAATCTAAAAAATGAATTTAATAATCTATACATACTTTTTAATAATATTTAATAAGTTAAATTTAATTTTTTAAATTTTTATTACTAAAATTAAAGTTAATGACCATGATAATGTTAACACTATTATTTTCAAAGAATTGTTTTATTAACATTATGTAATTTTTTTCTAATAAAATAAATTAATTTCTTATAAAAATTATTTTAATATAATTTTTAATCCTATAAATAAATATATTATCACTCATTCAATTGGTAATCAAAACAGATTAGGATGAAGAATACATAATGGTGAAAATAACATTTTTCAACAAAACAATTTTTTTATATACTAAATGTTTTAATGTAAAATTTAATTTTATATTATTTATAAAATATATTAGATTGTTTTTTTATTGAATTTAGTTTCTTAATACCCAAATTTGGTAAGAGGGAATGCAATTTATTTTTAATAAAATATAAAATACTTGGGTAAAAACAAGTTACCAAGGTAAAAAAGAAAAATGGTAAAATGTTAAAATCACATGGTAAATATGCTTGAAACATTTTTAAAAATTAATGGTTATGGATTTATCAACCTTGGATACAAAAAAGTCTATTATTTTTTAATTTTTTATCCATTTACTCTTGAATTGTGTCATTCTGTTGTTAAAAAATAATGTGTGTTTACAAAAGTGTCTTTATATTCACTTATAAAAGGGAAACAATTACTACCCTTAATTCCACCATTATTCCTTAAAATTTATTCCTAAAACCCTTAAATTTTTCTCCTCTAAAAAAATCTTTCATTTTAATAAGAATATATTCTTAATTAGTTATCCCGAGCCTTTTATTTCCAAGGACACTTTTAAGATGAAGTTCAATGTCCCAATGTTAGTATTACTTAATCCTGAACTTTTTCATCATAATTTTTCACATCCAAACCATAGTAATATAATTACTTGAGTATAATTATTATATTTAAATGTTATTATATTAATTTAAAAACCATTATTTATTCGTTCTTGTCCAATTATAAAAATAGAAGAACGCCTATCATGTGTTTGTGAGAACTACCACCTCTGCGAAGAGACGCCATCTGTTTTTCATCACCACTTATCATGAATAGTTTTAGTGATGATATTTTCAAAAAAACATGATACATATTTTTTTAAATTATAAATTTAATTTATTATATATCTTGATCCCCTCTCATTTGTTGAGAAATGATGATGTTAATTGTGCGGGCGTGTAGACAATCGCCTACACGAAGTAAATTTTTTTGTTTATCTTCTTGATTTTTATTATTTATAAAATAATATTAAAATATGATTCACCAAATTATAAAAAGCTAAATAATAATATTATTATTATATTATAATTATTTTATATACTTCCTTATCCATACTCTCCCATCGAGTTGCAACATATTCTCATTTTGGGTCATTTTAAATACCTACATGAATGAGGCTATAAAATACTATCCTAGAGAAATATGGGAACTTAAATAATATTAATATTATAATTAAATAATTAAATAATGATTTTATTTATGTTATATAGTTATTATATTATTTATTTAACTAATTATTTAACTATCATCTTTGATCGCTAAAATTACCAAAATAAGTCAAACCTTATTCCATTTTCATGAACATAACAAAAAAACTTATGGAATGAGATAATATATTTATAAAAAAATATAATTTATCTATTATAATGCCATAAGATTATATAGTAATTATGAAATTATAATCCAAGAATAGGTATCAATATTTACATTATAAATCATACATCAAATAATAAGAATTACTAACATCTGGTGATGGAAATAAACCATAACTAAGTAGTAAATTTATAAAACAAATTATGATTGAATAATACTAAAGTTTATAAAAATGAATATAGTCTCAATATAAATTTTAAGGATAGTTTTTTTATACATGGGGTTAGCGTGCGTCAGACTAAGAAGAAATAAAAGGTAAGTGTTTGTTTGTCTCATTTTCAAATCCATGAGACATGATTGATATTTCACACCACAGATTCTTTTATATGGTGTACTAAAAAAAATTTACTTAAATAAAAATAAAAATATTAAATTTAATTATATTTTAATGTCTATTTTATATTATCCCTATTATGTTAATTGAATTATTATTGTACCATTACCGTAAGGGGTTATTTGTCTTAAATTTATTTCCTTCTGCCATATTTCTTATTATACACCATGATTTATTTGATATGGTGTGTTTACTATATGATGAATATATTTTTACATATTCATGAAATTAATAGGGTTTTAGGATACGTATCATGTTATTTTTTTAAATGTATATCGATTCAAATAATACCAAATTTATAAGGGATTTTGTTAACTCATCTCCCTTTGTTGAGAAAAAATGATTTTTCTTGAACTTATTTCTTATAAGATTGGTTTCATCCACCTTAAGATTTTATTTCATGGTAACTTATCTTCCCAAATGGTAGAAATTTTTCTTTTAATTCAAATCTTTTACCTTGATAAAATTCCCTTCAAGAAATTATATCATTTTTGTGAGTAATTCCCATATTATCTATTGATGGTTTCACATCCTTGTCCATATTTACCTTTCCAACTGATTTTATCCTTAATAATTTAAAACCTAATTTTCTATTATATCATTTTACCTTTATATTTAAATTATCTTTAAAAATTAAGTTTTGTTAAATTTTTTACGAATTTGTTTTTCAACAAAAGTATTTTTTAATATTAAAAAATGTTTTAATTATTTCGAAATAAAATGTTTTATCTTCTACTCCACATTTTTTTGATAACTTTATGTCTTTTAAAGGATATATTATTTATGTCACGACCCTCATTCACCAAGATGAGAGAAGGGACAATAGATTTCCAGACCCTTCCTTCTTCTAGTTGAAGGAGAGATAATGACCCTCAAGACCCGCCTTCAATAGGTCCCAGAGTGGCGACTATCACCAAGGGTATAGAGTCACACACAAAAATGGAAGGCATTACCCCCTTTTTTTAATAAGATTGAGATATAATATAGTAATTCCCAACAACACTAAAACTAAATGTAAAAGTAATGCCAAAAGTAAACCATTCTCATATGCATGTCAAAAAGTAGATTCTAAAAAAGTACAAGAAAACCCCAAAGGAAAGTACCAGAAAAAGAAAAACAGCAACAAAAATTGTCCCAACGTCCGAGATAGTATGGTCCCGCACGATCCCTAATGTCCTCATGGAGTCTTGAAAGTAGTTTATATACGTAGGGTGAGTATATAGGTATACTCAGTAGGGAAAACCAAAGGCTCTCATGCATAAGTGGGGAGGCATTCTAATGCCCCGTGAGAAAAGGAGATAACCAGAGCACCTAGCAAGGAAACTATACACCCAAACCTTACAAAGGAAAACTCCCAAAATAATTCAAGTCAAGTAAAGTAATTGAAATAGCACAATGACATTTGGGTACCTCGTGAAACTTTCCCACTAGTTATTGAGGACATCCTACACGTTAATCCTCTCCCGCCATCCTCACCGCAGTCCCACTGCCATCCCCCCCCCCCCCCCCCCGCACACACCTGTGCTCCCACAATCACACATCCCACTCGCAAACACTTCGGCTATCCCTACCACACATACCACACACACCTAGGACCTAACAACTACTTCCATGCCCGAAGAAACCTGTTCCTCTTCCCAAAGACACTTTGGAAACAACTTTCCCACACACACCTGGGCCAACCACCACCATGTACCCTGACCAAATAATCTAGGGATATAATTGACCTCATTCCATCACAACCTGCTCGAAGGATCTTGGGATACTCGGGAATGAGAGCAGAAAAGGAGATAATAACCATCCACTCATTGGAGTGTTGGAAAAAACACCCTCCCCCATGAAATGTGGGTGTTCGACAAGAATTGATTAACATGGGTGGGGTGAGAATAAGAAAAATAAAAACTAAAATTATATATATAGGTAACAATCACTCATCCTAGCCTAAGGTTCCCAAAACAAGCCCATACACAAGTAGCCTCATTACTATTCATTCATAATAAGCATAACAGCCACAAACCTATCACAAATTATTCCCAGAAAACAATTCCCCTTTGAACCCATTCATGTTTTCATATTAAACTAATTCCATTTAAGTAAATTCTGCTCTATTGGGAAACTAACAGGCATAACCACATGCCAAGGAAAGAAAAACAGCCAAAAAGAAAATTAAGAATTCACACCCGATTCTCTTGTAATGTCACAAAAACAAAAGGGATCTGTGAGATCACTCGACATATTAGAACCAAACCAAGCCCCACCATACAACCCCACATGACCTCAGATCCAAAATCCAACAACCGCACCACAAAATAGGATCCCATCCCCATCCATGTCTCTTCCCAAGCATCAACTGTCAACATCACCAGAACAGAGCAAGGGAGTTTTCATATTTGAATATTCCATTCATTCAGTTACGTCTTTCCATTTGGTTAACCAGGGTGATCACACAAGGATTCTTATTCACTGGACATCCATTTAATCAACTGAGTTTATGTGATTAACCAGTTTCCATGTTACACCCATTCAATCACATAAATATCCAGAAAAACAGAGGTTTATTAGTGCACAAGAAAAGAACACCAACAACAATGATTTTCAGTGGGCATAATCCCATACAATTCACAACACATAATCAAGGATAAGGAGTACATCAGAAACATCGGCCACACCCCCTTAATTCCTTAAAAAATCTGTTTATTAACTTCATTAAGGTTTGGTTTCATCCATCCCCACAGAAACAAAAGCATACCCACCCCGAATGATACACACTAAGGAGAGACGAAGGAAAAGCCCTACATGAATGATCAAAGATCAATGTTTTTCTCCTGGTGCCAATAACTGGGGATGCGTGAATTGTAGGGGAAGAACTTGGAAGACTCTAAGAATGAGCAGGAAAGGCTCCATCATAGGCGCACCACTCGCTTGGGGATGGGGGACTCCAAACGCACCAAGGAGAAGAAGCAAAAAAGACCAGCCAGGAAGAAAATAATTCTCGTGCGATAAAAAGGTGAGATCCTGGCATTATGGGATATGAGGATATTGAATGGATTTAAAGGTGGATCATGGGTTCACCTCACAGTTAGATGGTTTCACACTATGAAATTAATTGTTTATTTAATAATTCTCATCGGAGGGGTGGCCAAAACAGTTATACGTTAAATGATTTCATTTAAGAGAGGAAAACTGGTCCGTTGAGGGTCTCCCCACTCTTAGGGGATTTAAAAAAATTCTTAGGGAGCTAAAAATAGATCTGAACCACATTAAAAAGGGAAAAAGACTTAAAAGTAGCATTATGAGAAAAAATGGGGGAGGAAAATCCTGACACCCATCTGTGGCCGATTGGTTAGACTGATAGTTGAAACTGATCAGTGGAGCTGATCGGGTGAAGCTGATCCCATGAAGTTGATTAAGAGAAACTGATTCTGTGAAGCTGATACTTTGAAGCTGATCCTCTGAAGCTGATCCTATGAAGTCGATAATTGAAACTGATCTGTGAAACCGATTTGGTGAAACTGATCTGTGAAACCAATTTGGTGAAACCGATTTGGTGAAACCGATTTGGTGAAACCGATTTGGTGAAACCGATCTGTGAAACCGATATGTGAAACTGATTTGGTGAAACCGATCTGTGAAACTGATTTGGTGAAATCGATCTGTGAAACCAATTTGGTGAAATCGATCTGTGAAACTGATTTGGTGAAACCGATCTCTGAAACTGATTTGGTGAAACTGATCTGTGAAACCAATTTGGTGAAACTGATATTTGAAACCGATTTGGTGAAACCAATTTGGTGAAACCGATCTGTGAAACCAATTTGGTGAAACCAATCTGGGAAACTGATTTGTGAAGCTGATCTGTGAAGCTGATCAGTGAAGCTGATCAGTGAAGCTAATATGTGAAGCGGATCAGTGGAGCTGATTTGTGAATCAGATGAGTGAAGCTGATCAGTGGAGCTGATTAGTGGAGCTGATCAGTGGATCTAATCAGTGAAGCTTATTAGTAGAGATGATCTATAGATCTGATCTATAGAGCTGATGGGTGGGACTGATCGATGAGTCCCGGACACCCCATCACATAGAATTTTGGAAAAGTAATTGACCAGGAGGGTCTAGTCCATTACAATTTAATTCTCTTTTTACAAAGTAAATTTCATTCAAATTTTTTGATCTACCTTTTTGAAATTATCTTTTCAGTGTGATATGTAACTTATTCCTTTATGATAATGTTAAAAAAATCTAAAAAATGTCTTATAGTTTCACTTCCATTTTCCACTTTATCTAAACAGATATTTATTTCCTTATAAATTTACTTTCATGAATTGCCCCTTTAAATTATATTATACTATTTAGGGGATTAAAATTGTGTAAATACATTACTCCCTTTGTTTTTGCATGTCATTAAATGTTTTTAATATGTTTTCAATGTCTTTACTCTATGAGAACTCTATATATTCTTCCTTTAATTGAATGGTGGTCACTTATATGTCATATAATAATTGATTGGGAAATTATTGACTAAAATGTATACCTTTTATATATATGGTATAAATACCGTATAAATCATCATTTTAATTGAAGGTTATATAAATAGAATGTTACTGAATATATTTTGATATCCATTTATTTTCAATTGATTTATCATGTTATGATTATTGATGGAATTATGAATGATTTAATTTTGTGATTTCATTTGAATAGGATATGAAAACCATTTTCTTTCCACGGGTTCTTTATGAGTTGAAAAATGATTGATTTCAAGTGGCACTCATATGTATGGATGATGATGGTAAGGGTACTATATATACCTCTAATGAATTGGTTAAGGATTTATATCTCATATTATAATGATTCATGTGCATAATTTTATTTTTTCAAAACATAAAAGGGTGGGAATATTGGGACTTTTTCATATTATAAAAGGGTGACCATAATTTAATTTGTTCACAATATTTTATTATGAATATGTTTGTGTCACAGTATTATTCTGATTCATATGACTATGTTATTCTCTCATGGATCATGTTTATTGACACATTTTTCCACACTCTTGATTTATTTCTTATGTTATGCTATTCCATATTCCACGAATAATGTTTTATGATCTATGTTTTATTGGGTATTATTACCTTATATACTTTGATTACACCTATTTTATCATCCTATGAACACATATTTTTATTGACTGTTATCGTTTATGTTTACCCTTAATGACCATTTATGATCACCCTATTCATTTATTTCTATTTCCCTATGTTATGAAGATAAGTTCAATTTATGAGAAGTTTAAAATTGATTCTAGTATGGATCAGTTACGAATAAATGTTCACAAGTATTGAGAAATAAGTTACATATGCATTTTATCCACAAAGAAATCATATATTCCATTCTTGGTATTATGTGTTTATTTGGTGAGATATAGTGTTTAGCTTGTAGAAATTATGTAAAATAAATATTGGATCATCTAACTTTGTATCAAAGTTAGTGTTCAAATATTGTTTTTCACTATATCTAGAAGTGTGGGTCTAGGGAACCTCAGTTTTCATCAGAGAATAGGTTAGTTATATTTGAGGACTAGTTTAGTTATTTTTTGGGATTATTATTAGAGAACTTTAGTAAAAAAACAGGGATAAGTATAAGTATAGAATAACATGTTGATTTTTATGCAAATTAGAGACATTTAGTTTCCTAACAATCATGTCATTGTCTAGATACTGGCATGTGGATGTGGCTTTGGCATAGATAAAACTTGTAGTAATTACCATAAAAATGTTGGTTAAGTATAAACTCAATATTCCCTATGGTGCATGATGAGTGGGTCTAAGACTGCACACCAAGATTAACACTCCTAGGTTAATGATTTTCTAATAAAATTCTATTTACAAACCAATATGAATAAATTAAATATATTGGATTTCAATGATGAGTTGGGTTATAGAATAAAATAGGAAAATAACCATAGACAACATAGTTGAAATTGAAGGAGTGATTTGTTGGTCTAATTATATAATATTTTAACCAAACATATCATAGGCTGAATTGAAGGTGTAATTGGTGAACATATCTTAATATTGAGTTTTCATATTCATGTGATCATTAACTATAATTTTATTAGGCATTATCATAAATTTTGTTGTTGTAGTATTTGGTTATAACCATGAACATGAAATTGAAGCTATGAAAGGTATATCGATAAGAACTCCTTAAGATGCATATTTGGGACAAATAGTTTCCTAGTCTTACAAAGCATAGTAAGGTGTATATATTTGTAGAAGATATATCGATATATCATGAGTTTCTCATGGATCCCTTAAATTATCCTTTAGTGAATGATAATTAAAATTATAAGGAGATGATTTATTTAAGGGGTAAAGAATATAATGCCCCGATATTTTGGAACACACACACACATATCATTTTCTCTAAATTAATACCATGTTAAACATATTTCTCCACACCTAAAACCAAACTAAAATGAGCCATGACACATTTATTAACAAAAAAATATAATAATAATAATATCTATATTAAATAAAAAAATATTTTAATCATTTATAAAATTAATAAAAATAAGATTAAGAACATTTAAACTTCCAAAAAGTAATATTTCAATTAAATTAGTTTTATTTATATATATAATATATTTAATTATCATTTAAAAGATAAATTTATAAATTTTTGAATTTTAATTTTATAAAATGAAATTAATTTTTAATTCCTTATATCAAAATTAGTCTATGTTAAATTTTTTAGATTTTTCTAAACTAATTGTGTTTTATATAAATAAATAAAAAATATAGATTTTTCAAGTACCATCACCATCAGGACATTATAATAATGAAACAATGACATAAAATTCCTTGGAATATTGTTTTATAGAAAAAACTATTTTTAAATTTAAATAAATTATTTAAAAACACTATTTTGAATTTATAAAACTCATGTGTTAACATTATGGAAACTTAAAAAATATTTTACTCTAAAAACTATTTTTATTCACTTATATTAAAAATTAGTTTTATATCAACATATTAATAATATTTAATAAGTTCAATTTCAGTTTTAGGCATAAAAGTTTGATTACTAAGAATAAAGGTAATATACACAACACCGGTAAAACTGGTTTTTTCAAAAAATGGTTTAATTAATACAATATAATTTTTATCAAATTAATTAAATTAATATATTATCAAAAATTAATTTAATATAATTTTTCAATAAATGTATACATATATTTTCACTCATTCAACCAGTAATAAATACTTATTAAGATTAAGAACACGTAATGGTGAAACAATATTTTTTCTACAAAATAGTCTTTCTATATATATTAAATATTTTAATTTTAAAGTTTATTTTATATTATTTTTAAATATAATTAGATTATTTTTTGATTAAATTTGGGTTCATCACACCAAAATGTTGTAGGATAGGTTAACTTATATTTTTAATAAAATATAAATTATTTGGGTAAAAATTAGTTACCAAGGTAAAAACCAAAATGGTAAAATGTAAAAATAAAGTGGTAAAAAAGAATGAAACATGTTTTAAAATGATTTTTTGTGTATTTATCAACCTTATCTCACCCAAAAAATCCCTTGTTTCTCAATTTTGGTGCCATTGACCCTTGAATAGTGTCATTCTATTATTGAAAAACAATGGGTATTTACTAAAGTTCTCTTCTCTTCACTAATAAAAGGGGAACACTTAGACCCCTTCAATACACCATTATTCCTTCAAATTTCATTATAAACAAGTGATTTTTTTATCCTTTTATAAAACTATCAAATTTTCATAAGCATTAGGTCTCAATTATTTATCATAATCCCTTTAATTCTAAGGATACTTCAAGAGAATTTTCAAGGTCCCAACACGGGCAATACTTAGTATTTCACTTTTTATTCTCAAATTTTCACTTCCATACCTATCCTAACCATATTTATATAATGAAAATAGTATAATTAGTGTACTTAAATGTTATTATATTAATTAAAAAACCAATATTTATTCCTTACCATCCACTTATAAAAATAAAATAACTTTGATAGTGCATTTGTACGGATTACCGCCTCCACGAAATAACATCCTTTGTTTTTCATTACCACCTATCATGACTAGTTTTAATGATGTGATGATTAATAAATGTGATTTTTATAATTTATTTATTAATTTTAAATGTAAATTTATTGTCTACCGCATTCCCTCCCATTCATTAATAAATGACGATGCTAATCGTGCGTACGTGCACACAACCGCCTCCATGAGGTAACATTTTTCTTTTTTCACAATGATTTTCATAATTTATCCAAAAAAATTTAAATAAAATTCTCCAAATTTTAAAAATCTAAATAATATCATCCTTATCCTATTTTAATGATATTATACCTTTTTAAACCCTACTCACCATCGAGTTATTACATGTTCTTATTTTGGTCAGTTTAACCACCTACATGAATGACGTTATAAAAATACCACATTAATGAGTACAGGAACTTAATGATGATATTAATATAATTTAATGTTAAAATCATGAATTTTTAACTTTATGGAATGTTTATATTTGTTATTTAAATTATTATTAAAATATGATCTTCAATAGCTAAAATTATCAAAATAAGACGAACATTTCTATTTTCATAGAACATAAATAAAATAATTATAGAATGAGATATGAGATTTACAAATAAATATAAGTTATATATTATAGTAACATAAATGAAATAGAAATTATGAAATTATTTTAAAATAATGGGTATCAATATTGACGTTATAAAGTATTCATGAATAAATTAGAATTATTGGAATTTGATGATGAAAAAAATTATAAATTAGTATTAAATTAATAAAAAATGATTATAATTGAAGAATATAGAGGGTTATAAATGTGAATATTTTTTTGAAACAGGTTATTATGAATTTTATGTTTTTTAAATAGGGTTTTATAGTGTGCTCAACTAAGTAAGGATATAAGGTAAGGGTTCTTTTATATCATTTTTAATGAGACATGTTTGATATTACGAACCCAAATTTCTTTTGTATGGAATATTAAATAACCCAATTCCAAAAAATATAATTGAAATATTTAATTTCATGATATTTAAATTTTTATTTCATGGTATCCCTTAAGATTTCTTTTGACTCTAACATTTCAATTACAGTAATAAGTTTCTTTTCTAAAATTTAATTCCTTAAGACATATTTCTTGTTATTCACCATAATATCTTTTATATGGTTCGATTACTTCCTAATAAATTCTTTTTTACATATTCCAAAAATTAATCTATTTTTTAGATACATATCATGTGCTATATTCAAATGGATTTTTATTAACATAATATCAAATTTGTAAGAGTTTTTGTTAACTAAACCCCCTTCATTGAGTTAAAATACTTATTCTTAAACTTTTTATCCCAAGATCGGTTTATTATGACATAAGATTTTATTTCATGGTAATTTCACTTTATATATAGTGGAAAGTAAACTTTTAATTCGAATAATTTACCATTATAATGTTTTTTCTAAAAAACAATATCATTTTTGAGAGTAATTACCATCCTCTCAATTGAAGGTTACCCTCCTTGTCCATATTTAATTTTTTACCAATGTTATCCTTTATAATTAGAAACCTGATAATTTATTATCTCATATTTCCTTTATATTTTCCTTATCCTTTTTAATAGTATTTTTTTACATTCTTTTCAAGATGTGGGTTTTCGATAAATGTATTTCAAAATATTTAAAAAATGGTTTCCATCCTTATAAAATTAAATGGTTTATATTCACTTAACATTTCTCTTTGAAAATATTTACTTATTTTTAAGGATATATTATTTATGTTTCTCTTTTTAAAAGTATTTTTTTCAAAAATTTCACTTTACTTTATTAAAAAGGACTATTAAATGTGATCTATAACTTCTTCTTTTATGATAATGTTAATGTTTTTTTATAAAAACTCTCTTATAGTTTCACTTATATTTTCAAATTTATATCAAAATATTTATTTCCTAGGAAATTTACTTTCATGAATTACCCTATAAATCCTATTATTATTTTTTCCTGATTAAAATCATGGAAATACATTAATCTATTTTTCATTCCTAGTCATTGAATGTTTTTGATTTTTCTTCTAATGAATTTTTTTGAGAACCCTCTATATTTACTTCCTTTGATTTAAGGGTGTTCAATTAGAGGTCATACATAGATTTATTTGGGGGAAATTATTGACTAAACCATATAACATTCATCTAAATGGTTTAAATACCCTATACCTCATCATTTTAATTGAAGAGTATTTACCTATTATGTTTCTAAATATATTTGGATACACATTTATTTTCCATTGGTTTATCATGTTATGATTATTGATGGAATTATAAATGACTTAATTACATGATTACATTTTAAAAGGATATAAAACCCATTTTATTTACATGGGATATTTATGATATAAATAATGATTCATTTGAAGTGGTACTCATACATATATGTATGATTATTGGTGGGGTCCTATATTTTACTCAAATGCATTAGTTAAGGATTTATATTTCAAAAGATAATGATGCATAAATATACTTTTATTTGTTTAAAATATAAAAGGGTTAACATAGTTGAATTTTTTAACAATATAAAAGGGTGAACATACTTGGATTTGCTTAAATATTTTTTCATATGCTTATGTTTTTTCCATATTCTTATGCTTATTCTTATTACTATATTATTTTCACATGGCTCATTCCTATTGACTCATGTTTCCACATGATCATGAATCATTTATCAGGTCATGCCATTATATATGACATGAATAATGGTTTTTGATATATGATTTGTTGGTTATGATTTCCATATGAACTTTTATTATACCCATTTTTTCATCTTATAAACACTTATGTTCATTGACCACTATCACTTATGTTTACTTTTACTAAGCGTTTGAGATGCACCATTTCTTATGTTTCTATTTCCCTAGGTTATGAAGATAAGCATAATATAGGAAAATCATAGAATGAATTTTATCATGGAATAATTATGGATAAATGTTCACATGTATCAAAAAATAATTTTCTTATGTAGATGACCCTCAAAGACACTAAACATTTAATTCTTGGGTTGTGTGTTTATTTTTGAGATGTAAAATTTTCCTTATGGAAATTTTGTAAAATAATGATATGTTTAGATTGAGTTTCTATTAATCCATGGAATTTGTTGGGTTTATTTTATTCAGACTTATGGAATGGAAAATCCCACACCGTGAAGAATTAGTTGTTTCATAATGGATTCCCAATATAAATCCTTTGAAAAAACATTCAAAAGGTTGTACAATGAAGAAATAAAACATAATATAAAGGGTTTTTATATTTTAAGATACATAATTTTAAGAATAATAAATATAAATTACACTACCTACACCACAATTAAATTAAATAGTTGGAACTATCTTCAATGTATTAGAGAGTTAAATTGATAAAATGAAGAGGCTTTAGTTTGGGAAAGATTTCCAATCGCATTTGAAGACTCTACCATGTAGATTATGATAATGGAAGGATCACTTCATACATGGAAGCTTCCGATTGAGTTAATTTAAGTCTAATTCTATTTAAAATTTATCATTTCATTCTATTTTGAAATATATATAAATATATCATAATATCACTGAAAGGGGATTAAGAAGCATGAATATGGGTAGTGATTACACAAAAAGCAGTAGGAGAGAAATAAGTATTTGACTAGTTTATCCATGTATGGTTAAACCACTTTGGTAGATATGAGTAGTGTATACACACAAACACCCACTTCTGATCCCTATATTTCTCTTCTTCATACCTTATTTGGATTATTATAGAAAATTGTGTTCTTGAATAGATATGGTTGTTTATATTCTTGAATGAAATTATATTCTAGTATATTTTTAATTGTTATTCAATTCATGATAGTAAATTAGTTGTTCTCAATGATTAAATTTATTAACCAAGGTATTTTTTAAGACCAAAATTAGTTCTATTGGGATTAATTTATTAGATTAATTTGAGTAATTGAATCACTTTCATTTGAGGAACAACACAATACTAAGATCGTGATGTGATTTTCAACACTAATTTTAATGTGAACTTTAATGTATCAAGGTGTACATTAAATAATTAAAATATATGAATTTATTTATTACAATGAAGTAAAATCCCAAAGGATGAAAGTTTCTCATATATTATATCCTTAAATATATTTTCAAACTTATTTTCAATACAATCTACTTTTGATTTCTAAAATTAACTCTAATTTTATTTGAACCAATATGTTTTAATTTTTTTAAAATTTTTATAGGAACTTAAGAAATATCAATTTCCTCCTCTAAAAAAATTGAAGGTTTTTTACTTACCTTGAAACCTCCTAAAGAGAAAACATTTAGGAAAATCATACAAAATTCTTTGGTGATAAAATATCAATAAGGGATTTTGCGACAAGATCCAAATTGAGGATTTTGTCCCATTGTCAAGGAGGTTTCAAAAGTTGATTGAATATATTTTTGTATAACCATGGGTTAAAACTATTATTTACAATCTTTATACCCTAAAATTGATAGAAATCATCTGTCTAAGTCTAGATAATTGGGTTTTTTTTGAATAAAATCTCAATTTTTGATCTTATGGGTGAGGAAACTATCTTATACCAACCTAAGACTTCCACTTATAATTTTGAACCCAAAAAATCACTAATATGATAAGATTTTGAATCTAAAATAAAAATGGATGACTATAGAAATCTTAAAAAATTATCTTCACACTACTAAGGAAATAAAAAAACCATGTGTAAATCCCAATGGTACCTACTAATTTTGAAATAAAATCACGTTTCATTCATTAACTTCAAAACATTAATGAACATTAGGGGAGGATCCACATAAGGATATCTTAAAATATAGTTATAGTTTTTAAAATATGAAACCAATGGGAGTGAATAATGATTAAATGAAGCTTAGAGACTGTCATTTTTCTTTAAAATGTGTGCATATGGAGTGGTTTTTCTATTCCTACTCCACCTTAATTAGGGATTGTAATTAGTTAAGTAATTTTTTCGTAAATTTTTCTTTCTTATAAGACTAAAAAAATTATAAAATAGATTTTAGGAATTAGGAAAACATAAGTAGAGACTTTACATGAGTATTATAATGTATTTTAAAAGTTATGTTTCAGTTTCCCTGATAACTAGATTAATGAAAAAAAATTTATTAAATTTTTTTATGAGGTAGACTGCCTTATGGGTAAGAGCATGATAGATATGGACACCCGAGGAGATTTAGTGGACAAAACTATAAATTATTCTAGAAATTTTATTGCTAACATTGATCAGAATACTCAACCATTTTGAAAAGAGTACTATTTAATGTCAAATATTCTAAAGAATTTACCACCTCCATTTTATAAAATATAAATATTGTGACTCAACCCAATGATCTTACTACCATGGTGTGATCTATGATTCTATAAAACAAATCAAAAAACCAAAGAAAAACTATAAAATTATATTAATAGTAACTTCATTGGGGAATGTTTTCCTCAAATGAAATTTTTAGTGATCAATGTCTATAAATAAAATCATTTTTTAAAACTTTCTGTGTTGTTTTTCCTAGGATACCATTCTAAAAGACTTAACCAAAACCTTTTCAACCAAACAAAAATTTCAACCATGATTAAAATAAGGATCCTAAAAACTAATTTAGACAACCTAAACAAAAAGGAATATTTTTCCAAGTTTAATTTTGTAATTATCAACCCCGGTATTTTTAGGATCAATCCTATACTCAACCTGTAAGAAATTTTCCAGCTATACAACCCATTAAAAAAAATATTAAAACCACTTTGAAGACACTATGAAAAAAAATAATATTAAACACTATAATGAATCAAATGGATCAATTAGACACTAATGTTGGTAGTATAAGGAATCAAATGAGTAGAAAACTTCCGTTAAAATTGAAAAAAATCCTTAAGGGAACAAGAATATGGGTAAAATAAAATATAGAAGTGGTGATAATATGAACAAACCCAAATCTATGAATTATCAACCTAAAAATGTTTAAGATATTTCAAAATTGTGTTCACCTAATTTAAACCTTGTTAAATAAAATCACACTACTACTGAGTCAGCTAGAACATTAGATTACATTGTAAAAGATATATGATATTAAAAATGTAATGACTCAGATCCGATCAGTCACCCAAACAGTGCCAAATGGGTCGGGTGCTACTACCATAGGCGCACCTCCCTTGAACGCCAAAGGCTGCTGACTAGAAGCGAGGGTCTGAATAGGTATAGTGGGGAGGCTATACCCTCACGGAGGAAATAAAGGTACTGGTCCGAGTATAACGTCTATGAGCAGCGGAAATTTAATGACATAGAAAACTCAAACCAGACCCATAGAGCGGAAGCATATAAAATATCAAATAAATAGCGGAAACAATATAGAAGCAATAATAGTGGAAAGTAAACAGAACAACATACTGAACATCACTGCAAGTAGTACTGTGACAAACAAACATGCTTCCATATCATGTCAAACATATCAATACATAATGGTGCCAATGGCTAACCAAAAATTTCTATAGAATAAAGTAAGCATGCTGATAGAAATAGGAAACTAAACAAGTAACTCCAGTAAGACATGACCTCAAGGTCCATGCCAGTCTCCATGCTAACAACACTAAAGTCTAGCTCCTGAGGCAGACCCTCTACCTACATGTAATTTAATAAAGTCTACACACATCCCGAAGGGCCTATGTAGGGTGTGAGACAAGTCTCAGTAGGATACCACCCAAGGGTGTGTACCTAATATAAGTGTTTCGATAGACATGATTATATAAGAAAAACAGTAAAAAGTACAAAGCCTGAAAGTAAACACAAACTTCACTGGTGCTCAGCAGCTACCAGGAAGTGTCACCTACTTCAGACAATGCCGGAATCTCTGGTCTATAGCCCATCACCTCATGCCACATGACACCATGTGTCTTAAGTACCGACGTCCCAAAGGCACGCCCAATAATCGTAACCTAGCTCAGAAGCTCAACCTACTCATGGCACAACATCGGAAGGAACAACGATACCTGTCCTCAAATAATAACCAGAGGGACAGTGATGTATGCCCTCAAATAATACCTGGAAGGAAAATGATGTCTTACCTCAAAATCATGTCAATCCTCGGCCCCTAACCTGACATCCTCAACGCTATCTTTTGAAGGCTCCTCACCTTCCACGTGGCTTCCTATGGCAAGAACCCCCAAACAAAAAAAATACCTAACCACATCTATCGGGAGCCTCTACCCAGCGAGTGGCTGTACCACCTCATCTCGGAGTCTATATGTGTGCACACTACTCAAAAGTACCTGGTGAGCGGTAATCACCTCAGTATTTTCCCAAGCCACAACACCTCTGACACCTCATGTCCCTACGAACCTGTCGCTCATGTCTGATGGCCTCGTCATCCAAGTAACCCGGGCGAAGCCCAAACTGACAGTCCAATTGCCTCAACCGACATCCATGACACCCAATCCCGTGGTAGTAACCACCCATATAACCTGGACAAAGCCCCAAACTGTGATCAACATCACTCAAAAAATATCCGGGCCACACCCAACATAACCAAAAAGTTCGACACCTGCAATATCACACATCACATATATATACCGGAAAGCATCACTTTGAACATGAAATTACTAAATAGTCAAATTTCACTAACTTGTGTTGTCCCATACCAGCACATAACTCATTCATTATTTACCAATTAAACTAAACAGTTTAAATCAAGACATTCAATAAGCAGTCTAAACACAACAGTTTAAACAATGGTCCAATTCATACACATTTCAGCACCCCCTGCCGAATTGCCCCAAATGAGAAACGACCTCTAACCCTGCCTTGCTCAATCACAACAGGGTCAGGGAATACCCAGAGGCATCCCACAAAGAAGATAATTAATTAAAAACAAATAAACATGGTTTCGCTCAACACCCGACGTCGCACCCGAAGGTCGCAACCCCCAAATGTCTACGAAAATACAAAAAAGTGTGCACCACCCACCTTATACTCGTACGATGACACTCCTTTGATATCAGCCTCTGAATCCATCTAAATCGTAGTAGATATGAATTTTAGTCAAATACTGGAAATTAATTTCCGATGGAATCTGTAGAGAAACAGGTGAAGAATCAAGGAGGAAGAAGGGTGCACAGGGTTAACCTCTCCGATGCGGTCCCGCTGCCACCGACGGATCGAAGAACAGAAAACATATGAAGATTATGAGAGGGTTTCTGTTTTTCAGACGTTCTCGGGCAAACGGTTCGTCCAATGGGGAAGAAGAAGAAAATTCTCAAAATAAGACACGACAGCATCTCAGATACTCAAATAAAAATAAAAATACACAACATGTATTTTAAAAGTACACGTCGTGTAGATTTATTTTCCATACTTCGACTTAAGAGAAGTCCAGCACATGGCTTGGACTGTGTTCACGGTCAACACACGACTAGGGATTCGTCCATTACACAGAATGAAGTTACTCGGCATGTCAAGGAAGACTACACACCGTGTAGATGGAAATTTATACCTGGGCACCACACAGCATGTAGTTGGCCTTGCACGGTTAAGGGTACACGGTGTGTCTATAAATAACCGTCGTGTAGTAAGAAACTTTTACACGATCATCACATGACATGTACTCAGTGAGCACATGGTCGGTCACTCGATTAACAACTACACGCCGTGTAGTCTGGAAATTTTTAGAAACTGCCCAAAACCTCCAGTTTTCCCAGAAACCAGTCAAAAATTTCAAACAGGGTTGAAAAAAACCCCTTTTTCAAAAAAACCCGGGTTCTTACAAACTCCCCATCTTAACGTATCTCATCCCCAAACTACTGAACGAAACCTGGAGATGGAAATGAACACGCGCATTCTTGTTAAACAACCCAGACTACCCAAGTCTCAAGGTTCTGGCTAAATCCCTCAAGGGGCTCCCAACCTTTGGAATTTCCTACTCGGTCTCAACCTGAACAAATATCAAAGCAATCAAAATAACAAACAAGGTTCAACGACCTATTTCTAGGACCCATGGTCCTCTCGTAACACATCGTCACCCCTGAACCTCCTCGGTGCTCACGTGTCGCTTCCGACACCCAATGTAACCCTCACCGCATCAATGTCCACCTCCAAGAGGTCCTGCATCACATAGATGATCCAATCAAAACTTGGTGCCTTGCACCTCAAGTAACCCACATCCACGATGCCTTGATGCCCATGAAACCTCATGTAACCTGCATCCTTGATGCTCCTGATTCCACACATATCAAATATATAAATAAAATATATAACGCAACTGATATGATGCCAATCCCACTAACTAGCATCTATTCAGTCCACAAGTATACTTTGCAACTCGTGAACTCAACCAAACATGCCTCAAGAGGCCATGCCAAAAGAAAGAAATGAAAATCACGGCCACACCCACTGTGTACCTGCCACCATCATTGGCTCACCAGCCTACTCAGTCCCTGGCAGCTCCACAGCGTACACCTGGCCTGAAGTACGACTACCTGATGCCTGACCTCCCTGCGGTGCAGCTCCAATCACTGGCCACTGAACCCTCAGCTGGGTCCCACCATCTCTATCACATCCTCCCCGCATAGTTGAACCTCGACTACCCTATCCTGGTACCAAACCTGAACCAACACCTGGCGCCACAGTATGTCCTGGTCCCTACCCACCGGCTGTCTGAGAAGGCTGCCTGTAAAACCTCTCTAGATGCCCAACCTATCCACACACCCGCCACTCCTTCGGAGGCCTATCGAACTGAGCCCGAACATGTCCCGGCTGCCCACACTAAAAGAAAACCACTGCTGAACTGCCACGAGGTGGCCTAGCAGAGTCCTTGGCCTTCCTGCCCTGCTTAAAATCATCTCTACCTCACTTCCTGCTGTCCAAACCATCACCTAAAGCTACCGCCCTGCCAATCTGGGGCCAATCCCTCTGGTTTCCCTATGCTATAAGAGCCTGGTTCACCGCCTCGGAGAAGAAACCTAGCCTGAAGATGTTCACCTAGACCCATATGGTGTGTCGTAAGACATCCTCGAAGCGCCTCACCCTAGTTGAGTCATTGCTTACCATACCATGTGAAAAATGAGATAACTCTGTGAAGGTAGCTGCGTAGTCCATGATGGAAATCTCTCCTTGCTGAAGACTCAAGAACTCCTGAGCTCTCTCTGTCCTCAGTGTCTCTGGATAAAAGTACTCGAAGAACCTATCCTCGAATTCCTTCCATGCCAGTCCCTCATGCCTACAAGCCTGAACTTGCACATCCCACCAACACATCGCTGGTCCTCTCAGCATGTACGTCGCCAGCTTGACCCTCCACCTTGGAGGCGTCTCTAGCTACTCGAAGATCATCTGCATACTCTCTATCCAGTTCTCAGCTGCCTGCGGACCACCCTCACCCTGAAAAAGTGGTGGGTGCTGCGACTGGAACTCCCATGTCAGATATACCATAGAAGGCTCTGCACCCTACGCGCCTCTGTCAATCCCTTGTAAGACACGTACCAGGCTAGCTCGAAGCTGCTCATCAAGCCATGGTCTGAATGCTGCCAAACCCGGCTGCTGCCCTGCCTGCACTGGATCCTGAACCTGATCCTGTCCCTGAGCCTATACCTGCGGTTCATGATCTTCCTGCACCGGATTCAGAACTTGATCCTGCGGTACTGTATCATCTCCTGCCTGACACTCCATCGAGTCGTAAAGGAGTAACCCGCTGAATACCATAAATGGTCAGACATCCAATATATATATAACAATATATTCTACATAGTTAAGGAAAGAAGTAAAGAGGCAGTGTATAACAACTACCCTCACTCTCCCCTATCCCAACCCATGCCCTCGGCATCCCGACCTCATGGCCTCCTTACCCGCCCTTAATAGAGCCAAGTATCAATAGTACCTCAGACCATACCCGTCCTGACAACAAACATT
This sequence comes from Viscum album, assembly GCA_963277665.1. Taxonomy (NCBI): domain Eukaryota; kingdom Viridiplantae; phylum Streptophyta; class Magnoliopsida; order Santalales; family Viscaceae; genus Viscum; species Viscum album. Next base: position 775,785,113 of record OY728166.1, read on the forward strand.
GACTCAAACCCGATGAACGGGTCGCCCAATCCTGACAGTTACATTGCCTCAGCCATAGTACCTGCCTGCTCTTATAAGAGCCAGAACCAAATATCCTGCAACATAAAATTCTACAAATATATAATGTATGGCACATCACATTGAAACTAACAAGCAGTTCTATCAGTAATCTCACCTATTCACGTTTTATAATCACACAAAGCATGGAAATTGATTATATTCACATGGTATTATCACTTCACAAAGCATACATCTAGTTATGAAATTGAAATACCCTAATATGTGCCTATCAAAATCCAAACAAACAATCCTTGCCATACTGGACAAGGTTTTCATATCATAATCAATAACATCACACAAAAAGTGAGCCACTGAGGTGGAAATGATATCAACTATAATCTGAGCAAAAAGTAAACAGCAATTCCCACCCATGGCAACTTGGTCCATCCCTCGTACCTGGGGCTGTAGGCACCCAAGCACAAGCTAGGAACCCAGTTCCAGTAACAACCTATCTCCTGTCTACCAAAGCCCAAATAGTAAAACCAACATAAAATAAAAGAGAAGCCTTATCTCATTAGTAGTCAGCAAAACACTGCTACTAAATCCCTATCAAGAACTCCTATGATACCATTTTGTAACGACCCAGACCCGATCAGTCACCCAAACAGTGCCAAATAGATTAGGTGCTACTACCTTAGGCGCACCTCCCATGAATGCCAAAGGCTGCCGACTAGCAGTGAGGGTCTGAATAGGTATAGTGGGGAGACTATACCCTCACGGAGGAAATAAAGGTACTGGTACAAGTATAACGTCTATGAGTAGTGGAAATTTAATGACTCAGCAGACTCAAACCAGACACGTAGAGCAGAAGCATATCAAATATCAAATAAACAGCGAAAACAATAAAGAAACAATAGCAGTGGAAAGTAAACAGAACAACATGCTGAACATCACTGCAACTACTATTGTAAAAAACAAACATGCATCCATAGAAAGTCATGCATATCAATACACAACGGCGCTAATGGATAACCAACATTTGCTACAAAATAAAGTAAGCATGCTGATACAAATAGGAAACTAAACAAGTTACTCCAGCAAGACATGACCTCAAGGTCCATGCCAGTCTCCCTGCTAACAGCACTATAGTCCATCTCCTGAGGCTGACCCTCTACATGCACACAATTTTATAAAGTCTACACGCGTTTCGAAGGGCCGGTGTAGGGTGTGAGACAAGTCTCAGCAGGATACCACCCAAGGGTGCATACCTAATATAAGTGTTTTGGAAGGCATTATTATATAAGAAAAACTGTAAATAGAACAAAGCCCGAAAGTAAACACAAACTTCACTGGTGCTCAGCAGCCACCAGGAAGTGTCACCTGCTTCGGCGAACGCCAAAATCTATGGTCTATAGCCCGACACCTCGTGCCACCTGACACCATGTGTCTCAATTACCGACATCCCGAAGGCACACCCAACAATCGTAACCCATCTCGGAAGCTCAACCTTCTCATGGAACAGCATTTGGAGGAACAATGATACCTGCCCTCAAATAATAACTGGAGGGACAACGATTTCTGCCCTAAAATAGTACCTAGAGGGACAGTGATATCTACATTCAAAATCACGGCAAGCCTCGGCCCCCAACCTGACAGCCTCAACACTATCTCCCGAAGGCTCCTCAGCTTCCACGCAGCTTCCTATGGAAAGCACCCTTAAACCAAAAATACCTAACCGCATCTACCGGGGTCCTCTACCCAGCGAGGGGCCATACCACCTCATCTCGGAATCTATTTGTGTGCACACTACTCAAAAGTACTTGGTGAGCGGTAATCACCTCAGTATGTTCCCAAACCACAACACCTCTGACACCTTGTGTCAATGTGAACCTGTCACTCAAGTTTAATGGCCTCTCCATCCATGTAACCCGGGCAAGCCCAACCTAATAGTCCAACTGCATCAACCGACGTCCATGACACCCAATCCCATCGTAGTAACCACCCAAGTAACCCGGGAAAAGCCCCGAACTGTGATCAGCATCAGTCAACAAATATACGGTCCATGCCAAATACAACCAAATAGTTCAACACATGCAATATCACACATCTCATATATATACTAGAAAGCATCACTTTGAACAGGCAATTACTAAACAGTCAAATTGCACTAAATTGTATTGTCCCATACCAACACCTAACTCATTCATAATTTAACAATTAAACTAAACTATTTAACTCAAGAAATTCAATAAGTAGTCTAAACACAGTTGTTTAAACAATGGTCCAATTCATAAGCATTTCGGCACCCCGACCGAATTTCCCCAAATGAGCAACAACCTCTAACTCGGCCTCGCTCAATCACAACAGGGTCAGGGAATACCCAGAGGTATCCCACAAAGTAGATAATTAATTAAAAACAAATAAACAGGGTTTCACTCAACACCCAACATCATGCCCGAAGGTCGTAACCCCCAAAAGTCTACGAAAACACAAAAAAAAGTATGCACCACCCACCTTGTACTCGTACAATGACACTCCCTTGATATCAGCCTCTGAATTGGTCTAAATCGCGGTAGATCTACGTTTCCGTTAAATCGTGGCGATTCTGTTCGGATGGAATCTGTGGAGAAATAGGTGAGGAATCAAGGACGAAGAAGGGTGCACAGGGTTAGCCTCTCCGATGCGGTCCCGCTGCCACCGACGGATCGAAGAACAGACAACATATGATGATTCTAGGAGGGTTTCTGTTTTTCAGAGGTTCTTGGACGAACGGTTCATCCAACAGAGAAGAAGAAGACAATTCTCTAAATAATATGCGACAACGTCTCAGATACTCAAATAAAAATAAAAATACACGGCATGTATTTTAAGAGTACACGCCGTGTAGATGGATTTTCCATACTCTGACTTAAGTGGAGTCCAGCACATGGCTTGGACCGTGTGCACAGTCAACACACGGCCAGGGAGTCGGCCATTACACAGAACAAAGTTACATGGAATGTGAAGGAAGAATACATGCTGTATAGATGGAAATTTATACCTGGGCACCACACGACATGTACTTGGACTCGCACAGTTAAGGGTACATGGCGTGTCTATAACTATACGCCGTGTAGTCAGAAACTTCTACACGGTCAAGACGCGACATGCACTCGGTGAGCACACGGCCGATCACTCACTTAACATCTACACGGCGTATACTTAAAGTACATTGTGTGTAGTCTGTAAATTTCCAGAAACTACCCAAAAACTCCAATTTTCCCAGAAACCAGTCAAAAATTTCAAACAGGGTCGGAAAAAAAATTAACCCGTTTTAAAAAAAACCCGGGTTCTTACAAAAAATTAAGCTTTCCTTTAATGAACTAATAGTGATTATAAAATAATGATATATTTTTATGGTTCTCTATATTGTGTTTTAAATGATTGATAAATTCCCATAACACCATTTCCTTATCCCTAGGGCAGTCCATTAGTGGAGAAGAGTGTACATAGTGACTTCGATATTGAAATTTTAGAAACTTATAGGAAAGTTCATGTAAATATTCCTTTTTATGTCATGAAATAGATTCCTCAGTATGTCATGTTTTTGAAAAAAAATATGCTTTAATAAGATGATTTTTAAGGTAGGATAACAATTGAACCTTAGGAGGAATATTTTCTCCATGATCCATCATACACTCCATGCCAAATGAAAATATTCAAGGAGATTTACCATTCCATTCAAAATAGGGTAATGTGATTTTAAAATTTTCATTCTCAATTTATGAGGTTTAATAAATTTGGTTTCTAATGTTGTTTACTATACTTTATTGGTTAGAGGGACAAAACTTGTTGGTATCACTAAAGATATTTTGGTACAAGTAATATATATGATTGTTTATATTGAATTTTATGTTTTGGATATTGAGGATAAAACATTTAATACACATTCACCATTGATTATTGGAGAAAATTTTATAAAAATTATTAATTCAGTCATAAATGTTCACAATAGAGAATTGTCACTTCAATTTAGAGGACAAATAGTCCACTTTAAAAATTTTCAATTCATGTAGTATCCTATAGAGGATTATTTAACCCCCTAAGTGAACAAAAATGACTAGTTTTACACTGATTTATTTCCAAATTTCACATGTAATTATCCATTAATTATTTTTTTTCTAAAAAAGAGGATTTTTTTCTATTGAACGTAATTTACATGAACATAAAAATGTTTCATGTAAAAAGAATTTGAATGTTGAAACTAATTTACATAAGACAATTGAAATTTTTGATTTTATAACTGATTTCAGTGAAAATGCTAAAAACTGTAAGTGTGATGAACTTATTTTCTATTTTATTAATGTATATGAAAAATATATCTATTAATCAAATATTTAATCTTCTGAATTTATTTAAATTGATGTTGGTACTTCATATATTGAATGTTTTTTTGAATATGGAATGTCTTATGAAAATGAAACTTATACAAAACCTACTGAACATCTTTCTACCACTATTAAAAATAATAAACAATTCTTGTTTTGGAAACAATTTATGGGATGATATAAATGTTTTTTGTCCTATATAAATAACTTATATAAGTAAAAGTAATCCATTTGAGGTGAAATTAAAACCCTTACTTGAGAACCTAAAATATTATTTCCTTGATTAGAATGAAAAATTTCCTTCAATCATTGTTAAAGTATGGTAAGAAAATGAGTAAAATGAAGTTTTAGGATTCCATAGAGAAAGTAAGAAAGCCATGGGATGGACATTATATAAATTTACTATAAACTTTTCTTTCAATTTGAATATATTTAATTGAGTTAGATGATAATGAAATACCTTTCAGGAAATTTTAAATAAAGTTAAATTATAAACTTTTAGAATATTTTTAGAAGGGAGCCACTACCTTGATGGTCGATGGAATCATTTTTAGAATTTCTAATAGAAAATTTACGGGTCCTATATAAATATTTCTAAAAAAGAGAGTATTTACCATTTCAAAGGATTAATATCTAGAACTCATTACTATTAGACTTACCAGCGTAGAAAACTCAAACTGGTGACTAGGAATAATGAATTACCTTTACTATTTCTTATCCATGTTATTGAATGCCTTATAGTAAAATCCCATTACTATTTTCTAGCTGGGTTTTAAGTTAATTTAAAATTCACATTGAACCTAATGGTTAAGAAAAAACGATATTCACGTATCCTTTTGGTAAGAATATTTCTTTTTGGTTTGTATAATGATTTAGAAACTTTTCAAAGGTGTATGATGAGTATCCACAGTTACTGTTTTCTAGAGAATATAAAGGTTTTTATGTTTGATTTAATAGTATATAGATCATACTTTTAATGTTGTTTAAAGAGTTTGGATGTTTTCCCTAAAACATAAATTGAGAAAACATTGTTCTCAACTTTGAGAAATTTAATTTTATAGTAGAGAGAGGAATATTTCTAGTATATATAGTGTATAAAGATTAAATCCATGTTGATAAATCCATTTTTATGTGATTTATTCATTAAAATACATAAAAATATTTATGTATGTGAGAAATATTTTCAAACATGCTTATTTTTATCAAAGATTCATAAAATATTTCAATAATATAGTCTTAAATTTATATATATCTCTCAAAAAATAATCTGTTTTTATCATTAATGAGAGTTATAAAATATAATTTTGAGAGCTTAAATAGAAGTTAGCATCCCTACAAATTATCTATCCACCAATATAGAATTTACCATTTGTATTGATGATTGATGCATTAGACTTTTCCCTTAGTGATGTTTTGAGTCAAAGAGATGAAAATAAGTCTCACATCATAGCTTATGAATCAAGGACTCTAGATCAGGAACAATCTAACTATAAAACAACTAATAAGGATCTACAAGTTGTTTTTTTTTTCTTTAGAAAACTTCATATGGTACTTATTATGGTATAAAGTACTTGTTTTCACTAAGCATTCTGCAATCATATTTTTAATGAGGAAACATGATATAAAAAATCAATATTGTTAAGGTATATTTTTTCAAATAGTTTATATATAGATTAGGGATAACAAGGGTAGTGAGAATCTATTGGATGGACATTTTAGTTGACTAACCACTATTTTAAGTGAGAAACTTCAAATCTATCCACAAATAAAGGGAACCATTCTTGAATTGGAACCATATGTTGTTAAGATAATTAGAATTTGGCTTGCTGATTTTTGAATTACTTGATTATTAATGAAGTCCCTCCCCAGTTTTACAAACAATAAGTTTCTAAACTAGTGAGTGAACTGAGGAAGTATAATTGGGATAATCCGTATTTATGGTATATTAGAAGTCAACAAATAATTAAGTGATTCATTGAAAATTATAAGATATAGTATAAACTAATTTTTTTCATAGTTTGAGTTGTGGTGGTAATTTTGGACCCTAATGAATAGAAAATATACTGATTGATTTAATTTTATTTTAACCCACCTTTTTCAAGCATTCATTCTGTATGATATTGTTTTTTCTTATGAGGTAAGGATACTTTAAATATTAGTTTAAATCTCTTGTTTTTGTTCTATTAGAAGGTCTTAAATTTTTATAAAAGGTCCAAGGAGTGTTCGGGTCTTGTTTGAAGCCTGGAGTTTCGGTGTTTAGAGAAACAACCTGAGGCACAAGGTTGGTGCACAATTATTAGAAACTGTATGGCTCAACCGTGTGGACCAATAAGAGGAGGTGTATGATTAGTTTAACCATGCACAAGAGACTGCACAACCATGTGAGTAGGTGTATATAAATTACATATTATATCCAAATGGTCTTCACATGATTTGTGAAACCATACACCTAACCAGCATGGGTAGTGCCACTTAGGTAGTGAGACCACATAGTTGGTGCATAGTTTGGCCAAACCATATGGAAAAACTTTTCACCCCTTTAAAAAAATAGTAAATAACCTTTTACCACTATTTATTTATAATTTATCCTCTCATTTCTCTTCCTCCCCAAGAACAAACCCCTCCATGCTTGAGAGCTCCAAAATTATTCTACCCTAGGATTTGGAAGAACTTATTTATCTAGGCTTAGAATCATTCATCATTAGTCGCATTAGATCTATATTGGTAATATCTTTAATCATCTTCCTTCCTTATTTATCTCTCTATATAGAATATTAAATCAATGTGATATAATACACCCTATATCCATGATATTGTTCTATTTATTCAATTTATTTCATTAAATCTTAATTCTAAAGCTAATATCAGACAAGGAGTATTCTTCCAAGATAAGGTAGGTGGTAAAGTTCTTTTCCCCTAAAGTCTTGAAGTTTATATTATGCACCATCATGCCACACTCTAAACCTTCCACGTGATGCCTATTAAATGTCAAATCAATTAAATAAAATGATATCACCTTTATTATGGTAGTCTTAAAAATAGAAATTTTACCATCAAAGGATTTTTACCTTGATGTGAGCCATCCCTTAGGGGTTCCATTGTTAAAGTTATATGAGACTCATTCTTTAACATGAATTTTGAACAACCACTTGAGGTGTGTTGAGTTGTCCCAATTGAAGGAAATATAATTTTAATTAAACCAAAGTAAAATGGTAGGCTATGTGCATACAACCTTGTTCCCTCAGGTTTATAGCTTGAGTTATGATCATTAATTAAATACACAAGTCAAATGAAGTAAATTGTAAATGGAATGGGGTAAATGCTACCCATGACCATCCCACATGTCATGACGAGGGTGATACAAGGGTCTAATTGGAACTTCATGAATGACCTCATCAAACCTAATAATTAGAAGTTATAAATAATTTACTACACACTGGGATTGATACAAGTGTTCTTACATAGAACACCCTAGACAGGATCACTAGGAGGGTACCATTATATTACACCATGAGAAATACTATGTCATGAGTGATAGGGAACCATGGATGGGATTAGAGGGTTATTCTATGAGAAATAAATAATTCTTTATGTGGTATACCATGGAAGAGATCAGAGGGTTATTCATTTATACCATGCCATGAGTGATAGTAGAGTTCTTATATGGAACACATTGGACGAAATCTTACACTAATGGGTTTTCATATCATACCTGGAGTGATACCTAGGTTCCCTTTTTATGGAATTACTTAGATGGGATCAAGATGCCAAATAATTAAATCAGTTTATGCATATGCTAATTAAAATAATATACTTGTATTTGTTCTATGATTTACATACTTGAAGTCCTAGTTGTACTTCTTTCCTAAGAATATATTCCATGGAAATTATGGAACCTCCTATGATTATGAATGGATTCCTTGGGTATACACCTCGAGTACTGGCTAATATTATATATATATATATATTCACATATATGTCCATAAGTATATGATGTGTATGTATATATATATATATATATATTTATTTATTTATACAAACAAACATACGTACATATGTACATACATACATACATACATACAAACTTACATGCACACATATGTACATAAATACAAAAATAAATAAATAAATACATACATACAAACATACATACATAAATACATACATACATCCATACATACATACATACATACATACATACATACATACATACATACATACATACATACATACATACATACATACATACATACATACATACATACATACATACATACCTAATAACATACGTACATAGGTACATACATACATACATACAAACACACATACATAAATACATACATACATACATACATACATACATACATACACACATAGATAGATAGATAGATACACACATACATACATACATACATACATACATACATACATACATACATACATACATACATACATACATACATACATACATACATACATACATACATACATACATACATATATACATACATACATACATACATACATACATACATACACACACACACACATACAGACACACACACACACACACAAACATATATACATAGACACACACACACACACACAATGTGACATCCATTCAAAGGTATTCTGGATTAGGCCAAAGTAGGTCGAGTTAGTTGGGTGTCCCTCAAGAACCTGAGTCGACTTGGTTACAACTTACTTTACTTCTTTATATTTTATATACTTACAAATTACTAATTTTATATACATAGACTGGGTAGTTCTAGAAATCGTTGGTGGTTGCCTACGGAGTTTATCTCACACCCTATTTGGGTGACCGATTGGTAACTGAATAGACTTCATGGATGCAAGAAGGGACAAAGGGGATCATCTATATTTTTATGCCTGATTTTATACAGTATAATAGAGTATGGGAGTAGAAGACTGAGCTTATTCTTGAGAATCTATTAGAGATAGATTTGGGTCATTTTTTTCTTTTTTATAGAATTTTGTATATTCCTACCACTCTGCTTTCATGTATACCCATTTTGTATAAAATATATAAATTATATCATTTAGTATATGATATTGATTAATACTTATTCATGTTTATTATATCAATATGAATTATGATCTTATAGTTCATTTGTTATACTATTTTTACTACTTATTATAATTTTATACCACCATGCCATACTCTAATCAAGAGGGTATAGTCTCCCCACCATACCATTATAGTCTCTTGCTATTATTCTGTAGGCTTTGGTTTATGGGGAGGCATGCTTTCATCCATATGGCCAACTAGGTTCAGTTACTCATGAGTGAACCAGGTCCAGTATGTTACAAGTGGTTTTAGAGCCTTCGTTTAATTTTATCTTACTATTTTGGGTTGGTAGACATGGGACTAGAAACATGTCATAATTTGGTAACGAGCCTATGCTTGGGAGTAGCTAACAAAAATATAGGGAAGATCAAAATTAAATGTTAAGGGAATAATTTTTATGCTTTTTTTACTTTTTATGTTATATTGATCTTACCATTGGGAGGAAAACATGATTTATGGCATTATTATTGTTATTATTATGGATTTTATTTTCCCCCTTTGTCCTGGTAAGACAAGGTGGTATTGATCATGAATTGTACAATGCGCTTAAGGATTCACATTCCATACATATTACATGCCATATTTATATTACTGTATGCATTACCTTCTACATCTTACTGGTTCCCTAACTGTTATATTCAAAAATGTGCTAGTATTTATTACAGGGATAGAATAATTGAATTAATTAAAGTGTATGCATAAACCTAAATGGTATTTTCCTATATATCGTGACCACGAAACCTTGATTAACCAATTATGCCATGTTTTATCCATGAAATACTGGTCACATGGGCTAACAGATTAGTTTATTTTAATTACATGAATTCTAATATTAATTTTTGAATCATGTACTTTTATAAATTGGGAATGGTGATTCATCTTATCAAATCATTTTACACCACCGATTGCATAATAATACTAGATACAAGGGTAAAGTAGTAGCTACATGACATTCCAATCACAACATATAAGTCTTATGCATTTATAAATTGGGGATGGTGGATCATTGTAGAGACACTATTTTTTCCTTATAATACTTTGAAAAAATTTTATATACATTTCAAGAGCTAGGCACAAAGATGATATGTGATTTCAAGGCCTAGTGTTCCCATAATTATTTTTAGAAAAATATTAAATATATTTTATATTGCACACATGTGGTTAATTAAAATAAATGGTATAACTCTTAAATGGTTGAATGGATCAGAAATACGAGACCATGGTTGAGTCTGTAATGTGGTGTTTACCCTAGGTGCGGCATAAAATAAGTTAGTGTAGGAAGTTTAGACCCCTCACTCATTAGAGGTGCATTAATTGGATTTATTTAATTATTTAATTAATTAAATATTAATTTAACCTAAACTAAAATGGTTATAAATATATCATTATGTATTTTTGGCCAAGGTTGGTCTTATAACCCTAGAATCGCAGGTGATCTCTCCCTTCCTCCTTTCCATTGGAGAATCAAATCAAATTATGATAGAACTCCTAATCAGATTGGATTCTAACACAATGAATGTCGCAGCTCCATCCAATTATTGTGTAAACACATTTTTTATTAGCGATCAATCCAAAATTGAGGCAGGACTCGTTATATGTGCTTTTCCTCCCCTATAATTAAATGATTGAGTAGATTGTTATTCCTTATTTGATATTCTCCCTATTATGGCCTTCGCATGAGACTATGTACCAGATTTAAATTTTTTTAATCATTTATGTTACCCTAGTATGACATTTCTTGATCATTTTCCAAGAACACATGGCCAAAGATGATTAAATCTTTGTTTTTTGGTGATTTTCTCCCTCAATTCTTTACGTTCTTACCTGGTTGGATTCTCACAGTTCTAGATAAACTTTTCCAGGAGGTATCAAGATTGTTCAGACCCCCTAAATTGACGTAAAATCAATGAAATGACAATGGGTTTATGAGTGAGGCATAGATATGGGATTTTTTTCACGATGAGGATGACCGATTTGGGGATAAAAGACAAAGGAATTGAACTTGGAATCCATGATATTGTGCCGTTAAAATAGGGAAACTCTCGTGAACCTCAAACAGTCAATTTCCAGTGAAAAATGGCCAAAAATTATGATCAATACTTAGATTCATTAATTTTTAATCATTTAATGGTGGGATCCTTGGGAGATCAACCTAAAAGAAAGTGTAGATCTCAAGTTTTCAGATCTATACTTTTTTAAAGAAATCCCAACTACACACTACGTACATGAAGAACACAAGACATGTGTCCCCTTTCTATAGTTGATAGGATTTGGTAAAATTTAATGATGACATGGGTTGTATACCTCTGTCACACTCCATGAACCCAATCCTAGTTGTACAACATGTGTGATAGATCACATTAGCAAGAGTCTGTGTAGAATTACACAGACATGGGTTGACCAGACAAAAAAATTCCAATGTGAAACCACACACCCTATACCTGGGTACATGGAAATATATTGCAACTTCATAGAAAAAACCATCAACACATGGTCCATACCTCAGATAGGTAGGACACACTGTGTAGTCCACCTACACAGTGTGTACTCCTACACGGTTGGGAGCCTTGTGCTGGTTAGGGACACGACTAGGCTGTGAAGTGGGTACACATGTAATTTGGGTCCCCTTACACACCATGAACCCCTTGATCTATTATCTAGAGAATTTTAACATTCGTATCTCTTTCATTTGAACTCAAATTTTGGCCCACAAGTAGCCTATCCCGAGTGTTTTTCCTGCATAGAACATGATGATGCCCCTGGTTGAGGATTTTAAGATACGATGTTAAATGTTTTGGGTATGGATCTTGGATAGGTAATGCTCGATGATTTTAGTGATAAAGTAGGATACCTAGAGACCTTTCTAGGTGGTACCCTCCAGCAGTGTTGGGCAGTGGATTTCCTTGACAATATTTCCAAGTTACCCTCCAGCAGGGATGATAAATGGAGTTTGTTGACATTTAGGATAGTACCCTCCAGTAGGGATGGGTATTGGAGTTCCTTGATTATATTTCTGAGTTATCCTCTAGTAGGGATCAGTGGTGGATTTACTTTACATTCTGAGTTATACCCTCTAGCAAGTATAGTCAATAGATTTCCCCAATGATATTTCTGAGTTATTCTCCAGCAGGGCTGAGTAGTGGAGTTTCTCAATTTTCTGGGTAGTACCCTCAAGCAAGGATAGGAATTAGAGTTCCTCAAAAAACATTCCCAAGTGGTACCCTCTAGTAGGACTTGGCAGTGGAGTTCCTTAGTGAATTTTATACTTGAACCTCCCCCTGACATACTAGGGCGTGAGTCCTCATCTTTGAGTTTGTGGCCCCTTGATTTTTCAACACAGTAATGAGTCATGGTTTGACATAGCCTTAGACTCACAAGGAAGTGGGACACTTTCCTCACTGATAGGCGATGTGTGGGAAAGTTATTTCCACCTAAAGTGTATAGAGTCAAAGTGTGGTTAATTATTTCTTTATAATTGCGTGGTTCGGATAAATGCATGGGATGCTAGGGATTATTGATGGAATTTTGGAACTATTGGATACTCTTATTCTCGGGTTGATCTATGAGATGGATATCCCCTTACTCTCTCATTTTGTATTATTGGAATGATCATATATATATATATATAAAATATATTATTTCTTCTAGATTAACATCTTGTATTTGGATAATATCTTTCCAAGAGAGCTGAGGATGCGTGGGGTAAGCCACATGATTTCTGTGTTTATCTTATCATGGTTGGATGAGTTTACTCTCATAGTGTAGGTGGAAAATAACATATGGGTAGTTCATCTACCCACTATGTTTATACCCTTATTCTTAGATGATCTCACTTTCACTCTCATGTTGGATTGAGCTATACTATTTCACTGTAACTTGTTCTATCTATTGATATCCTCTTCAGTTGTATCTCATACTACTTCACCTTCACCACTTTTAGGGAGTTCTACTGGGTATTTATATACTCACCCATACATGGTATTCTCCCACACATGTCATCATTTTGTAGATGGAAAATAGGTCAATTGTGACTTTAGAGGATCTTAGTGATACCAAGTGCTTGGATCACATACAGTGGTCGTAGCTTGGGATAAATGAGCTGGGATCTCTTAGTTGTTTACTCTTTTCTAGTTTTTTTAGGTTGGGACATATTTCTAGCTAGGTGTGTATTTTTCCCTTTACTTTTAGTTTACACAACCATAATGTATACTATCTAGTGCTTCATGCATGCTTAGTTTATTTTATTGCAGTGTTATACCTTTTCATTATTTCCCTATACACTTTTGAATTAAGTTGGTTGTGTGTGTGTGTATATGTACTTAGTAAATGTTTTCCCCAAGTTAGTTTTTACTTCACCACTTATCGCCACCCATAGCCTATAGAGGTGGGCTTGGGGTATTGCGGATTGAGCCCCAGATTGGGTTGGGTCATGGATGATTGGAATTAGAACAAGTTCATCCCTTAGGATGTCGTTTAGTAGTTACCCCTTAAGAGGATTTTGTTTGGTTCATGGTGAAGGTGTCAAAGTTTCTTGAGTACGACTCTTAGGCTCGAGAGTCTAGTGATGGTGCAACGACCAACATCTCCATTCACTAGGACCCTTAATACCTACTTGTCAACTCGGTATGATGACAAATTTGTTGCAGTGATAAATTATACATGCATCATATATGATTGAGTCTCTTAATATCCTTCTTAAGTAATCTCTCCATTGTCATTGTTATATATATATATGACCATATGACTGTGATACTATTTTATGACTTTTAGGATGCCTTTGTGATTCATTAAAGCTAGAATACCAACTCTAGATCATATTGATGATCTTATGAGGGATGAGGCCTTAGTTCAGGGTCTATCCCTTGACCCCTTTTCTCCACGTGGGTAGATAACAGAACATCCACTTATTGAGCAGCAAATCATTCCATCAGAGAAATATTGGGACATGAATAGTATTATCACACTCTACAATCACTAGTGGAAATGATAGATTTCACGTAGAGTTTTTTATGCCGGTTCTAAGAAATCGACCCAAAATAGTGAAAAAAAAGTTTCCAGCATCTGTTTTTATGAAAAATGATGCTGAAAAATAAAACCGTATGGTTTTTGGAGTTGGTTATCCAAAAAAATGACACCAAAAAGTAAAACTGTATGGTTTTTGGCATCGACTATCTAAAAAACTGACACCAAAAAATAAAAAAAATATTGTTTCTGCGCCAGTTTTTCTATTAACTGATGCCCAAAAACCCTTATTTCAGCATTGGTTTTACAGTAAACCGACACTGAACACCTAAAAAGATATATTTTGGCATTGTTTTATGTAGGAACTGATGTTGAAAATATAAAAAAAGATATTTCTGCATCTTTTCTAGAGAAACTGATGCCAAAAAGTCTTTTAAATTTTTTACACACACGTTCATCCATCAGAAACCATAAACCTCTTTCGTTCTCTCATCTCTCCCAACTCACGACAGCAACAAAGAATTTTTAACCAACACCCACACATAATTTTGGTTTATTTATAGAATTTTAATATTCATTTTATGATCAACGGTTCTCATTCTTTCATCCTTTTGTCTTTGGTTTTTCGATTATGTTTGTATTTCTTAATCTGAATCAACTTCACGGCTACACCTAAATAGGTTTGATTTCGTTTTCTCATTCATGATTATCTATAATATATACTTCTTATTTTGTTAGATCTCGTAGTTTTTACTATTACAAATAAATAGAAGAAGAAAATTGAGATTTTTTTTATCAATTTATCATCTTCAAATCTGAATATTTTACGTTTTTTTAATTTTAGAAATAAATTAGCTATTATCTAATTCATTAATATCAATTGGTTTTACTAAATTGTTAATTTTTTTTATTAATTTATTATCTAATTCATTCTTATAATTTTATTTTGATTATATTATTGTTTTTTATTAATTTAGAAGTAAATTGATAACCACTCCTATCGTAGATTTCTAATTGTTTGAATGGTTGGTGATGTCAATCATATAATTTAAAATCATTTGAATTTTTTTATATGAGTAATACGCATGTTATGTGTGATTATGAAACTTAGTTTTATAAATTATTTGATATTTAAATGAATTCAATTGTAAAATTAATATGCCTGTTATGTGTGATTCTGACACTGAGTTATAATAGTGAATTATTATTGATTCCATGACTCTTTTTAATCTTTGTTCTAAAAAATAACATTATAGTAAAAAATGAACTTGATATAACATAAAGGTAGTATTAGTTTATTGAATGATTTTATGTTTAAAATTTATCTATTTATATATATATATTTTAAGTGTTTATATTTTTTTAATATATTACTGATTATATTATGATTTTAGGTATAGAATGGATCGTAATTGGATAAATTTAGGAAGAACCACTAATGAATATAAAAAAGAAGTTGATGATTTCTTGGAATTTTCTAACTGAATTCTTTAAAACATAGATATGATTTTCTTTCCATATGTGAAGTGTTTTAATATGAGAAAGATAGATTCTGGAGAAATAAAGGATCATATCATTTGATATGGTTTTATCCTTAATTATACATGTTGGATCTAGAATGGTGAATGAACTGTAAATTAAATAGATAATGTTGATGAAAATATTCATAATGTGATAGAGGATCATATTTAATATTTAATTCATGATTTAGGTATTGAAACTGTTGAAGAAACCACAAGTGTTTAACGATTGTATTGAGATTCTAAAAAACCATTTTTCCCAGGTTTTAGTAAATATACAGTGTTATCAGCCATTTTGAGATTGGTTAACTTGAAAGAAAGTAATGTTTGGAGTGATAAAAGTTTATCTAACTTACTCTTACATTTAAAAGATCTATTTCCAGAAGGAAAAATGCTTCCAAATTCCAATTATGAGGAGAAGAAAATATTATGCCTAACTGGATTAGGTTATGAAATGATACACGCTTTCCCCAATTATTGTGTGTTTTCTAGGAAATAATATGATTTTTTATCAAAATATCTTATATGTGGAACATCATGCCATAAGATGAATGAAAAATTCAATTCATATTCATTCTTAGGACCTGAAATCTAACCTCATTCTAAATCAAATAATTTCTTCTAATAGTCCCTTAATATAATATTGATAAATTAACTCTGATTCATTATCAGGTACCAAAATAAAATCTCCTACTAAAGTAATTTGGTACCTTCTAATAATTCCTAATTTGAAGCATATTTTTTCAAATTCAATTAATTAAAAAAGGTTATGATGAAATTTAGATGAACACATATATAATGGTATATTATGTCACCACGATAACTTATCCCAATAGAAGTGATTTTATAAAAAATTCTTGATTTTAGAAGTGAATTTAAAAATATGAGAATGGGAGTGTGTACAGATGGAATGAATCAATATTGGAGCCTAAGTAGCCAACATAGTTCATGGACTATTTTGTTGGTAGTTTACAACCTATCCCCATATATATGCATGAAGAAAAAATATGTTATGATGAGCTTGATGATTTATGGACCAAAAAAGCCATGAAATGATATTAATGTGTATCTCTCACCAGTGATTGATGATTTGAAAATTCTATGGGAGGCAGGTGTTAATGGTTTTTATACATACACGAAAGAGTATTTTATTTTGCGGTCTATGATAATGTTTAGTATAAACAACTTTCCTACATATGGAAACTTATCTGGATAAGATGTTAACGAATTTAAATCACGTCTAATTTGTGAAGAAGAGACTTTATATTTTCAATTACAGAATGGAAGAAAGACAATGTACATGAGAAATCAATGATTTTTATGAATTTATTTTCCTTATCATAGATTGAAAAATGCATTTAATGGTTTACATGAATACAATATTCCCCCAAAACCATTATCCATTGAATAATATTACAACAGGGTTAAAAATTTTGATTCGAATTTTAGAAAGAAAAGTATTTTTGTTCTTCAAAAAAATATCTAGAAGAAATAGTCTATTTTTTTGAACTACCTTATTGAAGATTTTTAGAGATAAAACATAACATTGATGTTATGCATGTTGGGAAAAATATATGTGACAATTTGATTGGAACTTTATTATACATAAAAGGAAATAAAAAATATGGATTGAATTCTTGATTGGACATGATAGTAATGGGATTATATTTGGAGTTAGCTCCCACTATGAAAGGAAATAAAATATATTTACCTTTGGCTTATCACAATTTAAGAAAGAGTGAGAAGTTGATTTTTTGTCGGTGTCTGTATGGTATAAAAGTACCCAGTGGATATTATTAAAATTTGAATAACTTTATTTCAGTGAAGGATTTAAAATTAATAGGTATAAAATCTCATGACTATCATGTATTGATGAATCAACCACTACCAGGCACACTGCGTGGTATATTGCTATCAATTGTCAGAAAGACAATCATCAGGTTATGTAATCTTTTCAAATCCATTTGTATCAAAGTTATTGATCCAAATGTTTTAGATGAGTTGGATAATGAAGCTGATATTATACTTGGTCAACTATAAATGTATTTTACACCTACATTTTTTAATAAAATGGTTCATCTGGTGCGTGAGATAAAAATATGCAGGCCTATTTATTTACATTGGATGTATCCTTTTGAAAGGTATATGAAAATTTTAAAGGGATATGATAAAAATATTTATTGGCTAGAGGCCTCTATTGTTCAAAAATATGTATTGGAAGAAGTTATTGAGTTTTTTACTGATAATTTGTATGAAGTGGAGCATATTGGTCTCCCTATATGTTGAAATTTGAAAGTTGATAGTGAAGGTAGGGAGATTCGAGGATTAAAGATAATGTTTATTCCACGTGATGATGTGATGCATGAACATTTATATATTTTGAACAACATATATGATGTTATATCATATATCTCATCACATATTGCCGAATTAAAGAGACAATATCTGAAAATAAATGAAAAGTGGTTGATGATTGAGTATAAAAAGGCATATATTTAATGGTTTAAAGAGAAAGTGAGAATAAATATATCTACATTAGAAATGTTGTAATGGTTGGTAGGGGGCATATCTTAATTTTATAACAAGGACTGGTTTTTATATTAATGGGTACACATTTTAAAAAAAAATTCCAGATGATAAGAGTACTGTTCAAAATAGTGGTCTGATGGTTATCACAGAAGTAATGCATTTTTCAAGTGAAAAAATAAAAACCAAATTTCTTTACTTTGTTGGCATATTTTTGAGTTCTTAAGAACATATGGGAAATTTATTATACAAAATTTTGAGTCACTTTATTTAAGTGTAATTGGGTTTATAAAAATTGTGGTGTAAAACATGATTATTGTAGATTTACACTGGTTGATTTTAAATATTTAATTAAAATGAGGAACCATTTTTCATGGAGAAACACGAAAAGTAGATATTTTATGTCATTTATCTATTGAATGATTAGTGGTCTATCATTTTTCAAGGAAAAAAGAAACCATTTGGGTGTTGATGATGATTCTAATGATGTTATTGATTTACATGTGTCTTATTCATCTATTACGTGATTTACAGATAATTACAATGAATACAAGGTACACATAGTGCATGTAGTACATAATGATTGTGATGAAGGAATATAATAAAACACAAAATTAGTCACCTAATGTTTCTGGTAATTATTTATATTTTGTTTCTGTTTTTATAACATACAAATGCATGCCTCTTTTTTTACATCTTTTTGTCATCCTAGTTTCTAAATATTCAATTTTATAAGGATATGAAGGTACACAAAATTTCATTACACTTGATTGTGTCAATGCCAGATAAAGAGAGAGAGAGAGGAGAAGTTACTGAGGTATATATATTTTTTTATATTGTTAAATATTTATTAATATACTTATTTAATGAAAGAAAGCTTTTAATTTATAATTTTTTTACACGAATATAGATGCATCCTCAACATAGGAGACTTATCCTGTTACTATAGAGAAATCAAGTTCTCAAGTTGGAAATGTGGTATTACACGTTTACCAAAGTTGTCACTTGTGAAAGAATATGAGAGATTACATATTCATTTTTATGATAATAATAATGCAACTCGCCCAAATACAGTTCAGTTTATCAGTTATATATCAATGTAGAGCCATTGTAGGATTGGTATTTTATATCCTAATTGGAAGTCTGTGGACAAGATGGTCAAATAGCCTCTTTGGGAGGCCATGATGGTAAAATATCTCAATTGATTTATTTTATCTCATTTTTTGAATATTAATTATTTTAAATGACATATTTCATTAATTTAATTACAAATGACATTCAATTTTGAGGAAACAGAAGAAATTAAGAAAATAAATATCTCGTTAGCAGTGGTTCGATAGTGAGATTTTAAAATAAAACTGAAAAAATTATGTTTTTTTGAAAGATAGAGTTTGAAAACCCATGCCTTAAGTATCCATATATAGATGCAGATACATGGAAATAAATTGTTGATATCCTCCATGAAGAAAAATTTTATGCATGATAATTATTTTATATTGTAAAATTTATTATATATTTATCTAATTACTTATTAGTTTATTTTTATGTAACATGCCTTTAGGAGATCTCATCAAGAGATCCAGTGGAAAAATGTATACCATCATACTTTATCACGTGGAGGGTATCGCTTATTGGACGAGAAAATGATTGAAGAAAAATTTGAAGAATTAAGAGCTTGATCTAGTAGTGGTTTAGAAGAGGTTCAGTTTATTCTAATATCTCCTCCCACTCGCCATGAAAAATGGAAATGAGCGAGAAGAAGGAATAATGAAAAGTATATTATAGAGGAAGCTAAAAAAGTAGATGATAAAATTTTAAGTAAATATTATTTATTTGTCATGATTTTTTTATTTTAAAAATTATTCACCATAATGTAACCTTTTAATTTTTATTTTCAGGAGAACTTCAAGAACAAGAGACACATGGAACTTTTAGCACTGAGGGTAGAATGAACATCCTAGCCACCGCATTAGGAAAGGAAAAACACCATGGCTGTGTTAGAGGATATTAGGTAGGTGTTAGTATTAAAAAAGTTTTTGGTTAGAGTAAGTAATCAAAAGACCCAGAAATAGAATCCCTAAAAGCCAAGATAAAAGAGATTAAACAGTCTATGGGTGATCAAATTCAAGTAGCCACACAACAGGATTTCTTAGAACACTTGACAAGGAAATCACAATATGCACAACCTTCCCAACCTTCCTAGCCTACCCATCCCACCTAGACTACCTACTTTAATCCATAACCCCTATCCTAGCTGGACTACCCTATCCAACCTACCTACACTGATCCTCCACCTCCTCTCTCAGACCAAACTATATATTATCAGTTTTTTGCTAGAGATTCTCATATACACATTGTTGAATTAGGAATTGTATATTTTTTTGGGGATTCTGTAGATCACTAGACTATACATATGGGTCAGGTTAGAGTATCCGTACTTGATATTATTGATCCTAATGCTCTACTACCATTTCCCATTGAGAATATTAGCAGAGTTGGGGGTTGTCTGGGTCATTTTTTAGTTTTCCCAACTGGTATTGTTCATTATATTTCATATGAGGTATGATTTTTTAAATATTAATTACATATGATTGAAAATTACTTATAATTATTTTTAACATTTAAATTATATAGGATTATATGAAAGCAAAAGAAATTGCACAATTGAAACCACACATTCTGGAATAATCGACTGTAGATACTTTTGATATTTTTTGGGATACTAAGATTATATGGAGAAGAAATGTACACTGTGCGGGTACTATAGCTGACTGTACACTGTACGGGAAATGTAGAAGAACTGTACACTGTATGGGCACTGTAGTAGTTACTGTAGTAGGTAATGTTTGGTACTTTAGCAGATGGAACTATTCACCTTAGAATACAAGTTTGGTTTTGGAGTCATTAAGGCTTTTAGGACACCTAGGCCTTTAGGTCAGTAGGGCTTTCAGGACACCTTTAAGGCCTTCAAGCCACCTCAAGGCCTTCGGACCACATGCAGTTTCCCCAGACAGACTACAAAAAAGGAGCAGACCCAGAAGAGGATTCAGATCAGGTGCACTCACAGATCAGATCCAAATGGATTTGTCAGAATGAGAGGGGATGACTAGGCCATAAAGACCAGCCTATTCTTGTATGGTAATCCTAGCCAGAAGGCCATGCGAAGGTGGAGAGATACTATCATGATGCAGATGCTGGGGAGGGGCATTTCCTTGTAGATAGTCTAGTTGAATTCCCTAAGACCTTTGGGACATGTAACCCCCTAAGCCTACAGGCCTTGTAATCTATGATCCTACATGCCTTGTAAGGTTTCCCCCTCATCCCTTGAAAGGGGGGTTATCAAAAATCAATAAAAATGAAGGCCTTTGGGCCATTTATAAATCTATAGATTTTTCTTCCTTGAATAATATCATTGAGTTTTGGATGAATTTTGATATATGCGGAATAGATTATCCATTGAGATTAATCAAAGAATATATCATACATCTAGTTTATTTTGAGGATATCAGCTTAAATGTGTTGAAGTTGTTTTTAGTGTAAGTAAATTGATGTTTGATTTTTTATTTTTTTTATAAAGGATGGTTTAAATGGAATATCTATATTTCCTTTCTAAATTAGGTATCTACACACAATTCTTGTACAAAATAAT
Source organism: Viscum album (assembly GCA_963277665.1). Lineage (NCBI taxonomy): Eukaryota > Viridiplantae > Streptophyta > Magnoliopsida > Santalales > Viscaceae > Viscum > Viscum album. The sequence continues at coordinate 775,807,226 of OY728166.1, forward strand.
ATCACAACCATTTAATGTTTTATAGATCTAGAATACATTTTCATGTAAGAGAAACATGTGAAGAATCCTAGTAGAGTTGCATATATATGTGAGAGATTATCACATATTAAGATTAGATATTGGATTTTTTAATTTCATGATAATTAATAGATGAAACATAATTATGAAAAAAAGATAATTATAATTTCATTAATTGTGTTTTTTATTTTAGGGGGAATTGGATGTTAGCCATATTTTTTCCAAGTGAATGAACCTTATATTGATTTTTCTATTTATCATAGAGTGTTCTTAAAAGTTTTTCCACCTTATTATACAAGTAAGTTTTTTTTCATAAGCTCATATATGTTTAATTGTTATTGTTTGTACATGTATTATTAGTTCATATATATGAAAATATAGTTTATGTGAAGAATTTAACAAAGAACACATTTCTATAAAAAAACCAAATGAAATCAATTATGTGAAAGTAAAGGTAATTATTTTTTATATTAGATATTGTTCTTATTTTTTGATATATATATATATTGGTTTTTATTATTGAGTAAATGTTTTATAACCACACTTTCATCATCCACAATGTCATTTTGAATGTTGTTATTATGTTATACAATTCATGTACGAGATAATCACAACTGAGGTAACTTCTGAATTTGATAAGGTTAGTTATATTTTTTTTATATTTTCTATCATAGTATTCTATATTTTTATCTCAAATTATTCAATTTTATTGTAGAAATTTAATGATAATAAGTCTACCCAAACTGAACTTACACATCTTCAATCTTTGTTTGCGACCTATTTTTTAAGTATGATTATGTTTTTAGGTATGTATATTCTAATGTTTTTGAATAATATTACATTTTCTTACAATACTGGAAATACAATATCTACAAATGGTTTGAAACCATTGGTATAGCCATCAGAATAGTTGGTATTCTATATACCAACGGTTTTGGAAACCGTTGGATAGTAAGCCATTGAAAATGGCCTATACCAACAGTTTTTCTATAACCATTGGTATATGGCACTATAACCTTCACTATGCCAATGATTTTATAGAAACCATTGGTAAAAATATTCTGTAAATACACTATACTAACGGTTCAAAATCATTGGTATAGTGTATTACCAATGGTTTATTCAAACCGTTGGTAAAACTATTCTCTAAAACACTTAACCAATGGTTTAAAATAGTTGGTATAGTGTTTTTCCAACTAACATCACAGCAGAATCCTCCCATTCCCTCCACTACATACACCTGCAAACACAACTAAAAATAACACTTAAAATAGAATAATTTTCACTTAAAATAGAACAAAAAACCCCCCTGCAATATCACATAAAAATCAGTAGACTATTCCAACCATGACATATACCACTAACATAGTTTTCCCCATTTCAATATGTACATGGAAACCACTCTTCCAACAAACCCATTTCAATTTTTTTGGTGGAGACATCACATAATAGTGAGAGGACACTCACATTATAGAGAGCCCATCATCGTTAGAGTTTCATACACCATTAACCGAATTAACACACAATTCATAAGGTAATTACCCAAAGTATACACATACAACAAGTATAACCTTACAAAATTAACACATAATTCATAAGTTAATTAAATACATAACGAATTCCATTCTGAATTTAGAGGGTTGGGGGCCTGTCCAGGGGTTTGGGGTGGCTGTCCAAGGGGGGTAGGGGTGTCTAGGGGGTGGGGGTGTCCATGGGGATGGGGGGTGTCCGGGGGGGGGGGGGTCTCCGAGGGGGTGGGGGTGGTGTCCGGTGGGGGGGTCCTGGGGGGTGTCCATGGGGGGTGTCCAGGGGTGTGGGGTGGTGTCCAAGGGGTTGGGGGGATTTCTAGGGGATGGGGTGGTGTCCACGGGGTGGGGGTGGTGTCTAGGGGGGTGGGGGTGGTCCATGGGTTAGGGGGGCTGTCCAACGGGGGTGGGGTGGTGTTCACGGGGGTGGGGGGATATCCAGGGGTGGGGGTTGTTCATGGGGTGGGTGCTGTACACGGTGGTGGAGGGGCTATCCAGGGGGTAGGGGGTGTCTAGGGGGTGGGAGGGGCTTTCCACATGGGTGGGGAATGTCCAGGGGGTAGGGGGTGTCCCCGGGGGGTGGGTGGGGCTGTCCAGGGGGGGTACGGGGTGTCCAGGGGGTGGGAGGGATGTCCAAGGGAGTGGGGGTGGAGGTGGGGGGTTGTCTATGGGGTGGGTGGGGCTATCCAAGGGGTGGGAGGGTCTATCCACGGGGGGTGGGCGAGGCTGTCTAGGGTATGGGGTGTCCTAGGGGTGGGCGGGGCTGTCTAGTGGGTACAGGGTGTCCAGGGGGGATGGGGGGGTGTCCAGTGGGGTGGGGTGGTGTCCGTGGGGGTGGGGTGGTGTTCGGGGGGGTGTCCTTGGGGGTGGGGTGATGTCCATGGGGGGTGGGGGTGTCCAGGGGTGGGAGGTCCAGGGGGTGGGGTAGTGTCCAAGAGGGTGGGGGCGGTCTAGGGGGTTGGGGGGATGTTTAAGGGGGTTGGGGGTTGTCCAGGGGTTGCGGGTGGTCCACGGGGGTGGTGGGGCTGTCCAGGGGGTAAGGGGTGTCTAGGGGGTGGGTGGGGCTTTCCATGGGGGTGGGGAGATGTCCAAGGGGTAGGGGTGTCCACGGGGGTGGGTGGGGCTGTCCAGGGGGTACAGGGTGTCTAGGGGGTGGGCAGGCTATCCATAGTTGTGGGGGGGGGGGGGGGCTATCTGTAACAGCCCGAGATTTTATGAAAAAATATTCTTTTTATTTTATTAATGTCTTGTGTTATACGCTACACCAAAAGGAGCTTGCACAACACGCATCCTTGACTTACCTTGCATTACACGCAATCGCAACCTTCCTCGATAGCGTGTGTGATACGTAATCCTGATTTTCACGAAACAATGATATGCTATTAAAATATTATTAAAACTAGCCGTTATGAATAGTAATAACCACTTTTTAAATTTTAGAAATTTTAACTCTCAAAATGGACTTCATTTTTGGATTCGGAGTATCGAATTTAGCCTAAGGTGAAATTTTGGTACTTTTCGGATAACTTTCATATTCTGATGAATAGTGAAAATTACCAAATTATAATTAAAAACAACTTTTTTAATCGAAATAATTAATAGTGATAAATCATTAATTTGAGTGGTTTTAAAGTATATTTAGAATATATTTTTACAATTTAATACAATGTTGGTCATTGGATGTAATTTCACATTTAAACTAGACATAAACAAGTGTCAATCTTTTGATAGATTTTGTTTCTTAAAAACACGCTATTTGTTTTAACAGCGGGATTTAATTATAAAATTAATTAATGCAACTTATATGTTGGGAATTTTGTAAAATAGAAATCATTTTTGAATTCGGAATATCAATTATAGCTTAGGGTGAAATTTTGGCATTTTTCTGAAAAACTTCAATTTTTGATGAATAGTGAAACCACTAAGTGGTAGGTTAAAAACTGAATTTTGCATAAAACTTAATTTTACCGCTTCTGTGAATGGAATTTCTAAAATCCGAGAGACACGGTTAATATCAAGGACTAAAATGTGGTTCAATGAGATGAAAATAATTTTTGGTGAATAGTAACTTTTTACTTTTTTTTACCGCGGTTAATAGTAAATAGGGTAACTAAGGGTAAATATGATATTAATATTACCCTAACACATGTACTAATTCTATTGGACAAGTTTAATTCGACCAAAAACAAACTTAGGAATAAAATATGACCATTTAGGCCCACTTGGATTAGATTAGGACTTTTATTATTAATTTATTTAAAGAAGGGTTAAAATAGTTAAAATCAAAGTTTAATAAGTAAATCATTTTTAATATGGGGTTATACATAAGATAAATTCGACTATAAATATTCATTAGAAAGATAAAAAGATTTCCCACATTATGGTATTTTATTTTTAATTTTTAGACATCAAATAATTTAATTTATTTATGACACAACGATGATGCAGTAATTATCTTATTAATGAAATATTGACATAATTGATGTTATAAACACCAAAATAAATGTAATTTGAGACTTTTTATGAATTCCACTAATTTTCTAGGTTACTATGATATATTAGTGTTGATTTAATAAACTTGGTTCGAACATATAATTTTGTTATGACTTTCACAAAAAATCATATATCAAATAGTGTCAAAATTGACACAAAATAGTTTTTAAATCAAATATTATATTATTAATTGTTATTTTATTCCTAAAAATCTAAGGTTCGGCCAAATGACTTAGATAATGATATATGTATTAATAATATACAATTTGGGGTTCGTTTGTCATGTTATAGTAAGTTTATTAACCATATAGTGAAAGAAAACAAAAAGACACGGTAAAAGTTAAAATATTTAACTTAGAGTTAAATCTAATTGATAAGGTTAAAATAATACCCTAAACTTGTCTAAATCCTATTGGTTGATAGTATTTCGACCCATCCCCACTTTAGCTTCGAAATAAGACCCTTTGGAACCATTATAATCCGATTTTGACTTTAATATAAAATAATATTTTGAGATATTCCTAAGGTGCCCCTCTCCTCCCCTATAAAAGGACACCTCCTCCCCCTCCTCCTCACACCAATTTGAGCACTCAAGCTCGGCCAACCCCTACCAAAATCTCTTCTCCACTTCCCTAGAAACATCCTAGAGGTTCTGGTCTTCCTAAAAGACCAATTCTAGTGCCCTAAGAGGAGGTCTCAAAGAGGCACTTCAAAGAAGAGGTAATTACCGTTACCAATTCTTTCATCTTTATTTCTTCTTCCACTTCTTCTTCTTAGGTTGTTTCATTATGAAGTAATAACATCAGTATCACTCATATACTGATATGTTATTATAAGTATGAAACCACCCTATTTCACCATCTATCCATCCTACGGAAAAAGAAATCACCGCGCGTGCGTACGTACGGAATACCGTCTCCACGCCGTGGTGTAATCTATTTTCCACCACCACCTTACATGGATGGGTATAATGGTGTAAAGAATAACTATACATAGTTATTACAACATCATATTGATTCTGATATATTGTATAATCCACTCCAATTCAATTCAATATTTATAGAAATGATATCATCGCTCGTGCGTACGTACGGACTACCGTCTCCACGACGCGATGAGATTCATTCTCCATGTTAACCATTTAGGAATGATTATAATGTATATATAAGAAATAATAATGAAATATATGACATTATAAAGCTACTGGATTTATGTATATATATACATATGTATGTCATCTACTTACTTCCATTTCAAGACAATAAGGAAAGAAAAACAGCGTTCATGCGTACGTACGGACTACCGTCTCCATGAACGGTGTTTTTCATTTTATTTATCTATCTATTATATATATATATATATATACTGAATATATATGATATATAAATCATATTTTATATTCTGGAAGTAAGTAAATCATGATATAAGTAATAATGATGTCAAGAACAACAAGTCAAAACACCTACGATAAATGAAACGATTTTACCCAAAACGCTTCTTTAACATGGAATTTACAAAAGAACGGGTAATATAATGTCATAAGTGAACCATATATGATATCATAACAATGAATATGATTCTGTAATAAGTCAATGACATTATTTAAATCATTATACAGGAGGTTCGGACACATACGAAGCAAATTGGACCTAAGGTAAGGGAATATCACAATCTCATTTTTATCCGAGATTGTTTATTCGTAAGTATTTACTGGGGTGTATTTTATCATCCACATCCATGTTTCCTCAATATGTAATATTATTTCCATCCATCTACAATGTTTTAAATCCAATTTTACCCTTTGGTGAGTTTTAGTAAAAGATATGAAAGGAATCTTTTGTTGTTTTTCGTACGAGGTACATTTTGACTTTTTCGACAAAAGTAAAAAAAAAGAATGTTTTTTTTAACTTATACGGCACGAACGGATTTCTACTGTTTTATGAAGCCTTATTTTCATGAAGATTCCTCTAAAAGATTTCATGACTATTTTCAGTAAAATATCTTTCTTTTAAAATTGCATGATGTTTTGTGAAAAGAAATTGATTTTGAAAAAGAAAGGATATTTTCCTCAAGAATTCAATTCAAGTGTTTTATCAAAATTATTTTCCATCTAAGATAATAAAGGGTTCTGTTTTTATCCCTTTAATTACATTGATTTGATTATGTTGTGAGGGGATTATTTTTATGAATTCATTTTCCTTATAAGATTTATTTTATGATGTCATGATGTTTCAAGAATCCCATTTTTGTTACATGTGTTATGCAATGATGTATGATTTATGATTATGTGGCACACATAAGAAAGGATTCATTATAAGATGGGTGGGACCTATATCTCCCTCCAATGCATTGGGTAAAGATTTTATATCTCATGAGATAGACATGGCTGGAATGGTAGGTTATACCGGTTCAGTGAAACAGGACTGAAACGAGGGTTACTCGATTCAGAAAGGGACTTTGTCCACTAAGATAGTCTTGGAAATGAGTCATGACTAACAAGAAATGATTTTCCATGATTATGTGTGCATGCCACAAAGTTTCAAGTTTCATGTTATGATTATGGTGATCTTATTTTCACTTCTATGATTTGTTCCATGTTAAGATATTATGATCTCTTTTGCAGGTTATGATTTTCAAAAAGTTATGATATGATTTTTATTTCTTTTGTATACCCTTACTGAGCATTTGAGCTCACCCTTTTATGTTTTCTTTTCCCCAGGATATAATGAAAGGTTTTAGGTAAAAAAAAGGGATGACCTTTATGGGAGATATTGAAGAACTTTCACCACGATTAGAAGATTACGTTCCGAGTTTCCAAAGACACTAAACTATTACGATCCTTGTGTGTGTGTGTTTTTGTTATGTACTAAGTATTCCGCAAATGTAATGTAATGTCCATGTACGTCAGGCTACGGGTCTCTACAGTTGGTATCAGAGGAAAGGTTTAGTCAACCTTTGGAAACTAGGATGTGAAAACGTTAGTGAGATCCCTAGAGATATTTCTAAGGTATGTCTAGGGATGTCTCTAAGGTTAAGTATACGTATAGGTTATAGTCCTAGAATTGCGCTAACGATCTTCGAATTTAACCTAAGATGTTAGATATTGAGGGTACTAACCCTTTATTATGTTTTTTTCCTTAGCATGATTTTTGCCTCTCACACAATTCTTTTGGGGTTTTAGACGATGGCTGGAACCCGAAGGAACCGTGTTAATGCGGAATGTGATGGGCAATGCAATGATTGTACCCCTGAGCAACCAAACGATATGGGAGCTGGAATGCAAAATCTTGTAGCCATGCTCACACAACTTTCTCAAGCTATGAATCATGCAGGACATCCAAACGAGCAAAGGAAGGAGCAACATTCTGTTGAATCCTTCATGAGGCAGCGTCCAACTTCTTTCAGTGGGTCTACTGATCCATTAGTTGCTGAACAATGGATTAGTACTACTGAAAAGATATTTTCAGTTCTTCAATGTTCTGAACATGATAAAGTCATCCTAGCAGTGTATCGTTTGGAAGGAGATGCTGATCAATGGTGGAATCTTATTAAGAATACAAGGCAAAGGGATGAAATTGAGTCTATGGAATGGGACGAGTTCAAGAACTTATTTTTCAATAAGTACTTCCCTCGTATTCTTCGAACAAAGATGGAGAAAGAGTTTCTTGAACTGAAGCAAAGGGACGATGAATCTGTTGGTACCTATGAAGCAAATTTTACAAGACTTGCAAGGTATGCTTCTGGAATTATCATCCAACCTGAAAGTAAAGTTGATCGATTTTTCAGTGGCTTAAAACCAAGTCTTCGAAGGGCATTAGCTATAAGAGACTTCAGTAGCTATGAAGAAATTGTGCGTTGTGCTATCAAGGTAGAAATGTAAGTTGGTGTTACATATCCATCTCATGGTTTTGACAAGAAACGATAGATGGAGTTCAAGGAGAAATCTCAGAATAATGGTGAAAAGAAGATGAATGTTTCCTTATGCACAAAGTGTGGAAAGAAGCATGGTGGAGATTGTCTAAAAGGGACTAGAAAATGTTTTAAGTGTAAAGGGACTAGAAAATGTTTTAAGTGTGGAAAAGAAGGTCATCGAGCAGCTGAGTGTCGAAGTAATGGAAAAAGGGTTTCTAATGATGTGAATAAAGCAAACACTGCAGAGAACGCACTGCCAACACTTCAATGCTTCAAGTGCAAGGAAATGGGGCATTATGCTAATAATTGCCCTAATCCAAGGGTTAGTGATGATCAACATGAGCAACCACTGAAGGCAAAGGACAAAGGGAAATCACATGCGATCACTATTGGCAATGTTGAATATGACAACGATGTGGTGGAATGATTAAGTGTTTATGTAATGGGATTCCAAAATAATGTTGTATCATTGAGTATTGCAATATTTATTGATGTGGTATTCAAAGTGATTGAGATATTTTTTGTAAATAACATGATATGCGCATAATGAAGATGAGAAAATGAAATGTTTAATAGTATTCATGAGCTCATGATTGATATAAGGACTAAGTGATATCATGGTTTGAGTATATAGAATTTTGAGGATTTTGGTATGTGGAAAGTGTTAACTTTTAACTGCACTCATGTTTTCACTAAGGTATTCAAGAGAATACATGATTAAGGACTTTGAATGTTTGGATATCTTATGATATGTGGGGATCAACGACAGTATTAAATCTCCGGTAATCGTTGTCACTATATTATGAGAGTGGACTGCAGTATTATGTATAAGCCTAAAGATTAGACTGGATTATGTTGGACATAAGTTAGTATTGTTTAAGGATATAAGATTTTCGATATTATTGATGGGATGTTATAGTAACGTAGTTTTAGAAAAAAGGACAACCTGCAGGACGGGCGACAGCCCATCGCTTCGGACAAGGCTGTAGGAATCGAACCCACAACCGAAGTGCGACTGGCCTTTATCGCCTACCACTGACCTACAGGAAGTCCCTGTTTAGTAGAAACTAGTTTTATTATATTAAGCAGTATGATATATGAATTATAAGTCCATTTTAGAAACCATATGTGATTAATCTCACTATAGATCGACTTATGTATATAATTTTGCTAACCTTTTGTTTGAAACAGATGGAATGACCCGTCATTCTATCACATGATCTGCTAGCACTTCACGAATAACAAATTCAACTTCATTTATTTAAGAGATGAAGTGGAAATTGTTAAAGGCACGAACAACAGTGAGATTGTACTGAAATAAAGTAAGTATTTATTCTAATTCAAATTCTTTAACTTTAAGGAAATGATCTTGAAAACCAAAAATGTTGTCCTAGTTCTCTTATACCTGATGAATCAGATGGTACCTTAGATCGTCACAAATTTATGGATTTGTGATTACTGGCTTTTCCATAGCCATGTTCTCTACCACTCTACATCAGAACATGATGGTTAGATTTCTCTTCCATATCCATATTTTCACCTATGTGGAAACCCAGTGATTAGTTTATTTGGGTAATCGTTACATTTCATACTTTAGTTTTTAAAAGCCAAGTTTTGGTATTCCCTTTTACGATGTGGGTTTCTATTAAAGAAACTTTCAAATAGTAAACCATTTATAACCCCGACGAATTTCGAGGGCGAAATTCATTTTAAGGGGGGTAGAATGTAACAGCCCGAGATTTTATGAAAAAATATTCTTTTTATTTTATTAATGTCATGTGTTATACGCTACACCAAAAGGAGCTTGCACAACACGCATCCTTGACTTACCTTGCATTACACGCAATCGCAACCTTCCTCGATAGCGTGTGTGATACGTAATCCTGATTTTCACGAAACAATGATATGCTATTAAAATATTATTAAAACTAGCCGTTATGAATAGTAATAACCACTTTTTAAATTTTAGAAATTTTAACTCTCAAAATGGACTTCATTTTTGGATTCGGAGTATCGAATTTAGCCTAAGGTGAAATTTTGGTACTTTTCGGATAACTTTCATATTCTGATGAATAGTGAAAATTACCAAATTATAATTAAAAACAACTTTTTTAATCGAAATAATTAATAGTGATAAATCATTAATTTGAGTGGTTTTAAAGTATATTTAGAATATATTTTTACAATTTAATACAATGTTGGTCATTGGATGTAATTTCACATTTAAACTAGACATAAACAAGTGTCAATCTTTTGATAGATTTTGTTTCTTAAAAACACGCTATTTGTTTTAACAGCGGGATTTAATTATAAAATTAATTAATGCAACTTATATGTTGGGAATTTTGTAAAATAGAAATCATTTTTGAATTCGGAATATCAATTATAGCTTAGGGTGAAATTTTGGCATTTTTCTGAAAAACTTCAATTTTTGATGAATAGTGAAACCACTAAGTGGTAGGTTAAAAACTGAATTTTGCATAAAACTTAATTTTACCGCTTCTGTGAATGGAATTTCTAAAATCCGAGAGACACGGTTAATATCAAGGACTAAAATGTGGTTCAATGAGATGAAAATAATTTTTGGTGAATAGTAACTTTTTACTTTTTTTTACCGCGGTTAATAGTAAATAGGGTAACTAAGGGTAAATATGATATTAATATTACCCTAACACATGTCCTAATTCTATTTGACAAGTTTAATTCGACCAAAAACAAACTTAGGAATAAAATATGACCATTTAGGCCCACTTGGATTAGATTAGGACTTTTATTATTAATTTATTTAAAGAAGGGTTAAAATAGTTAAAATCAAAGTTTAATAAGTAAATCATTTTTAATATGGGGTTATACATAAGATAAATTCGACTATAAATATTAATTAGAAAGATAAAAAGATTTCCTACATTATGGTATTTTATTTTTAATTTTTAGACATCAAATAATTTAATTTATTTATGACACAACGATGATGCAGTAATTATCTTATTAATGAAATATTGACATAATTGATGTTATAAACACCAAAATAAATGTAATTTGAGACTTTTTATGAATTCCACTAATTTTCTAGGTTACTATGATATATTAGTGTTGATTTAATAAACTTGGTTCGAACATATAATTTTGTTATGACTTTCACAAAAAATCATATATCAAATAGTGTCAAAATTGACACAAAATAGTTTTTAAATCAAATATTATATTATTAATTGTTATTTTATTCCTAAAAATCTAAGGTTCGTCCAAATGACTTAGATAATGATATATGTATTAATAATATACAATTTGGGGTTCTTTTGTCATGTTATAGTAAGTTTATTAACCATATAGTGAAAGAAAACAAAAAGACACGGTAAAAGTTAAAATATTTAACTTAGAGTTAAATCTAATTGATAAGGTTAAAATAATACCCTAAACTTGTCTAAATCCTATTGGTTGATAGTATTTCGACCCATCCCCACTTTAGCTTCGAAATAAGACCCTTTGTAACCATTATAATCCGATTTTGACTTTAATATAAAATAATATTTTGAGATATTCCTAAGGTGCCCCTCTCCTCCCCTATAAAAGGATACCTCCTCCCCCTCCTCCTCACACCAATTTGAGCACTCAAGCTCGGCCAACCCCTACCAAAATCTCTTCTCCACTTCCCTAGAAACATCCTAGAGGTTCTGGTCTTCCTAAAAGACCAATTCTAGTGCCCTAAGAGGAGGTCTCAAAGAGGCACTTCAAAGAAGAGGTAATTACCGTTACCAATTCTTTCATCTTTATTTCTTCTTCCACTTCTTCTTCTTAGGTTGTTTCATTATGAAGTAATAACATCAGTATCACTCATATACTGATATGTTATTATAAGTATGAAACAACCCTATTTCACCATCTATCCATCCTACGGAAAAAGAAATCACCGCGCGTGCGTACGTACGGAATACCGTCTCCACGCCGTGGTGTAATCTATTTTCCACCACCACCTTACATGGATGGGTATAATGGTGTAAAGAATAACTATACATAGTTATTACAACATCATATTGATTCTGATATATTGTATAATCCACTCCAATTCAATTCAATATTTATAGAAATGATATCATCGCTCGTGCGTACGTACGGACTACCGTCTCCACGACGCGATGAGATTCATTCTCCATGTTAACCATTTAGGAATGATTATAATGTATATATAAGAAATAATAATGAAATATATGACATTATAAAGCTACTGGATTTATGTATATATATACATATGTATGTCATCTACTTACTTCCATTTCAAGACAATAAGGAAAGAAAAACAGCGTTCATGCGTACGTACGGACTACCGTCTCCATGAACGGTGTTTTTCATTTTATTTATCTATCTATTATATATATATATACTGAATATATATGATATATAAATCATATTTTATATTCTGGAAGTAAGTAAATCATGATATAAGTAATAATGATGTCAAGAACAACAAGTCAAAACACCTACGATAAATGAAACGATTTTACCCAAAACGCTTCTTTAACATGGAATTTACAAAAGAACGGGTAATATAATGTCATAAGTGAACCATATATGATATCATAACAATGAATATGATTCTGTAATAAGTCAATGACATTATTTAAATCATTATACAGGAGGTTCGGACACATACGAAGCAAATTGGACCTAAGGTAAGGGAATATCACAATCTCATTTTTATCCGAGATTGTTTATTCGTAAGTATTTACTGGGGTGTATTTTATCATACACATCCATGTTTCCTCAATATTTAATATTATTTCCATCCATCTACAATGTTTTAAATCCAATTTTACCCTTTGGTGAGTTTTAGTAAAAGATATGAAAGGAATCTTTTGTTGTTTTTCGTACGAGGTACATTTTGACTTTTTCGACAAAAGTAAAAAAAAAGAATGTTTTTTTTAACTTATACGGCACGAACGGATTTCTACTGTTTTATGAAGCCTTATTTTCATGAAGCTTCCTCTAAAAGATTTCATGACTATTTTCAGTAAAATATCTTTCTTTTAAAATTGCATGATGTTTTGTGAAAAGAAATTGATTTTGAAAAAGAAAGGATATTTTCCTCAAGAATTCAATTCAAGTGTTTTATCAAAATTATTTTCCATCTAAGATAATAAAGGGTTCTGTTTTTATCCCTTTAATTACATTGATTTGATTATGTTGTGAGGGGATTATTTTTATGAAGTCATTTGCCTTATAAGATTTATTTTATGATGTCATGATGTTTCAAGAATCCCATTTTTGTTACATGTGTTATGCGATGATGTATGATTTATGATTATGTGGCACACATAAGAAAGGATTCATTATAAGATGGGTGGGACCTATATCTCCCTCCAATGCATTGGGTAAATATTTTATATCTCATGAGATAGACATGGCTGGAATGGTAGGTTATACCAGTTCAGTGAAACAGGACTGAAACGAGGGTTACTCGATTCAGAAAGGGACTTTGTCCACTAAGATAGTCTTGGCAATGAGTCATGACTAACAAGAAATGATTTTCCATGATTATGTGTGCATGCCACAAAGTTTCAAGTTTCATGTTATGATTATGGTGATCTTATTTTCACTTCTATGATTTGTTCCATGTTAAGATATTATGATCTCTTTTGCAGGTTATGATTTTCAAAAAGTTATGATATGATTTTTATTTCTTTTGTATACCCTTACTGAGCATTTGAGCTCACCCTTTTATGTTTTCTTTTCCCCAGGATATAATGAAAGGTTTTAGGTAAAAAAAAGGGATGACCTTTATGGGAGATATTGAAGAACTTTCACCACGATTAGAAGATTACGTTCCGAGTTTCCAAAGACACTAAACTATTACGATCCTTGTGTGTGTGTGTTTTTGTTATGTACTAAGTATTCCGCAAATGTAATGTAATGTCCATGTACGTCAGGCTACGGGTCTCTACACTATCCATGGGGGGAGGAGGTGTCTAGGGGGGTGGGCGGGATTTCCATGGGGGTGGTTGGGATGTCCAGGGGGTAGGTGAGTCTAGGGGGGTTGGCGGGATTTCCACGAGGGGTAGGGGTGTCCAGGGGGTGATCGGGCTATCCACGGGGGTGGGGGTTGTCCAGATGGGGGAGGGGGGGTCCAGAGCGGCGGGTGGGCTGCCCAGGGGGTGGTTGGGCTTTCCAGGGGGTGGGCGGGCTGTCCACGGGGGTGGCCAGGCTGGCCAGGTGGTAGGGGGTGTCCAGGGGGGGGGTGGGCGGGCTGTCCATGGGGGTGGGTGGGGCTATCTAGGGTGGTACGAGGTGTCCAAGGGGGTGGGCGGGCTGTCCACGTGGGTGGCCAGGCTGTCCAGGGGGTAGGGGTTGTCCTGGTGGGGTGGGCGGGCTATCCACTATTGTGGGGGTCAGTCCACAAGGGGAGGGGGTGTCCAGGGGGTGGGGGGTCCATGAGGGTGGGGTGGTGGTCCATGGGGGGGAGGGGGTGTCTAGGGGGTTGGCGGGTTGTCCACAGGGGTGGCGGGCTATCTAGGGGGTGGGCGGGCTGTCCATGGGGTAGGGTGTGTCCAAGGGTGGGGGTGTCCAAGGGTGGGGTGGGTGGGTGGGTGGTGGTGGGGTGGGGGGGTTGTCTACAGTGTGAGGGGCTGTCCAAGGGGGGTGGACAGGCTATCCACGGGGATAGTAGTGCTGTCTAGGGGGTTACGTGGTGTCCAGGGGGTGGGGGGGGGGGCTGTCTAGGGTATGGGTGAATCAATCAAAGAAAATCATCAAGTCATGTTTTATTATTTATAGTTAAAAAAATAAAGATAATGTGACCTACCTAATTACACATTTTCATGAACCACAAATCAATAAACACCAAAGGTTAGTAATATCAGTCAAAATTTTAATGGATCAATCTGTCCCTCATCACCATCACTATCATCAGTATCAGCATCACCCTCACCCTCATCCTCATCTTTTCCCCCATGATCATCCCCGCCCTTCTTAACGACCTCTTCCTCGCAATCTTACTCAGCCTCAGCATCCTCATCACTCTCCTCCTCCGCCTCAGCCTCCTCCCCCGCCTCAGCCTCCTCCTCACCCTCCTCCTCCGCCTAGGCCTCCTCCACTCCATCATCTTGACCAAAACTAGAAATACCATCTGGTTCACCATATATAGAATGCATTGATGTCATATATTCATCACAAGAAGTGTTGGCCTCTGGTGGAAGTGTTGGATGTAAAACTTCCATCAGTTTCACAATTGCCGTGTTTGCCATAGCAGACTATCCTACCATCTCTGTGGCCCTTTTTTCAGTCTATTCTGCTCGTGTCTTAACCTACCACAACTCGGTGGAACTACAACTCATACCTGATGAGGGACAATACCTTGTCATAACTATACTCTTCACAGGTCAGCAACGTACTCTACAAGGGTGCTCATCTCCCAACACCAGATGTAAGTGATCATTTGACCCGAAATTGTCAGGTTTAGGGGCATCAAGGGAATCTAAAGAAGCTTTTTACAGATATAAATAGGTTATTATGTTACAAAATAGATATCAAAATTTTAAATCTACAAATTAAAACTTACAATCTGCTGCTGAGTCAGTTCATTAACCACACTTCCATCTTTCTTCTTTCTACTCAAGAAAAACAATTTTTCTCGAGGCACACATCCTTCTATATTCAATTTATGCCTCTAAAATTACATTGAATGTGGGAACAGATAATTAAAATTAGGATACCAATAATTAATTTCATAACTAAAATTATATAACAACTTTACCAATTGAATAAATTACAGAGGAAGCAATAGAATGTGCAAGTCATAAAGAAATATTATAAAATGTCATACCTACTGCCTCTCATGATCTGGAATCGTAGTATGTACCAATGTGTGGATGTATTTCTTAGAATCAATGTTTTTTTATTTCCTCTAGATGAATCCTAAATAAAATTCAATAATTAGTATTAATGGGAAGCAAGAAAATTTTCATTTAAATACCTCTAATGTGATTAATACCTTAAATTGGCTAGTCATCCAATGAGTAATCATCTATCGATACTATTCTAATGGACAATAATCCACAACAGGGACCTCCTCTAACTATGTTCCCACTCTAGAATGCCAACCAATGTACAACTCATGATTATAAGATCTCCAAATCATTCCTAAATCCTTTAGATGTGCTGGTCGTTCACCCTCACCATTGGGGAAATTACACCTTAGCTGACACCATAATATTAATGCATATAAATAAAAAAATTAATATATTACATTAAATACAACAGATTTTTTACCCATACCAATTTCTAGGATTTTTCTTTGACTTCATTTGGTATCTGTCTCCATGAGAGCGGGATAACCGGAATGATGTCAGAGTATTTGGAAAGCATCACCAAAAAACTCCGACATTGCTGCCCTAATTTTTCAATCATCTTACTATCTTCATTGTAGTCCACTATCAACTGCATGTGGCCATTCCACACCACATGCATGCGTGTACACCCCCACCCCCTGCCTCCTATCAGTATACATATCCATTATGAAAGAAAAACAAATATTTTATCAATACATATTATAAAGAAAATAAATAATGGTGTCAAAATTTTTTTGGGTTGTATAAGTATACCTGTAGTAGTCTGATCAATGGGTGTCGCTGGATCCATAGAAACTGAAGGAACACCCTATACAGATGGATTGGGTCCCAATGTATGCTCCACAGGGACAAACTCTAGTGGATTAAGAGTCGAAGAAGATGGAATATAAAATCCTAGAGAGAAGGAAGCAGAAGTAAAAGAAGATGATAGGGATGGATGGGAAAATGCTGGATGGGGAGTGGGAATCATCATCGGATATGGTACAAATGGGTGAGGAGGCTAAAATGTAAAGGGTGGTGAAAAAATGTGAGTCCTAAATATCCCGTGTGTCCCTAACTACACACTGGGATCAGCATGTGGGATGGATGGTATGTTAGTGGGAGGGGCAGGGTCTAATCGGGTACGCCGACCAAATCATTTAACTCTCATACCACCCCCTCATACGAACACCCTAAGTGTCGTGACCACTACTAGGATGCTCATCAAATAACTGTCACCTAATAGATGGATCCTGCAAAAAATGTTTAAAAAAATTAATCACATGACATTATATATTATTTAAATATATATATTTGAAATAAAATACTCACTGCAGGAACTAGTGGTTGAATGACCAGCACATTCATGCGATGATTGTTGTCCATAATCTTTTTTCGTCGCCTCTCTTCAATTGGATTCATTTTCCTACATTTGAAAACAAATATGAAAGTAAATAGAAAAGTATAACTAATGTGTAACCCAAAAAACAAAATAAATGAGAGGGAATAGGGGTGTCCAAGGGGGTGGGTGGGATGTCCACAGGAGAGTGGCAGGGCTGTCCAGGGGGTACGAGGTGTCCAGGGGGTGGGCGAGATGTCCACAGGGGTGGAAGGGCTGTCCAGGGGGGGTACGGGGTGTCCATGGGTGTGGGAGAGCTGTCCACCGGGGTGGTGGGGCTATCCAGGTGGTACGGGGTGGTCCATGGGGGTGGGTGAGCTATCTATAGGGGTGGCAGACCTGTCCATGAGGGCAGGGGTATCTAGTGGGTGGGCTGGCTATCCATGAGGGGGCTGTCCAAGGGGGGAACAGAGTGTCCAGGGGGTGGGAGGCGTGCCCATAGGGGGTGGGGGTGTCCACATGGGGTGAGTGGGGTGTCTAGGGGTTGGGGGGCTGTCCAGGGGGGTGGGCGAGCTATCCACAGGCGGTGAGCGGGCTGTCCACGGGGGGTGGGTGGTTGTCCAGGGGGTAGGGGTGTCCATGGGGATGGGTGAGGTGTCCATGGGGTGGTGGGCGGGCTGTCCAGGGGGTATGGGGTGTCCAGGGAGGTGGGTGAGCTATCCACATGGGTGGGTGAGCTTTCTAGGGGGTATTTGAGTGTCTGGGGGGTGGGTGGGCTTGTCCAAGGGGGTGGAGGGCTGTCCATGAGGGTAGGGGGTGTCCAAGGGGGGCGGGCTAGCTATCCTGAGTGAGGGATGTCACTCTTTTCCTTTTAGAGCTTAGAATCATTAGAAATATACGGGAGTTCATGTAGAATTATTTAGACCTTCTTGGTTTTCCAGCGACATCATCCTCCTAGATTAAAAGATTTGTCTCATCTCTAATGATCTTTGTGAATATAAACAGTTTTTTCAAGGTTATTTACATGGGAAGAGAGTTTTTAGGCAAGATTAAGCTCTATCTCCTATCATTTTTGTGATTTTCATATAGGACTTTTGTCACATTATGATGTGTCAAATATCTGTTTTATGCCCATTCAATTTATATTCGCATTGTGGTAAGAATTCCATCTCCCATATTTGTTTTTTGAATGATAATTTATTGCTCTCATTTGGAGATATATATTATTTATTAGTATTGAAATATGGCATAGATTTATTCTCTTCCTTTTTTGGATTGAAAATTAATCTTTCAAAAGCCATGATGTTCTTGGATGGAAATTATTCTAATGTCTGGGATAGTTTTGATGATGCTATGGTTATTAAGGGAGGATCCCTTCCTCTTTTCTACCTTGGGGTTCCCCTAATTACTTCCAAGATTAGAACCATAGACTGTATGCTTTTGTAGGAGAGAATTTTTAAAAGAATTAATGTTTGGTCAAATAATTTTTTTCCTTTGCTGGACTATTACAACTTGTTCAATCTGTTTTACTTCGAATGAAAGATTATCGGTTTCATCACTTCATGTGACCAAATAAATTGGTTAAGTCCATTAAAGCAAATCATTAGATAATTCTTTCAACATTCCATTATCTTGTTACTTTTAGGGATCAAGTGGAGTAGGAATTGATGAATTATACTAAGAAGTAGGGATGCTTAGGTGTTAAGTGGGATAAGCACTGGAATACGTCTTCCATGGTTAAAAATGTTTGGGATATTTTTAATCCTTATTTTTATTCATTTTCGATTGACTAGGATCACAATTTTCTTCTTGGTCACTCCATGTTTTGGGTGGAAAAGTCCAATGGAATTTTTCATGGACATGGGGGAAAGTGTTGGGGTTATGAGATCTTCATAGAGACCAACTCCATTTTGGTAGGGAATGTATCTTTTATTTTCTTATTTTTTGATTCTTGGCTTCCTAGGGGAACTATTTTCTTCTCTATCGATGACAACTTAATTTACGATTCAAGGTTATCCATGTTTCCCTTAGTTGTGGAAATTATCTCTAATGGGTCATGGAATCCACCAATTGTTGTTTCTACTAATCTCATGAATATCGGGCTGGAGATACTTTATTTTTGTGATCATGGAGGAGATTGTGAAATTATTCTATGGAATGGATATGATGGGTTCTCCCTTATCATGGTTTGGGATGATCCTAGGTTGAAATTTGTTTTGGTACCATGGAGATCTTTGGTTTGG
Source organism: Viscum album (assembly GCA_963277665.1). Taxonomy (NCBI): domain Eukaryota; kingdom Viridiplantae; phylum Streptophyta; class Magnoliopsida; order Santalales; family Viscaceae; genus Viscum; species Viscum album. Next base: position 775,826,577 of record OY728166.1, read on the forward strand.
AATCATTTCTCCCCAACCAGGTTTTAATTCCTTTTATGGCTTGGAACCCTTAATTGTCTGACCACCCATGATTGGGTGTTGAAAAGGATCTTGGATTTTATGAATCATTATTTTATTTATGAATTGGATTCGGATAACATTGATCGACTATTCTTCAACTGTAAGCTATATAGGAAGATTTGGAAGTCCTTATTATGCCTCTTGAATGTTGAATTCTATGATAGTTCTTTTAGAGACATTTTATATTAGTGTAATATATTGTTTATTGAGGAATAATTGAGATGTTTTTTGGGAATTCTTGGTCTTGTAACTTTGGAATATTTTATTTTTATGGAAAGATTTTATCAGTTACATGGTTTCTCATATCATTGTGGAATCTTTATTTGGATAAAGTTTGAGCTGACTATTTAATACAATATATATTATTTCAAATAGTTCCCTAATAATAAGGTTTATCAGGATTTGTTTTGAATGTGTTACCTTTTAGGTTCTTTTCTTTGGGATGGATGGAAATTATGATTCGTACTGGGCTGACCTTTGTTCTAGCAGGTTGTTTTTTATTTGGATGGTGGTTGGGATACATGATTGTGAGTGGGTTTCTACTTGTTGGTTGTATTCTCTTGTGGTTTTTGTTTTTATTTTTCATTCTTGGGTTATACGGTTGTGTTGTTTCTAGTTCCAGGGGTATTCTTGTGGTTCGGTTGTGGTGCTAATTGGTTTATAGGGTGTGAGATACTTGTTTTTTGGCCCTGGGTAAGGGTTCTGGCTGTTGGATTGGAGGGTTTTTATGAGGGTATGTTGGAAGGGGTATAAGATACTCTGGTTGGTGTAGGTTCTAGAAATGAATATATGGAGTGGATTGGTTCTTATGTAGTCTATTATTATGCCTTCCTTTTGTTTTCCTTTGGTTCCATCGGTATGTGTTGGGAAAGGCCCATGTGACAATGGGTGATGTTAATCACTAGTGGTGTGTGAGCCCCCTCCCACCGCACACCCCCCAGATCCCCCTCCCCCTCTCCTTCCTGTATCCCTCACCCTCCACAATGCACAACCCCCCTCACCCCTACAACCCCCACCATGAACAGCCACCCCCTTACAGCCCCCCCAAAGGCAACACCGCTCCCACTATACAACCCCCCAATCACATTGCACACACCCCTACAGCCCCCACCTCCCACTACACAACCCCCCCATAGCCACCCCTCCCACTACGCAACCCCACCTCCCCACAACCCCCCCCCCCCCACTACACACCCCCCTCCCCACCAACCTACCCCTATAGTCCCCACCCCCAACCCCCACAGCCCCCTCACCCCCTACAACCCCACCCTACATATCCCCCTCTACAGCCCCCCACTGCAAACCCCCCCACTACACACCCCCACACCCCCCAAAACCAACCCCCTCTCACTACATATCCCCCCACTCCCACTACAAACCACCATACACCCCGCATAGCCAACCCCTCCCACTACATAGCCCCCCCTACAGCCCCCTGCAGCCCCCCTCCCTCACCTCCCCCTACTGCCCCCACCCCCCACATTGCACATCCCCCCTCACCACTTGTATCCCCCACCCTCCACACCCACCCCCCTACAGCCCCACCCCCACTGCACAACCCATCTATAGCCAACCCCCTCCCACTGCACAACCCCCCTACAACCCCCTCCCACTACACAACCCCCATCCTACCACCCTCCCACTACACATCCCCCCTGTAGCCCAACCAACCCCTCCCATTGCATAACCCCCCCCTATTCCCACTGCACCCCCAAGCCCCCTCCCACTACACAACCCCCCCCCCCCCCCACAGCCCCTCCCACTACAAAGCCCCACATAGCCAACCCCCTCCCATTACACCCCACCCCTCCGATTTCCTCAAAAAAAAATATGAAATAGAGACACATAGTAGGTCTCCCAACCATTTAAGAACTCACTACCATGTTGGATCAATATAATAGTACATCACTAAAATACCAATATAAGACATGAACCATGCTTCTAATCAAAAGGGTCTCAATATAAGACCTAAATAAAACATGACATGTGACTCTATTTGAGGTGGAATAATAAACACTTACATGAAACAAGGATGGATCACAGGTTGGGAAGAAGGGTTCACAAAGAATAGGGGACCTTTCCTTTACATATAATCAAAACAAAAAACAAAAAACAACCTTATCTTCAAAGAAATCAGAATGAAAAAATGAATAAATGGAGGAAGAACATAAAAATCATAACTTACAGATTTGATGTGGAAGAACAAACAATTGGTTGCTCGGAAGAAGGGTCTGCAAGCTGGAACAATGGGAGATCTCGTTAGGGAACAATGTGGGAGGATCCTGATCTGAATTGGGGCTGTATTTGTTTCATTCTATCCCAACGGTTTTTTAAAATTGTTGGTAAATATCATACCCATTCCAATGGTTCCATGAACCGTTGGCATAAGGGGGGAACTTATCACCTATCCCAATGGTTTTTTGAAACTGTTGGGAAAACTATCACTTATCCCAACAGTTATATATAACCATTGGTAAAGGTGTCTCTACCTAGGCCTATCCCAATGGTTTTCCAAACCGTTGGGGAAAACACTCTAATAATTACTATACTAATAGTTTTCAACAAATCGTTGGTATAGAAAACCTATCCCAACAGTTTTTCTAAACGGTTGGGATATAAGTGTTGGTATAAAAGGAATTTCTAGTAGTGTTAATAACATGTGTTCAGAAAAATAATTCTTTTATTCAAATAGGGGTTTGAACATATTGATATCAAATTAATACTTCAATAATAAACAATAGTGATCATGTAATCAATTTCAGGTATGTGTATTTAAATTCTACATTATAATACAAATGCATATAGATTTTTTATTAACTAGATAAAAAATGTATGTTTTTATAGATTTTGAATCTGATAAATACTGTTTGATTACTATGTAATGTTTTTTATTATAGGGATTTTGATTACTTTGGTAGTGTAATATTCTATATTTTCTATTTTTTTACTTTTGACATCAGATTTCTTAAAAAATGACTACTTTTTTTAAAAAAAAGACATAGTTTTTTGCATCGGTTTATCTAATAAACCAACAATGAAAATGTTTTTCCACATTGGTTTATAAGAAAACGACATATAAAACAAGGTTGTGCTCAATTTTCGGTGTTGGTTAATATAATAACCAACACTAAAAACTAATCACAACATCTTTTTCAGCATCAGTTTTTGAAAACCAATGTTGAAAAGATTATATTTTACATTTCCTTTAAAGAAGTTAGTTAAAAACCAACGTCTAAAATGAAAAAAATGATGTTAAATCTAGATTTTTCACCACTGGAGTTCTAGTTCCTGAGGCTGCTGAGGTTTTAGGGGATACCAGATCCTTAAACATTTTAGGATTTTATAGAGTTGGTTCTTCGGGTCTTTTGGCTCATCAAGAAACTGATGGATCAGGTGGTTCCATCGGTATCTATCCTTTTTCTAGGAGAAAATGGGTATTGATGGAGCCTTATTATGCTGATGCATGATGAGTTTACACTCTTGTGGTGTCACGACCCCCTCCCCACAAAGTGTACCCCTTCTGGGACAACAATGTGAGAAGGGAGATAATGACCCCTGAGTCCCGCCTTCAGTAGGCACCAGGTTGGTGACTAGCACCGAGGGTACAGTAAACACACAAATGGGAGGAATTACCCTCTAAGAGAACACATTTGGAAGAGAGAGATAATATAGACACAAAACAAATCTAACTCAGAACTAAAATATAAAAGAAATCCCAAGTGCACATATGTAATGTCATGAAAAACTACAACAACTGGAAGGGGAAAACTGAAAGTACCCAAAAGAATGTAAAAACAACAGCAACCACAATCCCGAATAGCTCCTACAACCCCAAGCTAGTAGATACCAGCTTGATCTAAAACCTACTCTAAGTGACCTGAAAAACAGTTTATATATACATAGGGTGAGTATAGCAGTATACTCAGTATAATCCTCCCCAAAACCTCTCGTGAAAAAGTAAAGGAAGCATGATAAAGCACAGTGAACAACAAGTGAAACTAACTCAGGTATACTAAGTTCCTAACCTCACCATGGGTACTCTCACCAAGTAATGCATATAAGAGTTTATAATATAATAAATAATATCAAGGGTACCCCTATACTACTTAACCACTAGTTTTACACTTTTCCCCAACATCGCACGTCCTAAGAATCACTCTCAAAAAAGGCTTTCCCACAGACACCTGGGCGAAGCACCTCAATATGCACCTCATGCAACACAAAGACCATGTCCACATAAGAAAAGTAACTAGGTAGTTTCTGGGAGCCACCACAGCTTGCATAACATGTTTCATACATTGGTTATTATACCTCAAGACATTACATCCCATACACCGAGTAAGGATCCTCAAGCCATCACAAACTATAAACATTACACCTATAGTAGTCCATAGAAAACTATATCCGTAATATATGTGTGTGAATAAACACAATCCATTACAACCCACTATACACATATATGGGGAAATCTGACCAATGTGCCTACCAGCAGAAGTAACTACCAAGAGAAGAGAGCAAGGCCAAAGTGGGTAGTCAATCATCCATCCTCCCACTAGAATGTTGGGTAAAACACCCCCCAGGGCTCAGAATCCCCAGGGTGTCAGTTTCCCTTACCAACAGGGTGGAGTATCATATAGAAACACAACAAGTATAGAATATACTATACCTCACAACTACACTATGGTCATAACCTAGTCCTAGACTCAACTGCATCTAACGTCACTTGGACTCTGGGCTGCCACTTCTAAGACTAGGTATCCTATAAGCACACAACAATTTAAAGATATTTATTATATTACTTCATTACCTTTTTATCAATTCCACTTTACCTTAATTAATTATTTAATCATTAATTGACCAATAACAATTCCTCATTAAATTTCATTAGCATCACACCCAAAGTCCACTATCCCTTTAAAATGTTACCTGAGCAATTCGTTCCAGCAAGATCCAACCCCATGGGATAACATCATTTATTCAATTATACATTATTGAATTACCTTCCCATATCCCCAAACATTCTAGATAAACATTTTATGCTACTAAAAACAAGGGGGATTGACATGGTGTGTAGATGTACTACCCGTCGTGTCTTCGCCTCCTATAGAAAGAGCATAGACCCATCCTCCCTTGAGAAGCTAAACACGGAAATCACATGGCATACCCCGCGAGTCTTTGACTCTTTTGGAAGAAGGGTAATTAACACCAGCTTCCTTGAGAAGTGGGGAAAAGTAAAGTAGATAATCAACCAATAAGATTCAACAAGCATCCAACAATCACATATATCCCGTTCCATTATTCCTGGTGTCCTCCCCAACACCCACATGCATAAACCAATGCATCTTGCCACTCTAGGCATCATCTGATGCCACAACCAATAGTCCTCTGTGCTTCTACATATCACCACAGCCATCCAAACTCACATCAAAATGCAATAAGAAATAAAAAAAACATTTAACAATTGGGCTCTTGTCCCTTTAACAAATCGAGAGGGTAACTCAGAACCCTTCAAGGAATTATCAAACAATAAGTTCTTTAATCCATCTTGAATTAACCAATTTATTATTCATAGGTTCTAAATTTGGGAAACCTAATTAGTAAGATATAAAAAATAATTAAACATGCTTACTGCGGTAATTTGATTAACATCAAATTACAACAAGGAGAACTAGATTAATTTTCAGGTCTCTTTATCTTTTAACCAAACAATTATCAATTTATTACGGTTTATGTTCATCACCAATGATATAGTTGCACGTAAAAGAAGAGAGAATAAATGAATCCCCTACCTCAAACGGTTCTTGACATTCTCTAAAGGAGAATAGTCCACACAACGGGTTACGATCCTCCTCTCATGACAACTGCATCCCCCTGAGGATGTCACAGTACGACCGCACCAACCGAAACCCAAGAAAACTCCATTAGAAGCACGTAGATCACATGCTATAATATAGAAAAGAGAAACAAGAGAATATGAAACCCAAAATAACGATGATAAAACATACCTTATATCGAAGATTGATCGATACAGCTTGGTTGCATCAAAACAGAGTAGAACCAATCTGAGGAGGAAAGTTTGATTATGCAACTCTTATGAGAAGTAATGGGTTGTTAGAGTATCTCACACCTGAGAACAAGGAGAAAGAATTAGGGAGGAAGATATCCCATCCCTTTAGAATATTTAATGGAGTGATGGTTTAAGATACACTTAATTTCCCATTCAAAGTGGATCTCATTAAACCACATGGTTTGACCAAGTAAAAACATCCCGAGCCTCAGGGATAATTAATATATGAGTTATGTCCTTTGAATCGACCTTAGAGTCCTTAAAAAGAGGCTTTAAATGCATTTTACGTCAAAGGAAACGTTAAAGGGGTGAAACTGTAGGAAGCTGGAAACATTGTTCACCGTTGGAACCTCACTGTTCTAGAAACACTGTTCATGAACCTCACCATTCTGGAAACACTGTTCATGAACATCACTGTTAAAACCTCATGGTTATAGAAACACTTTTCATAAACCTCACCATTAGAACCTCACTATTCTAGAAACACTGTTTATGAACCTCACTGTTCTGGAAACACTATTCATGAACCTCACTGTTGGAACCTCCCCATTCTGGAAACACTGTTCACCTAAGGTTACTGTTGCACTGTTCACAACGGTCTACTATTGTAACTATTCATAAAAGACTAATGTTGACACTGTTCACCTATGGTTACCATTGCACTATTCACCGAAGGTTAATGTTGACACTGTTCACCTAAGGTTACCATTTCACTGTTCATAGAAGGTTAATGTTGACACTGTTCACCTATGGTTACCATTGCACTATTCATAGAAGGTTAATGTTGAAACTATTCACCTAAGGTTACCATTGCGTTGTTAATAGAAGGTTAATGTTGACACTGTTTACCTAAGGTTACCATTGCACTGTTCACAATGGTCTACCGTTCGAACTGTTCACAGAAGGTTAATGTTGACACTGTTCACCTATGGTTACTGTTGCACTGTTCACAATAGTCTACCATTGGAATTGTTCACCTAAGGTTACCGATGCACTATTGAAAATGGTCTACCATTGGAACTATTCACCGAAATGGAAATTTGGCAAAGTGTTGGGGATAAGTCACCTTGACCTCTCGGAACACCTCAAACACCATATTTTCACAAAGGAATAGAACAGAGAGGTCTGGGCCATTATATTAGATACCTCTCAAAACATTCTCATCCTCGAGAATTCAAAACCCACCTAAAGGGAATGTGAAACGGGGTCCGAACAACCACCCATCGAGATACCTCTCAAAAGGGAGCAAGCCACAAGAAGCAACAAAAGAAATTCATATTATAAACATGAAAGGTCTAACCACTAATGGGACATTGTTACATGAAAAGAGTTAAACATCAAACAAATTTGGGTACTGAGCCCGTATCTATGACTCACGTTCCTAGGTGCTCTCCTCCATGCCATCGTGTCACCACAAGACATGAACCAAGAGGATAGAACACTCACACAACACCTTCTCCTTGAGGTCTTGGATCTCTAAAGGTCGCTCCTCAAAGGTTTCATCATCATCAACATCGATCTCTCCCCAATCGATGAAATGAGAGTCATCATGAAGATAACGACGGAGTTGTGATACATGGAGAACATCATGTATCCGACTCATCTGGTGGGGAAGTACTAATGAATATTCCACAGTTCCAACATGAGTTAACACCTCAAAAGGCCCAAAAAAGTGGGGAGAAAGCTTACTCCCACGACCAAACCTTCACTCACCATGATGGAGAGTCACCATTAGAAACACATGATCCCCAACATTAAACTCTAAGGGTCTCCTCCTTTGATCAACATATGATTTCTAATGATCTTGTTCTATCTTTATCCTATCACGAATCAACTGAACCATCTCGGTTTTATTCTACACTAGTTCCAGTCTAAGATTTTCTAACTCTCCGAACCCAGTCCAGCACAACGTAGAATGGAAAGGTCGGACATGCAAGGCTTCAAATGGTGACATAACAATAGTGGAGTGAAAAATTTTATTGTAAGAGAACTCCACCAAGGGTAAGTGCCTCATCCATGAACCTCCAAAATCAAGAACACAAGAGTGTAACATGTCTTCAAGAGTCTGGATGATTTGCTCTGTCTGACCATCCATTTGAGGATGAAAAGCAGTGCTAAGGCATAGTTGAGAACCAAAATCATGTTGGAGACCTCTATACACCCTGGGGGTAGAATGAGGATCTCGATCAAAAATTATTGTCCTTGGGACTCCATGAAGTCTCACCACCTCCTCTAGATACTGCCTCAACAAAACTTCCACTGAGCTCGACTCCTTGATCACTATGAAGTGGGACGATTTTGTTAAATGATCCACTACCACCCAAATAGCATCATGTCCTCCCAGATCTTGAGGTAAACCAGTCAAAAATTCCATTAAGATTTCCTCCCACTTCCACTGAGGAATCTCTAATGGCTGGAGAAGACCACCCAGAACACGGTGTTTGACCTTCACCTTCTGTCAGACCAAACACCGAGACAGAAACTCTGCAACCGTATGCTTCATCCCTGGCCACCAAAACTGGCTCCTCAAGGCTCGATACATCTTTTTCATGCCAAGATGCACCGCTAAAGGAGAATTATAAAACTCTCTGAGAACCATCTCATGCATCTTCAAAGGAACAAAAAGACTTATTTTATAAAACACTCGGTGTTGTTCATCCTCCTACCAACCATCAGGGGCCTCGCCACAAACAACTCGGTCTCTCCCGACCTCTACCTCTAGATCCCCAAACTGGGACTCTTTGACCTTCTGAATTATGGATGAATCTACCATCATCTGAAAAAGACAACCTCTACCCTCAACTTCTCCCATTTAAAGATGTAATGCTGACAGTTCTTTCATTACTCTCCAGGAATCACCGAATTCACGCACAGAATCACTACGCAACATTCGAATCAGTGTATCAGCTATAGAATTACCCTTTCTTGGTGTATACGATATTTTGAAGTCGTATTACTATAAGAACTCCATCCACCGACACTGTCATAAGTTCAAGTCACGTTGGGAGAAAACATACCTCAAACTCTTATGATCGGTGAAAACCACAAAGTGCTCGCCAATGAGGTAGTGTCTCCACAACTTCAGAGCAAACAAAACGACTACCAACTCAAGATCATGGGTGTCATAGGTACATTCATGGGGGTGCAACTGCTAAGTCCCATAAGAAACAACTTACCTCTACTGTATAAGAACACAACCTAAACCCAGATGCGAAGCGTCGTAGAAAACATCAAACTGAACACCCTCAACTGGAAGACAAAGAACTGAATCACTTACTAACTTATCCTATAGATAATTGAAAGTTGTATAACACTGATCAGTCCATATATATGCTATATCCTTCCTGGTCAAAGCTGTTAGAGGAGTCGTAACTCTTGAGAAATTGGCTACGAACCTTCTGTAGTAGCCTATGAGACCAATGAAACTTCGCACCTCTGACACTGTATTGGGGGATTCCCAAGACACAAATGCTTCTATCTTCAATGGATCCACAACTACTCCCTATTGGAACACAAAATTCCCCAATAAACAGACTTCTCGATCCCAAAACTCACACTTCAAAAACTTCCAAAATAGCTGATGTTGTTGAAGAACTCCCAAAACGACGTGTAGATTCCCTGCATGCTCCTCCTCAGATGTGGATTACACAAGGATGTCGTCAATGAAAACCACCAAGAACTTTTCTAGGAACTCACGAAACATTACATTCATCAATCCCATGAACACAGCTGAAGCATTCATCACACCGAACATCATTACAATGAACTCATAATGCCCATGACGACAACAAAAAATAGTCTTTGGGATATCCTCATCCTTCACATGCATCTGATGATATCCTGACCGCAAGTCGGTCTTTGAGAACCAACTTTCACCCTTCAGTTGATCGAATAAATCATTAATACATGGAATAGGATAGTTATTATTCACTATCACTTATTTTAAGCAACGATAATCGACACACAATCGTAAACTTCTATCAGCCTTCTTCACGAACAAAACTGGTTCACCCCACAGTGACACACTTGGCCAAACAAAACCACACAGTAACATACCGTAAATATATATACATAGCTCTCATAACTTATAAGGGGCTATCCTATATGGATACATATATATAGGAGACACTCAAGGTTGTAGCTCAATCCCAAACACGATCTCTCGTCAAGGGGGTAATTCTACAACCTCTTCTAGAAAGACATCAAGGTACTCTTCTACGACCCTAGGAAACGCCAACTGTTGAACCTCTGAAGAACTCAACATCATCTCAGCAATCATAGATGATAAGGATGGAACGTGCCTATGACCCATCCAAGGATCTCTCTCACCAACGAACACCACCAACTCTCCATCCGCACCAAAGAAAATGACCTTCTTCCTGAATAAATCCACGATAGCCTGTACCGAATACCACCAATCCATGATGAGGATGAAATCATATGGTTGTATTCATAGACATAGAAAATATTCCCAAGATCGGTGTTGCCCCAAAACTAGCTCACAATTTCTATGTACTTCAAAAAAGTCAACCCGACCTCTAACTGGCATAGTAAACGCTAAGGGAACTGGAAGTCTCTATACCTCAAGTCCCAAAGCATGGACAAGGGTAGGTGATATGAAGGAGTTTGTCACTCTTGAATCAAAAAAGGCATACACCAAGGTATAAAACTAGAATAGGGTACCTCGAATGACGTCTGGCTCGCCTAGAGCTGGTAACGCTAGAGCATGAAGCTGACCATGACCTCCTCCACGACCTCTCTGACCCTGATGACCACCACCACCATAGCCGCGCTCTACTATCTAATGATAGGGATAATCATGGGGTTGTCTTCTGCCTTCCCCATCTACCCTTTGCTAATATAAAGCTGGTGTAACCTCCTGCTACTACTGTGGATGGAACTGTCTTAATGGAGGAACCTGGAGCATAACACCTGGTGCACGATGACTAATCTGAAAGGTCGAGAACTCCCACTACTGATGATGTCGACCACCATAAGAAAAATAAGTACCCGATCCCTTGGAATAAGACTGAGAGTTTCTGCCTATGGAGAAACGAGATGTGAAGGGCTGGGACCTACCCCCCAGTAGAACAAAAACTCTTCTGCCCTGAAAACTGGGAACCCCAGACCACAACTCTTCTTTGTGATGAATCATGATGACTCCCCTCTCATGATGATCCGATTCTGGACAAAGTCCTCTCGAAAACCTATGCCCTCACCAACACCTCAAGATATGTTTTTAGTATAAATAGGGTGACCTAGCACTGGAACTCTAGACACAAATCCTCCTCGAAATGCCTCACTCTAGCCTCCTCATTTGGTAGTAGGTCCGAAGAATATCATAAAAGGTTCCTGAAATAGATCCCAAACTCTCGAACACTAGAGCTCCCCTGTCAAAGGTTAAGAAGATCATGGCTACAGGACGCCTTCGTAGTCGAAGAATGAAACTCGACTCTAAACATGTCTCAAATCTCCTCCCATGAGATTGCTGACTCCTCACTATCCCTGAGGAATAAGAACCACCACTGCCTCGCTTCTCCACGCAGCATCGTCACAACCAAGGACACCCAGTGCTCCTTATGAGCACAGATCGAACTGAGGACTATCTCGACCTCCTCCAACCAGTCTTTCTTGACTACATCTGAAATAGAGCCCTTGTACTTTTATAGACTCTGGTGCTGAAACTCTCAGAGTGTCTTCCTCCAAGTGTCATCGTCGTCAACCTCTACCCTATGGCGATATGCTGGAACAGCCTACTGAACAACTTCTGTGCAAACCTGACGAGGACGCCGACCTGGAGCCATACCTATAAAATAACAAACCATTAGAGCTCTTAAACCGGGAATATGGAAGAATAAACATTAATTAATTAATTGTTTTTTTCATTTATTTTAGGTTAACCTATCCCAAGGTCCACACATTCAAACAAAGTCACAAAGAAGAATGATGAATGATAATTTCCTAGGTCTCTACCCTTCAACTAGTATCACCTCGTTTAGTAGCCATTATAAACATAAAGCTATGTACATCAGATCATAGGGGTCCCTAAAAGCCTATGTCTTAGCTGGTCTCCAGTGTTTACATAACTTGCTAAACATGAATGGCACCATTGCCCTACCAACCAATGCAACCTCACTTGTGCATAACTCCAAACTTCATCATATCCTTCAACCTCCCTCTGATACCACTCTAGCACGACCCCCTCCCCACAATGTGTACCCCTCCTGGGCTGACAATGTGAGAAGGGAGATAATGAACCCCAATTACCACCTCCAGTAGGCCCAGGGTTGGCGACTAGAACCAAGGGTATAGTAAACACACAAATGGGAGGCATTACCCTCTAAGAGAACTAATGTGGAAGAGAGAGATAAGATAGACACCAACCAACTCCAACTCAGAACTGAAATATAAAAGAAAACTATAGTGCACATATGTAATGTCATGATAAACTACTACAACTAGAAGGGGAAAACTAAAAGTACCCAAAAGAATGTAAAAACATGAGCAACCACAATCCCGAAAAGCTCCTACAACCCCAAGCTAGTAGAAAACAGCTTGATCTCCAACCTGATCCAAGTGACCTGAAAAATAGTTTATATATACATAGGGTGTGTATAACAGTATACTTAGTAGGATCCTCCCCGAAGCCTCTCGTGCAAATGTAAAGGAAGCATGCTAAATCATGGTGAACAATAAGTGAAACTAACTCATCACCTAAACAAGTATACTAAGTTCCCAACCTCACCATGGCTACTCTCACCAAGTAATGCATACAAGAGTATATAATATAATAAATAATATAAAGGGTACCTTGCTACTACTTCACCACTGGTTTTCCGCTTTTCCCTAACGTCACACGTCCTAAGCATATCTCTCCAAAAAAGATTGCCCGCAGACACCTCAGCGAAGCACCACAACATGCACCTCATGCAACAAAACCACCACATCCATGTAAGAAAAGTAACCAGGTAGTTTCTAGGAGCCACCACAGCTCACATAACATGTATCATACAACGAGTATTATACTTCAAGATATTACAACCCATACAACAAGTAAGGATCCTCAATCCATCACAGCCTATACACGTTACACCAATAGTAGTCCATGGAAAACTATATACAAAATATATTTGTGTGAATAAACACAAGCCATTACATCCCTCTACACACATATATGGGAAAATCTAACCAATGTGCTTGCCAGCACAAGTAACTACCAAGAGAAGAGAGAGAGGCCAAAGGGGTTAGTCACCCATCCATTCTCCCACCAAAATGTTGGGGAAAACACCCCCCAGGGCTCAGAATCCCTGGTGTGTCAGTTTCCCTTACCGATAGGGTGGAGTAGCGTATAGAAACACAAAAAGTAAAAAATATACTATACCTCACAACCACACTATGGGCACAACCTAGTCTTAGAATCAACTGCAGCAACTATCTCTTGGACTCCAGGCTGCCACTTCTATGACTAGGTATCCTATAAGCACACAACCATTTAAAGATCTTTAATAGATTACTTCATTACCTTTTTATCAGTTCCACTTTATGTTAATTAATTCTTTAAACATTAATTAAATAATTAAAATTCCTCTTTAAATTTCATTAGCATCACACCCAAAGTCCATTTTCCCTTTAAAATGTTACCTGACCATTTCGTTTCAGCAAGCTCAAACCCCATGGGATAACATCATTTATTCAATTATACATTATATAATTACTTTCCCATATCCCCATGAATTATAGAAAAAAATTCTATGCTACTAAACACAAGGGGGATCAACACGGTGAGTAGATGTACTACCCATCGAGTCTTTGCCACCTATAGCAAGAGCGTAGACCCATCCTCCCTTGTGAAGCTAAACATGAAAAGCATGTGGCATACCCCCCACGTCTTCTACTCTTTTGGAAGAAGGGTATGTAAGACTAGCTACCTTGAGCAGTGGGGAAAAGTAAAGCAGATACTCAACCAATAAGAATCAATAAGCATTAAACAATCACATCTATCACGTTCCATTATTCCTGGTGTCCTCCCCAACACCCACATACATACACCAATGCAGCTCGCCACTCTAGGCGTCATCTACTGCCACAACCAATAGGCCTCCATGCCTCTACATTTCACCACAACCATCCAGGATAACATCACAACACAAGCTGTCGTAGAACAAACATCGTAACAATTGGGCTCTTGGACCATTAATAATCAAGAGGGTAACTCAGAACCCTTCAAGGAATTATCAAACAATCAGTTCTTTAATCCATCTTGAATTAACCGATTTATTATTCATAGGTTCCAAATTCAGAAAAACTAATCAGTAAGCTATCAAAAATAATTAAACATGCTTACTGCGCCAATTTAATTAACATCAAATTACAACAAGGAGAACTAGATTCATTTGCATGCCTATTTATCTTTTAACCAAATAATTATTAATTAATTGTGGTTTATGTTCATTACCAATTTACATCAAGAATGAACATCTAAACAAAGTAAGCATAGATATCAGACTATCTAGAAAAACAATTGGAAATAACATACAATTGATATCAATTTATTTATCTAGATCAAATATTTATTATGTCAATTCCAATATCATCCAGTGGGATAAAACATGCTAACGATACAGTTTCACATAAAATAAGAGAGAAGCAGCGAATCCCCTACATCAAATGGTTCTTGACGTTCTTTATATGAGAATAATCCACATAATGGGTCACGATCCTCCTCTTGCGATAACCGCATCCACCCAAGGATGCCACAGTACGACCGTACCAACCGAAACCCAAGAAAACTTCATTAGAATCCTGGAGGTCACATGATATAATATGGAAAGGAGAAACCAGAGAAGATGAACCCCAAAATAATGACAATAAAACATACCTTATATCAAAGATTGATCGATAGAGCTTGGTTGCATCAAAACAGAGCAGAACCAATCCGAGGAGGAAAATTTGATTTTCCAACTATTATGAGAAGGAATAGGATGTTCAACCATCTCACACCCTAGAACAAGGAGAAACAATTAGGGAGGAAGATATCCCATCCCTTTAGAAGACTTAACGGAGTGACTGTTTAAGATACACTTAATTTACCATTAAAAGAAGATCGCATTAAACCACACGGTTTGACCAAGTAAAAACATCCCAAGCCTTAGGGATAATTAATATAGGAGTTATGTCCTTTGAATCAGCCTTAGAGTCCTTGAAATGAGGCCTTAAATGAATTTTACGTCAAAAGAAATGTTAAAGGGCTGAAACAGTAAGAAGTTGGAAACACTGTTCACCGTTGGAACCTCACCGTTCTAGAAACACTATTCATGAACCTCGCCATCAGAACCTCACCATTCTGGAAAAAAAATTCATGAATCTCACTATTGTAACCTCATGGTTCTGGAAACACTGTTCATGAACCTCACTGTTGGAACCTCACCATTCTGGAAACACAGTTCACCTAAGGTTACTATTTCACTATTTACAACGGTCTACCATTGGAACTGTTCACAGAAGGTTAATGTTGACAGTATTCACCTAAGGTTATCGTTGCACTATTCACAGAAGGTTAATGTTGACACTGTTCACCTAAGGTTGCCGTTGCACTATACACAGAAGGTTAATGTTGACACTGTTCTTCTAAGGTTACTATTGCACTATTCACATAAGGTTATTGTTGACATTGTTCACCTAAGGTTACCATTACACTATTCATAATGGTCTACCGTTGGAACTGTTCACAGAAGGTTAATGTTGACACTATTCACCTAAGGTTACCATTGCACTATTCACAATGGTCTACCATTGGAACTGTTCACAGAAGGTCTCAGTTGCACTATTCACAATGGTCTACCATTGGAACTATTCACCTAAGGTTACCGATGCACTGTTCAGAATGGTCTACCGTTGGAACTGTTCACCAAAATGGATGTTTT
This sequence comes from Viscum album, assembly GCA_963277665.1. Taxonomy (NCBI): domain Eukaryota; kingdom Viridiplantae; phylum Streptophyta; class Magnoliopsida; order Santalales; family Viscaceae; genus Viscum; species Viscum album. Next base: position 775,842,627 of record OY728166.1, read on the forward strand.
TCATCATGTTGGGGATAAGTCCCCTTGAACTTCCAAAACACCTCAAACACCATATTTTCACAAAGGAATGGACCAGAGAGGTCCGGGCCATTATATGTGGGATAACTTCTAGTAGCTGTTCAGTGAGGAGTACTACCTCTTGTTTCCACCCAGTTTAAATCTAGGAGCTTATAGAGTTGTTCTTGGGAGGTATGATGGTGGTTGAGTACATGACGAGCCTCATAGACCTTACATGCTACTCTCTTTACAAGATCTATTATGGATACTTCCGGGCATGAAATTTTGATTAGGGGCTCCATAGAGAAACCTGTTCCAGTTTAGTTCCCTAGTGCATCCCCACCTATGTTGGGTGTTGGAGTGGGAACTAGTGATAGAGATATTTCTATTAGAGGGATTCACCATAGTTGGAGTTGGAAGTTTGTGTCATAGAGTGAAGTCATCTATAGAATCTAGCAGGAAGTAGTCGATGGGATCTCGGTGTTGGAAAACCTATCATGAGTAGACCTAGGGATGTTGTCATATAGACATGGGAAGCACAAAGCTCAAATGTAGCCCATGGAGGTACGATTTTATTCTTGTAATGAGTGAAGTCATATGGAATGGAATTTCCTAACCAGACGTGCTAAGCCACCCCAATAGATAGCTGATGGACTGCCATGGTAGAGGTAGTTCCATGATCAAGGATCTCCCAGGCATGGAAAGGGTGGTCCCTAGGGAGGTAGAGTTGGAATAAGAGCATGAGGAGATGAATGTAGAGGATGATTCTATATAACGTCTCGTAATTTCCATGTAATTTTTTTATTTATATAGAGTTATTTTGCGACTGTGAAATTTGACGACACGTGATTCTGAGGTCTAGAGAGCCCTGTACAAAATTTTGAACTTTTTTAAGTTACGTCCAGTAAACATGTGAGAAATATTTTAGATCTTTTGAACCACCTCTTAGATAAAAAATCTGAGGGCACTTTTTAATTTAGAATGCTGGGATTTTTCTAGAAATTCCATAACTTTGGCTGGAAAGGGCTGAATAGAAAAGTTATTTTTTGGACATTTCGAGAAAAATAATAAAATACTTTAATAGAATTATTTTATTTTATTTCACACTTTTGAGTGGCGGATGACGACACTATATGGATGTGACATGGTGGTGACGATGTGCATTAGTGAGGCTCATAAATGAATCGTTAAACTCATAGTTTAACAATGATTTAATGGTGCATAATAGCGAAGCTGTTTCATAAATGAAACAGCGTAATGACGCAGCGTTTCATCATAATGGAAACACTGTGATGTGATCCTATTTATAGATAAACACACTGGATAAATATAGATGAGAAATTTGGAGGATTCTATGGCGAACCTATGATATAATTGCACACCAGTGAAGGATGATGAACACCGGAGGATCTTCACCACTTGTGACGCCTTTCAAAGACCGGAACCGAGAAGCGACGTCGATGTCTTAACCCCTTGAGGACGAATGCCGCAAAATTAGACATTATAAGAGGTAGAGGTTTGTTTTGTTTAAATACCTTCCCCATTCTTCTTTCTTTTAAAACAACAGATGCAGATAAACCCATGAACAAGTTGATTCGTAAGTTTCTCATTCATGCAAGAGGGTATCTTTGGGGGTTCAATGCTGGGATTGATTTATTTTGGTTTGAACTTCACTCACAGAAACCTCCCTAGTTTTTATCCTCTGATGCGGAGGGCGCGAGCTGACCCAAACAAGGCCCAAGCCCCTCTTCATGTTCGTTCCTTGTGATCAGTTCTTTAAAATTTATGACAATGTGGATATGGATTTATCATAGTGAAGAGGGAATCCCCTAGAGCCCGTAAGTTCAAATTGTGTGAAAAAAAGTCCACTAGAGTGCGTCTGGTGGCCCCGCGAGGCCACGACCAGCATGCTGGTGCCGACTGCATGCCCGACAGAGAAGTGGCGGGCCGCCAGCCGAAGGAGGGGGCACACCCCGATGGCGCGCCTGGGTGCCATAAGACATGGATGAAATGGGCCATGGCGCCAGAATGGGGCTGCGTGGAGAAGTCAACCCTCCATGCGGGTTGCCACGAGGGACGCAACCGATGGTCCCAGCCATGTGAGTAGGTGTTAGACGTGGCTATACCACATCCGAGAAGAAGGGAGATGGTCTGAAATGGAAGGCTGGGGTGAGCCTGGCAGGCCGAGCCCACAGGCCCAGCGGGCCGAACCCCGGGTCGGGTGGGTCCGACCGAGGCGGACCAGACCCAGACCCATTTTGACCCAGTTAGGCTTAAAGGGCCTTATCTTCTAAATAAGATGTTTGTTTGACAAACCATCAATGAATTTTTAATCTTTGGGATGAGGAGTAACTTTTGAGATAATCCACTTGAGTTTTGGAGAATGTTAAAGTACGTCCAGGTTGTATTGAACATGAATCCGACCGGGCCCTCGGTACTAAATGACCTATAACTTACGGAACGAGTGTCTGATTGACGCATATTCTGTTGTGTTAGAACCCTTATGACATGGAGGTCCTTTGTGTAACTTCTTTGTGGAACTTCATGGTAGTTGAGGTGCGATCAATTTTCTGAGGAGAAGAATTAGGATTTTTCTTGGGGTGAGAGTTAGGATGACTACTCCCTTGATGACTGAAGGCATGAGTATTCCTTAATCCTCTACTCCAGTAGAGACGGGACTCCCCACATCATGGGTGTATGTTAGTTTTCCTCTGAGCAGGTCCTTCTATCCTTGGAGTCGGTACTCCCCTATTGGACTAGGATGTGGGTCCTCTACACTTATCTCACATAGAGTCAGGTACTCCCCTACCAGGTATGGTGAAGGTCGTCTATGTTAGGAGTAGGTACTCACATATCGACCCAAGATGCGGGTCCTCCTTATGTAGTGCTACAACAGAGTTGGTACTCCCCTACAATTCTAGGGCATGTGTCCTCTAACCTGGGGTCGGTACTCCACTGATGTACTAGGGTTTGGGTCCCCCACATCAGATATTTTGATAGAATCGGTTACTATCCTAATTTACCAGGGAACAGATCCTCCAGTCACTGAGTTGTACTCCCCTACCGATTCAGGGTGCGAGTCCTCTTTACACCTTGTTCCAGCAGAGTCGGTACTCCCCTGCCGTACCGAGGTGTGGGTCCTATAGCCTAGGTTTGGTACTCCACTGACGTACTAGGGAGTGGGTCCCCTACAGTGAACAAAATACCAGAGTTGTACTCCCCTATCAGGTAGGGTGCGAGTCCTCACTTATGGAGTAATACTCCCCTGTCTCCGGGTAGCAACGGGGAGCGGGTCCTTCATGGGAGTTAGATCTTCCTTGACTGCATGATACATTTATGAGGAGAGAGCCCCTCCACTTAATGTAATCATTACCAAGGTAAAAGTTAGTGATCCCTCGATGGACTAAGGTGTGGGCCACTTCTTACTGGAGCGATTGAGATATCGTGGGTTAGACTAGAGCAGTGCTCCTTCAACTGAACTCAGTGTCAAGGAGTGTGCCTCTTCACTTGGTTTCCCTTAGTCTTGCCTCAAGTGAAAGACCATGATAGCGAGAACTCTAGTGCCGGGCACTAGAGATAGTTCTAGCAGAAAATTTCTGATGGAGCTTGTCCTTTAGGACTAACCAGTAGGAATGGTTGAGTTGTACCTAATGGAGTACATCTCTCAGATGGGTACCATTAGGGATGACCAACTCGTTGATCTTTGTAATGGATTTGAGGTTAAAGACTTATGTTTCTTTGTGGCTGAGATGACTATATCTGGATGACTGAGGTAAATGTATGGGAATATACCTGAGTAGAGAAGGCTATGCATAGTATTTTTGGATTACTTCGTGGTTTTGGATTTTTAGTTTACTTTGTGGTTATGGATTTTTGGTTATGGATTTATGGTTTACTTCATGGTTATTTGGTGGATTTCTGAGAGACTATCAAGGGTCTTGGGGCCCCCTATTGAGTACTGAGTTACTCACCCCTACACGGGCTTTGGCCGCAAGAATTGTGTCTGGTGAAAACATTCGACGTTTCGATTGATGCGCTCAGGGAGGTGGGACCGATGAACATTACGATGGTGCACTTGGTGGCCTAGGACCAGGTAGGGCCCATTAGGACTTGGAAAACATGACATACTACTTTGGCTTCTAGTAACTTTACAACTCTAGTGATCAAGTGATATTTTCCACAGATGGAATCAATGATCCCTTTATACCTTTCTATTTCCTTTTATTTTGTTTGGATTGTATACTATATTGGTTTCACCACTCAATACTTTACTTGTAGTTGTACTCTAGATTTTGATTACTTAGTGTACACCTTTTAGTTTTTTGGATTTGATTTGTTAGTGCATGTGTGTATAGGTATCCAGGAAAATTCCTTCCACTTGTAGGTTGACACCTTCAGTGTTAGTCACCAAACCCTGGCCTTTGGGAGGTGGTCTTGGGGTATGTCATGCTACGGGCCTCAGGGGATGAGTCATGAAAAAGTGGTATCAGAGGTGGTCTATTATACCTCAATGACCAAGGGTCTATTGTTTTCATTTGTAAGCAATAGTGTTAAGTGTTTCAAGTTTAGATTTTAGGCCAGGGACTCTGGTGTTGGGGTGGAGGTCAACGTATCTGTACACCAGGACTCTGGACACCTGTTACCCAACTCGGTACATGGAAGCACTAGTTGTAGAGAAATGAAGGGAATATGCATCTTGTATTGATGGTTGTGATTCCCATATTACTTCTCAAGTTAGATCTCCATATATACTTATAACTATGGTTAATCTTAACTCATTTCAGGATGCTTCCATGAAGAAAGCTAGGAAAGATAATACAACAATATCATGAGACGTTCTTTTCCGAGTGGATCCTTTAGTGCAAGTAACTGATATAGGGGTGTTACCTTCAGGTGGTGCACTAGTGATGCCACCACACATTGAGCAGCTGTTTCTATCAGCAGTTTAGGGTGAGGATGCGTGCAAGATGAGTTCTCTATATGAGTTTTAGAGGCAGAGGCCTCCCAGGTTTGGTGGCGAGATAAATCCTCAGGTAGCTAAGGATTGTCTTAAGTTAGTTACACATGTCTTTCGCCTAGTGGGAACACCACCAGACTAGATAGCGGTCTTGGAAGAAAGCCTTCTTCAGGGATAATTGGGAAGATGATGGATATGGGCAATTCAAAATCACGATGAGGAAACCCTCACTTGGACATACTTTGAGAAATTCTTCAAAAAGGAGTTCTTTCAGGAAACTTTGCGCTCTATACACATACAAGAGATACTGCACCTATGACATGACATCATGATGGTAGAAGAGTACTCAGAGATATTCACATATCTTTCTTATTACTTTGCAGATATGGTGTGAGACCCTTAATTTAGGGCCTGAAACTTTGAGCAGGGACTAAACTGGGAAATCATGGCATTGGTGATACCTTTCAGCATTCTAATTCATGCTGGGGTACTATAATGATCCTTGGTGGTTGAGAGATTCTTGGAGGAGGAGCAGGTGGATGTGGCCTACGACAGAGGTCACAAAGTAGAGGTTTCTAATGTATCTAGAAGATGAGTGGAAATGGGATCACAGCGTAGTAGGCATACGCATTCCCATACACAGACACGTGGGTCTGTGGCATAGAAGAAGCTCCAAATAGTGTATCATCCACAAGAGAGGCAGTGTTATTCTTATAACGGCTGGTGGAATCTCTCTTGAGATTACCCAACCCCCTGTACTGCTGAGAGGGAGCCACAAGATGAACCTCATTGGTAGAGACTGTTCATGAAGCATAGAGTTCTGCATGTCAGCAGGTGAGGTAGAGGAGCTTGATGAGCAGTAGAGGGTGGTCCTCGCTAGGCTCAGAGAGCTAAATTATGTGGGAAAGTACAGCTGCACGTAGTCATGTATCCTAACCAAGGAGCTCTAAGAGTAGTTTGAGGTACAAACTATTTATTTTCCTTTTCCTCCTTTCTAAATAGACATAGGTGTTGGTTGTTCCTTTTTTTAGCAAGTCCTATTCCATACATTGAGGTTCTGGTTGGACCATGTTCTTGAACCTCATGCTTAGAGACTCCTTATGGAGAAGACCCACTGTTCACACATAGAAATTGATAGTATGACCTGACTCTTAGAGTTGAGAGTTATAGTTGGGATCTCTTAGTCATGGCATTGAGACCTTACGATGTCATTATGGGTATGTACTACTACCGTTCATGCCCAGAATGAGGATATTAGGCAAGAGATGCAGTATATCCATGTGGTGGAGAAAAGATTTCCTTTTTGGAAAAAGGTAAGCCCAGATAACACAGTTTGGACTCTCATAAAGAGTCTCACTTGAGTCATTCTGTGGTGGAAGAGTTAGAACACAATATTTTTTTGCAGTGATGAATAGTTTCTAACCAACCATACTCAGTAGAGATGCCAAAAGTGGGAGTGGTCATGTTCTTGTTTCATCTTTTGGTGAGGCGTCTAGAGTTTCTAGGCAGAGGGCCTAGTAAGACCCAACATTCGCTCATGGGTTGCCCTATTTTGTTAGTAATTAATCCCACATGTTAGCATAAAACTTGAACACATAACATTCTTGGGGGTTTTAACACAGTGCATCCTTGGGTGGATGTGGACTGTGGGGTTCGTTCTGTGATCTGCGTCAGGTTAGCAAGGAGGTGAGTCGCTGAACCCTATGGCCACAGATGAATCGTAGTACTTAGTTATTTTCCCTCTTGTCGTAGCTCAAGAAACATGTGACTATTACAGAATTAAGTTTACCTAGTAAGAGATAGAAATGAGAGTGGTTAATCTCAGTGTTCCTTCATGGTGCATTCTTAGAAGCGGTGTCGAAACTTTTGTTGATCCAGTTTCATCCCGTAAGTTTGGGTTTTGGATTTTTGGGGATGAAAAGTCTAAAGGTTAGAAGGATATAATGTCTCGGAATTTCTGTGTAATTTTTTAATTTATATGGAGTTATTCAGTATGCACTTGTAGGGGGTGTGATATCTCCTAAACGGTAGCTCAGAACGGGAATCTGAGGGCACGATTGCGTCTGGAACGTGCCGTTTACCCTAGGCGAGGTGTAAACTTTGCGGGCACCGGCCTGCGGTGAGAAACGCCACCAGGGGCGTTTTCGTAAATAAGTAGCGAAGTTAGTGTGCGAGCGTCAGCTCAAATAACTTCTGAACGGAGTCTTGGATAGAAAATCTGAGTCCGCTGTTGCGTTCAGAATGGCGCGTTTACCCTAGGGGTGACCTTACTTTTGTTCGCATCGGGTGTCGGGTCTGAGGCTGGTTTGGCGCCGGCGGGCGGCTGATATAAATATCAGCGCCCCCCCTTATCGTTCCTCTCGACGTTCTTCACCGTTATTCACCGCTGATCCGCCGAATCGAGAAAACAAAGCGCCAACGAGCTCGGAATTTGACGGCGGATGTTCCAGGAGCGCGCGACGGAAGCTCTAGAGCGCGGATCTAAAGCAGAACGTCGGCGTTTCGCCCGCGAGGTAGGCGGTTTGAGTTTTACAATCTCGGATCCCATTTTGTTGTTGGTTTTCTTCAAATCATTATAAGGGTTGTATAGTTTGGGTCCCGAGGTTTTCGAAACATATTTTGGATCTGATTTTGGAGCACCGAGGTGCTCCAGGGGGTCCCCGGATGTTTTCTGGTAGAAATCCTGGATTCTGGCGGCGGCCATAGCGGAATCCGGCGAGGCAGGGTGGTGGCGCGGCGACGGCACGGTGGTTTCCGGTGATGGCGGCAGCGGCACGGCGAAATCCGGTGGTGACGCGGTGGTTTCCGGTGAGACTGGCGGTGGTCCGGCCAGGATTTTTCGGGGGTTCTTTAAACCCCAGTCACTTGCAAACCGAAACTCCAATTTGATGACACGTGATTCCGAGGACTGGAGAGCCCAAAACGGAATTTTAAACTTTTTTTAAGTCATGTTCAACAAATGAATGAGTTGGATTTTCTATCTTTTGAAACATCACATGGATCAAAATTCTGAGGGCACCCTTGAATTCAGAACATCAGGATTTGCCTAGAAATGACTTAACATCGGCCGGTAAGGGTCAGAGAGAAAAGTTATTTTTCAAACATTTTGAGAAAAATAATAAAATAATTTAATAGAATTATTTTCTTTTCTTTCTCACTTTTGAGTGGAGGACAGTGACACTGCGTGGCTGTGACATGGTGGTGATGATGCACGTTAGTGAGGCTCATCAAGGGCTTATTAAACTTGCAGTGTAACAATTCATTAATGGTGCATAATAGAGATGTTGTTTCATAAATGAAACAACGTAACGAGGCTTCATCACATCATAATGGGAATGTAGTGACATAATTCTATTTATAGATCAACACACTGGGGAAATATAGATGAGAAATTTGGAGGATTCTCTGGTGAACCTCTTACAAAATTCCACCCCTGCAAAGAACGAAAAACACCAGTAGATCTTCACCACCTGCGACGACTTTTGAAGATCGGATCCAAGAAGTGATGTCAACGTCTTAACCCCTTGAGGACAAACGTCACGACATCAGACATCATAATATGTAGGGGTTTGTTTTTTTAAAGGCCTTCCCTATTCTTCATTCTTTTAAAATGACAGATTTGGATCAGCCCATGAACAAGTTGATCCGCAAGTCCCTCGTTCATGCGGGAGGGTATCTTTTGGGGGTTCAATGTTGGGATTTATTAATTTTGGTTTGAACTGAACTCCCCAAAACCTCCTCATTTTTTATCCTCTAACGCAGAGGGTGCGGGCCGATGCGAACAAGGCCCAAGCCAATCAACATGTTCATTCCTTGTGATCAACTCTTTGAAATTTATGACAAGTCTAATAAGGATCTGTCGTAGTGAAGAGGGTATCCCTTGGAGGCCAAAGGTGAAAACAATGCAAAAAACTGGCCACTAGAGTGTGTCCGACGGCCTAACGAGGCTACGGCCAGCGCACGACAGCGCCAACTGCATGCTTAATGGAGAAGAGGTGGGGTGGTGGTCCGGATAGTAGCCAGGTGTGGAGGCATGCCCCAGCGGTGGAATCCATGGCCGCGATGGGCCATGACGCTGGAGTCCTATGGTGCCAGCATGGAGTCGCGTGGAGAATTCAACCCACTATACGGGTTGCCGTGTGGGACGCGACCGGTGGGCCCGACCGCGTAAGCAGGTGCCAGATGAGACTATGCCACATTTGGGAAGAAGGGGGTTGGACCATAATGGCAGGCTTGGATGAGCTTGGCGGGATACACTACCAGGAGGGCTGGACCGATTTGGCCGGCCTAGCGGGCCGAGTCGACTAGGGTTGGGTTTGTCTGACCGGACCCAGGCCCATTTCAACCCATTTACACTCAATGAGCCTTATCTCCTAAACCAGATGTCCATTTAATGAACTATCTATGGCGCTGAAATACTTGGGAATAGCTGGTCATTTTGAGATACTCCACTTGAGTTTTCGAGAATGTGGAAGTATTACTAGGTTGGATTGAACACAAATCCAACCGGGCCCTCAGTTCTAAAATGCATATAACTTATAGACTGGGTGTCCGATTGACACGTTTTCTATCATGTTGGATCCCTTATGACATGGTTTTCCATCAGGTTACTTCTTTGTGGAACTTCATAGTAGTTTAGGTACAAACGATAGCCTAAGGGGTAGAACCACGGTGTTTCTTGTGGTGATAGTTACGATGACTACTTCCTTGACGACTCAAGGCACATGTATTCCTTACTCCTCTTCTCTGGTAGAGACGAGACTCCCCAAGTAATGGGTACATGTTAATTTTATTATAACTAGGTTCTTCTGTCCTTGTATTTAGTACTTCCCTATTGGACTAGGGTACAAGTCCTCCATAATTAACTCACATTGATTCAGGTAACCCCCTACTAGGTTGGGTGCAGGTCCTCTATGTTTGGAGTAGGTACTCCCCATCGATCCAGGGTGTGGGTACTCCTTACACAGTGCTACGGTAGAGTCAGTAGCCCCTGACATTCCAGGTTTTTGGTCCTCTAGAGTAGGGTCAGTACTCGCCTGATGTACTAGGGTGCAGGTCCCCCACAGTAGATATTGTGACAGAGTTGGTTACTCCCCTACTTTACCAGGGAACAGATCCTCTAGTCATTAAGTTTTACTCCCCTCATGATTTGGGGTGTGGGTCCTCTTTACACATTGTTCCAACAAATTCTATACACCCCTTTCATGTCAGGGTGTGAGTCCTCTAGCTTAGGGTCGGTACTCCCCTGACATACTAGGGCGCATGTCCCCTACAGTGAACAAACTACTAGAGTTTACTCCCTTACCAGGTGGGGTGCTGGTCCTCACTTATGGAGTAGTTCTCTCCTATCTCCGGGTAGAAATGGGGAGTGGGTCCTTTATGAGAGTTGGAGCTCCCTCAACTACATGACATAGTTACGAGTATCAGACCCCTCCACTTGATGTAATCGATACCAAGGTAGAATTTATTTCTCCCTCAATGGACTGTGGTGCTGGCCACTTCTTACTGGAGTGACTGATATATCGTGGGTTAGACTGGATCAGTGCTCCGCCAACTAAATACAGTGTCAGGGAGTGGGCCTCTTCACTTGGTTTCCCTTGTTATTGACTTGACCCAAGACCATGACAACGAGACCTCTAGTGTTGGTATCTAGAGTCCGTTCTAGAAGAAAATTTCTAATGGAGCACGTCCTTTTAGACGTAGCATTAAGAATGGTTGAATTGTACCTGATGGAGTGCATCTCTCAAACGGGTGCCATCAAGGATGGCCATCTCATGGAGCATGTACTCTTGATCCTTTAGTTACACTTTGAGCCTTCTTTAGAAATCCTGGTAATGGATTTGAGGTTAGATCCTTATGGTTCTTTGTGTCCAAAATGAGTATATCTGAATGAACTAGGTATATGTATGAGAATATAACTGAGTAGAGATGACCATGCATAATCTTTGTGGTTTACCTCGTGGTTTTGGATTTTTGGTTGTGGATTTGTGGTTTACTTTGTGGTTTTGGATTTGTAGTTTACTTCATGGTTATTTTTTGGATTTTTGAGAGACCATCGAGGGTCTTGGGTCCCCCTACTGAGTAATGAGTTACTCACCCATACACGGCCTTCGCCCGTACATGTTGTGTCTGGTGAAGAAGTTAGACTTTTAAATATAGGTTCTTTGGTAGACAAGATTGACAAATGTTACTATGGTGTACTTGGGGGATTAGGACTAGAAAATGCCTAGTAGGACCAGGAAGACATGACAAACTAATTCGGCTTCTAGTAGCTTCACTACTTTAGCGATTAGGTGGGATTTTTCTACATATGGCCATCAGTGCTCCCTTTGTACTTTGCTATTTACAGTTCTTTTGTTGGACTTATATACTTTCCTGATTTCACCACTCAGTGCTTTACTTTCTATTGTACTTTGATTTCCGATTACTTAGTTTTCACCTTTCATCTTTGTGGATTTGATTTGTGAGCATGTGTGTGTACATGTATTTAGGAAAATACATCCCACTTGCAGGTTGAAATCTTCAGTGCTATTCGCCAACCCTCGGCCTTCAAGAGGCAGGCTTAGGGTATGTCCTGGTATGGGCCCCGGGGGACAAGTCGTAACATGCTATAAGATCCTCCCACCACCACCACCACAACTAGGAAGCCTATATTAGACTCAAGGAGCTAGCGGTCCGAGCCATGTACAACTATAGGATTTTGATTTCTATGATCTCGCAGAGCATGATATGATTATATGTATGATCTATCTTTATTATAATATTTCTTTAGTATTAGTAGACACAGGTTCCAATCACTCCTTTATCTCTTGACTCTTGGTGTGGGAGTTGGAGCTCCTAGTAGAGGCGCTATCACAATAGCTTCCTCTTGAGGTTCCTATAGGGAACACTTCTTCAATATATTTAATCTACTAGAAGTGTGAGCTATATATTGGTTAAGATAGGTTGATGTGTGAAATTTTATTCATCACAATGGAACCCTATGATGTCATTTTGGGTATGAATTTTATATCCATGGTTTGATCCCATATTGATTGTCACTACTGACTAGTAAGATGCCTACACACGGATGGGGAAAGATTCTCTTATTCTAGTGAAAGAGATCTCATGGTAGGGAAAATGGGTTCCATGAGAAATATGTTGAATCCCATCACCCATTAAATAGAGATTGTATCCCTTAGTACAACAAGATCTTCTAGAATTTGGGTTCCTTCAATTGTAGAGGATTATGTAGACATCTTCCTCGAGGATGTTATGGTACTAAATCCAAGATGGGAGATGGATATTTGAATTTACATGTATCTAGGGACAACCATGATATCTTTTGAGACATATTAGATGGAACCTACTAGGCCTAGGGAGCTATAATTATAGTTGGAAGACATTCAAGAGATGGGTTTCATCTTATCAGGTGTGTCCCCTAGATAGCTCTAGGATTGTTCCTGAAAAAGGTGGATGGGGGATTATGGATTTTCATGAATTATCATCACCTGAACTAGGACATGATAAATAAAATGTACCCCTTGCTAAGGATTGATGACCTATTCAACCAATTTAAAGGAAAAATATGGCTCTCAAAGATAAATATCTAATCCGGTAACCACTAGTTGAGGGATCATGAGGTTGATATTCCAAAGCTGGAATTCTAATGTCTTTATGAACAATATGAGTTCTGAGTGAGTCTCTTTGGTGTGATTAATTCTCCCATCATGTTTATTTCTTTTATGAACTAGGTCTTCCAGCGATACTTGGACCAGTTTTTTGTTGTCTTCATTGATGAAATACTCATCTTCTCTGTATTAGAGGATGAACATGCAGATCACTCGAGGATGGTCCAAAATTTTCATTGAGCACACGAATTTTATGGAAATCTCACAAAGTTCTATTTCTAGATTCATGAGGTTCAATTTATAGGGAATTTAATTTTTTAGCATGGTTTAGCCATAGATCCAATGAATATTAAAGTAGTTATTTCTTGGGAGACACCATATAATGTTTCATAAGTTAAGAGTTTTCTTGGATTAGTATGGTACAATAGGAGGTTTGTAGCAGAATTATCTAGGATCATATCCCCATTGACCACCTAACATGTAAAGGGAAACCATTTATCTAGTTTGAGCAGATCCATATTGACATTGAGGAGTTGAGGCAGAGGCTAACAAGTGATCCAGTGTTGTTAATACCAGAGGAAGGCATTGAGTTTGTAGAGTATTGTGATGTATTAGTAGCTAGGATCGATTTTGCATTGATGCAGTAGTATAATGTTATCAAACATGAGCTAAGGCAGTTGAGACCCCATGAGAAGAACTATGAGACTCATGAACTAGAGCTGGAGGTTGTAGTCTTCGCCCTGAGGATATGGAGACACTATCTTCTGGGAGAACACTTTGTGGTTACTCATACCATCATAGTCTAAGGTACGTATTCACCCAAAGAGAACTAAACTTGAGACAACAATTCTATTTGGAGTTCCTACATGACTATGACTTAGAGATATTTTATACTCTGGGAATGGTAAATGTTGTAGAAAATGCTGTTAGCAAGAAATCCCTAACTCTCTTAGTGTTGTAAGCTTCATAATAGTTATCTTCTTTGTAGCTGACCCTGGTGGAGCAGGAGGGTACAACATTTCTTCAGTTGATGGTGTTGACTCTTTCACTCCTCAAGAATGTGAGAGATTACCAGATAGGAGACATCGACTGCAAGGCCTTACATAAATAGATATCCACATGCGACTCACCATATTTATATTCTGAAGGAGGGAGTCATGCCATCTTATTCTAGGATTGAATAGTGGTTCTAGCCATGTTGAGAGAGGAAGCATTCGAGACCCAACTGAGGATGAGTATAGGGTAACCTCGAATAATGTATTTTATTGAGACACACAATTTATGTCTCGATTGTGGAGAGGCTTGTATGAGTCATTAAGTACCCAAATGTGAACGAGTACAACCTTTCACCCCTAGAACGATTTGAAGACTGAGCACACTATCCAGGTGTTAGAGGATATGATGAGGTCTTTCATGTTATACTTTGACCAGAGTTGGGAGGATCACATTCCCTTGGTAGAGTTTTCATACAAAAACATCTACCACTCTTCCATTAGGAAGACACCTTTTGAGGCCCTATACGAGAGACACTACAGGTCACCCTTGTGTTGGATAAATATTGGTGAGACATCTCTAATGGGCCCATATATGGTGTAGTAAACAATAGAGAAAGTCGAAGACATCTGCGAGTGGATGAGGACATCCCATATTATAGATAAATTCAATAAAAACCAGCATCATAGGGCCTTGGAGTTCGAGAAGGGAGACTATGTCTTCTTGAGAGTCTCCCCATAGTGAGGATTGTGGAGGTTTGGTTAGGGAGAAAAGCTACCCACAAGGTTCATTGGGCCATTCAAGATCATGTAGAGGGTTGGTGAGGATTTTTACCACCTATCCCTATCCCCATAGCTGGAAAGAGTGCACAAAACCTTCCATGTGTCATAGCTGAGGAGATACATGGATGAATTTATGCACATCATTGACTGGGGAGAGTTGGACATCAAGGATGATCAACCTTTGCAGATAACCCGATGGTGATTGAGGATCAAGATGAGAAAACCCTAAAAGGATAAATAACCCCTTTAGTTCACATTCTGTGGTAGCATAGAAACATGTAAGAGAGTTCATGGGAGTGGGAGAGCCAGATACGGGCTCAGTATCCCTTGTTGTTTTCCTTATTTTAATTTTTGAGGACGAACATCTTGAAGGAGGGAATGATATAGAGACCTAATTTTTTCCGTATAATACATTAAAATATTTCTATATATATTTCCAAAGCTAGTGATGAGATGATGTTCGATTTCTGAGGCTTGGAGTGCCCAAAAATAATTTTTTAAAAATATTAAATATATTTTATATTGCACTCACATAGTTAATTAAAATAAATAGGATAACTCTTAAATGGTTGATCAGATCATAAATCTAAGAGAAATGTTGAGTCTAGAACATGGTGTTTACCCTAGGCATTACCTAAACAGATTTGGTGCGGGATGTTCAGATCCCTCGCTCGTTGGTGGTGAATTAAATGTATTTATTTAATTATTTTATCAATTAAATATTTCATTTAATCTAAACTAAATTATTATAAATATATCATTATGTATTTTTGTTCAGGGTTGGTCTCATAACCCTAGAATCACCAACGAGCTCTCCCTTTATTCCTTTCCATTGGTGAATTTAATCAAATAATGAAAAAATTATGAATCAGATTATATCTGAACACAACGAACAAAATAACTCCTTGTAATCATTGTGAAAGTATGTTATTCATCAAATATTTATCCAAAACCGAGTTAGGGATCGTTATATGTGGATTTACACCCATATTATTAAATTATTGAGTAGATCTTTATTATTTATTCGATCTTCCCCATGTCATGGCCTTTACATGAGCCTAAATACCGAATTTAAATTTGTTTAATCAATTTTATGACCCAGTATTTCCATTATTGATCTTGGGCCAAGAACGATTGGCCAATGATGTTTAAACCTTGGGTTTTTCTGCTTTTATCGCTCAGTTATTTTCATTCTTTTCTATTTGGATCCCCTCGGTCCTAGATTGACATTTTTGGGAGGTACTGTGCTTAATCGGACCCTCAGATTCATGATGAATCAATGAAATAACAATTCTTTTGTGAGAAAGTCATAGATCTAGGATTGTTGTGAGGCAAGGATGACCGATTTGGTGATTAAAGACCAAGGAATTGAACATAGAATCCATAGTTACCTGAGGTTCAAATTAAAAACCCCTCATGAACCTTCAATGGTCAATTTTCAGGGAACAATGGCCTAAAATGATGAATGACACTTAGATCCATTAATTTAGAATCATTTAATGGTGGGATCTATGGAAGATTAGAAGAAAATGATGCATAGATCTTAGATAATCATATCTATAACTTAAAGAGAAATCTTGACTACATGTTGTTTACATGAAGGACACATATTGGGTAGCCACTTTCCATGGAAGAAACTAGGGTTTGGGAAAGGTTAAGGATGGCATGATGTATATACCTCCCTCACACGCAATGTACTCTATCCCGGTTGGACAACCCATATGACATATCACATGGCAGGGAGTTAGTATATAATTACAAAGACACATGTTGACCACATGGGAAACAACCCATGTGAAGCCACACACTACGTACCTGTATACATGGACATAAAGTCCAAGTACATGGACATAAATTCCAAGTACATGGACACTATCATCAACACACGATCCTAACCACTCTAAGTAGGACTCACTGTGTATTCCACCTACACAGTGTGTACTCCTACATGGTTGGGAGATATGTGATGGCTGTGGAAACAAATAGATTGTAAAGTAGGACCACATTCCAGGTGGGTCCACTCACATTCCATGTACCCCTTGATCTCCTTTTAGGAGAATTCATCTCTCCATATCTCCTTTATTTGAACTCAAATTTTATCCTATGGGTAGCCTATCCTAAGTTATTTTCTACGTAGAAAGCGATGATTCCCATTGTTGTGGATTTTGAAATACAATGTGAAATGTCTTATGAATGCCACTTGTCTAAGTGATTCTCAATGATGGAAATGATTAGGTGATAGGACCAGAGATCTTTCTGGGTGGTACCCTCTATCTGATCTGTGTAGTGGAGTTACGATATGATATTTTTGAGTTATGCTTCAGCAGGGATGAACAGTGGAGTTACATGACATTCTGGGAGGCACCCTTTACTAGGTATGCACAATGGAGTTCCCTGATGATCTTTTCGGGTTACCCTTCAGAAGGGTTAGGCTATGGATTTACTCGATGTTCTTGGTAGTACCCTTCAGTTGGGTTGGGTAGTCAAGTTCCCTAATGATCTTTTAGAGTTACCATCCAGTAAGGTGGGGTAGTAGATTTTCTCAATATTCTGGGTAGTACCCTCTAGTAGGGATGGGTAGTGGAGTTCCTTGATGACCTTTACCAAGTGGTACCCTCTAGTAGGACAGGTAAGTGGAGTTCCCCAGTGACTTATAGAGTATAACCTCCCCAAATATACTAGGGTGTAGGTCCTGTACTTTGAGTTTGTGGCCCCTCGACTATGAAACAAAATGACGAGACATGGTTTGACATAGCCTTGGAATCATGCAGAAGAGGGACATTTTCCCCACCGATACGCATCATGTGGGCGAGTCAATGCTACCCAAAGTGGATATCATCAAGGTGTGGTGAATAAGTCTCTTAGACTTATGAGTTCCAAACTAACACATGGGATGATTGGAATCATTGATGGACTTTTGAAACTGGTGGATACTCTTCTTCTTAGGTTGATTTGTGATATGGAGATAACCTTATTCTCTTATTTGGGATTCTTTGAATGAGAATATATATATATATATATATATATATATATATGTATAATATTTCTACTGGATTCAGACCTTGTATTTTAATACTCTCCTTCTAGGAGAGGAAAATATGGAGGGTTTGCCACATGCTTTCAATGTTTAGCTTCTCATGGATGGATGCGTTTACTCTCCTTCTATAGGTGGTAAATACTTGATGGATAGTTCATCTACTCAGCATGTTTATCCCCTATTGCTTGGACAATCTTACTTTCACTCTCTTGTTGGGTTGAGTTGTACTATTTCACTATACGTTATTCTATCTACTACTTTACTCTTCAGTTTTATCTCTTATTACTACCCCTTCACCCCTTTAGGGGTGTTCTACTGGGTATGTATATAATCACCCCTATATGGGATTCTACAACTTGTTTCGTGTATTTTTCAGATGATGGAAAGGTCGTCCATGACTTCAGAGGAGGTTAGAGATACTGGGTGCTTGGACCATGTACGGTGGTCCTTGCTTGGGATACAAGAGATGGCCTCTCTCAACTATTCACTCTTTTTCAGTTTTTTCAGGTTGGGACACATTTTTGGTCTGGAATGTATTTTTCCCCTTGACATTTTTTTACACTACCATACTTTGTTCCGTCTAGAGGTTCACACATGCTTGGTTTATTTTATAGCAGTGCTTCATATTTTCCTTCTTTCCCTCTGTACTTTTATATTGAGTTGGCTATGTGTCTGCGTACATGTACTTTGGAAAAGTCATCCTCAATATAGTTATGAATTTAGTGCTTGTCCCACCCTTTGGCCTATGGAGGTGGGCTTGGAGTAGTTGTGGCTCAAGCCCCATCTGGGGTCAGGTCATGAAAATAATCTAACTGGACCAATATATATATATTCATATAAATGAGTAAAAACTTAAAATAGATTTAAATTCTAAAATAAAATGGTTACCATTAAATTGGGATACCAATGTCAAAATAGATGGTGTTTTCCTCTATAACTTGTAATTGAAAATCCATATACTTGTACCTCTACTATGTGATGTGAGAGATTAACTTATAACAAACTATAATAGTGGGTAGTTCGGAGTGTATCTTGTGATCCCTCGTGATATTTTATGTCATCTAGAGATGGATTTGGGTGGCGGAAAATGTTTTTAATCTTATATAGAAAGGATTTGTATCTATCCTTTTCCTATATATTGAGATCTGATCTATTTTAAATATATCTCCCGAGGCAAGTGTTTTGTATTGTAGAGATATGCCACTATGATGGCCATAGGTCATACACTATAAAGGTGATGATGAACATGATATGGAGGTGGTGGGCCCTAATCCACATGTATTACATCCTATATTACTTCATATAGAACCTTGTACTATTCTTAATATGGGATCCAATTATCAGTTATGAGAGGGTTTCATATGACTAGTACTATCTATAAAGGGAGCCCCATGACCAACCCCAGCCATGACAGACATGACGTGAGAATTTTAGTAGTAGAACCCTCCTATATTTTTAGGGTAAGATGATCATCAAGATTTTGAGTCATGGATAGAGGCCTTGTTACCCATATTTAAGCATTTAGAGACACCTCTATAGTAGAGGATCAAGATCAAGAATTATATGAATTGTGATTCTACCAAGCATTGGTGGGACATGATTGCCTAGTTAGATCATCATCAGGATATGGTTAGATGTGACATCCAAATGATCTTCAATTATTATTTCTTTCCATAGACTCTAATATAGGACCATTCTAGAGAATTTATTCACCTAAAATAGGGTGATATGTCTAGGATGGAGTATTCAACTCATTTCACAGAGCATCAGTGATTCACACCGACACTTGCTGGTGAATATTTGATGAAAATGAGATGGTTTGAGGATGGTATTGTATATGACATCTGACCATAGGTGAATTCTTTTTGGTTGACCAATATTTCCAAGATAGTGAACCAGGTCCTAATCATCGAGCATAACTTGAGGGAAGATAATATTGCGGTCCGGGGAGGTTTAACATTGAGATAGGGAAGTAGTTTTCTAGTGGTAGGGAAATTTTCTTTGAGTTTTCTTGTGGGGGGAGTGATAGTCAAAAAAACATGCACTGATTGCTATGTACTAAGTCACCAATGTGGTAGGCTGGCCATAAGAATACCTAGTGTACCAAGGAAAAAATTGAGTTTTGATATTTTGATAAGATGATGCATCTTCAAGGTTTTTACAAAAATTTATCTCCAGTTCCTTGTGGGAAGGGATATATAATGAATCCATATACGAGTATAGGATCAGTAGCTCCATATTAGGTAGGGAGATTTACTACCACTAATTGAATAAGATGAGTAGGTGGACATGGCCATGGAATCCATTCATATGACATGTAGTTTCAGTAGATCATGTATTATAAGGGTATCCAGGGTGTAGCTCAGGGCTGTGGATCTATCCAGACACGTAGTATATCCTGTACTAGAGGAGAAGAGTGATGGACCGTATACAATTGAAGGTACTATTCTAATATCCTATGTAACATCCCAAGTAAGTAATGAATAATAGATATTTTTATCTATACCTATTAATGAATTATATAGTGTTTTAGAGGCTTAAAATGAAAATAAATCCAATCTTAAGCATGGAATACACTAATAATCTTAAAAGATTGTTTTACTGCCTTTTGATGGAAAACCCTTTTTAAATCAATATTTTGACAATTTTATAATCTATATTTGTCAAAATAAACATATTCATTATGATTGGGACATTGAATTTTACATTGGATAAATTTTTGGTATTTTTCTGACAATGTTCATTTTTTAATGAATAGTGAAAAATACTGCATTTTACATCAAAACTACTTTTTCATTTAATTTAATAATATGGTTAGATTATATTTTTAATTAGTCTTAAAGTTTAATTTGAATATAATTTTACCATTTAATCCAATGGTGGTCATTAGGATTAATTTCACTTTGGAATTGGTCATAAACTAAGGCCAAACTTTTCATAGATATTATTTCAAAAAAACTTGCTATTTGTCATGACAGCAGGAATTGAATATTAAATTAATTAATGTGACTTATATGTTTTGAATTTTGTAAAATAGACTTCATTTTTTAATTCAGAATATCAAATATAGCTTAGGGTGAATTTTTGGTGATTTTCTGAAAAACTTCAATTTTTGATGAATAGTGAAACCACTAAGTGGTACTTATAAAAACTGATTTTTCCATTTAAATGAAATTTTTCCATCATTGGGTTTTGAATTTCAAAAAATCCGACATACATGGTTGTCATTAAGAAGTAAAATGTGGTTCAATGGGATTAAAATAATTTTTTGGTGAATAGTAACTTATTAAGTTCTTAATCGCGATTTGTGGTAATTAGTGTAGTTTAAGGTAAAAATAATGTTTTAATAGAATGAGATGAGCTTGAAAAATGTCCTACCCTCATTGTATGTGTCATGTCCGACCAATACAAGACATGGGTCAACTTGGGTACCCCATGGAGCCACTTTGGTTGGGAAATGACATAAATAACTTTTTATTTAATGTTAAAGTAAAAATGACACAAACAAGAGTTATGTTACTAAAAGAATTTTTATATGGGGTTATTGAAGTCAGATTTTTGACTATAAATATTCATTAGAAATATAAAAAGATTTCCTACATCATAGTATTTGTTTTATAATTTTTATAAATTAAATAAATTAAATTATTTATGACATCATGATGATGCAGCGATGACCTCATTATTTAACGATTTAAATAAAATGGAAAGATAATGTAAATTCTAAAACCTACACATGGAAAAAACCAATTGGATGAGTGTATTTAGAACCCTTATCACCGTATCCTCTAATTATATCAATGTGGGACCTTTTTAATCCGAAATTCATTTTAAAATAAAGTAACTTATCTTTACTTTCCAAGAGTGGCCCTCCTCTGCTCTTATAAAAGGCCCCCACCTCTACCTCCTTACCCACACTCCCAAAGCCTTTGTCTCGGCCAAACCCTCCCCATTTTGTCTCTCCACTTCCCTATCTTACTCCTTGAAGCCTCACTTTGGGCAGAAGTCTTCCCAAGGAAGCCTTTGAGCTCAAACCAAAGGGAGTTACCCGATTTTAAGGTAATGTCTTCTTTTGAGTCCTTTTGTTTTATTTTTCTTATCCAACCCCCTAAACTCTTTTTATTATTTTCTTTTGTAACAAATCCAGTATCATAAATATACTAGGATGTTTTTATAATAAGTATTCGAGCTACACATACACACACCTACATCTAATGGTTAACGAACATACTGTTTCTGTGGATGGTGAATTTATGCCTCCCGAAACGATGACTGTTCAACATTATTTTAACACCATCAAGGGTGGACATTAAGATGTCACTATATTTATATATTATATATAATATGTTTATGTTTATTTTTTCCTTAAGATTCTTTATTTTTTTTTTGGTCATACCTTTATGGTTTCCATTATCGGTAAACGCGATATCTTCATTTAAGGAAGTGCAGACTACCGCCCCCTCAAAGTGATTTGATTCATTAAATACCATATGTGGGATGTATAAAGGATGGAACTAGGATATTATATATGATATTATACTGGAATTATAATATACCTTTATATCATTATGATTCCATTCTATAAAATACGAAATAGAAATGAAAGTAGCGTTAATGCGTACGCACGGCTTACCGTCTCCATGAACGGTGCATTTCATTTCTTACCTCTAAATGATTATGTAATATTATAAATGCATGAATGTACTGGATATATATGAAATATATGATATCTACATCATGAATACCATTCTGGATATAATGGATACATGAACAACTTGTAATTATAAAGGGTTTATTCTTGACTCAAGTACCAAGGATCGTTAAAATGACCATTATTAACATAAATAATTACATAGTGTTCATGACATGGTAATAAGTGATATAAAAGGAATAATGAACTTGAAAAAGGTTCTTAAGGAAGTAGAAATTAACTCAAGTTTATTATTCAGGACATTAAAGAATGATCGAGTCAAGTTGGACCCAAGGTATGGGACTTCGTCTCAATCTCCTTTAATTGAGGCATATTTTGTTTTATACACAACCATCTTTTATACGGTGTATAAATCCCTTTTACTTTTACATTTATCCAAAAGGAATCTTTTTTATACAAAGAATTTTACAAAATGACAAAAGGGAATGTTTTTGTCGTACGTATGCGGCGACAACGACTTCTCCGCCGCCATGAACTTTATTTGAGTTTCAGCTTCCTCTACAAGCCATACCTTTTTTTAAAAGAAAAATAAATACCATGTTTTAATTTTCTTTTATTTTGGTATTGAAAATGGTTTTCATAATGTTTTTATGTCAATATGTTGTATTGATATCTTGTGATTGAAAGGTGGAAATATTATGTTTCCTTTATGCATGTTTTATGTGATACGATTATGTTGAGGTTCTTGGGAATTATTATGAAGACGGGTGGTTCCGTGATAAACTAAGGGCGGGTGAGCCCGATATAGCTCTCCAATGCATTGGGTAACGCGAAGGAGTGAAATGTTAAGGTTTCTCTGAAGAGATTTAGGGAATATACTGTGATGGGTATTCCAAACGTAACCAAGAGGGTTACTCCTTATGTAAGGATGTTATGAATGCCTCAAGTTACCTTTATGTCTTATGATTTCTATGATTTATTCATGATTTTATGAGGTATGTTAAAGTGCCTATGTTTTATGGGTAAAGTATGATCTCATTCTTATGTATATATGTACCCATGTTTCCTTTCCATATTTTTATATCCCTTACTGAGCTTTATATGCTCATCCCAAGTTTTTTGAAATGTTTTTCACAGGTCAAGGGAAAGGTACATGATATGATGATAGTGTCAAGGAAGTGTCAAAAAATAATCCATGTTTTATTTTAAATATGTTTCCATTGATGGGAATGAAGAATACTATCTTTATGTAACCACTTTGTTTATATGTGGAATGTAATGCAAGTTTTATGATCTAATTCTCTAAAACTCTAAACCCGAAAAGATCCTCATTGTGTAATCTTGTAATAACTCAAGATTAAGTAAGGTTTAAGTTTGGGGCATTATATTTGGTATCAAAGGTCTCTTTAGATAACTTTAGGAGTTATAATTCTATTAAATGACTATCCAAAAATATTTTTTTTATGGTCAAATTGAAGTGATATAATATTTGAAGATTAACATGTTTCTTTATCTAAGACATGTTTGTTCAGAATGGTTTTCCACAGAGGAAACAGGGAAGCAGTGCTAGGAAGGCATACCGAAGGAAATAACCTTCCAAATCAGCATCCTGAGATGGTCGGAATTGGAACTGAACAGTTTGTTGTAGTAATGGCGTAGTTGACTCAATCGATAAATAGTGGTGGTATCCAAGCACGAGATCAGACAGATCAACCGAAGAGGAACATGTCAGTGGTGGAACATTTCATGAGGAAACATCCCCTATCATTCAGAGGATCATCTGACCCTGTGCTAGCTGAAGGGTGGATTAAAGCACTGGAGAAAATTTTCGATGTCATGGGGTGTTCAGACAATCAAAAGGTTAGTCTTGCTATTTACCGTTTGGAGGGTGAGGCAGATCAGTGGTGGTCTATGGTTAAAAATGTCAGGGATGTTGATGAGATTGATTCTCTATACTGGGATGAATTCAAAGGTATGTTTCTTGAGAAGTATTTTCCTAAGGCTGTTCGACTTAGGATGGAAAAACAATTCTTGGAATTGAGGCAAGAGGAAGACTCAGTGGCTACCTATGAAGAAAGGTTCACTCGATTGGAAAGGTATGCTCCAAATTTTATCCGAGACCTTGATAGTAAAATCAATCGTTTTTACTCAGGATTAAAGCCAAAATATCGAAGGGAATTAGATTCTCGTGAGTTTAAAAGTTATGAAAAGCTTGTTCGATGTGCTGAGAATGTGGAAATGGAGTTTGCCGATGATCAAGTGTTCTATAACAACCAACAAAAGAAGAGACTGAGGTGGCAGGAGAAAGGTAAGAATTCTTCAAAAAAGTCTGATGGTAAGAAAACTAAGTTAATAGTTTGTGATAAATGTGGCAAAAGGAATGCTGGGGAATGTCTTATGAATTCTGGAAAGTGCTACCGATGTGGTAATATGGGACATAAGGCTCGTGATTGCACTGAAAAGGATCAAGGTGAAGGTAAGACCAAATTTGATTTATAGTTAGTGAAATGTTTTAAGTGCAATGAGATGGGTCACTATGCAAATGAGTGTCCGACAAAGAGCTTGAGTGATGGGAAGCAGTGAGACTACAAGCAGAAAGGGGTGGTGAAATCCTTTGTAACTACTTCAGCAGATGTCGAGCCATCAAATGAAGTTGTATCAGGTAATTTGTTTGTTTTTTCAGATTATGCCAGTGTGTTGTTTGATTAGGGGTCTACACATTCTTTCATCTCTGAAACCTTTTCTAGTAAAATGGGAATACTATCTCAATAAATGACTCCTGAACTTTTGGTAAAAACACCTGGGGGGAATGTTGAGGCAAAAAGAATTTATAAGAATCTTCCTATCCTTATCTGTGGAAAGAACCTACTTGCAAACCTTATTGTTCTACCTCTAGTAGAGTTTGATGTTATCCTGTGTATGGATTGTCTCTCTATTTACCATACTAAGATTGACTGTAGAGCTAAAGAAGTTTCTTTTCAGAAATAATTTCAGTTTGTGTGAAAGAATTAACCCTTACTGTTGATAACTTATCAAGAGTCCAAGAAACTTGTAAAAGATGGAAATGAATGTTTCCTTGCACACATCGTTGAAAATAAAGGAACTATTTAGATTAATGATGTGCCAGTGGTAAATGAGTATCCTGATGTTTTTCCTAATGAGTTTCCTGGAATAATACCAGATCGGGAAGTTGAATTTACTGTTGACTTAGTTCCTAATGCTAAGCCAATTTCAAAACCCCCTTATCGAATGGCTCAAATTGAACTTTTATAGTTGAAGGAGAAATTGCAAGATTTATTAGAGAAAGGTTTCATTAGACCTAGCACATCACCATGGGCTGCTCCTGTCTTGTTTGTTAAAAAGAAAGATGGTTCAATGAGACTTTTCATTGATTATAGAGCCTTGAATAATATCACTATTAAGAACAAATATCCTTTTCCTCATAACGACGATTTGTTTGATCAGCTCTAGGGAGATCGGTTTTTTTCAAATATTGACCTGAGATCGGGGTACCATCAGCTATAGGTAAAGGAGGCAGATATTACGAAGACCGCGTTCCGTATAAGATATGGACATTATGAATTTTTAGTAATGCCTTTTGGGCTAACCAATGCACCTGCTATGTTCATGGACTTAATGAATAGAATTTTCCATGAGTTCTTGGATAAGTTTGTTTTGGTTTTTATTGATAATATTTTGGTGTTTTCTAAAAGTAAAGAAGAGCATGATATACATTTAAGGGTTATCTTGAAAAACTTAAAAGAAAAGAAATTCTATGGGAAATTCAGCAAGTGTGAGTTTTGGTTGCAACAAATTTCTTTCCTTGGTCACATTGTTTCTAAAGATGGGATAACTGTTGATCCTGCAAAAACAAAAGTTGTGGAAGACTGGCCAAGACCCACAAATGTAACTGAGATACGTAGCTTCCTTGGTTTGGCAGGCTATTACCGAAGGTTTGTTAGAAATTTTTCACGGTTATCTAGTCCAATGACTAAGCTAACTCGGAAGGGTGTTAAGTTTATCAGGACAAAAGAATGTGATGATTGTTTTCAGGAATTGAAAAGAAGATTGGTGAATGCTCCATTTTGTCACTACCTTCCAGGAATGGTGAGTTTGTTATCTACAATGATGCTTCATTGAAAGGACTTGGTTGTGTCCTAATGCAGAATGATCAGGTAATTGCTTATGCTTCACGACAGTTGAAACCTCATGAGGTAAATTACCCTACACATGATTTGGAATTATCTGTTGTTGTTTTTGCTTTAAAAATTTAGAGTCATCATTTGTATGGAGTAAAGTGTGAAATATATACCGATCAGAAAAGTTTAAAGTATATATTCACTCAGAAAGAATTGAACATGAGACAAAGGATATGTCTAGAATTAATCAAGGATTATGATTGTACAATTCATTACCATCCGGGAAAATCAAATAAAGTGGCTGATGCTTTGAGTCGAAAAAGTAATGCTTCATTAGGAATGTTGCATTTGGAACGGGATCCTTTGGTTAAGTATTTGATGAACTTTGGCATAGAAGTTGTGGGTGCATGAAGTTCTTCTATTTTGTTTCAGGTATCAGTGAGATCATCTCTATCAGATAGAATCAAGCAAGCACAGAAGCAAGACAGTGAGTTGCAGAAAAAGGTAGAGCTGGTTCAGAAAGGTAAGTTACCTAAATTCAACATTGATAGTGATTGTGTTTTGAGATTTGGGAAGAGATTTTGTGTGCCTTGTGATTCACAGTTTAAGAGAGAGTTGTTATGTGAAGCTCATAGTTCTCCGTTTTCAGTTCATCCTGGCAGTACTAAGATGTACAGAGATCTGTGGGAGTATTACTGGTGGGATGGAATGAAAAGAGATATTGCTGATTTTACTGTGAAGTTTTTGACATGTCAACAAGTTAAAGTAGAGCGGCACTTACCAAAGGGGATGCTTCAGCCTTTACCAGTGCCAGAGTGGAAATGGGAGAATATATCCATGGACTTTTTTGTAGGATTACCGAAGACATCTCGAGGTAATAATGCAATTTGGGTTATTGTTGATCTCTTGACCAAATCTGCTCATTTCCTTGCTATACGAGATACTTTTTCCCTAGATCAACTTTCCCGTTTGTATCTTAAAGAAATAGTCAGGTTACATGGAGTTCCTCTCTCTATTGTATCTGATCGTGATCCCAGGTTCACTTCTAACTTTTGGAAAGGCCTTTAGAAGTCGTTGGGTAATGAATTAAATTTTAGTACATCTTTTCATCCTCAATCAAATGGGCAGTCAGAACGAACAATTCAGACATTGGAGGATATGCTACGTTCTTGCTCTATGGATTATCAGGGAAGTTGGAAGCAACATCTTTCTTTGGTTGAATTTTCATATAATAACAGTTTTCATTCCAGTATACAGATGGCACCATTTCAGGCATTATATGGGAAGCGGTGTCGAACTCCAGCTTTCTGGGATGAAGTGGGTGAAAGGAAGTTGATGGGGCCAAGCTTGGTAGAAGAGATGGCAGAAAAAGATCAGCTGATTCAGAAGCACATGAGAACAGCTCAGAGCAGGAAGAAGAGTTATGCGGATAACCAGAGGAAGGATCTATCTTTCGAGGTAGGTGATCATGTTTTTCTCAAGGTTTTTCCTCGGAAAAGTGTGATGAGATTTGGTAAGAAAGGAAAGCTGAGTCCAAGGTTTATTGGACCATATGAAATTCTGGAGAGAGTTGGATCAGTTGCATACTGGGTGGATTTACCTCCGAGTTTATCTCAGGTACACAATGTTTTCCACGTTTCGATGTTGAGAAAGTATATGCCAGATCCATCTCATGTTTTGAGTCCAGAGGTAGTTCAGTTGGAAGAGAACCTATCTTATGAGGAACAACCGGTCCAGATTCGTGACCACAGGGAGCAAGTGTTACGGAATAATTTTATTAAGAAGGTAAAGGTTTTGTGGAAAAACCACATGATGGAAGAGGCAACATGGGAATCTGAAAATGCAATGAGGGATAAGTACCCCCATTTATTTGATAAGTAAATAAATTGCGGGGATGCAATTTTCTAAAGGGGGGAAGGATGTAACATCCCAAGTAAGTAATTAATAATAGATATTTTTATCTATGCCTATTAATGAATTAGATAGTGTTTTAGAGGCTTAAAATGAAAATAAATCCAATCTTAAGCATGGAATACACTAATATTCTTAAAAGATTGTTTTACTGCCTTTTGATGGCAAACCCTTTTTAAATCAATCTTTTGAAAATTTTATAATCTATATTTTTCAAAATAAACATATTCATTATGATTGGGACATTGAATTTTACATTAGATAATTTTTTGGTATTTTTCTGACAATGTTCATTTTTTTAATGAATAGTAAAAAATACTGCATTTTACATCAAAGCTGCTTTTTCATTTAATTTAATTATATGGTTAGATTATATTTCTAATTAGTCTTAAAGTGTAATTTGAATATAATTTTACCATTTAATCCAATGGTGGTCATTAGGATTAATTTCACTTTGGAATTGGTCATAAACTAATGCCAGACATTTCATAGATATTGTTTAAAAAAAACCCGCAATTTGTCATGACAGCGGGAAATGAATATTAAATTAATTAATGTGACTTATATGTTTTTAATTTTGTAAAATAGACTTCATTTTTGAATTCGTAATATCAAATATAGCTTAGGGTTAATTTTTGGTGATTTTCTAAAAAACATCAATTTTTGATGAATAGTGAAACCACTAAGTGGTACTTATAAAAACTGATTTTTCCGTTTAAATGAAATTTTTCCATCATTGTGTTTTGAATTTCAAAAAAATCAAACATACATGGTTTTCATTAATAATTAAAATGTGCTTCAATGGGATTAAAATAATTTTTTGGTGAATAGTAACTTATT
The DNA here is from genome assembly GCA_963277665.1 of Viscum album. Taxonomy (NCBI): domain Eukaryota; kingdom Viridiplantae; phylum Streptophyta; class Magnoliopsida; order Santalales; family Viscaceae; genus Viscum; species Viscum album. Next base: position 775,871,544 of record OY728166.1, read on the forward strand.
AAGTTCTTAATCGCGATTAGTGGTAATTAGTGTAGTTTAAGGTAAAAATAATGTTTTAATAGTATGAGATGAGCTTGACACATGTCCTACCCTCATTGGATGTGTCATGTCAGACCAAGACAAGCCATGGGTCAACTTGGGGACCCCATGGAGCCACTTTGGTTGGGAAATGACATAAATAACTTTTTATTTAATGTTAAAGTAAAAATGACACAAACATGAGTTATGTTACTAAAACAATTTTTATATGGGGTTATACAAGTTATATTTTTGACTATAAATATTCATTATAAATATAAAAATATTTCCTACATCATAGTATTTTTTTTATAATTTTTAGACATTAAATAAATTAAATTATTTATGACATCATGATGATGCAGCGATGGCCTCATTATTTAACGATTTAAATAAAATGGAAAGATAATGTAACATATAAAACCTAAACATGTCCAAAACCAATTGGATGAGTGGATTTCGAACCCTTATAACCTTATCCTAGAATTATATCAATGTGGGACCTTTTGAATCCGAAAATCATTTTAAAATAAAGTAACTTATCTTTACTTTCCAAGAGTTCCCCTCCTCTCCTCTTATAAAAGGCCGCCACCTCTACCTCCTTACCCACACTCCCAAAGCCTTTGGATTGGCCAACCCCTGCCCATTGTGTCTCTCCACTTCCCTATATTACTCCTTTAAGCCTCACTTTGGGAAGAAGTCTTCCCAAGGAAGCCTTTGAGCTCAAACCAAAGGGAGATACCCGATTTTAAGGTAATGTCTTCTTTTGAGTCCTTTTGTTTTATTTTGCTTCTCCAACCCCCTAAACTCTTTTTATTCTTTTCTTTTGTAACAAATACAGTATACTCAATATACTAGGATGTTGTTATAATAAGGATTCTAGCTACACTTACACACACCAACATATAATGTTTAACGAACATACTGTTTCCGTGGATGGTGAATTTATGCCTCCCGAAACGATGATTGTTCAACATTCTTTTAACACCTTCAAGGGTGTCCATTAAGATGTCACTATATTTATATATGATATATAATATGTTTATGTTTTCCTTAAGATTCTGTATTTTTCTTTTTGGTCATACCTTTATGGTTTCCATTATGGGTAAACGCGATATCTTCATTTAAGGAAGTGCGGACTACCGCCCCATCAAAGTGATTTGATTCGTTAAATACCATATGTGGGATGTATAAAGGATGTAACTATGATATTATATATGATATTATACTGGAATTATAATATAACTTTATATAATTATGAGTCCATTCTATAAAATACGAAATAGAAATGAAAGTAGCGTTCATGCGTGCGCACAGCTTACCGTCTCCATGAACAATGCATTTCATTTTTTACCTCTAAATGATTATGTAATATTATAAATGCATGCATGTACTGGATATATATGAAATATATGATTTCTACATCATGAATACAATTATGGATATAATGGATACATGAAAAACTTGTAATTATAAAGGGTTTATTCTTGACTCAAGTACCAAGGATCGTTAAAATGACCGTTATTAACTTAAATAATTACATAGTGTTCATGACATGGTAATACGTGATATAAAAGTAATAATGAACTTGAAAAAGGTTCTTAAGCAAGTATAAATTAACCCAAGTTTATTATTCAGGACATTAAAGAACGATCGAGTCGAGTTGGACCCGAGGTATGGGACTTCGACTCAATCTCCTTTCATTGAGGCATATTTTGTTTTATACACAACCTTCTTTTATATGGTGTATAAACCCCTTTGAATTTTACGTTTATCCAAAAGGAATATTTATTATACGAAGCGTTTTACAAAATGAAAAAAGGGAATGTTTTTGTCATATGTATGCGGCGACAATGACTTCTCCGCCGCCGTGACCTTTATTTGAGTTTCGGCTTCCTCTACAAGCCATACCTTTTTTAGAAGAAAAATAAATACCATGTTTTACTTTTCTTTTATTTTGGTATTGAAAATGGTTTTTATAATGTTTTTATATCAATATGTTGTATTGATATCTTTTTATTGAAAGGTGGAAATATTATGTTTCCTTTATGCATGTTTTATGTGATACGATTATGTTGAGGTTCTTGGGCATTATTATGAAGATGGGTGGTTCCGTGATAAACTAAGGGCGGGTGAGCCCGATATAGCTCTCCAATGCATTGGGTAACGCAAATGAGTGAAACGTTAAGGTTTCTCCGAAGAGATTTAGGGAATATATTGTGATGTGTATTCCAAACATAACCAAGAGGGTTACTCCATATGTAAGGATGTTATGAATGCCTCAAGTTACCTTTATGTCTTATGATTTCTATGATTTATTCATGATTTGATGAGGTATGTTAAAGTGATTATGTTTTATGGGTAGAGTATGATCTAATTCTTATGTGTATATGTACCCATGTTTCCTTTCCATATTTTTATATCCCTTACTGAGCTTTTTATGCTCATCCCAAGTTTTTTGAAATGTTTTTCACAGGTCAAGGGAAAGGTACATGATATGATGATAGTGTCAAGGAAGTGTCAAGAAATAATCCATGTTTTATTTTAAATATGTTTCCATTGATGGGAATTAAGAATACTATCTTTATGTAGCCACTTTTTTTATATGTGGAATGCAATGAAAGTTTTATGATCTAATTCTCTAAAACTCTAAACCCGAAAAGATCCTCAATGTGTAATCTTGTAATAACTCAAGCTTAAGTAAGGTTTAAGGCTGGGGCCTTATATCCTAGACATGTGTGTCTTCTTTATTTGACAATAGAACTTCATATTATTTTATTTTTGTGGAAATTATGTAAATCTTGGACCTAGATATAGAGTAATTATATGTCATAATGACTCTCAACACACAATTGGGGATCTGATCTGAGAGCATACACTGATTTAAGGAATTCCACCTTAATATATGTGGTTATACTTTTATATAAAACAATATTTTCATTTAGATGATGTTGTTCTACATCATAATCAAGATGTATAGGTTGGTATATTATCACAATCACATTGATTCATATCGTCAGAGGGTGTATTTCACATCACCCATGGGAAGTACCTATATTCATAAGGGAGAGTGGTATGTCTAGGTGACTTAAGTTGGACAAGGTAGTCATGGGTTGGGATGAGTGATAAACAATATTTATAGTTTTTTTATGAGGGATATGGGAATACGATGTATAGATTTCCCTCATAAAGTGGATTGTTTTAGGGATGCATTCCCTGATGAATTTTCTAGGTTACATCTAGTGAGAGTGGTGGAGTTCACTATTGAGAAAGTTATAGGAGCATCACCAATGTTTATTAATCCTTAAAATATGCAACCTAATATGATTTAAGAACTCAGAAAGTAGCTAGAGGACTTATAATATAAGGGTTTCAAGAAACCCAATACTTCACCATGGGTTTCATCTGTAGTTTTCTCCAAGAAGGTATATGGTGCCATTAGTATTTGTGTGAATTAAAAAAAGGATAAATCAACTTATGGTGAAGAAACAATATGATTTTACTCATATATATGACCTCTTTGACCAGCTCAAATGAGCTTAGGTTTTCTTTAAGATTGATTTGAGTTTAGGCTATCACCAGGTCCATTTGAGACCATTTGAAAAACCACATATTACAATCCATAGTAGATATGGATTGTAAGTGTATTTGGCCATGCCGTTCTGTCTCATAAATGTTCGCATAGTTTTCGTGGATTTAATGAATTAGATTTTCACCTACATAAAGATTCATTCGTGGAAATATTCATGGATGAAATCTTAGTGTATTATCATACTTGAAAAGACCATTAAAAACATCTTAAGATCATACTGAATAAACTAAGGGAGCACTATCTGTATTCATTTATCACAAAATGCCAATTTTGGATTGATAAGGTTCACTTTCTATGTCACATCATCTTAGAGGCAAGAGTATCTATTGACCTAGAGAAGGTGAGAACTGTAGTTTATTAGGATCATCCCAATAACATATCTTACATACAAAGTTTCTTAGGGTTGTATGGATATTACATGAATTTTATTTAGGAATTGTGACTCCTAGAAGCTCCTCTTATGTTCTTGGATGAAAAGTTTCTTTAGTTTTTATGGTATAAAGCCGAAAAAGTGCATTTCAGGAGTTGAAATAATTATAGACGTCAACAATGGTCCAGATTATTTGAGATTTGGGTTGAAGTTATACAGTTTATTGTGATACATCATGTATCACGCCAGAAGTAGTCCTGATGCAGGATAAGTGAGTCATGGAGTATGAGTCTTGTTATTTGAGGCCTCATAAAAGGAATTACCCTATTCATGTCATCGATTTGGAAGTTGTGATTCATACCTTGCATTGTTGGAGGCACTATTTTATGGGATAGTGGTTTGTGGTGTATATGAACTAAAAAAATGCTCAAATACATCTTTACACAGCAAGAATTAAATTTTAGATATAGAAGGTGGGTTGAATACCTACAATCATTTGATTTTGATCTTTCCTATACATATGGGAAGGGAAATGTTGTGGCTGATGCTTTGAGTTGGAGGACTCAGACACAAGTTATCTAGGAGGCTATAATTGAATGGAATTTGATTGAATTGTTTTCTAAGATTCAATTAGAGGTACAGGAGAATCATGTGTATCCTATCCTTAAAACTTTATTAGTGACCTATTAAATTCTATATATAGTAAAAACAAGGAATATCTTTGATCCCAAGGTCTTGGTTCTAGAGGAATGTATTATAAGTGAGGACCCACTGCCTGGTTAGGTCATTGATAGGGATAAGATCTTGTTCTTTCATTGAAACAATTGAATTTTTCATGATGTGCATGAATAATTTATGTGAGAGTCTCATTCCTATTTTTTGGAAATACATACTGGTCTCACCAAGATGTTCTATGAATTACGCCACCAGTATTGGTGGTTGAGGATAAAAAGAGAGATTTTTGGTTTTATTACTCAGTGTTCCACCTGTCAAAAGGTGAAGGATGAACAGAAAAAATAAGCAAATATTATATATCCATTTCCAATATATGATTGGAAATGGGATGATTTCACCATGAATTTTGTGACTAGATTACCAAAATCTACTTATGGTAGTGATGAAGTATGGGTGATCATCGACATGATAACAAAGGTAACTCAATTTTACCTATAAAGGATACCTTTTAAGTGGACAGTCTTAGAAGGCTATTTGTTTGGGAGATCATATTCCATCATGATGTTCCATGCACTGTCACATCAAATAAAGATTCTTAATTTAAATTGCATTTACAGTAGTGGTTGAATAGGGAACTTGGTTCACATGTACTTTTGAGTACAACCTATCACCCTCAAACTAATTGTCAGCCTGAGTATAGGCTAAATTCATTTAAGGACATGCTTTGATATCATTTCCATGATTTTGGAGGTTCTTGGGAGAATAAAATAAAACTTTATGAATTTTATTATAACAAAATATTTTAGTAAACTGTATAGATTGATCCTTATAAGGCCCTATATGTAGGCCATTCCATTTACCATTATTATTTTTAGAGGAAGGAGAAGTAGAGATACTAGGACATCATCTCATTTAGGAGACATCAAAGTTGGCAAATCTTATTAGGAAACACATGGAAATACCTTAGTCAATATAGATTTATTATAAAAATCACTATTGATGACCTCTGGAGTTTAAGCATAGGGATCAAGTCTTCTTTCATGTTTCACCTAGGTCTGGTCATAGATGGATTCAGATAGAGGGAAATTTATCACCTTATTATATCATTACTTTTTAAATCTAGGAGAAATTTGGTAAAGTATCCTATCATATTTCCCTTCCTCAAAGGTAAGAGGACATGGAAAACATATTCCATGTATCTCTACCTCGCCTTTACCATTCAGACCTATCTTATCCTTTTTATCCTAAGGATCAGTGGGAATATGATACTTCCTTTGAAGAGTATCCTCTATGTTCCATTGATCGTAGCATGAAGGATATATGAGGTAGGTTAGTTCCTCTGGTATGGGTGATATGACATCACGTCTAAGTACAAGATGATACATAGGAGTGAGAGGTCAACATATGTGCTCAATGAGAAAAAATATTCTCAAGAGACATTGAACTATCATTAAAAGGGAATCATAGGGATGAGTTGTTTCAAGGAGGAGATATTATAAGATCCATGTTTTTATTATGATGTACAGATCCTTTAAGTTTTATTTTAAATTTATTTTTTTTATTTTATTAGAAGGTATTAAAGGTTTAAGGATGGTTTTGGGAGTTTATGAGTTTTTTTCAGAGCTCGAAGCACCAGTTTGGGGAGAAAGAGCCTTAGGTTCATGTTTATCACATGATTAATATTAATATTGTTTCTCAACCATATATCCTAGTAAGAAAAGGTTCATGGTAAGTTTAACCATGAAAATGAGGCCAGACGACCATGTGAGGTGCTATAGGGGAATTACAAAGGGGATTCACATAGATTGTGAATGGTTTTTTCAAACTGTTCACCTAGCCCACATTGTAAGTACAACTTAGGCAGTGATACCACATAGTTGGCGCATGGTTTGGACAAACCGTGAAGCCAAAATGTTCAACCCTTTAAGAAATGGGGAAATTAACTTTTTACCCCTCTTTATTTATAATTTATCCTCTTATTTCTATTCCTCCCCACACATAGCCTCCTCCATGATTGATAGCTACCAAATTCTTCTACCGTAGGTTTTGGAAGAACCTATTATTATGTAATTAGAATCATTTTCTATCAGTCATGTTGGATCTGTATCAATTGGATATTTAATAATACTCCTTCCTTACATATTTTATCTCACCTTGTGGAATGATAAATCTATGTGATCTAATAATCTCTATTTCTATGGTATTAGTCTATTTCTTTATTTTTTTTATTCTGGATTGAATCGAAAGTTGATACTAGACGAGGAGTAATCTGCTAAGATAAGGAAGTGGGTATAGTTATTTTCCAATAATTTATCAATATTTATATAATCCACCATTGTTCTGCATGCCATAACTTCCATGAGACACCTACTAAATGTCAAATCAATTAAACCAAATGACATCACTTTACTTTAGTAGTCCTAAAAATCCAAATTTTACAATCTAAGTATAGTTACCATAGTGCGATCCATCCCTTAGGGGAACCATTCTTAAAGGAGTATGATCCGTAAAATTTAACATGAATTTGAACCACCACTTGAGATGTGATGAGTTGGACCATGTGAATGAAATTTAATTCAAATTAAACTAATGGAAAATGGTAGTATATGTTCATAAACCATTAATACGTATGGTTTATATTTTGAGTTATCCTCATTATTTACATGGCCAATTCAAATGAAGTAAATTTTAAATGTTACCTGTTAAATTCTACCCATGAACACCCTACATGTCTTGCTGACAGAGATACAAGGATCTGATTTAGAATTCCTTATATAATCTCATCAAGTATAATAATTACAATTTATAAATAATTTAAAACAAACTAGGAGTGATACACAAGTTATTACCTAGAACACCCTAGATGGGATCAATAGGAGGATTACTTTATATTACATCATGATAAATACATGGTTCCCTAAGTGGACAACCTTGGACATGCTTAGAGGGAAATGCTACTATACCATAATACGAATGATAACTAGTTTCCTATGTGGTATACCATGGATAGGCTGAGATAGTTATGAATTTACACCATATCATGAGTGATACTTGGGTTCTTATATATAACACCTTGAATGGAATCCTACGATGATGGGTTTTCATAGCACACCTGGCACGATACATGGGTTCCCTTTTTATGGAATGCCTAGGATAGGATTAGGATTCCAATTAATTAAATAAATTGACTTGCATACCAAGTAAAAGAACATACTTAGATCTGGTATATGATTTACATACTTAACATCCTAGTTGTACTTACTTCTTAAGAACTTATTCCATGAGAATTATGAAACCTCTTATGATTATGCATGGATACCATAGGTATACACTTAGTCTCTTGACTAGTATTATATATCTATGTATATGCACATATATGTTCATATTTATATGTTGTATATATATCCACACACAAAAATATATATAGGGTGACATCCATTTAGAGACATTCCAGATTAGGCTGAAGAAGTTCGAGTTAGCCTGTGGTCCCTCACGAACTCGAGATGTCATGGTTATGACTTAATTTACTTCACTATATTTGATGTACTTGCACAATGGTCATTTTATATACATATAATGGATGGTTCTATACAACATGTGTGGTGTCTTACTAAGTTTATCTCATACACTTTTTTTTCCACCAGTTGGTACTCGAATAGAATTCATGTATATAGGTAGGTACAAAGGGAAGCATCCGACTTTGGATGTATAATTTTATACACTAAGATTGAGAACATGAGAAAAGGATTGATCTTATAATCCTGATGCTATTGAAGATAAATTTTGTTCTTTTTGTTATTTAATATATAATGTTTTATATTCCTAATTCTATAATTCCATGTATTCCCATTTTGTATAGAATACAGTCATAAAATAATTTTATATATGATATTTATTATTATTTCAATATTTTTATTATATCTAGATAAATTATTCTCCTACAGTTCATTTATTAGAATTTCTCCAATCCTTAAAATTATTTTATACCACTATGCTACACTATTATAATTATTGTATAGCCTCCCCACCATAACATTATAGACCCTCACTAATAGTTTCTATCCTCTGGTGTATAGGGAGGCTCACTTGAGGCTATGTGGCCAACCATGTTTGGTTTCTCATGAGTAAACTCTATCTGGTACATTACACTTTTTAATTTTTTAGAGCATATAAAACATTTTTGTTTTAAGGTAATATTTCCAAAAGATGCAATTCATTAAACTCCCCTTTTATTTTGTGATGCATTTGATATTTGGAGTATGGAAATCATGGGAACATTCACCAACTCTTTTTGGTACCTTTATATTTTACTTTCAATTGATTATATTTCCAAGTGGGTTAAATATCTTCCCACAAGAGTTGATAATGCTAAATTACCTTCCACATTTTTAATAGAAAACCTATATTACAGGTTTGGGATTCCATATTTTATCATCATGACATTAAACCACATTTTTCATGAACTTTTTTAAAATAATTCCATTACATAATATTCAATTCACAAATTGCGAAGGATATTTTGAGGTTTAGTGTCTTGGAAACTGGGATTATAATTAATAATGTACATCAAATTTTTATCCTCTTGAACGACTCCTTTATTTCCATAATTTTTCACTTGAATGGATATAATTTTCTAGGGACATATATCCAAAATAAAGGGAGATCATAAATGTCAATAAGGGTTTAAACAAAGAAAATGTAAAGTAAGAAATCTTGGATAATTCAGTAGGCATAAAAATAGTGCATGATCATAAATTCATGAGGAATAATATAAGAACATGATAAGAAATATATGAGGAATAACATGAAAATATTTCCATAATATATAAATAAGACATTCATAATAATATCACTAAGGTTTATCACCAAGGTGTGGTAAAAACATATTAACAAGGCTATTCACCAAAGTATCAAAATTTTTTACCAATCCATGCTTCCAAGATATCATAAACATGTTATATCTAGAGAATAATTATTTACCCAATGAATTAGAGTTATTTCTATGTGAAATTTAATTCTATGATATTTTAACAGAATAACATTATGTTTGATAACATATACAACAAGAAACAACAAGCCTATATGAACAATGAAATATTATTATTTAAATAATAACATTATAACCGAGATTATATATTGGTGGGTATGAATAGGATTAAATAATTTATGAAATTTATATAATTTACTACTCAATATAAACTAATTTATAAATTCTTATTAACTAATCACTGAATTTTAAGCAATCATTTTATTCCTCAAAAATATTTTTTATTCAAAAATGATTTTATTGATTTTTGTGAGAAAATATTATAATTATTTTTTGGAAATTTTAGATATTTTATGTTATATAATTAAAATTATATTTTAAATCATAAAATAAATATAATCTTAATGTAAAATTTTGGTATTTTTTGAAAAATATTGATTTTTAGGGAATAGTAAAAAACCAATTCTTGATAAAATTTTGTTATATTTTGATAAATTGAGTAATATAAAATTAAAATTATTATATTAATACAACAAGTATTCTTCATTTATATTTAATCCAATTAATTAAATTTAAATCATATTTATGCTATATTTTATTGTAAGTTTATTTTAAGGCTTTAAAACACATTTTTTCTAAAAACTATTTAAAAGTGCATAATGTTTCTCCATTTTAAATAATTAAAATAACACTTAATGAAGAATTATTTAACTGAAATTTATATTATATATATATATATAAATATTAATTTAAATTCACTTAATTATGATTAGTTTCCTTATAGTTAAGAAGAGATCATCTTTTCCATAAAAATTTATTTCTTGAAAAACTGTTTTTCAACATGTGTGATGGTTTAATTTAAAATTAAATTCTACCAATTTTGTGAGTTTAATTTGAAAAAATGGAATCAATATTTTTAATTATCATAATTTATCTTATCTAATAAGATCAACACAATTTTTTACTATAATGAATTGACAAAACTGTAAATAATAATTATCACAGTTAATGTTAAAACAGGTTTACCAAGGGGTTAAAATAAAACTATAAGGGTTACAATGAAAAAAAAACTCATATAATTACTATTTATGGTAATATTTCGTAATTAATTATTCTAAGGTTAGAAAATTTGTCATTTTTTATCCTTTTTGAAATTGAAAAACATGGGTATAATTCTTTCTTGTCAAAAATTACAAGTGTGTCATCTCTCTCAATTATAAAAGGCCACCCCACTCCTCTCTTCGATACACTTATAAAACCCATTGGTTTGTTAAATAGATTCCCAAATAAATTTATTAATTCCATACCCTCATCCTATAATCATTGGTTTGATCATAAATCCAACCCAGGAAGGATTTTGGTGCAAACCAAGAAAATATTTTTGAAGAAGTGGTAACATCCTTAATCAAGGATTTTATATTATTTCTTCTTCCACCCCATTAAAATATTATTAAACCATGATGATATAATAAACTTAATATATTACATATAATGAATTTTTTTTATTTTAAATTAATTACCTATAACCATCTCCTCCTCTCCAAAAATGGGAAACAAAACCATTGAACGTGTGTATGGAGGACTACTGCCTAATGAATCGATGTAATTCATTTTCCATCACCGCTTCTCATGGCTATATATAATGATGTATTGTGGATTGACGTAATTATTTTTCCACCAACACTTCTCATTAATGGATATAATTATGTATTTAATATTTATATATAATATTTATGATATAATTATTCCTATTTAACTATAATATCACATAAAACTTCTTACTTTCCATTTCGTAGGGAATACGATAACGTTGCTTGTGTGTACGGTGGACTGCTGCATCATGAAGCAATGTGATTACTTGTTCACTTATGATTAACATGGATGGTAATAAGTATTAATTTTATATTTATATTTATATTAATGAAATATTAATCATTATTTAAAATAAATATATCATCTACTTTATTACCATATCATCCATTGAATAAATGATAATGTCATTCATGTGTACGATTGACTACTGGATCACGAAGTGATGTGATTCATTTTATTATGGAATCACAAGGATGATATATATAATGGTATTTATAGAAATAATATGATATATATGATATAATTATCATCCAGTAAAGATAGAATAATCTTTTTCTTTTTTCCATCATGATCATTGAAAAATAGAAACATTACACATGTGTACGTACATTCTACCATCTTTGTGATGGTAACATAGTTTATTTTTTGTAACCATATTTCATGGATGATTTTAAAATTAAAATTTATGTATAAAAATTATAATTATTTCATGATTAACATTATTTATATGATTAAATAATAATCTCTATGACCTTAGTGAACTTCCCCAAAGTGATTTTGGACATATGAGCCAATTATTGTTAAAACATCCAATGTGAAATTAATTAGTTAATTAATTGAATATGAAATGATAAAAATAAAATATAAGGAAAAAATGAAAATTGTTCTTATGAAATTAAATAATTAATAAAATTTTATTATTCAGGAAGATAAGGAATGCACATGATGATTGGGGCTTGATGTAATGTTTTCATCTCAAAATGCCCTTCTATGAGACACATGTATTTTATGAACCTAATTTATTTTTAATGGTTTATATACTTAAAAATTAAATATTATATCATGAATCATTTATAATTCAAGAAATTTTATGTTAATTTTTTTGACTTCATTCATTGGAGTTATGATTCAAAAGGTACGAAATCAGTAAGGGTTTTTGTTTAAATATAATTTTATTCGGGATTATTTATAACTGAATTTCCATTATAGTAAATTATCTAATGATTATATAATGAAAAACACAATTTTTATGATACTACGTTTATGCATGAACATTTCAAGTAATTTTACCATTTTATTCTCTTTGGTACTTAAAATGATTGAGAAAATGTTTTTAGGAAAATCTGACTTCATTTCTCTATTTGACCAAAAATAAATTTTCTTCCATATCCATGTTTTCTAAAAATGTTTTTAAAAATATTTTTACTACTTCCTATGATTTTTAAAATTCATTTTACCAATGTTTTAATTTTTAAAAAATGGTTTTAAAGGAATCATCCCATCATTTTCTAAAAATGTACTTTTTAACATTTACCAAAAATGTGAAAGGAATATCTGTTTTAACTGGTACAACATAAATTATATTTTTTGAAATTATAAAAATTATTTTACTAGAAATTTCCATTACAGTTTTCAAGTATATTTTCAAAGAAAATTATTTCCATAATATTTGGTGAATTTTAGTTTTTCAAAAGTGATTTTCAAAGTGGAAATTTTATTATATAATGATTATAAATTCTGTGTATGTGACCCCTATATCAATAACTATATGAATTTCCCTTCCTTTAATAGGGTAATAGATGCCTTATGTTTATTTCTCAAGTGTCTTCATTATGAAATATAATTTGATTATTATATGGGATAAGATTATGTAACCCATTTTCTTTTCATGGGAAATAATTATGTTATGATTTATGATCAAATTATGTTATGTGGCACACATATATAATCAACATGTTATGATGGGTGCACCCAAATAGCACTCTAATGCATTGGGTAATGTTTTAGTCTCATGAGACGTCATGTATGAGATTAGGGAGTAAACCTAATCCATTATGGTACTTTTTCCACCATGTGATATTGTTTAGGTAGTCAGAATTGACTCATGTTTATGTCATGTTATATGTTTCTTCCACATTCCCTATGATTAAATGATCTTTTTATGCCATGATCTTATGATACCATGTTTTTTATGTTATTCTTATATGTGATTACACATGTACTTTCCCTTTTATGATATTATGTTTTATCTTTGAATCACACATTATGTCCCCTTATTATGATTATTAAATTAATGGGATTTCTATATTAAAAATTATTCTATATATTCCTAAGGTTATGCTATGCAGTTTTAGGAGATCAAATGGATTTATGATCTCATTATGGAAAATAAAAAATTACTACTATGTTTCAGTTTCCTTTGAAGTATTATGATCGTAGTATTACAAATGCACTATGCCTCATGATATTTGGGTTGTAATAAATGGATATTTATGTTAAAAATCATGTAATAATATGTGTAAAAGGATTGGGTCACTATAGTTAGTATTATAGAAATGGTTTACTTAACCTTTGAAAATAAGATGACAAATCTTTAGTAAGAACCATAGGGATAAGTATAAGTATAAAAATTAGTATATAAATATATCTTTGAATCCTGTTGAAGTATTGAGTAAGTGGTTTCTGAGAAAATAAATCCTTATATGGATACTAAAATTGGATTTTGTTCTGGAATAGATGTACCTAGTGGTAATAAATCCAAAAAAGTGCACCAGGATTTACTTGAGAATTACTTGGTACATGATAATGGGCCTTATTATGCATATGGTTTGAAACTCCTAGGGGAAATGATTTGGAAATTTACAAAGATGTTTAAAAACCATTATTAATGACTTGAAAAAAAAATTTGGTTTGAAAACCTAATAGGAAGCATTACCCTGGATAATCTAGATTAAAACCTAGAAACTCATAAGTCAGGGTATACTTATCATTTATATGTTATTCCTCCCATGTTTGTAAGTTCCCATTTTGTATGTTTATCAATTAATAGATTCTTATCTTTATTTTCTTCTTTTAGTTAATGCTGATAAGTAAGAGAAATATTTTAGACAATTTATGTAATGGGAAATGTAATGATTTACCTAATGAGATGCCTAACGTAATGGGAACAATAATTAAATATATTGTTATCATGTTATATGATCTATCTCTAATTATTATTAACAATCCTAACATAGTATAATTTAGAAACACAATAAAGAAGAGAAGGATTGTGTCTCATGGAATTTCAAGTGCTAAATATGGAAAAGAAAAGAATATTCAATTTTCTACATGCTACGAATGTGGTAATAAACACCTATAAGAATCTCTAAAATAGAGGGGAAGATGTTTTTTATTTAGAAATAAAGGTAATAGATAAATTAATTTCTAAATAATTTTCTGTATTTTATGTGGGTAACTTGGTGATTATTCAAGTTGATGCCCTAATCCAAAGATTAATTCCTAAGGGATTATGTTATATAAATCACTGAAGTGATGTTATTGAAGTATTTAGCTTTTGAATATCTAGAACCGTGTTATTGAATTATTTCTATCAATGGTATAATGTTTATAAGAATAATGAAACTTCTAAGGATTATTCCAAAATAGTTTTTCTTTTTTTATATTCATGAATATGTTGAATGGTTCTAATAAAATAAAAGTGTGATTTTATGGTATGGTGATAATCTATGTAAAAACACATAATTGATGAAAATATAATCTTGGATATGTGGTTAATATTTATTTAATTATAGTCAGTTAAAATTAGTTAATTTTATGGAATGAAATGAGTTATATAGTAAACCAGAGTGGTAAAAAAGTGATTTGATGACTAATGTATTTTTGAGGATGTTCATCATATTCTCTTGTTAGAGGATTATATAGAATTATGAATATGATTATCACCTAAATTTCTCCATAGTTTTATAAAAAATGTCAACCCATAAGCCAGTTGATAACCCATCACATCTGTTAAGGCCGAGGGTCTTGAACCCATAACCTAAAGGTGATAAGGGTGCGACACCTACCACTATCTTATGTAATGCACTGGTTAGTTGACATTGTTTTTTCTTAAATGATTTTAAAAATAAATGTTATGTAGTTCAAATATTTTTGAGGGGATTAATGATATTTCAAGAGATGTTTTATTCAGTTAATGTATATATAAAATTTAGGTTTATTGTACAGGATAATTTTTTAAGAATTACATTACATTTTTTGGATATGTTATATTAAGGGTTTTAAGGATAAACACTTATGGAATGGATTATGTTGATCTTTGAGAGTTACTATTTTGTAATTAGATATTAATACATTATAAGAGAAAAATTGTACTAACCATTTTTCTTAGTAATGATAATATGAATATATTTTTTTTTCTTTTGGGGGTTTTTTGATCTATTAGAATTTTTTTAGTGCATCAAGCATGAAAAATCCATATTAAATTCTCATATTTTGGATAAAAGATGAGATTGTGGTGGAAATGATTAATATATGAAGTCATAATTTTTTTTGTAATTATATTTACTTATGTTATTATTTTATATAGTTAATGAATCCATAATCTATATTTAGGGAATCTTGAAATAAAAATATTATCCCATTAATTTTTTATATGATGAATCAATTTTCTTTTGATTTATCAATGTTTTTTGGTTTTGTGGTTATTAACTTTATCATGATCATTCAATTTCTTATGATCAATGCTCTCTATCAGTCTCTATAGTTATTTATGATTTTTTTCAATGTCCATATCTTCACTTTCTACTAATGTTCTCTTATTTGGAATCCCAGTTATGTGATGACCTCTATATTTCCCTTTTCCTCTTTTTTATAGTAAGTTTTGTTAAACCTTTTTATGATGCAGGTTTTCCAAAAACCAATTTTCAAATGTCAAACCATTTAATGTTGAGAACAAGTTTAAATTATAAGTATGAAATTTATTTAAGGGGTTATAATGTAAGTCATTGTGATTTTAAAAGAATAACATTATATTCGATAGCATATACAACACATAACACTATGCCTAAACAAATCATGACATATTATTATTTAAATAAGACCATTATAACCCAGCCTTCAAATAGAAGGGTATGAATAATGTTAACTAATTTATGAATTTTAATAAATTTCTTACTCAATATTAATTTAATTATAAATTATTATTAACTAATCACTCAATTTTAAGAAAATTCATTTTTCATCAAAAATAGGGTTTCATCAAAACATGTTTTTTATTGTTTTTTCTGAGAAAATATTATAATTAATTTTTCTTAAATTTTTGAAATTTTATTTTAAAAATTGACATTATTTTTGATACCATCATATCAATATTAACTTAGGGTGATTTGTTTTGTATTTTTTTTTAAAATATTGATTATTTAGTGAATAGTTGATAATTTCGATGTTTGATAAATGTATCTTTTATTTTAATAAATGTAGTAATTTAAAATTTAAATTTTCATTTTAATATAATAATAATTAATTATTTATATTTAATCCAATTAATAATATTTAAATCATATTTATACTAAAAGTTATTATAATATATTTTAAGGATTTAAAACACATTTTTTATGAAGATTATTTTAAAGTGCATAATGTTTCTTGATTTTAAATAATTAAAATAAAATATAATGAAATATTATATAAGATAAATTTATATTTTATTTATCTATAATTATTAATATAAATTCACTTAACATTTTTTTACTTCTTATATAGTTAATATGAGATCATATTTTACTTAAAAAAATATATTTCTTGAAAAACAGTTTTTTCAACATGTTTGTGGGTGTAATCTTAAATTCAGTTCTGCCACTTACATGAGTTGAATTTAAAAAAATAGATTCAATAATTTTTAATCATAAAAAATTATATTATATAATATCTTCAACTTAAATTTTGACCATAATGAATAGTGAAAATATTAAAAATTTATTGCTGCGGTTAAAGTAAAAATGGGTTTACTGGAGGTTAAAATAAACAAATAAGAGTTAAAAATGACCCAAAACTTGTATAATTAATATTTTATGGTCATATTTATGCATTATATATTTTGAGGTTCTAAAATTGGTGATATTTTATCCTTGTGGAAAGTAAAAAATATTAGTGTAATTCAATCTTTTTAAAAAATCCAAGTGTGTCCTCTCCCCCGCTTATAAAAGGACACCCCGTCTACTCTCCTATTTAAACTTTGAAAACCCATTGGATCCGAAAATAACTTCCCTATTCACATCCTTAATTACTTAAAATCATATTATAATACTTTATTTGATAAAAAATCCAACATGGGATGAATTTTGGTGAAAACCTAAAGAAATTGGCCGAAGAAGAGGTAATGATTTTAATCAAGTGTTTTATTTTATTTCTTCTTTGAACTCCATAAAATATTATTAAAAAATTATAATATAATAACATAAGTATATTAAATATATTGATATGTTTTGATGTTAAGTTAATGACCAACAACCATCTCCTCCACCCTCAAAATGGGAAAGAAACATGTTGATCGTGTGTACAGCGTGCTACCACCTCACGAACCAACGCAATTCATTTTACATCACCGATTATCATGACTAGATATAATGATGTATTTAATATTTATATATTATATTTATGATATAAGTATACCTCTGTAATTATAATATCATATACAACTTCTTAATTTCCATTCTGTAGAGAATACGAGAACGTCGCTCAGGTGAACAACAGACTACCCCCTCGCGAAGTGATGTGATTTGTTTTTATCTTACACCTTACATGGAAGGTAATATGGATTAAATTAATGTTTATATATGATATTAATGAAATATTCATTCTTATTTAAAATAAATATATCATATAATTTCTTACCTTACCTTACATTGAATAAATGATAACTTTGTTCATGTGTATGACAGACTATTAAATCATGAAATGATGATATTCGTTTTATTACCGCATCAAATGGATGGTATATACGAAGATATAAAAATAAATTTATCATATAATCCTAATCCTATAAATATAAAATAATACTTAGCTTATTTGCATCATGATGGTCAAAAAAATGTTACTAATGCATATGTACAGCCTACCCTCTCCTCCATGATTGTAACGTGGTTCATTTTTCATAACCATATTTAATGGTTGGTTTTAAAAGTATAATATATGTATAAAATTGATAATTATGTCATTATTAAAATTATAGTTTGGATTAAATAAAAAACCATTGGACCTTAGTGAACTTACCAAAGTGATTTTGGACATATGATCTATTTGTCATTGAAATGTCTAACGTGAAATTAATTGGTTATATAATTGAATATGAAAAGGTAAAAAATAAATTAAAAGGAATAATACAAATCAAAATTTTTCTTAATCATGTAAATTATTAACATAATTTTATTATTTTAGAATATTAGGAACACATGTGATAATTCTGGTTTGAGGTAAGAGTTTGATCTCAAAACTTCTTTCATTGTAACACATTTCTTTTGTGAACCTAATTTATTTTTAATGGTGTATATACTTCAAATTAAAATATTATATCATGAATAATTAATAATTAAATGAATTTTAATTTAAATTCATCTACTACATCCATTGGAGTTATTATTCAAAAGTTACCAAAGATGTGAGGGTTTATGTTTCAATCTCATTTTAATCGAGGTTGTTTATGCATGAATTTACATTATAAGGAATTATATACTAATTGTATAATAAAATAATTTAATTTTATTATCCTAAATTTATTCAAATAAATTTAATGTAATAGTATTATTTTCCTCTCTTTATTACTTAAAATGATTGAGAAAATGTTTTTTAAGAAAATACAAATCCATTTCTCTCTTCAGTTTAAAATTATTTTTCTTCCATGTCTATGTTTTGTAATTTAATTTAAACATGTTTTTAATATTCTCCTATTATTTTTTAATATAAATTTAATAATTTTTAACTTTATAATAACTATTTTAAAAGTAATCTTCCCATTTTTTTTCTAAACTAGGTACCTTGGAATTTTAACAAAAAATGTGAAAATAATATTTGTTCCAATGTGAATGGAATGAACATTATTTTCTGTAGTAATGAATATTATTTTACTTGAATAATAATTTATAAGTTTTAGGATATTTTAAAGTAAAATTATTTTCATAATATTTTGTGAATTTATGTTTTTCAAATGTGATTTCAAAGTGTAATGGTTATTTTCCTGAATAATGTTTTTAAAATTTTAATGGAATCTCTATTCAGAAATGACAACCAAATTTAATATTATTGAATGATTCTAAATTATTAGTATGTTTCCCCCACATATATACCTATATTACTCTACCTTCATTTAATAATGGTAATACATGATTTAGTTTATTTCTCAAATGTGTTCATTATGATATTTACTTTGATTATGAAATGAGACAAGGTAATACAACCCATTTTATTTCCATGTGTAATTCTTATGTTATGATTTATTATTATCTTTCCTTATCCAGAACACATATATCATGAAAATTTTATGATGGGTGTACCTAAATTGCACTCCAATGCAATTGGGTAATGTTTTAGTCTCACAAGACATCATGTATGTGATTAGGGAGTAAACATAATCTATTTTGGGACTTTTTCCACCATGTGATATTGTGTAGGTAGTAATCCTTGAATAATGTTTATTTCATGTTAAATGTTTCTTCAACTTCCCTATTATTCCATTATTTTATGATTCCATGATCTTATTATGCCATGCTCTTTATGTTATGCTTCCATGTGATTACTCACATGCTTTCTGTTTTATTATATCATGTTGTATCTTTGACTCACACGTTATGTTTCATTATCATTTTTATCATCTTATTGAGCTTTCTATATCACATTTTTATTCTATTTATTACCTAGATTATGATATATACTTTTAGTAGATGATATAGATTTAGGATCTTACTATGGAAAATAAAAAAAATGGATTCTATGTTTTAGTTTACCTTGATGTATTATGATCCTAGTATTATAAAGACACTGGGTGTTGTGATATTTAGGTTGTAATTAATGGATTTTTATATTATAAATCATGTAATAATATGTGAAAAATGTTTTGGTTTCTATATGAACACTTCATATGTCTAACTTTATGTATGTTCTATATATAATATATTATAAGAACATTTATCACCATTTTCAGCCATGAGTAGGGAATGTGGGTTTTGTAAATGTATTTTGACAATAAATGATGTTTATTTATATATATTTTAATACCATTGAATGAATATAGGTTTGGATATTCATAATATAAAGTATATCTTGGAAAATGAAAGAATGATTTTGGCTTCATAATGGGTATACCTAACAGTTTATGGAATGGGATTTGTGAGAGAGAAAGGCAGTATCTAATTAATAGTGGTTCAATTGGATAGTAAAATAATGATTATGTACACATAAAGAAATAATCAATTGAAAATAAAAGGGATTACAACTACTTGTTGGGTCGGAAAAAACGGGGAGTGATGGCAAGAGGGGGGGTGAATTGCCTTTTAAAAAATGATTAACAATTTAAAATCAATGTTGAAAGTGCAGTGGAAATAAAGAGGCAAGACACAAGAAATTGATAACGGAGTTCGGCCAAAACCCGGCCTACGTCTCCGCTCCCAACTCAACCGTTGAGAGATTCCTACCGCTTGCTTTTCAATGGTTTTAGCAAGAAACCCACTAGGCTTTGAGGTAGCACTAGGACCTATTACAGCTTGCTTTTATTGGTTAAGCAAGAACCCACTTGCTTTCAATGGAATAGCAAGAACCCACTAGCCTTTTTAACGGGTGAAGGCTAGCTCACCGAAAACTCAAGCCTTTTAAAAGGAAAGGCTTGACTAAACCTTTTCACACCTTAGTGGTGGTGTGAAACCCAAAAGAAAGGGGGATGAAGAAAGAGTTTGGGGTTTGTAGGTACAAACCCAATTTTAAGCTCAAAATAAATAAAACAAGCAAAACCGTATTGGAGGAAGACTTGGGCACCAATTGGATGATGGAGTTGATGTAGCGTGCTCTCCCAAGCTTCTTGAGGTGCTCCTTGGATTGGAAATTGGTTGGAGCACTTGAGGATCCTTGAAGGTGGAGCGCCGGAGGTTCGCCAAATGTGCAACAAAATGTCCGGGCGCTTGGTATGTGATTCGATAGGTGTTCGAGGCTTCCTTGGCCTTTATTTATAGGCATGGAACCCTTGGGGAGGCTTCGGAGCCGTTGGAGAGGCTAAAAGAGCCGTTGGAGCCCAAAAGAGGGTTGACTGGTCAAAGCCAACAGCTAGTTTGACTGGGCTACCGGCTGGCCGGTACAGGTCCACCGGCTGGCCGGTGCCTTGGCAGAGGAGAGGAGATTTGGTCCAGGCTCTACCGGTCGACCGGTGGAGGAGCCACCGGCTGGCCGGTGGCAAGACAGTAGCAAACACTATTTGGGCTGGATGCCACCGGCTGGCCGGTGACAGAGCCACCGGCTGGCCGGTGCTATCACACCGGTTGGCCGGTGGATTGAAATTCAGTCCACTTTGCCTTCTTTCTTTCTTGGCCCAATTCCTTGGCCACCTGATTTGATTCCTATCAACCAAAAACACTTGAAAGAGGATTAGATAAATATGAGGGTGATTGTGATCATGAAAATAAGACCTTGAGGGGTACGAGAGGTACAACAATCTCCCCCTATTTTGATGATCACAATCACCAAAACAATTAAGGTAAAAACATGAATTAAAGACATGCTTTTAAAGAATAAATTGAAAATAAATCAAAGCATGATCAAAAGGATTCTCCCCCAATCAATCAAGAAATTTCTCCCCCTTTGTGATTATCAAAATAGCGTGGGGCATAAAACTTGATTGAGGGAATAACTTTGAAAAACAAGATAGAGATTTTTAAACCAAAAGAAATTTGAAATTTGAATTGAAAGTTTTGAATCAAAAATTGAATAACAGTTTGAATTGAAAGTTTTGAATCAAAATTGAATAGAGAATTTTGAATTGAAAAATTTGAAACCAAGAGTTGAAATTGAAAGTTGGAATCGAAAATTTTTGAATAAAACAAAAAGCTTAAACAAACCTAACTCCCCCTAAATAAAAACAATAAATCACCGGGGAGAGGGATTTTGAAAAGAGATGATTTTAAGCCCGGAGAGACTCGCTAGAAGGGATTTTTCAATCCATACTTGTCTCATGGCGGGTCTTCTCCTATAAAATTCATCGGAAAAGAAAAAACTTTTGGGTTGACCGTACCGGGCGTTTTTACAATTACATTCATAAATAAGGTGCCCGGATTTTTTGCAATAATTACAAAATTTAAATTCGGAGCTCCCCCTTACAAAAACAGTGGGTGCATGGGAGGAGGAAGCTATATTGGTATATCCTAGCCCTTGGGTGGTTCTAGATATACGTTGGGAACCAAGGAGATTGTTCAAATTTTGTTCCCCTTGGGTGAACTTAGCTAGGGTCTCCCGTAGGTCTTTGATGGTTGATTCCAAAGAATCAACATTTGGAAAATTTTGGATTTTAAGGGACAACTCTTCCTTCTCTTTAAGAAGTTGTTCTTTTTCGGAAGAGAGTTTTTTGAAAGATTTTTTCAAAGAAACAAATTTTGAAGAAAGCTCATGAAAACGATTTTCTAATTGGTCTCTAGCATGTGAGAGTTCTTCATAAGATAGATGATTTAAAGAATTGGAATTTGAAGAACAAGAGGAAGAGGAGTCGGAAGAAGTTACCTCATGAAATGCCATTAGGCATTTTGTACCTTGGTCGCTTGAGGAGGAGGAGGAGGATGAGGAGGTGTCACTCCATGTCACCTTGAGGACCTTTTTCTTTCCTTTTTCCTTTTGCGTGGCCCGTTTCTTGTTGAGTGGGCAATCGGGCTTGTAATGGCCCTTTTCGCCGCACCCATAGCATTTTACCTTGGGCTCGACTTTTGTGGTGGGTTCTTGCTTTCGTGCCTTGCGAGATTTCTTCTTCTTGTGCTTCTTCATAAATTTGTGCATTTGGCGGGCGAGATTCTCCATTTCCGAGTCGCCGCTTGAAGATGAAGTAGATGTGGAAGATGATGATGAGGAGGAGCTTACTTCTTTTTGAACCTTGAGGGCAATGTTCTTTGGTGTCTTGATTGGTGTGCCCTCCTTTTGATCTTGCCTCCTCATCGTGATCTCGTATGTCATTAGGGATCCGATGAGCTCCTCTACCGGCATATTTTTGACGTCCTTAGCTTCTTGGATCGCCGTCACCTTTGGTGCCCATGAGCTCGGAAGGACCCATAAGATCTTCTTGACCATCGTTTCTGCAGAAATATTATCTCCAAGAGACTTTCTACCATTGCACACGTCAGTAAATCGAGTAAACATTTCAGAAATTGATTCATTTGGGTGCATGGAAAAAGATTCAAAATCTTGTCTATACATGTCTAACCGAGTATCCTTCACTTTATTAGTGCCCTCATGGGTCACTTCCAATAGTTTCCAAATCTCATGTGAAGTGGTGCAAGTGGAAACTCGGTTGAACTCATTTCGGTCAAGGCCGCAATGTAGAGCGTTCATGGCTTTGCCATCAAGCTCAAAGTTTCTAATATTGGCGGGGGTCCATTTGGATTCGTCGGGGGTAGACAAAGTATAACCTTGCATGACAATTTTGTAAATGGGATAACCTATACTTCTAAGAAAAGTAGTCATGCGGGTTTTCCAATAATTATAGTCGGACCCATCAAAAAATGGAGCCCGACCCAATGAGTAGCCCTCGGGGGCGAAAGAGGTAGATGCCATCAAAAAATAGATCTTAAATTTGAAACCGGGTTAGGGTATTACTCAAAGGTCCCTCTGATACCAATTGTTGGGTCGGAAAAAACGGGGAGTGATGGCAAGAGGGGGGGTGAATTGCCTTTTAAAAAATGATTAACAATTTAAAATCAAAGTTGAAAGTGCAGCGGAAATAAAGAGGCAAGACACAAGAAATTGATAACGGAGTTCGGCCAAAACCCGGCCTACGTCTCCGCTCCCAACTCAACCGTTGAGAGATTCCTACCGCTTTCTTTTCAATGGTTTTAGCAAGAAACCCACTAGGCTTTGAGGTAGCACTAGGACCTATTACAGCTTGCTTTTATTGGTTAAGCAAGAACCCACTTGCTTTCAATGGAATAACAAGAACCCACTAGCCTTTTTAACGGGTGAAGGCTAGCTCACCGAAAACTCAAGCCTTTTAAAAGGAAAGGCTTGACTAAACCTTTTCACACCTTAGTGGTGGTGTGAAACCCAAAAGAAAGGGGGATGAAGAAAGAGTTTGGGGTTTGTAGGTACAAACCCAATTTTAAGCTCAAAATAAATAAAACAAGCAAAACCGTATTGGAGGAAGACTTGGGCGCCAATTGGATGATGGAGTTGATGTAGCGTGCTCTCCCAAGCTTCTTGAGGTGCTCCTTGGATTGGAAATTGGTTGGAGCACTTGAGGATCCTTGAAGGTGGAGCACCGGAGGTTCGCCAAATGTGCAACAAAATGTCCGGGCGCTTGGTATGTGATCCGATAGGTGTCCGGGGCTTCCTTGGACTTTATTTATAGGCATGGAACCCTTGGGGAGGCTTCGGAGCCGTTGGAGAGGCTAAAAGAGCCGTTGGAGCCCAAAAGAGGGTTGACTGGTCAAATCCAACGGCTAGTTTGATTGGGCTACCGGCTGGCCGGTACAGGTCCACCGGCTGGCCGGTGCCTTGGCAGAGGAGAGGAGATTTGGTCCAGGCTCTACCGGTCGACCGGTGGAGGAGCCACCGGCTGGCCGGTGGCAAGACAGTAGCAAACACTATTTGGGCTCGATGCCACCGGCTGGCCGGTGACAGAGCCATCGGCTGACCGGTGGAGCCTGGCAGTGGGCAATGCCTCTGCCAGGTCCACCGGCTGGCCGGTGCTATCACACCGGTTGGCCGGTGGACTGAAATTCAGTCCACTTTGCCTTCTTTCTTTCTTGGCCCAATTCCTTGGCCACCTGATTTGATTCCTATCAACCAAAAACACTTGAAAGAGGATTAGATAAATATGAGGGTGATTGTGATCATGAAAATAAGACCTTGAGGGGTACGAGAGGTACAACACTACTTGAATAAAAGGAGAGAGGGAGTGAACCCCTTACATGTAATGTGGCTTCTCAATGCTTTAGAAAGGATTATTAAAACCTTTAAAACTGCTGGGAAATGTTATATAGACATAAAATGAGTGTAACATCATGATACATGGATTTAATGTAGAGAGGGATGAGATAATGGGAGTGTATTTATAGAAAAAGAGATGTAATTGTTTATTAATGTCTAAATGTAGGATTTGGACTCTATGTTATAAAAATTGAAAAACCGTTGAACATATCATGGTTCTAGATAACGATTTTTCCATCGAGGAGTGGTTTTTAGTATTTTAGTTTTTTATGAGTTGAAACCCATTTAATATTTATTATATTACATGTGGATAAGATTATTATTCAAAAATAATTTTTTAAAAAGTAAATGTACTTTACATTTTGAATGATTAATTATTGTTTGGAAAAATTAATCTTATTACATTAAATTACATTATTTTAGTGAGAAAACATGTTTTTTATTGATAAAGCCATTATGTTTTTTATTATATAACTTTTAATTCATTATGATATCCTAATACTTACAGTATATTTACACATAATATTACTTTTTACAAAAAAATTGAATGTTAGAAAATTATTAAAAATTCACCATAACTTTATTTCGATGAGATGATTTCAAAAATGAAATAAATTTTATGAAAATAATTTTTTAGTTATTATTAATTTAATTTTTTAAAATATTTATATTATATAGTGGGGGTATAATTACATTGAATCACATACACACTTCACACCCACAGGCTGACAGGGCAGGTCATAGCCCACAAGGGATAACCCAACCATGAAGCCCATAATTAATTATATATATTATACCAAAAAACCTATTATATAGAGGCCTGAAGATCCTTAGTACATGGCATTCAGGACCCAATTTGTTTTCCTGAAGGATAATAAAAACCAAACTAAGGGCAATGTTGTGCTTGCCTATGCCTGTTCGTCATTGGAGATCCCACCCCCCATTTTGTGCAATCATTAACACCCATATATTCAAATTTGAACCCACACAGAAACCATTATTTCCCATCTCATCACCATTTTGATCACCATTGGAGTTCAACCCACCCTATTCAGAGACCACTGCTCAACTTAACTAGTCAAATCATCACCCCATCCCAGCTGCCGTTAGTGACTATCGTCGCCGCCATCCTGCCATCATTGCACGATGTTGTGACCATCATTCACTAGAGTTAGATACCTATTATACCTGACATGTTGGAAAATCAGACAAATCCACCCCAAAATATTCACACTGTCATGGAAAACAACTTCATAAGGCTTCATCTTAATGGATTTTCAGGATCAAAGCCTCGGTCACTGCACATTAGCCGATGATCACCATCGCCTCACCATTTTCATCTTGAAATCCATGTGAAAAAATATACATGTTGGGATAATTATACTATTTTTATATGTGAAAATGGAATAATCACTCCCTCATTTGTGGGTCAAATAAATGAAGGTTGGGATTTGAAACCTAGGCTAGTTAAATTTTGTATTACAGTAGAGTACTACTCAACTATGTCCACATACATAAAATTTGTGTATGGGATACGATCATCTCCTGGGGGGACCAATTCTATATAATGATACACATTACCCAAATAGTAAATTAATTTAAATTACCTTGTTCATATTATGACCAGTGTTCGAGTCTGGTAGGACTTGAGATTTCATTATTTCCCCTAGTAGAAAATTAGAGGCACACAAGTTACCAGTCATCTAACACCATAGATACATTAAAATAAAATACTTATTTATTTAAAAACATAAAATTTATTATAAAATTGAATTGATAACCCTTAGAAAAAATTCATATGATTGTATATAATTATTTTACTATTTATAAAAAATAATTTTATTTAAAAACTTTTTATGAAAATTAAATATTTTTTTTAAAATTAAATCGTAAAGATGTAATTTATTGAAAATTGTATAAACATATTTTCTACAAATACAATTTTTGTTTATTTATATCAAAAATAAATTTTATCATATTCATCATCTATTCATGTTAATTTTATATAAAGTTGATACATCAAATAAAAATATAGGATCTGTGTAAATACAATTTCATTTCTATAATAATTTACACATTAATACTACTTAAGGACTAGATACATAACCCTTTATCATACTTGTACAATCCCGAAGGGTAAGGTGTTTGAAAGAGGTAATTTCATGGGGCTGTTCAGCTAGCATTAGTCGAGTGGTGATCTTTATTAACACTGAACATATTCTATTGTCAATTTTGATTGGGCCTAACTTGTTGAAGCTCTACCTGGGCTTGGTCAAGGGTAAAACCCAATGATGATAATTCCTTCACAAGCTATAATAAATTGGATATATAAGGTATGAGAAAAATATTTGAGGCCACTGTTCCTCCCTTAAACACCAATTAGCTCTCCTCATTATCCTTAATACACAATAATTCAAAAAATCACTTTAGAACAAAAATATTACCAATGGAAAAAATTATTAATAGTCATGATGATCAGTGGTCATAATGACCAGCATTCTTGATTCCCAATCAGTAATGATTCCCAATTTCCAGATCTAAATGGACTCATTTCCCACTACACACTATATAAATTCCACCATTCTAATATTTATCATTCCCAACTCATTCCCAATTTCATTTAAAAATATTATACAATTCCCTTGACAATGTCTATTATAGTCAGAATTCTTCCTTTTATTTTAACCATTTTTGTGGAAGGAGTGATCTTCATGGGATAATTTGAGCCAATAGACTATACATTTGGGTGTTCATTATTCTCAAGTGTTTATCTCTCTATACTCCTCTCAACTATTATCACCCACATTATTAAATGATGTGTAATGTACCTATGAAATATAGAGGCCATTATATGTGATTCTATTGTAATACATAATATAAAATTAATTTTTAAATATGAATTATTTTACTAATAATTGAAGGTTAATTTTTCTTGTTAAATTCTCCCCCCTTAAAAAAATTTATTCATTGAAATTTCAAACTTACCTAAAAATAAATGTTGACATTTTTCCTTTATCAATTCTTCAATATCTCTATTTTATTCTTCAAACTTGGGATTTATCCATAATACTTTCATGAGTCTTGTTATCTTATTTCTCAATACGTATTCCCTTTCGTCAAGAACATGGACAGGTTCACCTTTATTTAAATGTTCAAGTTTAAATCCCACTCCCTATGTGACTAGTATATATAATGGGACTGATTTATAATTTCTTAAAAAGTACATGTAAAAGAAATTGTGGACATTGGAATTACTTGGTGGAATTTAAAATTTATAAGAAACTTCTCTAATGTACTTAAAAACCTGAAATTATCTAATTCACCTTAGAGTATGTTTCCCCTTCTTTACAAATCACATGATCCCTTTCCATAGTGATATTTTTATGAATTAATGATCCCAAACCTGAAATTTTAAGTCCTTCCATAGATTGTTGGCATAAATATTTTGTAAAATGTGAGTAATCTTGATATATTTATGGATAAAATGTATATTTTCTATAGAGTATTTCACAATTTATAGTCCTAATTTGTTTTCTTATCCAACTTTATCCCAATATATTAGAGCTATACACATTTTTCAATAGAGTTATTTTTGAGGATCTATTTGAATGATCAAGTGGATAGTATTTTAAATTAATACCCAGTAAGTGGAATATGTTGGTATCAAATACCATGAAAATAAATTGATCTATCTATTAATATATATTCTAATATTTATCGTCCCCTAAAATTATTCATCAAATTGAGGATGATATGTTGTTCTTAAGTTTAATTTTATATTCAAAGCCTTTTAAAGATACCTCAATAAATTATAAGTGAATCTTGGATCACGTTATGAAATAATTGACAATAGTACTCCATTTTTTCATATATATTATTGCATATAGATATGATCAAGGTGCTCAAGGGATAAATCCTCTCATATAGTGAAAAAATGGGATGAATTTTATTATATATTAATGATTATCCATATAGAATTATTTCCATTTAATTCATTAGGAATGCTAGCAACAAATTCCAAAGTGATTTTTCCCAAAACAAAATAGGTATGGGTAGTGGATGCAGTACTTCTTTGGGAAGTTGTTTTTCTACCTTAACTTGATAAAATATGAAGAAAATTATTTTATAATCACAAATTTATCTTTTAATATTATCCCCAAAATAATTATCAGATTAATATATATGTATTTTAGTGATTATGAGATATATAGATAAAGGATATCTGTAAGCTTCAACCATCATCTCTTTCTTTAACTATGGAATATATGGGATACACAACCTTGTACCAAACCTTAGTACTACCTAATGATTCTAAGAAAACACTAGAAATTTTCTATTTTTCAAAGCTTATATCTTTCTTTCAATCATTGGATCATCTCTTTTTTTCTTGAAACTCTCTAATAATAATTGTTGAGAAATAATTGGGGTTAAGATTGGTGATTTCACTTCCCTGATGATCTCTAAGGCCATAATTATTAAGTCCTTGAACAATGGACCTCTTTAAATCATCATCATTTCAAGAACATTAAGGTATTTACTAATTAATTCATTAGAGATTTTGTTTGATTTTATAGGGTGATAATGGATAGAACAATAATAAGCATTAATAATATCCAACCCACTCGTTTGTATCATTTTTAGTTTCTTTTGGGTGGAAATGTACTTCAGACTTTTGTGTTTTATGTATATATCACACTTCTCTCCCAAAAGAAATTTTACCACATATTTAATGAAAAAATAAATTAAACTAAACACAAATCATGGGTAATATAATTATTATCATGAGGCCTCAATTGTAGAGATTCATATAAAATTATCTTTTCATTTTGAAGGAGTACACATCAATTTACTTAAAAGTATGCATCACTATAAATGAAAAATATTTCATCATAAGCGGTTAAAGTAGCATAGGTTCACTAACCAAACTATCCTCATACTCCTCACGAATTTTGTAATTTATCATAATATCATCAATAATGAACACCATAAATTAATCAAGGTCATCACTAAAGACTATATTCATTAAATCCATAAATAGTACAAGAGTGTTAGTCAAGAAAAAGGAAATGAAAACAAACTAGTATTTCCCATATATTATTTAGAAGGAAATATTCTTAACATATTTTTTCACCACCCTCATCCAATTATACCATTATAGAATGCCAATCATAGAGAATAATTGATCCCCATGAAGCTGGTTTAATAAATAATAGATTCTTAGAGGATGGTATTTTTCTTCACTTTATCCCATTAATTTATCTATAATCAATGTATATCTATATTGATCCATCCATATTATTCAAAAATAAAACATGTTATACCCATGGATAAAAACATCGTTAATTAAAAAATTTCTATAAAAATTGTTTTAGTTTCTTCTTTAATTCCTCTAACTCCACATATTTCATTTCATTTGAGGTTTTTGATATTGGATTGGATCTGGGTATGAGTTTAATTGAATATTCTAACCCTTTTTCTGGTAGAGGTCTAGATAATTATTGAGAAAATAAAATTATGTATTTTTTAACAATGTAGATATTTAATATACTTATACTTTTACTTTCTTCCATTTATTCACCAATAATTTCCATAAATGAGGTTATAAGAGGAAGTTATTAACAAAAATCAGGTTGGGATATCTCTCCTTTAAAAATAATTATAGTTTGTCCCTTCAATAAAATAGAAATTTCTATGATTCAATAATTGATAAAGGATTTATACTTTGAAAATCAATCCATCCTTAGTATTATGTCAAATTCCACCATTGGAATAACCATATGTTTTGAGGATAGATTGTACTCAACAAAGATAACAGTGGAATATCTATATATCCTTTATGCTGAATTGTTCCTCTAAGAGTTTTAAATGAAAACTCAACCACTAGAAATTTTCTTTTTAATATGATATTATTTGAGAACATGAATGAAATAATAGAATGTGTAGACCTATAATTAAACAACGTACCTAGTAGTTTTGAGTATAAGATGAGTGTATCTACCACTACATCATTTGATGCCTCGAATTCAACTAATGTGATTAAAAAAACAAGACCTTTATCATTTGGAATCTAATGGGGATAACGGTGGTTCCCTCCATTATATTATGATTTGGATATTGGTTAGGTAAATTTTCATGCTCCCCGCACTTGAAGAATTGAACTATAGATTGTACTTTCACCATATTTCTTTTGTAATTTGTATTCAGATGTTAAATATTAACATCTCCATGCTAGTTTCATGCTATAGGAACATATGTTACAAAATTTTAACACCGTCTACTTACTAGAATATTATTCACCAAATAATTCTTCCCACAGTTGTAACGACCCAAAGTTTCATTAATGTAAATCCCTCTTGATCTAATTAAATGAATCTTTATGTAAAATGTTTATATAAAATGTCAACTTATTTGGTTTTATGTTGTGAATTGTGGTTGTTTCTTTTATAGACGTTGAAGAGTGATCACATGATTAGTATAAATATAGGTCTTTAACAAACCCAATTTACTCAGACAAAGGAAGCGATCGCCTCATCTAGTAGAATTGTTTCATACGAAGCCCATTTTTCGGAGCTCAGAAAAGAGGTGGAATCTTTTGGCTTCTCTCTTGACCAAGCCCAAGCTGAGCTTCATCATGTCAATCGCTAACGTGACCGTCTACGGAAAAAGTGGAAGTTGATAGAAATTACCACTCGAGCGATGTTATCTGAGCCACCCCAGGAGTCTGTCACCATCGCACACCTTACCCTTAGGTCTTATGCAGCTGTTTTAAGGGGTTATGTAACAAATCGCTAGTACTATGTTCGTGTACATTATTTTTGTATATAATAATGAATATACTTTATTTTCATCATTGATACATTGTAAATAGTTTTTAAAGTACAAATAGTGTTTTTAGTTATTATTTAATTAAGAATTATATTTTATTAAATTAAGGGATTTCTGAATTAAATAATATTTTAATAAAATAATAATATTATTATTAAATTAATTTTTATTAAATATAAATGATCATATAATTTTATGAATGTAATTGTAATTTTTATTAAGGTTTGAAAGCCATTTTTTGTCAAAACCCATGAATTTTCGATAAATGTCGGTTTTTATTTTAGAAGTGAAAATTAACATATTTAGAAAATTATTTAGATAAAATAAATTTTATTTCTGTAATTAGGACATCAAAATTATCCAACGGTGAATTTTTCATAATTTTCTGAGAAAGTCGATTTTTTCTGGGTAAAAATTAAATACTGTTTAAATATATTATGTGTTTTATGACATCATAATGACCCAATAGTGATGTAATAAAATAATAGAAGCTTTATGTTCGGCCAATATATGTTTTAACATTAAAATAATGTGATTTTGGGTTTGTTTGACTTACTTTTAAAAGAATTAATGGACCCTTCAAGACTTATTAAACACCTTACACTACTGGAAAAGTAGGCTATACCAATGGTTTAAAACCATTGTTATAGGCTGGAAAACCGTTGGTATAGGGTATACCAACGGTTTTTCAAACCATTGGCCAGTTAGCCATGAGGAAATCCCTATACCAACGGTTTCATTTAAACCGTTGGTATAGGTGTGTGAGAATTCTGGGAAACTCTTTACCAACGGTTCTGAACCATTGGTATAAGGTTTTCCAGAATTCTGGAAAAAGATTTACCAACGGTTCTGAACCGTTGGTAAAGATTTACCCAGAATTCTGGAAAAGGCTTTACCAACGGTTCTGAACCGTTGGTAAAGAGTTTCCCAGAGCTGCTGCACTGCAGCCCCCAGAAGCCCTCCAGAAGCCCTACCATACACCTGCATAAAAAAACAGTGCACAACAGCCCTCTAGTATACCCTCCACTATACACCTGCATAAAAAATATCACAAAAGCCACATAAAATCTTCAAAAAGTATAAAAAACACCTAAAATAGCCCAAAACAACACATATGACAGCAATCATCCGGTGGTAATTCACCTCACCCATCAAATTCTAATAGGCAGAATAGTTTGATAAATATCTATTAGAGTTGAATAGGACATTCAAATTGACTCAAATCCCATTTTTTTTTGTGATACTAGGTTTGGGTATGTAATGATTTGTGATGAATTTTGCATTGAACGTGTATTGTTTATAATATATGGTGAAACGATATTTTCTTAGGAGTCTCGTCACTTATGATGCCAT
The DNA here is from genome assembly GCA_963277665.1 of Viscum album. Taxonomy (NCBI): domain Eukaryota; kingdom Viridiplantae; phylum Streptophyta; class Magnoliopsida; order Santalales; family Viscaceae; genus Viscum; species Viscum album. The sequence goes on from OY728166.1 coordinate 775,905,120, forward strand.
GAGTGAAACTACCCAACTCATGAAAAAGAGTTTGCAACTATCGTTGATGAGTGTAAATTTCAGTTGTATTCACTTAAAATGATTTCCTTTTGAAATAAAAGAGAGACTTTGAGTGGTGTCGTCCACACCACACCTCGGATTGAGGCGGAGTTGACTCATACACGTCAAAAATGACCCATGGATACATGTCCTAAAGTATGAACAGTATCCAAATGCCTTTGATCTATTTTCCGTATGTCAGTTGTTGTTTTAACTTAAACTGTTGTCCATTTCAAAGAAAAGTGACACACATTGAGTGGTTCTGGCCACACCATGCCTCGGATTGAGGCGGGGTTGACTCGTACACGTCACAAATGACCCATGGATCATTGTCCTAAAGTTTCAATAGAATCCAAAAGCATTTGGTCGGTTTTCCGTATGTCGTTTTTTACTTAAAAGCGCATCCATTTTAAACAAAAGAAAGAAACTTTGAGTGGTCCCGGCCACATCGGCCCTTGTATTGAGGCAAGGTTGACTCTTACACGTCACATATGACTCATGGATCGTTTTCCTAAAGTTTCAATAGAATCCTAATGCATTGGGTCGGTTTTCCGTATTCTAATTGTTGTTTTCACATAAAATCATGTTCATTTCAAATAAAAGTTAGACACTTTGAGTGGTGTCGGCCACACCACACCTTAGATTAAGGCGGGGTTGACTCGTACATGTCACTAATTACCAATGGATACATGTCCTAAAGTATCAACAGTATCCGATTGCTTTTGGTCAGTTTTCCGTATGTGGTTTTTTTACTTAAAAGCGCATCCATTTTCAACAAAAGAAAGACACTTTGAGTGGTCCTGGCCACATTAGCCCTCAGATTGAGGCGGGGTTGACTCGTACACATCTCATATGACCCATGGATACATGTACTAAAGTATCAATAGTATCCTAATACCTTTGGTCCATTTTCCGTATGCCAGTTGTTTTAACTTAAACCGTTGTCCATTTCAAAGAAAAGTGACAAACATTGAGTGGTCCCGGCCACACCGTCCCTCGAATTGAGGTGGGGTTAACTTGTACACGTCACATATGACCCATGGATCATTGTACTAAAGTTTCAACAGAATCCGAATTCGTTTGGTCGGTTTTCCGTATGCCAGTTGTTGTTTTCACTTAAAATCCTGTCCATTTCAAATAAAATTTAGACACTTTGAGTGGTTTCGGCCACAACGCACCTCGGATTGAGGTGGGATTGACTCGTACACGTCACAAATGACCCATAAATCAGTTTCCTAATGTTTCAAAAGAGTCTGAAAGTTTTTGGTTGATTTTCCGTATGCCGTTTTTTTTTACTTAAAAGCGCATCCATTTTAAAAAAAAGAAAGACACTTTGAGATGTACCGGCCACACCGGCTCTCAGATTGAGGCGGGGTTGACTCTTACATGTCACATATGACCGATGGATCGTTTTCCTACAGTTTCAACAGAATCCGAATGTGTTTGGTTTGTTTTCCGTATGTCATTTGTTGTTTTAACTTAAACTGTTGTCCATTTCAAAGAAAAGTTAGACACTTTGAGTGGTACTGGACACACCGTGCCTCGAATTGAGGCGGAGTTGACTCGTACATGTCACAAATGACCCATGGATACATTTCCTAAAGTATCAATAGTATTCGAATGCCTTTGGTATATTTTCCATATGTCAGTTGTTGTTTTAACTTAAACTGTTGTCCATTTCAAAGAAAAGTGACACACTTTTAGTGGTGTCGGCCACACCGCTTCTTGTATTGAGGTGGGGTTGACTCTTACACGTCACAAATGACCCAGGAATCATTTTCCTAAAGTTTCAATAGAATCCAAAAGCGTTTGGTTAGTTTTCCGTATGTCGTTTTTTTTACTTAAAAGCGCATCCATTTTAAACAAAAGAAAGACACTTTGAGTGGTCCCGGCCACACCGGCCCTCGGTTTGAGGCAAGGTTGACTCGTACCAGTCACATATGACCCATGGATCGTTGTCCTAAAGTTTCAATAGAATCCGAATGAGTTGGGTCAGTTTTCCGTATGCCAGTTGTTGTTTTCACTTAGAATCATGTTCATTTCAAATAAAAGTTAGACACTTTGAGTGGTGTCGGCCACACCGTGCCTCGGATTGAGGTGGGGTTGACTCTTACACATAAAAAATGACCAATGGATACATGTCCTAATGAGGCGGTACTCACTCGTACACGTCACATATGACCCATGGATCGTTGTCCTATAGTTTAAACAGAATCCGAATGCGTTTGGTTTGTTTTCCATATGCCAGTTGTTGTTTTCACTTAAAATCCTGTCCATTTCAAATAAAAGTTAGAAAATTTGAGTGGTGTCGACCACTACTTAAAAGCACATTTTCCAAATCATTTTCCACATGCATAAACATGAAATACATGGCTAACTAAGAAAGATAAGTAAAAAAATAGAAAAATGAGTATCACAGTACCAAGGAATACTAAAGGTCTAGGTAGTAGACTAATCATACAAAAAGAATCAAGTGCAAAAAATAGAATCCGAATGCAACATCCCTATGAAGCAGAGGAAAACCCCAAAGTGGAAAACCATGTTAAAAAATAAAGAGTTATACAGAATTCAAAAATGTAATGGATCAATCTACCTCTGATCACCATCACCATCACCACTATCATCATCAGCCTCATCCTCGCCGCCATCTCTGTCCTCGTCGTCGTCCTCTTCATCATCCCCATGCTCATTGTCGGCCTCATCCTCATCCTCGGCATCATCCTCGCCCTTGGCCCCATCCTCGCCCTCGGCCCCATCCTCACCCTCGTCCACATCCTCATCCTCACCCTCTTCCTCTTCAGCATCCTTGTCATCACTAGGAACGTCATCATCTCGATCGCCACTAGAGCTGCCGCCTGGTGCATTGGATGATGCACCCATCGATGAAATAAATTTCTGACAAGCCGCACTAGCCTCTGGTGGAAGTGATGAAGATAATGTTTTCATCAGTTTCATAAATTCTCTGTCTCTTGTTTGAACTTGTACTTCCAAATCTGTGACCCTTTTATCAGACTGTCTTGCACGCTCCTTGACCTGTTCCAACTCGGTGGTACTAGAATGGATACTTGGAGACGACCAATACCTCGTCGAGACTATATTCTTACCAGGTCGCCAGCGTACTCGACCAGAGTGCTCATCTCCCAAAACCTGATATAAATGATCGTGTGGCCCAAAATTGTCAGGCTCCTGGGCATCAAGAGCCTCTAAAGCAGCCTGTAAAAAATATTAATAGATTATTAAATTTCAAATTAGATATTAAACTTTGAAATAAACAAATTAAAACTTACAAACTTCTCTTGGGTCGGTTCATTTACTACAGTTCCATCTTTTTTTCTTCTACTCAAGAAAAACAATTTTGCTCGAGGGATACGTCCTTCAATATTCATTTTGTGCTTCTGTAATGACATTGAAACAATATAAAGTGAAAGTATAATCATATATTCATTATTCAATAAATCACATAATTTAAGTAGGATCCACTAAAAAGGGAAAGTCCTAAAGAAAAATTATAAACAACTATATCGTACCTGCTGCCTCTCATGATCTGCCATAGTTGTGCGCCACAAAGTGTGGAGGTATTTCTTTGAATCAATGTTTTTTTTGTTTTTTTCAGAAGATTACTAAATAATTATTAATAATTAATAATATTATATTAATTCAAAATATGAAAAATCTCATTTAAATAACTCAAATGAGATTAATACCTTAAATTTGGCAGTCGCCCAATGGGTAATCATTTGGCGATATTGCTCTATCGGGCAGTCATCCACGATAGGTAATGTCTCTAACTCCGTGCCCACTCTATCACACCAGCCAACATACAACTCATGCTTATAAGATCTCCAAAGCTCTCCTGGCTCTTTTAAACAGGCTGGTTGTGCACCTTCGCCATCAGGGAAGTTAAACCAAAGATGAAACCAAATTTATTAGTTCATTTAAATACAAAAAAATACTGCATTAAATCAAATAGATTTTTACCCATATTTGTGCCCACGCATTATCCTTGACTTCGAGTGGCAGATGTCTCCAAGAGAGAGGGATGACCGGAAAGATATCGGAGTATTTGGCTAGCGTCGCCAAAAACCCCCGACATTGCTTCCCAGATTTCTCAACCATTTGTCCATCAACATTGTATTCAACCATCAACTATATCTGGCGGTTCCATACCGCACGCAAGAGAGTATGCCCCCTCCCCCGCCTCCTATCTGTAGAAGAATCTTTTATTAAAGAAAAATAATATCAATACAAGTTATAAAAAAAATAAATTTTGGTATAAAAATTTGATAGAGTTATATAAATATACCTGTGGTAGTCAGATCAATGGGTGCAGAAGCTGAAGGAGTATCCAGTACAGGTGGAGTGTCCCTCAGTGTATTCTCCTCAGCCACATACTGTGTCGCAGCAGGAGTCGAAGAAGGTGGAATATAATATCCCGGAGATAATGAACCAGAAGAAAAAGATGATGGAATAGACGTCTGGCCAGCTGGTAGTGTAATCATCAGAGGTCTAAATATCTCATATGTCCCTGAAGACACGCCAGGATCAAAATAGGGCGTAGAAGATACGTCTGTAGTAGTGGGTCATCTAACTCTCGCCCCATGAGCCTTCGTACCACCGACCTTAGTACCGGGACCACTAGATGATCGTCCATCTCTGACACCACCCTCCCTCCTACCACCAACCTCTCTACTGGGAGCAATATCAGGCTCCTCTTCAGATATTTGTAGTCTAGGGGGTAGATCCTGAAAAAAAGTTTGACAGAAAAGTAAACACATGATATTATAAGTTATTGAAATATTTATATTTGAAATAAAATACTCACAATAGGGATGAGTGGAGGAACACCCATCTGTACCATGCGACGATTATTATCTATCATCTTTTTCCACCGCCTCTCTTCAATGGGTGTCATTTCCTGCAATGAAAACAAATATGGAAGTAATTAGAAATAGATAACTAATGTGTAACCCAAAAAACAAAATATAGAAAAACCATTATGATAGAAAGAACATAATGAAATAGAAGATTTATGGTGTTATGAAGGTAAGTACTAGGATACACACTCTGAATGATGTAGGTGAAACATGTAGGTGAGAAAATGACTGTATGATTCTATATATTTCCCACCACAACTTTGGGTTCACAATCAACTCTGACAATTGAGCTGTTGGGGTCATCATAAGTAATAAACAGATTGCTTCCAATTGCAGTAGGGATAGTGTCAACTTCATCATCACCATCATCAAAAACATGTCTGGGATTTACTTCAATAATTACACCGAATTTAGGATGGAGATTATCTTTGACATAAAAAACTTGTTTCACCATTGATGCCAATACATATGGTTCATCGGTGGCAAGAGTGCGAGTCATGTCAATAACTCGAAATCCACAATCATCAATAAAGGTGCCTTGCCTCATCATTGAATCAAACCATTTACATTTCATCATTGTGACTCGACCATGTGAGTAATAATCCAAAATTATTATTTTCTCCACGACACCATAATAAGAAACATTTTCAGAACGAGTTCTAGTGTCCGATGAACTGGCATAACAGTCTGTTGTGGCAGTTAGCATAACACCATTATGCTGTGTTCTCACGTTTCTTGCTCGTTCAATGATAATAAATTTGTATCCATTGATCACAAGTGATTTACAAGCACGAACCATGGTATTAGAACCAAAATCCAAAGCTCTTATTTCCTCAAAAACAGATTCGGTAGGCAAACTCGATACCTGAAATATAAACAAATAGTAAACTTAATTAAATATTATTTTTATTTAGTTATTACAGAAATATTTTTACCTTCAATTTCAACCAAGCAGAAAACCCTTTACTATGCAAAGTCTCCTTCTTTCTCATAGATAAAGAACGATGCTTTCTATATATCAATTCTTTATGTTCCCTGTAGATAAGAATAATAATAGTTTAACAAATATTTAAAATTACAAGAGATAAGATAATAGATACATGTACAATTAACTTACTTGATATACTCATCGAACAAATCTCAATTGAACAACACTATGCGATGTGCCATATCTCGCTCTTCAAGGCTTAATGTTGTCAATGTATATGATCCCGGAATTCCTCCTATCCAAGGAAGTGATGGAAAACTGGGTTCAATTTGCCCATACTGTTCTTCTTCATTTCTCATTGGTCTATTTATTCTCATAGTATGATCAGACAAATACATTGAGCAGAAATCCATAAATTCTTGAGCCAAGTAACCATTCACAATAGAACCTTCGGGATAATTTCTGTTATGAACATATGATTTCAATGTGCACATGTTTCTTTCCGTTGGATACATCCAACGGAAAGCAACGGGTCCTCCAAGAAGTATTTCGGTCCGAATATGGATAGTCAGATGCAACATGCATGTAAAAAGTGATGGAGGGAATATTTTCTCTAACTCACACAAAATTAATGGTGTCTCTACCAACAGTTTTTGCACAAGGGATTTGGACAACCTCTTAGCACAAAGGTCTCTAAAAAAATAGCACAACTGAATAACTGAGACTCTAACATTATTGGACAAGAGATGATGGATTTCTATTGGAATCAACTCATGCAAAAGGACGTGATAATCATGAGTCTTCAAAGATTTCAACTTAAACTCTTTTCTGTTGACCCATTTTGATATATTTCTTGAATAGCCATCAGGAATTTTAATAGTCTCTAGCAGTTCCAGAAATTGATTTTTTTCAGTAGGAGTCATCACATAAGAAGCACATGGAACTTGCCATTTATTTTCACTGATACAGACTGGATGCAATTCTTGTCTGATCCCCTAATCTACCAAGTCGCACCGAGATCGTAAATCATCTTTTGTCTTACCTTTGACATTTAGAAGAATCGAAAGCAACATTTCACATATATTCTTTTCAATGTGCATTACGTCTATGCAATGACGTAACAAGTTGGTTGACCAATATGACAACTCAAAGAATATACTCTTCTTCTTCCAATTGTAACAGGTATCACTGGAAACATTTTTCCTCTTTCTAGATTTCATTACACTCTTCCCAAATGAATAACTGAAATCTTTCAATTCATTAAGCACATCAGTTCTAGGCATACGCTGAGGTGGATCGTCATTCTCCATGGTATTGTCAAATCTTCGATAATTGTTTCTATATGGATGGTTCATTGGAAAGAATCGTCGATGTCCCATAAAACTAAAACTACGACGATATTTCAGTCTTCTCGATTGAGTATTCTTTATACAAATAGGACATGACAATTTTCCTTTTGTGCTCTATCTAGACATCATTGCATAAGTAGGAAAATCATTGATAGTCCACATAAGTGCAACACACATCTGAAATATGTCTTTCGAACATGCATCGTATGTGGGCACACCCACATCCCAAAGAAGTTTCAACTCTTTTATTAAAGGTTGCATGTATACATCTATATCATTGTCGGAATCAGAAGGGCCAAATATCAGTAAACTCAAGAAAGTGTAAGGCTTTTTCATACACAACCAAGGGGGAAGGTTATAAATGTGTATGAAAACTGGCCATGTGATGTGCGAAGTAAGAATCTGCCCAAATGGATTAAAACCGTCACATGAAAGACCCAGTCTCACATTACGGACGTCGGCTACAAATTCAGGATATCGAGCATCAAATCTCTGCCATGCAAATCCATCTGCAGGGTGAACCAAATCTTCATTATTATTTTTTCTCTAGGTGTCATGCCATCACATTTTTACAGATATTTCATTAGACATGAAAAGGTTCTGTAATCTGGGGATCAATGGAAAGTGCCACATTACTTTCTGTGGCACACAAGATGGTGTTCCATCATCTTTTGGCTTCCATCGAGAGGTTCCGCATTTTATACAATCATTTCTTTCAGCAGTTTCCTCCCAAAATAAGCTGCAATCATTCGGGCAGGCATGATTTTTTTTGAGAATCCAAGTTCATCAACCAACTTCCATGCCATATAGTGGTTTGAGGGAATATCTGCATCATCTGGAAGTAATTCCTTTAAGAAGGTAAGAATGTAATCAATTGCAGTATTTGAAATCCCATACATAGTTTTCCCATGAAACAATCGGATTAAAAATTTTAACTTTTTTATTTTATCACATTGCCGATATACTGGAGTCGTCGCAGCATCATTAAATGTTTTCACCCTATCAACATCATCATTTTCATTGGATGCATCATGTGTTCTTGTATCGAAATCTTGTTGGCTAGACATCCTTTCCTTCTCATGATGTAGAATAAATGGAAACCGATCATATATCAAACTCTCCAATTCAGTCCTATCATTTGGATCATCAACATTTTGAGATTCCATTTTCTCTCCATTGTGATACCACACATAATAGTTTGTTTGGAAACCATATTTGGTTATATGATAGCTAACTGCTTCATGGCCCAACCAAGGTCTTCCAACACAATTAAAACATGGGCAGTGTATGCGACCACTATCTGAAGCCTTGTCAAATGAAAAATCTAGAAAGCTTTTCAAATTATTTCGAAAATCGGTTGAAATCCAATCAGTTTCGTACATCCAACTTCTATCCATTCTGTAAAAAAATCGCAATAAGTCATTTCAAAGAAATTCAATAATATTAAAGTTTAATCAAAAAAATATTTAAGTAAATGACAATTGTTTACTCTATATAAAATCATAACTGACACATTACTCTATATGAGAATCATATTAAGAAATACAACAAAATACAGTGTATATAAGAAAATAAGATACAAAATTTCTAATGCCTATATTCAAGGATTGACCAGTAAGATATTGGAAGTGGATCAAGGAATACATAATCCTTAAGGGTCTTGTTGGGAGTATATGAGTTTAATACTTTAACTTCTTCAAGTAGATCAGGATGAGGATCATGGGAGTGGAGGGACTGTCCAAGGGGGGTGTGGCGTGTCCAGGGGGGGTGCGGGGTGTCTAGGGGCTGGTGGGGCCGTCCAGGAGGTCGGAGGTGTCCAGGGGGTGGGGGGCTGTCTAGGGGGTCGGGGTGTCCAGGTGGGCGGGCTGTCCGTGGGGGTGGTCAGGTTTTCCAAGGGGGTCGGGGTGTATAGATATATTTATATGAAAAGAATACCCGCACAATAATCATGCAACCCTGTCATTAGTCCAAACCCCTAGAACACATAAAAGAAGCTAGTATGGACATTTACTAAAATATTTAACACCATACGAATGAAAATACACTCTAAATATAGTTTGAGAGGATATAATGGTGTGTGTGAAAAAAATGATATTAAATCAATTTAAATGAATATGGAACAAATGAGGGTTTATAATACACTAAGAGTACCTCAAACAATCCAAAACCACTATAGCACCACATATTCAACTTCATGAAACATGACTTGGAAATCTTACCTACGTCTTTACTGATGACCACCTAATTGGAACACTCTATTTAAGGTTCTTGAACACAAGGAACAAACAATGTTTGGTCTCTACCAACTCAATCACCCCCTTGTAGATCATAATCTCGTTTCCCCTTATACTAAAATGGTCTCACTGGAAGCTACTATTAATACCGGACCTAAACCATTCATTTTCCATAAAACAATGATCAATGAAACATCAGAAGTATCTCTCATATAACCACAACCATTTTTCTCTATGATGTAACGAAATTCACAAGAATAAATTTTATTCAATAACCTTTTGGTATATAATGTGCATCAACAATGGTTCAATTATATGGTTCATCACATTCCAATTTATTAATCACCCATACATGATACAAATTGAAAATTGACTCTCATTTAATTACAACCATCATATTTCATTTAATTCTTAACAAGAAAAGAAGCATGGAAATTGGAATCTAATAACTTTAATTAGTCCCCAAAACTTTTTAATAAATTTAACATGAAAAATAAAACACTTTGAAATCTAAATAATATCTATGAAGTAAAATGAGCTTGGAATTCTATTTCACAAGTAAAAACACTCAACTATGGAATATATGAAAAGAATATTAATAATAAGTTATTAAAACAAGATAATAAAGTAACAATGAATGTTAAAACTAAACATGTGATTGAATTTTATAACATATAATAAAAATTTCATGGTAATGAAACATGAAAGGCACATTAAAATATTAGACAACTATCTAATGCAATCTATATGGGATGAAATATGCATGGAATGTAAATAAAGAACAGAAACATAAATTGGGCTGGAACAGAAATTCGGCAGGAATATGAGAATAGAAATTGGTCTCATCCCACATCAAAATCGAAACTAAAAACTAAGAAAATACCTCAGCCTTGGATGGGATGGAGGAAGAGAACCCGAAACACCTCCAAAATCGCCTCCAAAATTTCCCAAGCGCTCCCGTTTAGAGCTCTGGATCGCGAAAGGGGGAGAGGATCGGCTACTGCCAATTTGGGGGAATGTTTTCCCAATGGTTTTTAAAAACCGTTGGTATATAACTCCATCCCAAACCTATACCAACAGTTCCATTGAAACCGTTGGTAAATCTCTACTCCAACGGTTCTAAAACAATTTGAACATACACTTTTAGGGTGTACCAATGGTTTACAACCGTTGGTATAGTGTTTTTTACCAACGGTTCAAGAGTACCGTTGGTATATATTGAAGATGGAATACTATACCAACGGTTTCAAACCGTTGGTATTGTGTATTTCCAGAACCATTGCACAACACCCCCACCATTGCACCAGCACCCCCACCTGCATAAAAATCACTAGAACTATTGCACAGTATTAAAACAGCATAAAAACTCTTGTAATAACACAAAAAAAAACACATAAAACCATAAAAATCTTCCAACCATGTGGTGTACTACAATTCCCTATTTCAATCTTCATATGAAAAGAATAATCCAGTGGAGTTGAATAACAGTTTCAATAACTCAAAATGGGGTATGGAAACTTACCAATGGTTCCATTGTGGTTATGAAACTAAATTTGAAAATGGGGTTGGGAAACTTACCCATGGTTCCTTGGTACTTACAAAAGGGGTAAAGTATAGAACTCATTATTTGATTTAAAATTCAGGCAGAACTGAAATGATCACAAGTTCAACTTGTGATGGTCTAGAAGAATGTAATTGTAAGTTTTTTGAACTTAGTTAGAATAATATTAATGTTTTTAAGGCTATGAACACTAAATGGTACAAGTATGGTGCGATCTATTGGTCAAAGTAGGATTCCACCACATCGTACCACGGATTGAGGTGGGGTTGACTCATACACATAAAAAATGACCAATGTATCATTGTCCTAAAGTATCATCACAATCGAAATACCTTTGATCATTTTTTTCATATGTCAGTTGTTGGTTTCACTTAAAATATTGTTCATTTCAAAAAAAAGTGGGACACTTAGAGTGATATTGATCACACCGTTCCTCAGATGGAGGTGGGGTTGACACATACACATCACAACCTACACATGTATCATTGTCCTAAAGTATCAATAAATTCTGAAAGAGTTTCGTCAGTTTTCTATATGCAAGTTGTTTTCACTTAAAATCTTGTCCATTTCAAATAAAAGAGAGACACATAGAGTGATACCGTTCACACCTTGCCTCAGATGGAGGTTTGGTTGACTCTTACATGTCACAAATGACACATGTATAATTTTCCTAAAGTATCAATACAATCTGAAAGAGTTTGGTCCATTTTCTGAATGCAAGTTGTTGTTTTAACATAAAATTATTTCCTTTTCAAATAAAAGTGAGACACTTTGAGTGGTACCGGCCACACCATGTCTTGGATTAAGACGGAGTTGAATCCTACATGTCACAAATGGTCCATGTATCATTTTTCTAAAGTATCAACACAATCCGAATGCGTTTGATTGATTTTTCGTATGCCAATTGTTGTTTTCACTTTAAATCAAGTCCATTTCAAATAAAAGTGAGACACATTGAGTGGTACCAGCCACACCGTGCCTCATATTGAGGCAGAATTGACTCTTACACATAAAAAATGACCCATGGATCGTTTTTCTAAAGTTTCAACAGATTTCGAATGCGTTTGGTTGGTTTTTCGTATGCCAGTTGTTGTTTTCACTTAAAATTAAGTCCATTTTCAACAAAAGAGGGACACTTTGAGTGGTATCGGCCACACCGCACCTCGGATTGAGGCTAGATTGACTCGTACACATCACATATGACCCATGTATCCTTTTTCTAAAGTATAAACACAATCTGAATGTGTTTGATCGGTTTTCCGTATGTCAGTTGTTGTTTTCATTTAAAATTAAGTCCATTTTAAACAAAAGAGGGACACTTTGAGTGGTACCGGCCACACCACGCCTCATATTGAGGCGGGGTCAACTTGTACACGTCACATATGAGATATGGATCATTGTGATAAATTATCAACACAATCAGAATCTGTTTGGTTTGTTTTCCATATGTACTTAAGATGTTGTCCATTTTAAACATAAGAGAGACACTTTGGGTGGTTCCAGCCACACCGTGACTCGGATTGAGACGCGGTTTAGTTTTACACGTCACATATGACCCATGGATCCTTTTCTTAAAGTTTCAACAGAATATGAATGCGTTTGGTCGGTTTTCCGTATGTCAGTTATTTTTTTTACTTAAAATTAAGTCTATTTTAAACAAAAGAGAGACACTTTGAGTGGTGCTGGCCACACTGTGAATCAGATTGAGGCAGGGTTGACTCGTACACATCATATATGACCCATATATCATTGTGCTAAATTTTCAACTAAATCCGAATGCATTTGGTCAGTTTTGTGTTTGTCAGTTGTTGTTCTCACTTAAAATTAAGTCCATTTTAAACAAAAGAGAGACACTTTGAGTGGTACTAGACATAATACACCTCATATTGAGGTGGGGTCAAATATTACACATCACATATTATCCATGGATCCTTGTGATAATGTATCAACACAATAAGAATCTGTTTGGTTGGTTTTCCGTATGTACTTAAAATATTGTTCATTTTAAACATAAGAGAGACACTTTGGGTGGTTCCGGCCACACCATGACTCAAATTGAGGCGTAGTTGACCTGTACACATCATATATGACCCATGTATCCTTTTCCTAATGTTTCAACAGATTCTGAATTCGTTTGGTAGGTTTTCTATATGCCAGTTGTTATTTTCACTTAAAATTAAGTCTATTTTAAACAAAAGAGAGATACTTTGAGTGGTGTCAGCCACACCGTGCCCTAGAATGAGGCGGGGTTGACTCTTACACATCAAAAATGTCCCATGGATTGTTTTCATAAATTATCAACACAATACAAATGCATTTTTTCTGTTTTATGTATTCCAGTAGTTGTTTTCACTTAAAATGTTAAGGCAATATTAACTCGTATAACCACTAGGACAGCCCCCCCAGATTATGGCGAGATTGACTCATGCACATTACATATTACCCATTTATCCTTTTTATAAAGTATCAACACAATCCAAATGCGTTTGATCAGTTTTCTGTATGTCAGTTGTTGTTTTCACTTAAAATTAAGTCCATTTTAAACAAAAGAGAGACACTTTGACAGGTACCGGCCACACCACGCCTCGGATTGAGGTGGGGTCAACTCTTGCATGTCACATATGACCCATGGATCATTTTCCTAAAGTTTTAACAAATTATGAATGCGTTTGGTCGGTTTTCTGTAAGTCAGTTGTTGTTTTCACTTAAAATTAATTCTATTTTAAACAAAAGAGAGACACTTTGAGTGATGACGGCCACACCATGACTCAGATTGAGGCGAGGTTGACTCGTACACGTTATATATGACCCATGGATCGTTTTGCTAAATTTTCAACAGAATCCGAATGCATTTGGTCAGTTTTCCGTATGGAAGTTGTTGTTTTTACTTAAAATTAAATCCATTTTAAACAAAAGAGAGACACCTTGAGTGGTACCAGCCACACTGCGCCTCAGATTGAGGTTGGTTCAACTCGTACACATCACATACGAGACATGGATCATTGTGATAAAGTATCAACACAATCAGAATCCGTTTGGTCAGTTTTCTGTAAGTACTTAAAATGTTGCCCATTTTAAACATAAGAGAGACACTTTGGGTGGTTTTGTCCACACAGTGACTTGGATTGAGGCGCAGTTGACTTTTACACATCACATATGATCCATGGATCCTTTTCCTAAAGCTTGAACAAATTATGAATGCGTTTGGTCGGTTTTCCGTATGTCAGTTGTTGTTTTCATTTAAAATTGAATCTATTTTAAACAAAAGAGAGACACTATGAGTGGTGACGACCACACTGTGACTCTGATTGAGGAGGGGTTGAATCGTACATGTCATATATGACCCATGGATGGTTGTGATAAATTTTAAACAGAATTCGAATGCATTTGGTTAGTTTTCCGTATGTCAGTTGTTGTTTTTACTTAAAATTAATCCATTTTAAACAAAAGAGAGACACTTTGAGTGGTACCAGCCACACCGCATCTCAGATTGAGGCGGGGTAAAATCGTACATGTCACATATATGCCATGGATCCTTGTGATAAAGTATCAACACAATAAGAATCTATTTGGTCGGTTTTCTATATGTACTTACAATGTTGTCCGTTTTAAACATAAGAGAGACACTTTGGGTGGTTCCAGCCACACCGTGACTCGGATTGAGGCGCGGTTGAGTTTTACACATCACATATGACCCATGGATCCTTTTCCTAAAGTTTCAACAGATTATGAAATCGTTTGGTCGGTATTCCGTATGTTAGTTATTGTTTTCACTTAAAATTAAGTCAATTTTGAACAAAAGAGAGACACTTTGAGTGGTGCCAGCCACACCGTGACTCAGATTGAGGAAAGGTTGACTCGTACACATCATATATGACCCATAGATCATTTTTCTAATGTTTCAATAGAATCTGAATGCATTTGGTAAGTTTTCCGTATGTTAGTTGTTGTTTTCACTTAAAATTTAGTCCATTTTAAACAAAAGAGAGATACTTTGAGTGGTACCAGCCACACCACAACTCGGATTGAGACTGGGTTAACTCATACATATCACATATGACCCATGGACCATTTTTCTACAGTTTCAATAGAATCCAAATGCATTTGGTCAGTTTTCCGTATGTCAGTTTTTGTTTTCACTTAAAATTAAGTCCATTTTAAACAAAGGTGAGACACTTTGAGTGGTACCGGCCACACTGCGCCTCAGATTGATGTTTTTTTGACTCTTACACATCAGAAATGACACATTTATCATTTTCCTAATGTATCAACACAATCCCAATGCGTTTGGTCAGTTTTCTATATGCCAGTAGTTACTTTCACTTAAAATGATGTTCATTTCAAATAAAAATTAGACACTTTGAGTGGTTCCAGCCACACCGTGCCTTGAATTGATGTGGTTTTGACTCCTACATGTCACAAATATCCCATGAATCGTTTTTATAAAGTATCAACACAATCCAAATAAGTTGGTCGGTTTTCCGTATGTCCGTTATTTTTACTTAAAATAGTTTCCATTTTAAACAAAAGAGAGACTCTTTGAGTAATTTAGGCCACACCGTGCCTCGGATTAAGGTGGGGTTGACTCATACAAGTCAAAAATTTCCCATTGATCATTTTCCTAATGTATCAACACAATTATAAAGCGTTTGGTCAGTTTTCCATATGCCAGTAGTTGTTTTCACTTAAAATGTTGTGCATTTAAAATAAAAGTTACACGGTTTGAGTGGTTTCCGCCACACCACAGCTCGAATTGATGCGGGGTTGACTCTTACACGTCAAAAATGTCTCATGGATCGTTGTGTTAAAGTATCAACACAATCTGAATACGTTTGGTCGGTTTTCCATATGTCAGTTATTTTTACTTAAAACATTGTTCATTTTAAACAAAAGTGAGACACTTAGAGTGCTATCGGCCACACAGTGCCTCAGAATGAGGCGGGGTTGACTCGTACACATCACAAATGTCCCATGGATCATTTTACTAAATTATAAACACACTCCAAATGCGTTTGGTTTATTTTCCATATTCCAGTAGTTGTTTTCACTTAAAATGTTGAGGCGAGATTAACTTGTACAACCACCTGGACAACCCACCACCCCTCGGATAGCTCCCCACTCACCCCGGACAGCCCCCATCCCTCGGACAGCCCCCACTCACCCCGAACAGCCCCCACCCCTCAGACAACCACCTGGACAGCCCCCCCCCCACCTGGACAACCCATCCCCCAACACCTGGACATCCCCATGTAGTCATTATTACAACCATTAATAAAAAATTATTAAACTACATCATTTGTCAAAGATAATCATACTGAACATAAATGAATAATATTATTGGATATATCAAGGAAAATGAACGCATACTATCTTACATCCTAAATTACCACCCATAGCCATGATTAATTTCCACAGACCTCTCATTTCTACCAAATCAAAAGAGAAAAACAAAAAACATAGTTTCACATCAATAAAACCAAATCTAAAATTGTTATGGACGACTACACATGCCTGAATGGCTAGTGAAAAGAACCCCACCATCATAAAAGTGAGTAGTGTCCAAGAAAGAGACATAATATACAATGTACATTGAGAACCATATTTAATTGACCCTAAATGCTTTATTAGTACAATCATCTTAGGAAGCCAATTATCACTCATGACTAAACATGCCACTATAAACAACCTAGAGTGTATGAGTTTTCTCTCTAATCTCAACAAAATCATCACACATTCTTACCATGATGTGAATCATGTTTAATATGAATGATATTAACACAAAATTCCCAGAAATACCAAGCCTTCTAAAAACTGGAAATTTATGGATGATATTAACACACAATTCATTTTGAATCAAATTTGATTCACTTTACTACTTATCCCAATAGACCAAACTCATACTATAATCACTATATGTGTGCCACTATCAAAGATCAACACACGCACCCAAATCAAACAGAAAACAAAATTCATAAACACCCAAATATAAAGAGAAAACCAAAACAGTAGATATAGATAATTAAAATAAAAGTATCACTTACAGGAAATGTAGAACTAAGAAATTTTGAAGATGGCTCGGAATGAAGGATTTTTGCAGTAGGGTAAACAGAATCCCAATTCACCTCTTCACCCAATTGAAAACATCAAATCAAAATAGAAGATACATAACATTAAAATGATAGTATAACTTACAGATTACAAATGATAATCTTGGAAATTTTGAATATGGAATGATTTGGACAGTAGGGTAAAGAGAATCCCACTTCTCTACTTCGGTTTAGGGCTCCAGTCGCTTGGAATGGGGGAGCCCTGGTCCTGTCTATTTCTGGGAAATCTTTCCCAACGGTTTTAAACCGTTGGGAATGAAAACTTTTACCAACGGTTTTAAAAAACCGTTGGTAAATCCCTTCAAAAACTCACTTTTACTAACAGTTTTACAAAACCATTGTTATATCTTCATCAAAAAAAACTTTTACCAACGGTTTTGCAAAACCGTTGGTATATCTTCCTCACAAACACACTTTTACCAACGGTTTTGCAAAAACCATTGGTATAACTTCACCTCTACATACCTTTACCAATGGTTTTTGAAAAACCGTTGGTATATGCTTGGTATACTCATATACACCAATGGTTTAAGCAAACCGTTGGTATATATCCGTTGGGAAAACCTATATTTCTAGTATTGTTGTCTTTTTAAATTGTTTTCCATGGGAGTGTGACTCACCTCCACATAAGCAACCCTATTATTTTAAGAATTTCGAACTTTGGCCTTATAATATATTTTTTTCCTCTTTACTTTTACAAATACCATGGGCAAAAACCATGGTATGGTTTGTGGTTTGGATTAATTTAATATAAGGGGTCCCAAACATAAATAATAAATAATTCCCTCACATTTCCTATATAAACCCACCCATGCTCCCACTTCCTCCTCAGTCAAAGCCTTTGGAGTTCGCCCAACCTCTTCCCTACTCTATTTAGAATCCTCACAAGGTGCCCCAAGCTCCCAAGAAGCCTCTCTCAAGCCTCTCTCAATCCTTTGGAAGCACACTTCCAAGTAAGGGTTTTTTTCTTCCTTTATCATTTTTGTCCAATTTTCTTGAATTTTTTTTGCCCAATTAATTTAAATTATGAATATTGGGGTATGGTTCCAAAACTCCCTCATACTTCCCTATTTATGTTTGAATTATGGGAGACCCCTTCCTCTCTCATTAAATACCTCCCATATACACCCGTTACTATGCCGAAATTCAAAAAAAACTTCTCTCTCCTCTTTTACATTCAAGCAATACTTTTGTATCATGAATCTAAATTCCATTACCATTGTTGGGACATGTATCTATATTACCTCTTTACTTTCCATTACATGTAAATATGATGAGTAACCCCTTTCTCTCTCATGAACCATTTTTATGAATTCTTATGTCACGCCGTTATGCTGCCGACATCACACCGATTTTCTAAGACAATGCCATTGTGTAGTGAATACCATGACCATTTCTCCATCAAGGGTATTCACCTTTATGCACATTTACTTATTGATTATAAAGTTTCATGTATTAATTCCACATTCCTTTATCATGGAATAAATAATTATTTTTTATGAATCCATGTTTTATGATCCATGTGGCACACTTATGCATGAAATGAAATGTTTAAGAAGGGTTCACCCTTATAGCGCTCCAATACATTGGGTAAAGTATAGTATCATGATACGTCATGTGCAATGAGTGTTGATTCATTCTAATTCAAGTGAAACGAGGGTTTACTCGTGCTTCATGTGCAATGAGGATTTACTCATGCTCTATATGAAATGAGCCTTGGCTCGTGCTAATTCCTTGTTAAGTATTGTTGCCACATTTACATGTTATGATTATCATGATTTATCAGGCCTTTATGTTCATGTTTCTCTTGTGCTATATTGATATGTCTATTATCTAACATGTATTTTACTCCTCATGTATTCCGTGTTTATTCCCTTACTGGACTTTATAGCTCACCCCTTTTCTTATGCATGTCCTCAGGTTATCCCATGCAATGCTAAGTATGAGGGAATGTAGTGGTCATGTAAAAGAAGTTTTCAATAAAGATGTTATACTTCATGTTTTAAGTTTTTATGTAATGATCCTAAGCCAAAAAGACACTAGAACTCTCGATCACCCATGTTGTATTGAGTGAATGGGTTATGTAATAAATCGTGCTTAGGTTTTTAATAAAAGCAGGGTTGTCATAGTTGGTATCAGAGGATAGGTTTTAGTTATTTTTGGGATTAGGATTAAAAAACCCTAGTAAAGCCTTAGAGACAAGACTAAGTATAATAAAAACATACCTAAGTTTTGGTAAGTATTGAGTAAGTGGTTTTTCAAACAAATACATCCTGTCTAGATACGAGCAGGTAGAGGCAGCTCAGACACATATGTATCCTAGGGGTAAACCCCGAAAACACTGCTTTGAGCTAGACATGAAAGAGAACTGGTGCACGACAACAGGCCTTGCTGCACTCTTGGTTACGACACTCCTGGGGGATATGTTTTGATAAATTCACAAGCTTAGTATGAACCCTTATTTAGGGAATTAAAAAAAATTCCCCTAAGAATATATGTTAGAAAGTAGATCATGAAAAGCCTAGGCTGAATCCTATAGACTCATGAGTTAAGGAAATAAAAGTTTTTTTTAAGTCATCAAATTTTGTCTTTGGATTACCCTTTATGTGTTACCCCCTAACTTTCCTTTTATTCTAGCCAATGACCGGTTATAAGAGGACTCAGGCTAACAACTGGTGTGAAGATCAGTATGTTGACTATACTAATGAGATGCCCAATCCAATGGGAGTGGGAATCATGAACATTTTCATGATTATATCTTAGCTAACTCAAGATTTGAATAGAAACACGGGTTAAGAGGAACTTCCAAACTCCCCTAAGAAGGAACAAGTCGCTATCAAGAGCATCATGAGACAAAGGACTCCTACTTTTAGTGGGTCATCTGATCCCACGATCACTGAACAATGGATTAACTCTATTGAAAAGATCTTCTCCATCCTTCAATGTTCTAAACAAGAGAAGGCTATCCTGGTGGATCATCATATGGAGGGTGAAGCTGATCAATGGTGGATGTTGATAAAAAATACGAAGCCTAAGGAGGATATCGAGGCGTTGGAATGGAAGGATTTTCAGAAGATGTTTTTCGATAAATATTTTCCGCGCACCCTCCAGCTTAAGATGGAAGGGGAATTCATTTCCCTCAAGAAAAAATAAGAAGAATCTATTGGAGCGTACGAGGCAAACTTCACAGGTCTTGCACAATACTCTTCCAGCTTTGTCGTTACCCCCGAATGCAAGGTTGATGGCTTCTTTGGTTGGATGAGGCCTAGCTTGCGGATAGCATTAGAGATCCGTGACTTCAACAGCTATGAGGAAATTGTCTGATGTTCCCTCAAGGTCGAAATGGAGATTGGGGAATCATAGGGGTATCATGGGGACAAGAATCATAAGGTGGACTTCAATGCTGGCGGTCTGATGGATAAATCCAATGGTTCTAAGAAGATCCAGCACCCCACTTGACAAAAGTGCGGAAAGAAGCACCCTAGAAATTGCCTCAAGTGGACGAGGAAATTCTTTAGGGGTTGAAGAGAAGGGCACCTAGCTGTTAACTGTTGGAAAGAAAGACCCGCTGCTGCGATAGAGGAGAGGAACGCTCTGTTCAAATCTCAATGTGTTGTTCATTGCTACAAATGAAAATAACCGAGGCATCTTGAAAATTAGTGCCCTAATCCAAAGGTTTTTGGAGGCAACCAACAACCTCCAAGGCAGCAAGGAAGAGATTTTTCCATCAGTTCTGCTTAAGTGAACCCTGACAACGAAGTGGTGACAGGTACGCTAGTTATTAATTAAATAATAGTGAATTTACTTTTTGATTCAGGTTCTATGCATTCTTTTATATCTCTAATGTTTAGTAGAACAATCCTAGCACCACCACAAATCATGGAAGTGAAGATGTCGGTGAGTACGGAAAATGGGTCAATCATTGAATCCCATGAATATAAGTCCTCCCCTGTTATAATATATGGATTGAATTTCTCGGAAAACCTTGTCATACTCCCTCTGGTGGAATTTGATGCAATTCTTGGCAATGATTGGCTTTCCTTATATAGATCCAAAATAAATTGTCGGGAGAGGGAAATCACACTTTATATGGATAATCGACCCCTGATTCTTTAGAAGTGTAAGGAGGAAGATGAATCTCATTTAGCTCCATCATCTCAAGAATGGATATTACTACCCTATGAGCATGCATATCTGGCTCAGATGATTGAGTCCAAGGAGGAAACCATCCTTGAAGAAATGCCTATTGTGAGGGAATTCACTGAAGTGTTTCCCGAGGAACTGCCCGGTCTTCCTCCTAGAAGAGATGTTGAATTATCAATTGAACTTATAATAGGGGCGCTACCAATATCCAAGACTCCATATAGAATGGCTATCATGGAACTTAAATAGATGAAGAAACAACTACCGGAGAATCTGGATAAAGGGTTTATACGCCCAAGTGCTTCACCATGGGGTGCACCAGTCCTCTTCGTCAAGAAGAAGGATGGGTCAATGAGGCTTTGCATTGATTATCGTGAACTTAACAAAATCACGATAAAGAACAAGTATCCTCTGCCATGGATCGATGACTTCTTTGATCAGCTGCGTGGAGCACAATACTTCTCCAAGGAAGATTTGCGGTCAGGATATTATCAAGTAAGGATGAAGAAGGAAGATGTCTTCAAGACTGCTTTTCATACAAGATACGAACACTATGAATTCATAGTAATGCCTTTCGGACTCACCAATTCTCTAGAAATCTTCATGGACTTGATGAATAGAGTCTTTAGAGATTACCTAGAAAAATTTGTGGTATTATTTATTGATGATATTCTAATATACTCCAAAACCAAGGAGGATCATGAGGAGCATTTAAGAAATGTACTGGAGTCTTTGTGCAAGGAGAAGCTCTATGCAAAGCATAGAAAGTGTGATTTCTAGTTGAAGGAAGTCTCATTCTTGGACTATATCATCATAAGCAATGGGATATTTGTGGATCCCTCCAAAACAGATACAATTGTGGGATGGCCGAGGCCAACATCGGTAACGGATATCTGTAGCTTCTTGGGGTTAGATGGATATTATCTATGATTTGTGAGAAATTTCTCACGATTTTCCAACTCTCTTACCAAGCTAACTCGAAAGGGAGTAAAGTTTTATTGGAGTGATGAATGTAAAGAAAGCTTCTAGGAGTTGAAAAGGAGGCTTATCACTGCTCCCGTGCTCACTTTACCCATAAGTGGGGAAATTTTTATGGTATTCAGTGATGCTTCAAAGAAGGGCTTAGGCTGTGTGTTGATGAAGAATGATAATGTGATATCTTATGCCTCAAGGCAGTTGAAAATCCATGAGCAAAACTATCCAAAGCATGATCTGGAGTTGGCGGCTGTGATATTTTCCTTGAAAATCTGGTGGCATTATCTCTATGGGGAGAAATGTGAGATATATACTGACCACAAGAGTCTTAAATATATATTCACACAGAAAGAGAGTAATATGCACCAGAGAAGATGGATAGAGATCATCAAGGATTATGACTGTTCAATACATTACCACCCTGGGAAAGTGAAAAAGGTGGTAGATTCCCTAAGTATAAAGGACCCAGTGATTTCATCAATGATGAGAATTGAGAAGGATCCAATATTCTTAGACTTGATGAAGATGGACATGGGAATCATAAAGAAGGGAACATCATCAATCCTTTCACAAATTATTGCTCAACTGTCTCTTTTGGAAAGGTTAAAGGATGCTCAAAAGGATGATGTGGGAATTCAAGAAAAAGTGGAAGCTATCAAAGAAGGGAAATCCTCGGAGTTTGATGTTAATGAAGAAGGAATTGTGCTAGTTCGGAAAAGGATATGTGTTCCATCATGTCCAGAGATGAAGAAGTAACTTTTGGATGATGCACATAGTTCAAATTTCTCTATTCACTCAGGGAGCACAAATATGTATCAAGATCTATGAGAAAACTTTTTGTGGGATAATATGAAAAAGGAGATCGCTGAATATACATCAAAGTACCTGGTGTGCCAGCAAGTGAAGGCAGAGAGGCAGAAGTCTAAGGGGATGATGCAACCATTGCCCATACCCGAATGGAAATGGGAGAACATCACCATGGACTTTTTCATTGGACATCCGAGGACATCCAAAGGCAACAATTCAATTTAGGTTGTTGTGGATCATCTTACAAAGACTGCACACTTCTTTGATATTCGAGAGGATTTCTCATTAGATAAACTGGAACATATATATATATATATATCAGGGAAGTGGTAAGGCTGCATAGAGTGACACTATCTATTGTGTCTGACTGAGATCCAAGATTCACCTCTATGTTTTGGAAGAGTCTTCAAAAATCTCTGAATACTGAACTGAACTTCAGTACGGCCTATTATCCTCAAACTGATGGCCAATCCGAGCGGACTATCCAAACACTTGAGGAAATGTTGAGAGCGTTCTCAATGGACTTTAAAGGAGTGTGGGATCAACATCTTCCTCTGGTTGAGTTCTCTTATAATAACAGTTTCCACTCAAGCATCCAAATGGAACCATATGAAGCCCTGTATGGGAAAAGGTACAGAACACCAGCATGTTGGGATGAGGTCAGTGAACGTTAGCTGCTTGGACCAGAAATGGTCAAGGAAATGGTGGAGAAGGTGAAAAACATTCAACAGCATATCAAGGCATCCCATAGTCGACAGAAGAGTTATGCAGATAATCGTCGATGAGACCTTGAGATTAAAGTTGGAGACATGGTTTTTCTACGCATATCTCCGCGGAAGAAGGTCATGAGGTTTGGAAAGAAAGGGAAGTTAAGTCCAAGTTACATTGGCCCCTTTGATATTCTTGATCATGTCGGGGCTGTGGCCTATCGACTAGCACTTCCAGATACCATGGCCAAAGTAAATGATGTCTTTCAGGTATCCCTTTTAAGGAAGTACATACCAGACCCTTCACATGCACTCTCTTCTGAGGTGGTATAGTTGGATGATGATCTTTATTATGAGGAGAAACCAGTGAAGATCTTAGATCGTAGAGAAAAAGTTCTACGAAATAAGACAATGCCCCTCATCAAGGTTTTGTGGAGAAACCACAAGTTTGAAGAAGCGACTTGGGAATCATAGGAAATGCTGAAGCTGAGTTACCCAAATCTATTTTAGTGTGGGAAAAGTAAATTTCGAGGGCGAAATTTATTAAGGGGGGAATATTGTAACGACCCAAAGTTTCATTAATGGAAATACCTCTTGATCTAATTAAATGTCTATTTATGTAAAATGTTTATAAAAAATGTCAAATTCTTTGGTTTTATGTTATGAATTGTGACCGTTTATTTTATATCTGTTGAATAGTGATCACATGATTAGTATAAATATAGGGCTTTAACAAACCCAATTTACTCAGACAAAGGAAGTGATGGCCTCATCCAGTAAAATTGCTCCATACGAATCCCATTTGTTAGAGCTTGGAAAAGAGGTGGCATCTTTGGGCTTTGCTCTTGACCAAGCCCAAGCTGAGCTTCATCATGTCAAGCTCAAATGTGACCATCAACGGGAAAAGTGGAAGTTGATAGAAATTATCACTCGAGCGATGTTATCCGAGCCACCCAAGAGTCTGTGACCATTACACACCTTACCCTTAGGACTTATGCGGCTATTTTAAGTGGTTATGTAACAAATCGCTAGTACTGTGTTCATGTACATTATTTTTGTATATAATAATGAATATACTTTCTTTTCATCATTGATACACTGTAAATAGTTTCTAAAGTACAAATAGTGTTTTTAGTAATTATTTAATTAAGAATTATATTTTATTAAATAAAGGTATTTTTGACATAAATAATATTTTAATAAATTATTATTATTATTATTAAATTAATTTTTATTAAATATAAATGATCATATAATTTTATGAATGCAATTGTAATTTTTATTAAGGTTTGAAAGCCATTTTTGTCAAAACCCGTGAATTTTCGATAAATGTTGGTTTTTATTTTAAAAATAAAAATTACCATATTTAGAAAATTATTTAGATAAAATAAACGTTATTTCTAGAATCAGGATGTCGAAATTATCCAACGGTGAATTTTTCATAATTTTCTGAGACAACTGATTTTTGTTGGGTAAAGATTAAATACTGTTTAAATATATAATGTGTTCTATGACATCATAATGACCCAATAATGATGTAATAAAATACTATAAGATTTATGTTCCGCCAATATATGTTTTGACATTAAAATAATGTGATTTTGGGTTTTTTTGACTTACACTCCAAAGAATTAATGGACCCTTCAAGACTTATTAAACACCTTGTCTTTTTAAATTGTTTTCCATGGGAGTGTGACTCAGCTTCACATAAGAAACCATATTATTTTAAGAAGTTCTGATTTTGGCCTTATAAAATATTTTTTTTCTCTTCCCTTTTCCAAAAACCATGGGCAAAAACCATGGTATGGTTTGTGGATTGGATTAATTTAATATAAGGGGTACCAAACCTAAATAATAAAGAATTCCCTCATCTTTCCTATATAAACCCACCCAAGCTCCCACTTCCTCCTCACTCAAAGCCTTTGGAGTTCGTCCAACCTCTACCCTACTCTCTCTAGAATCCTCCCAAGGTGCCCCATTCTCCCAAGAAGCCTCTCTCAAGCCTTTGGAAGCACACTTCCAAGTAATGGTTTTTTCTTCCTTTCTCATTTTTGTCCAATTTTCATTAATTTGTTTTTCCCTTTTAATTTCAATTATGAATGTTGGGGTATGGTTTCGCACCTCCCTCATACAGACCTCTTTATGTTTGAATTATGAGAGACCCCTTCCTCTCTCATTAAATGCCTCCCATGTACTCCCGTTACTATGCCGAAATTCCGAAAGGAACTTCTCTCTTCTCTTTTACATTTAAGAAATACTTTTGTATCATGAATCTAAATTCCATCACAATGGTTGGGACATGTATCTATATGACCTCTTTACTGTCCATTACATTTAAATATGATGAGGAACCCCTTTCTCTCTCATCAACCATTTTTATGAATTCTTATGTCACGCCGTTATGCTGCTGAAAGCACACCGATTTTCTAAGACAATGCCATTGTGTAGTGAATACCATGCACATTTCTCCATCAAGGGTATTCACCTTTTTGCACAATTACTTATTGATTATAAAGTTTCGTGTATGAATTACACATTACTTTATCATGGAATAAATGATTATGTTTTATGAATCCATGTTTTATGATCCATGTGGCACACTTATGCATGAAATGAAATTTTTAAGAAGGGTGCACCCTTATAGCGCTCCAATGCATTGGGTAAAGTATAGTATCATGATACGTCGTGTGCAATGCATGTTTACTCACGCTAATTCAAGTTAAACTAGTGTTTACTCGTGCTTCATGTGCAATGAGGATTTACTCATGCTCTATGTGAAATGAGCCTTGGATCATGCTAATTCCATGTTAAGTGTTATTGCCACATTTCCATGTTATGATTATCATGATTTCTCATGCCTTTATGTTCATGTTTCTCTTGTTCTCTATTGATATTCCTATTGTATAACATGTATTGTACTCCTCATGTATTCCATGTTTATTCCCTTACTGGGCTTTATATCACACCCATTTTCTTATGCAAGTTCTCTGGTTATCCCATGCAATGCTAAGTACGATGGAATGTAGTGGTCATGTAACTTAAGTTTTCAATAAAGATGTTGTAATTCATGTTTTAAGTTGTTATATAATGATCATAAGCCCCAAATACACAAGACCTCTCAATCAACCATGTTGTATCAAGTTAATGGTTTATCTAATAAATCATGTTTTTGTTTGTAATAAAAGTAGGGTTGTCATAACACTTGTTTCATATATGTTGTTTTTGTTTCTTCCCTTCTCTTTCATGGTCAAAATTCTTCCCAAAATTTGGATTTATCCTTATATTCTTATAATTTACTCTAAAAAAACATTCCACCTCTCCCAAATCTATTTAAACTTTGAGGAAACACAATATTATCTCCTCATAACTACAATAATATCAGATTACTAGAGTGTTCTACAGATGAAGTCTTAGTCCACCAAAATAATCAATTGACATCCTCGTTATAATAAATGAAATTTTTTGAAGTGTACTATGAAAACATTTTAAAGTTAATTTTATAACTTCCCACTGATTTATTCTCCTTTTTATTTATCTATAGTAATTAAATATCCATTTTTTGAAGGATATATGGATAAAACCTATTGAAAATGACTTTATTGAAGTCTTTTCACACTTTAGCTTCAATCACATCATTTGGATTCATGTTCTTGATTAGTGTACACCATTGATCGACTTCTCCCATTAATCAGCATACTTCCAAAGAAAATTTCTCTTTACCTAAATGACAGATCATAGAAAATATACTTCATATAGAAACATTCCATTTTTATATGATCAAAGGATTAAATGGTTTACTTAAAGCAGATGTACTTTGATGCATGAAGGATTCAAATACTAATTGTTCCTTCCTTAGTGATGATGGATATTATAAATGGTTTATGTTATTATTCATAACTTTAGATAACTAATTTCATATCATCATGAAGTTTTAAAATCCATATTCAGAAATATATTGGGATGGTTTTCATCACATTATCCATTGCATCCATTATTTACCAAGGACCTTCTATTTCCCTCGATTTTAATAAAATAAGAAAACTTAAATGAGAAAATTTATACTATTTTCAATCTTATAATAATAGTTTTAAAGGAAGATTAATCCTAAAATATTCTAATGCCACACTTATATGATCATATCATTTAATTGTTTATAATTTTAAAATACATAATTACTTTAGTTATATGTTCCTTATTATGGTTTGTAAAATGATTGTGATCAACTAATGAATATCCATTGGGCATGTCAAACCATGTTTGCAATTAGTCCCACAAATCATGCATTGAGTGAATATTTAGTTGACACCCAACCATTATTTTTTAGGGTTATAACCCTAAGTGAATCTGTTCTAGATCCTATATGCACTCATTTGAATATAGACAAAGTTATAATTTCTAGGAAAGAAAACAATCTATAATTCACAAAAATATAGGAGGTTTTCCAATATTTAAGCTTATACCTAAGGTTTTCTCTAATATTTTATTGTTTTAATTTCGAGAAATAACTAAACCCTAATTTTTTTTTCCAATTATAGAGACCCAAATTTTTCATACATGAATTTTAATAGAATTCCATTACATAATACTTCATTGAAAAATTACATAGGATATTTTGATATTTAGTTTCTTGGAAATAAGGAACATAAATATGAAGTTTATGAACTATATTTAATCATTTTTAAAGTATATTTTAGTTCCATCCTAGTTCATTAGACTTTATACCATTTATGGGGACATATATTAAAAGGAAATTATGGGAATAAATCCCAATAAGGGGATAAACAAAGGAAGAATAAAGTAGGTGATCATAGATAATTTATGAGGAATAATAATAGATAATGATAATAAACAAAAAAAATATAACATATTAGCATGATCATAAATACATGAGGTGTAAAAAAGAAATGTGGCTATAATATAAAGATTAGGGATTCATAAGAATATCAACAAGGTTCATCACCAAGGTGTCTTAAAAAATCATATTATGATGGTTTTTCACCAAGGTATTATAAAATATTTCCCATGAATTCTTCCAAGGTATCATAAGCATTTTCTCTTGAGAGATTAATTATTTACCCAATTTATTAGAGTGCTACCATGGAACACCCATTATATGTCTAACTTTATGTGTTCCACATAGATCATATATCATAATAAATTTTTTTATCATTGTAACACCCGAATAGAGAATTTAATTTTGATACATGGAATTCCCCTATCAATGAAGTATAGTTATATATATATGAATATTATTGAATGAAAGTAGGGTTGTGTATTCATAACATAAAAGTATGTCCTGTAAAATCAAAGAATTATTTTGGTGTAATAACG
Organism: Viscum album; assembly: GCA_963277665.1. Classification (NCBI taxonomy): domain Eukaryota; kingdom Viridiplantae; phylum Streptophyta; class Magnoliopsida; order Santalales; family Viscaceae; genus Viscum; species Viscum album. The sequence continues at coordinate 775,934,175 of OY728166.1, forward strand.
GGGTATACATAGCAGTTTATGAAATAGGATTAACGAGTGATAGATTTAGGGTCTAATTAATGCGGAATCAATTGGATAGAAAATTAATGACTATGGAAACATGAATAAAAAATTAGTTGAAAAACCAAGGGATTATTAAAAATGAATTACTTTAATAAATTAGAGTGGAAGAGATTTTTTTACTTGAAATGTGGCTTACCAAAGCTTTAGAAGGGATTATTGGACATTAATAACTGGTTGGAAAGACTATAGAGAGATTCAGTGAGAAGAAATTCATACCAAGTGGATTGTTAGTGAGGTGGAATAGGAGGATGGGCAGGTATTTATAGATAAAGAGAGGAAATTTTTATTAATATCCAAACATAGGTTATAGACTCGAAGTTATAAAAATGAAAAAACATTGGTTATATCAAGTTTTTTTTTCAAATGGGGAGTGGTTTTTAGTATTTAAATAGTCTATGATCCAAAAAACCATTAATATATATTATTTTGGACATTAACAAGATTCTTATTAAAAAAGAATCATTTTAAAAAACATAAAATATACTTTAAGATTTGGAAGATTCATTATAAGTTTAAAAAATCAATATTATCTCTTTAAAAAACATTATTTTAATGATAAAACACATTTTTTTCACCAATAATTTATAATGTGTATTACATCACTTTATGTCATTATTATGTCAAAATATTTACTGTCTATTTATACCATATTTTACTTTTTACCCCAAAATTCTACCATATTAGAAAATTTGGAAACATTCACTATTATAGAATTTCAACATACTTATTTAAAAATTTATATCCATTTTATCAAAATAATTTTATAAATATAAGAAATTAGTTTTTAAAATAAAATACTTATTTATCAAAAAATATCAATTTTATTATACAATTGAATTTATAACCCTTATAAAAACATCATATGATTGTAGGAAATTATTTTATTATTTATATTAGAATAAATATTATTTTTTAACAAATTTTTATTGAGATAAAATTTTATTTTGAATATCTAAATTTATTATAAAAATTTATTTAATGAAAATTATACATATAAATATTTTCCAAAAAAAATAATTATAGATCATTAAAAAAAATAAATTTCATCAATATTATCATCTAATCATGTGGATTTTATACAATGGTTATGCATTGAATAAAAATACAGGATTTTTATAACCACACTTTTATTTCTAAAATAATTTACACCTTAATATTACTCAAGGTCTAGATACATAACCCCTTACCACACTAGCATAAACCCTATAGGTAAGGTGTTCAATAGTGGTACATTAAAGGGGTGTTTAAGCTAACATTGGTACGGGGGTGATCTTTGATAATTTAAAAATATCCCATATTATACTCCGGTTGAGCCTCACTTAATAAATATCTCTATAGGATTTGGTCAAGGGTGAACCCCAATGATGCTAACTGTATCCCAAGATCTAATGAATGGGTTTTATATGGAATGATACTACTAGTTTTTTCCATTATTTATCCATTCTACATTAATTATCTCTCATCATTAACCTTAATATAAAATAACTCCATTGGTCACTTACTAATGACTATATTACCAATTGTCACAATGCCCAACTGCCATGATGCCCAATGGTGATGATACCTAATGGTGATGATACCCAATGGTCATGATTCCCAATGGTCATGATTCCCAATGGTCATGATTCCCAATGGTCATGATGCCCAATGGTCATAATGCCCAATGATCATGATGCCTGACATCCATAATTCCGAATGCTTATGATAGATAATTGGTTATGATTCACAACAATCAGATCCTAACAGTCAGATTTCCCCCTACAAATTATATGAATACAAACATTCTAAAAATTTATCATTCCAAAATTTATGTAAAATATGATTGATTTGTTTTGATAATATTCATCATATTCCAAAAAATTATTTTTTATATTTACGATTTTAATGGAAGGAGTGATATTCATTAGATAATTTGATCCTAATGAATTTATATTAGTGCGTGTGTTAATATTTAGTGTTTATATCAATATACACTTATTATATATTATCACCTACATTATTACATAGTGTGTAATGTAACTATGAAATGTATAGGTATTTCTATGTGCTTCTATTGTAAAACATAACAAAACAATCATTATTAAACATGAGTTCTTCTGCAAATAATTGAAGGAAATTTTTGGTTGATACAATCATGGATTAAAGAACCCATTTTGGAATATGTTATTAGAGGTTTTTTGAGGATGCATGGAGTTAATAAACGGGTTTACATACCATAATATCCTCAAAAAAATAGAATGATTGGGATTTAAAATAGAGAGTTCAATCAGATTTTAGAGAAAAAATTCAACCCAAATAGAAAATATTGGAGTTTAAGATTGGATGATTCTCCTTGGGAATATAGAATTACTTTTAAAACAATAATTAAAATGTTACCGTTTATACTAATTTAAAGAAAATATTATTATTTACCTGGTGATATAAAATATAATGTTATTTTTCTTGTTAATAGATGCAATAAGAATCTATTTAAATTTGAAAATAAAAGAATATTATACATGAAGAAGTATGAAGAATTAAGAAGTAATGAGTTTAAAGAAGGATATAAAGTGATATTGGTTGAATCTATAATCAATATATTTATAAGTAAATTTCATTCCAAATATCCTCAACCATTTATTGTTACACATATTTTTTTATTTAACATTTTGAAAAATAACAAACTATAGAAAGAAGAACCCTTTATAATTAATCATAACAAATCAAAGTCAATTAGAGGGAGTATTTTCAACAGTCTATATGGGAGGAGATTCACATTCAAGATTTAGTATAACCTATGTATAAGTTGTTTCCTTCCTTATCACTTGTTATTATTATTCCCATATTTATTGTTTTTTATTTCACATAAAAACTATTTCACAATGTAGAAATTGTGTAAAATAAGTTTGTGGGGGGGGGGAGGAACATCCTTTGTAGATTAATATTTAATTTATATTATTTATCAATGTTTTTTTATTATTTTTGAAATTATTTTTATTATTGTATACTTTTTGTGTGTTTTTTTCAATTTTTTTTGTTTTTGAAACATGTGATATCAAAATAAACACAATTTTAATTTTTATAACCTATACCAATGTGGGAACTTATTTTAACCATGGAAATAAAGTAAAATGAATGATGAAATAGGTTTTCTAAAATCTAAAATTAATGAAATTCATGAAAGGGAAATTTAATATTTGAATCTCATTCCATGAAAAAATTTTAAAATTTAAATTTACATATTTATGAGGATTATAAACCCATTTCACATCTTCTTTATAATAACCTCACATTTTTAGTGAACCAAACAATAGTTGATTAATAAGAATATGTTGCATTTCTAAAAAAAATTTATTATTAAGGTACTTGTATTGAATATGAAAAAGTAATTTTTTTGGTTTTAAAAGCCTCATTTTAGAAAATTAAACTCTTATCATATAGTAAATTTTACATTAGACCTTTGTAATCCCTTAGTATCCATGAAAAACCTAGTTAGGTAACCACATTATAAACACTAATACCTATCTATCCTCCTCTAGAATTAAATTGAATTTTCCTAATCAAAATCCAAAATGGGGGTGATGTCGTATGATTTACTACATCAATTGTGGATATTTTTGGAAATAAAATATAGGGATAAAAATTTATTTGTACGTTTTATTGACTGAAGCTATTTAGAGTAGAATTTTGAAATATAAAATAATATAAAGAAGATGATTTTTGAGAAGTTCTGTAAAAACAAATAAATGTAAAAATTGATTTTATATAAGGATAAATATATCCTTAAAAAGTTTTAAATACGAAGTTCACAACATTTATTGATGGTAAAAGAATACACATTACCTTCAAAATTCACAAATTTATGAAAAATATTAAAAAATAGTATAACTATTGTAGGTAATTTAGTAAAGACACTTATGCTGTATAAATATAGAAGGTGTAAACTATTCATTAAAACTTAACAGATGTCTGGAGATAAACTATTTATTAGGGAGTAATAAGGATATAATTATTGAGTGTAAACATGAAATATTTCATTTATCATCAAAAAGTGAAAAAAACACTTTTTATACCATGGAATTTTAAACATTTAAAACCATAAAACCCTTAACATATGAATAATGCTAAAATTTTTCCTTTATTAACAAAAGTATTTATGCCACACCAATGGTTCCATTTGTAAGTGAGACATCACAAGTATTAAAAGGTATTTTCACATCAGGTTTAACAGAAATATTTGTTTCCAATGTTAAAAGTGGTACTTTCAATGTCATTTTTTATAAAACTATGTAAAAAATTGAAATTTTTTTCTTTAAATATCATTTGTTTGGAAAAAAACATTGAAAGTATAATTTTATAGGGGTTTTAACATCAGTTTTTGATAAAAACTAATTTAAAAAATATGTTTTCAAGTTGATTTTTTTATAAAACTGATGCGAAATGTAAAAAAATTAATTTTCAAATCCAGTTTATATGAAACTATTATTAAAACATTGAAACCATGAACACTATAACATTTTTGGTTTCTTAAGAATCTATTTTACTAGTTGTGGGGCTAAAACAGACTTAATGACCAAAAGTTATGACTATCAAAAGTAGGAATTCTTTAAGTTTTGATAGATTATACTCATTTCAAGGAAAACATGAGAAATATTAATAGAAAATTACAAACACAAAATGAAAAAAATTAATCTCTACCTTTGACATAATTTCAATTATTTTCGTATTTTCTATTGAATCTAAATGTTGTTTGTTATTATTTATCTTATTTTTAGGGAATAACTCATATGGAAATGAAAACATTGACCGATGGGTAATTTTACACTTTGGTTAATGAATATCATATGGATGTTTTATCTTCATAAATAAATTAGAATTAACATTCGTCATCATAAGTAATGTTTCCAATGTGGTTAGTAATAAATGAAAACAATAATAAAAAAAATTAAATTATTAAAACAGATACCATGTTTAAATTATCAATGGAAGATTTGTTGAAAATTTTATTTCATCGAAGAGGTTAATAATGTTGATAGAAGAGGATAAGTATTTATATATATATTTAAAATATTTTTAGTATAATTTAATTAATAGTTCGGCAGTATTTTTAAAATTGAAATGATCACTGTGAAAAAATTGAAATACTGATCTCACATGTCTAAAATTTAACTGTTAACATTAGGTAAATATATAACCAAAGTTAAAAACCTTATCATATTGGGTTTTTAACCACATTTTGTCATAAAACTAGTGTTAAAGGATCTCTACATCTCCTTTAACATCAGTTTTACTAAAAAAACATATGTCCAATGTAAAAAAATAATTCTAGCATTAGTTTTTACTAATAAACAATGTGAAAAGTTAGAAAATAATTTTCACATATCTTAGAGAAGTCCAACTTTTGAATTCCATAACTTTTGATCCATATGTCCATTTGAAATACAACACTAGTCGAATCCAATCTCAGGAAATTAAATATATCTTGGTTAACATTTTTGACATCGTTTTATAAATATTTGATGTTAAAAGTTACTTTTAATTATAGTTCCAAAAAAACCTATATTAAAGGTCTTTTATCTCGTAGAGTATGAAAAATTCTGATGACCATAAATTTTGATTCGTAAGACAGTTTGAGATCTAAAACCAGTCAAATAAAATCATGAGAAACTAGATAAAACTTAGAAAACATTTCTTATGTTAGTGTTATTGAAAAATTGATGCTAAAGGTGACTTTCAAAATTTTTTCCTAAAAAAACCGACATTAAAAGTCTTCTATCTCTTTGATAAGTATACCTTTTTATGGATATAAATTTTGATCCATAGGTCAGTTTGAGCTCTAATACGAGTAAAATAGAAGTTTTGGAAATCAACTAAAACATATTTAACATTTTGTATGTCAGTGTTCTTGAAAAATTAATGTTAAAAGTAACATTTAATGTCAGTTCTTAAAAAAACAATGTTATTTTTTTTAATCTCTTAGAGAAGTAAAAAATTTAGATGGACATAAATTTTGATCCATAAGCCCATTTGAGCTCCAAGACTAGTAAAATAAAATTTGGGAAATAAAGTAAAAAGTTTACATTTATATAGGTTTTTTTAAAACTGATGTTAAATGTTACATTTGACATTGGTTTATAAAAAAAACTATGTTAAAATCCTTTTATCTCTTAGAGAAATACAACTTTCATCTACCATAACTTTTGATTCATAAGCCTGTTTTATATCTAAGGCCATTGAAATCGAAGATTGGGAAGTGAAATTCGACTTAGTATATATTTTTTACGTTGGTTTCTTGAAACACTGATGTTAAAAGATACTTTTACCATTATTTTATAAAAAAACTGATGTTAAAAGTATTATATGAGGACTTTTAATGCTGGGTTTATAGGAAATAATGTAAAAAATTTTATTTTAACATTGGTTACTAAATAACAAATGGTGAAAGTGTTTTATGAGGCCTTTTAATGTTTTTTTGTAAATAATGTTAAAAGTAGTCTTTTAACATATGTTACTGAATAACCAACATTAAAAGCCCTCATAGATGCCTTTTAATTTCAATATTAAAGAACCCACGATAAAACACTGATGTGAGAGAGAATTTTTCTACTAGTTCATGTATTAGTTATTGGTTTTTATTCTTACCATTCACTTATGGGTGTTTCCATTTTAGAAAATTTGAAAAAAATGGGGATTATAAATTATTACATGATTGAAACATAATTAATACTTACCATATGGAAAAACATAGAAAACTAAGAGATTCTAAACATATGTGATTTTTAGTATTAGTGCATGGTTTGTATAAACATGTTTCCAAACCGTGTTTGCTACCCAAAAACTTAAAAATGTGATATTTAAAAAGATCCTCAATGTGTTTTAATAACTCTTATTCCATTTTTTCACCACCATTAAACTCCTCTTGAACCAGCTATAACAGGAAGCCTACCGTTCCTCAGATATATTTATTATAGTATTTTTAATGATTCATTAATTAAATATTATTTAAGGGTTACTTATACTTCCCTTTGGGTTTATTCACCCCTATTTCACGATTTTATCTTTACCCTAAATCCATGCTGACTTAGGGATTACTAATCCTAATCCTTATTGTGGGGGTTTTGGTTTCTAGGGTCTTTCCTTAATTTAAAAATATACTTTCTCCTCTTTTCTATCTATTTATCACAATTTACAAGTGATTTGTCTTAATAAAGGTAGGTGGTTTCATATGTTGCCTTTGTTTTATAAACCTTGCGTGATTACTTATTTTGAAAAGATTATTCCTAATTTTTTAAACATATATAATATAATACATGAAGGATATTTGTTTTAAATATGATGATATAACCCTTTCATAATGGTATTTGGTCTCAAATATTGAAATAATTATTCTTTAGAAGGGGATATCACATGGGGATAATGGGTACTAATGTGGGAGGACTGGGATAAGCATGACTATATATCACACACCCTACCTAGAGTAGGACTTAAATTACCACAAAAACTAATCATCTTGATTATATGTATCCAAATTCATGCCTTAGGATGAATCCTTCTTATTTGGATTGGAGATTATAATCCCCAGTAGTGAAATATAGTTTTTGATGATTAATTAGATAACTAAGATAGTGTGAGGATATTAGATTTCAATAGACTATAGATTCCTTAGGGATATTTCCCATGGTTCTTGATTTAAAATATTTTTTACCCGGAATTCACACTCATATTGAAAATGTTTAAAATTTCTCATGCTTTCATATAATTAAAATGTTTAAATAATATTTTCATATAGTTTAATTTTAAATTAGTTGGATTGGATTTATCTAATAAATAATTCTTCAGAAACACTTAGGAGGATCCTGTGGGGATAGATGTGCTCAAACAAAACACAAACCTAATGGGTGTGTGTAGAAATTTTTTAATATGTATAAGAAGTTGAAAGAGAACACTTGGTGGTAGTGGTTCTTTCTAGTGGTGTTTTGTTGGATGATAGTGACATGGTGGGATTTATCCCTTGTGTTACATGAAGATAAGTAAAAATTGTTGTTTTATTTTTTTGTTTCAGTATTTGTATCACATTTATGTGCCATCTATTCATATCCCATCCCATAATTTTTTTATATTTTTATTATTTTATGTCCTTTTTAGTTATGATATGTAACAACCCAAAGTTTTATAAATAAAATTCCTTTTTTTATTGAATTAAATTCCATATTATATATTAGGATTAAAGGAAACACATGCACTTCTTTGGATTTGTTATATGCTATCATATTTAAAAGGCTGTTAAGTATCATAATTGTTGATGATATATTATTCAAACAGTGATCATATGATTTTTAAAAATATAGGGTTTTGATAAATCCAATAGATATAGATAAATAAGGTGATGGCCTCAACCAATAGTATCATACCCTATGAATCTTGTTTACCAGATCTGTCAAGGGAGATAACATCACTAGTATTTTCCCTCGACAAATCCCAAGTCTATATCTAATAACTAAATCATGATATAAATCTCTTATGGGAGAAGTAAAAGCTCCTTAATATTATGACCCAAACCATGTACGATGAACCACCGCATGAAAATATCACCATCCTAGACCATAACCTTCGGTAATTTGAAGATTTATTAAAGGAAAATGTATAAAGACCCTAAAAATATGAAAATGTATATTTAATATTCAATAGAATAATTATATTTACTTCTTATTATTTTTACTTTATAAATGATTTTTATTTTGATACAATAAAGTGCACACTATATTTTTGGGTAATATGCAATTTAAAATTAGACATTACATTTAATTAATTAATGTATTATTGAAATAAGTTATTTTTTAATATTATTATCTTTAAATTTTTTATTAAATTTAAATGATAATATAATTTTAATGAAGTCATATGTGTTTTTTATAAGGTTTTGAAAACTATTATTGTAAAAAATGATAACATTTATTAATAAATGTTAATTATTGTTTTAAAAGTAAAAATTCAAATTGTTCGAAAATTATTTTTATAAAAAAATATCATTTTTGTAATTAGAATGAAAAAATTATCCAACGGTAATTTTTTAATAATTTACTGAGATAGTCGAATTTTTAGGTAAAAATTTAATGCAGTATAAATATATGGTGTGTATTATGACATAAAAATGACCCAAAAGTGTGTAATAAATGCCATAAAAGGTATAAAAGACCAAATATATATTTCCCCTTTAAAATATTGTGATTTTTAAGTTATATGATTAATTTTATAAAGCCTTTATGAATCCTCAAAAACCTATATTATATTTTACCTTTTGAAAATCATTTCTTTATGAACAAGGCTCACTTCCACATCACTAAGGGTAATAATTTAATGATCTCGGCCCTTGGTATTATAAAATAATGAGAATAAATTTTCTTTATAATATAATACGTGCAAAAACCATGGTATGTTTTGTTTTTTTATAAATTAATTGTGTAGATTCTAAAACCTATGTTTGGGAAATAATAAAAAACTCATCTATCTGTTCCTATATAAAACCCCCCAAGATCCCATTCCATTACACTAAAAAACAATGATCACATAATTAATCTACCACACCCACTCTATATGTAGAGACCCGAAGCTTGACGTACATGGACATTACATTACATTTGCGGAATACTTCGTACATAACAAAAACACACACTAAAGGATCGTAATAGTTTAGTGTCTTTGGAAACTCGGAACGTAATCTTTTAATCGTGGTGAAAGTTCTTCAATATCTCCCATAAAGGTCATCCCTTTTTTCTACCTAAAACCTTTCTTTATATCCTGGGGAAAAGAAAACATAAAAGGGTGAGCTCAAATGCTCAGTAAGGGTAAACAAAAGAAAAATCAATCATATCATATACATAGCTTTTGGAAATCTTAACCTGCAAAAGAGCTCATAATATCATAACATGGGATATATCATAGAAGTGAAATGTAATCCCAATAATCATAACTTAAAACATGAAACTTTGTGGCATACACACATAATCATAGAAAATCATTTCTTGTTAGTCAAGACTCATTGCCAAGACTATCTTAGTGGACAAAGTCCCTTTCTGAATCGAGCAACCCTCGTTTCAGTCCTGTTTCACTGAACCGGTATAACCTACCATTCCAGCCATGTCTATCTCATAGATATAAAATCTTTACCCAATGCATTGGAGGGAGATATAGGTCCCAACCATCTCATAATGATACCATTCTTATGTGTGCCACAAAATCATAAATCATACATCATTTCATAACCCATGTAATAAAAATGGGATTCTTAAAACAACATGACATCATAAAACCATTCATATAAGATAAAGGAATTCATAAACATAATTCCATCACAACATAGTCAAATCAATGTAAAAATATGGATAGAAACAGAACCCTTTATTATCTTAGATGGAAAATAATTTTGATAAAACATTTGAAATGAATTCTTGAGGAAAATATCCTTTCTTCTTCAAAATCAATTTCTTTTCACAAAACATCATGCAATTTTAAAAGAAAGAGATTTTATTAAAAATAGTCATGAAATCTTTTGGAGGAAGCTTCATAAAAATAAGGCTTTATAAAACCGTAAAAATCCGTTCATGCCGTTTAAGTTAAAAAAAACATTCTTCGTACTTTTGTCGGAAAAGTCAAAAAGTACCTCGTATGAAAAAAAGCGACAAAAGATTCCTTTCATATTCTTTACTAAATACTCACCGAAGAGTAAAATTGGATTTAAACTATTGTAAGTGGATGGAAACAATATTACATATTGAAGGAACATGGATGTGGATGATAAAATACACCCCAGTAAATACTTACGAATAAACAATCTCGGATAAAAATGAGATTGTGATATTTCCCTTACCTTAGGTCCGATTTGCTTTGTTCGTGTCCGAAGCTCCTGTATAATGGTTTAAATAATGTTATTGACTTATTACAGAATCATATTCATTGTTATTATATCATATATGGTTCACTTATGACATTATATTACCCGTTCTTTTGTAAATTCCATGTTAAAGAAGCGTTTTGGGTAAAATCGTTTCATTTATCGTAGGTGTTTTGACTTGTTGTTCTTGACATCATTATTACTTATATCATGATTTACTTACTTCCAGAATATAAAATATGATTTATATATCATATATATTCAGTATATATATATATATAATAGGTAGATAAATAAAATGAAAAACACCGTTCATGGAGACGGTAGTCCGTACATACGCATGAACGCTGTTTTCTTTCCTTATTGTCTTGAAATGGAAGTAAGTAGATGACATACATATGTATATATATACATAAATCCAGTAGCTTTATAATGTCATATATTTCATTATTATTTCTTATATATACATTATAATCATTCTTAAATGGTTAACATGGAGAATGAATCTCATCGCGTCGTGGAGACGGTATTCCGTACGTACGCACGAGCGATGATATCATTTCTATAAATATTGAATTGAATTGGAGTGGATTATACAATATATCAGAATCAATATGATGTTGTAATAACTATGTATAGTTATTCTTTACACCATTATACCCATCCATGTAAGGTGGTGGTGGAAAATAGATTACACCACGGCGTGGAGACGGTATTCCGTACGTACGCACGCGCGGTGATTTCTTTTTCCGTAGGATGGATAGATGGCGAAATAGGGTTGTTTCATACTTATAATAACATATCAGTATATGAGTGATACTGATGTTATTACTTCATAATGAAACAACCTAAGAAGAAGAAGTTGAAAAAGAAAGAAATTGAAAAGATCAGTAATGGATATTACCTCTTCTTTGGAATGCTTCTTTGAATCCTCCACTTAGGGAACTAATATTGGTCTTTGAAGGAGACCAGGACCTCTAGGATTATTCTAGGGAAGTGGAGAGGAGAAAATGGCAGGGGTTGGCCGAGCTTGAGTGCTCAATTTGGTGTGAGGAGGAGGGGGAGGAGGTGCCCTTTTATAAGGGAGGAGAGGGGCACCTTAGGAATATCTCAAAATATTATTTTATATTAAAGTCAAAATCGGTTTATAATGGTTCCAAAGGGTCTTATTTCGAAGCTAAAGTGGGGATGGGTCGAAATCCTATCAACCAATAGGATTTAGACAAGTTTAGGGTATTATTTTAACCTTATCAATTAGATTTAACTCTAAGTTAATCAATTTAACTTTTACCGTGTCTTTTTGTTTTCTTTCACTATATGGTTAATACACTTACTATAACATGCCAAACGAACCCCAAATTGTTTATTATTAATATATATATCCTTATCTAAGTCATTTGGCCGAACCTTAGATTTTTAGGAATAAAATAACAATTAATAATATAATATTTGATTTAAAAACTATTTTGTGTCAATTTTGACACTATTTGATATATGATTTTTGTGAAAGTCATAACGGAATTATATGTTCGAACCAAGTTGATTAAATCAACAATAATATATCATAGTAACCTAGAAAATTCGTGTAATTCATAAAAAGTCTTAAATTACATTTATTTTGGTATTTATATTATCAATTTTGTCAATATTTCATTAATAAGATAATTACTGCATCATCTTTGTGTCATAAATAAATTAAATTATTTGATGTATAAAAATTACAAATAAAATACCATCATGTAGGAAATCTTTGTATCTTTCTAATGAATATTTACAATCGAATTTATCTTATGTATAACCCCATATTAAAAATGATTTACTTATTAAACTTTGATTTTAACTATTTTAACCCTTCTTTAAATAAATTAATAATAAATGTCCTAATCTAATCCAAGTGGGCCTAAATGGTCATATTTTATTCCTAAGTTTGTTTTTGGTAGAATTACACTTGTCCAATAGAATTAGGACATGTGTTAGGGTAATAGTAATATCATATTTACCCTTAGTTACCCTATTTACTATTAACCGCGGTAAAAAAAGTAAAAAGTTACTATTCACCAAAAAAATTATTTTCATCTCATTGAACCACATTTTAGTCCTTGATATTAACCGTGTCTCTCGGATTTTCGAAATTCCATTCACAGAAGCGGTAAAATTAAGTTTTATGCAAAATTCAGTTTTTAACCTACCACTTAGTGGTTTCACTATTCTTCAAAAATTGAAAGTTTTAAGAAAAATACCAAAATTTCACCCTAGGATAATTTCGATATTCTGAGTCCAAAAATGAAGTCCATTTTGAAAAATAAAATTTACAAAATTTCAAAAAGTGGTTATTACTATTCATAACTGCTAGTTTTAATAATATCTTAATAGCATATCGTTGTTTAGCGAAACTTGGTGTTGCGTACAACACACACTATCGTGGAAGGTCGCGATTGCGTGTAATGGAAGGAAAGTCAAGGATGCGTATTGTGAAAGCTTCTTTTGTTGTAGCGTACAACACAAGACATTAATGAAATTAAAAAGAATATTTTTCATAAAATCTTGGGGCGTTACATTCTACCCCCCTTAAAATGAATTTCGCCCTCGAAATTCGTCGGGGTTATAAATGGTTTACTATTCAAAATTTTCTTTGATAGAAACCCACATCGTAAAAAGGAATACCAAAACATGGCTTTAAAAACTAATGTATGAAATGTAACGATTACCCAAATAAACTAATCACTGGGTTTCCACATAGGTGAAAATATGGATATGGAGGAAAAATCTAACCATCATGTTCTGATGGAGAGTGGTAGAGAACATGGCTATGGAAAAGCCAGTAATCACAAATCCATAGATTTGTGATGACATAAGGTACCATCTGATTCATCAGGTATAAGATCACTAGGACAACATTTTTGGTTTTCAAGATCATTTCCCTAAAGTTGAAAATTTTCTTAGAATAAATACTTACTTTATTTTGGTACAATCTCACTGTTGTTCGTGCCTTGAACAATTTCCACTTCATCTCTTAAATAAATGAAGTTGAATTTGTTATTCTTGAAGTGTTAGCAGATCATGTGATAGAATGACGGGTCATTCCATCTGTCTCAAAAGGTTAGCAAAATTTATATACATAAGTCGATCTATAGTGGGATTAATCATATATGGTTCCTAAAATGGGCTTATACTTCATATATCATACTGCTTAATATAATAACACTAGTTTCTACTAAACAGGGACTTCTTGTAGGTCAGTGGTAGGCGATAAAGGCCAGTCGCACTTCGGTTGTGGGTTCGATTCCTACAGCCTTGTCCGAAGCGATGGACTGTCGCCCGTCCTGCAGGTTGTCCTTTTTCTAAAACTACGTTACTATAACATCCCATCAATAATATCGAAAATCTTCTATCCTTAAACAATACTAACTTATGTCCAACATAATCCAGTCTAATCTTTAGGCTTATACATAATACTGCAGTCCACTCTCATAATATAGTGACAACGATTACCAGAGATTTAATACTGTCGTTGATCCCCACATATCATAAGATATGTCTTGTTGGTCACATTCCAAACATTCAAAGTCCTTAATCATGTATTCTCTTGAATACCTTTGTGAAAACATGAGTGCAGTTAAAAGTTAACACTTTCCACATACCAAAATCCTCAAAATTCTATATACTCAAACCATGATATCACTTAGTCCTTATATCAATCATGAGCTCATGAATACTATCAAACATTTAATTTTCTCTTTATCCCTTCATTATGCGCATATCATCTACATTCCAAAAATATCTGAATAACCTTCATGGATACTGGTAACATTAATCATATACTTTCAAAACACAAGGAAAGACAACAGTGTAACAATCCATAGATGTCTCTTTATTCCAAAATTACACATGATAAACATGTAATCATGCCACTACATTCTCAAACCATTGACCGAGCTTCAAAAATTCTTTCATCTCACATATCATTTGTAGTCTCTTCATCATCATCCACATAAATACTACCCATATGACCATATCGATTCTCTTCATGAGTCTTTCCCTTAGGGCATTTGTTTGCATAATGCCCATACATTCCACATTTAAAACACTTAACCATTTTTGATGTCGTAGCAATACCATTATTCTCATCCATGGTGTTAACCGACCCTTTTCCTTTGCACTTACTTGCTTTGTGTCCTTCTTTTCCACACCCAAAGCATCTTCCAGTTCCCTTGAAACATTCTCCTTGATGCCTCTTTCCACATGATTTACATAGGGGAAATTGAACTTTCATTCCTCTATGATCATCATGGAACTCCATCTTTCTCTTATTAGTCGAGTCAGGAAACTTACCAAATTTTACTTTATTGATCATGTTGTGAGATTGTTGATTCGGCATAATAATGATGTTTGGACATCCAAATCCCATTTCATTTGGTTGCTCATGAAGAATATCATTCCATTGTCCATCATATCCTCCATTATTGTGAATCATCTTGTTTCCAGCCATTTTCTAAAACCCAAACAGAATAGTGTTACATGCAAAAATCGTAATAAAGGGGGAGTAACTTAAATATCTATCATCTTTGGTTTAATCTAATATCGTTACCATAGTTCTAGAACTATATCCTATACGTATACTTATCCTTAGGGGCATCCCTAGACATACCTTAGAAATATCTCTAGGTATCTCACTAACGTTTTCGCATCCTAGTTTCCAAAGGTTGACTAAACCTTTCCTCTGATACCAACTGTAGAGACCCGAAGCTTGACGTACATGGACATTACATTACATTTGCGGAATACTTAGTACATAACAAAAACACACACTAAAGGATCGTAATAGTTTAGTGTCTTTGGAAACTCGGAACGTAATCTTCTAATCGTGGTGAATGTTCTTCAATATCTCCCATAAAGGTCATCCCTTTTTTCTACCTAAAACCTTTCTTTATATCCTGGGGAAAAGAAAACATAAAAGGGTGAGCTCAAATGCTCAGTAAGGGTAAACAAAAGAAAAATCAATCATATCATATACATAGCTTTTGGAAATCTTAACCTGCAAAAGAGCTCATAATATCATAACATGGGATATATCATAGAAGTGAAATGTAATCCCAATAATCATAACTTAAAACATGAAACTTTGTGGCATACACACATAATCATAGAAAATCATTTCTTGTTAGTCAAGACTCATTGCCAAGACTATCTTAGTGGACAAAGTCCCTTTCTGAATCGAGCAACCCTCGTTTCAGTCCTGTTTCACTGAACCGGTATAACCTACCATTCCAGCCATGTCTATCTCATGAGATATAAAATCTTTACCCAATGCATTGGAGGGAGATATAGGTCCCACCCATCTCATAATGATACCATTCTTATGTGTGCCACAAAATCATAAATCATACATCATTTCATAACCCATGTAATAAAAATGGGATTCTTAAAACAACATGACATCATAAAACCATTCATATAAGATAAAGGAATTCATAAACATAATTCCATCACAACATATTCAAATCAATGTAAAAATATGGATAGAAACAGAACCCTTTATTATCTTAGATGGAAAATAATTTTGATAAAACACTTGAAATGAATTCTTGAGCAAAATATCCTTTCTTCTTCAAAATCAATTTCTTTTCACAAAACATCATGCAATTTTAAAAGAAAGAGATTTTATTAAAAATAGTCATGAAATCTTTTGGAGGAAGCTTCATGAAAATAAGGCTTTATAAAACCGTAAAAATCCGTTCATGCCGTTTAAGTTAAAAAAAACATTCTTCGTACTTTTGTCGGAAAAGTCAAAAAGTACCTCGTATGAAAAAAAGCGACAAAAGATTCCTTTCATATTCTTTACTAAAAACTCACCGAAGAGTAAAATTGGATTTAAACTATTGTAAGTGGATGGAAACAATATTACATATTGAAGGAACATGGATGTGGATGATAAAATACACCCCAGTAAATACTTACGAATAAACAATCTCGGATAAAAATGAGATTGGGATATTTCCCTTACCTTAGGTCCGATTTGCTTTGTTCGTGTCCGAAGCTCCTTTATAATGGTTTAAATAATGTTATTGACTTATTACAGAATCATATTCATTGTTATGATATCATATATGGTTCACTTATGACATTATATTACCCGTTCTTTTGTAAATTCCATGTTAAAGAAGCGTTTTGGGTAAAATCGTTTCATTTATCGTAGGTGTTTTGACTTGTTGTTCTTGACATCATTATTACTTATATCATGATTTAATTACTTCCAGAATATAAAATATGATTTATATATCATATATATTCAGTATATATATATATATATAATAGGTAGATAAATAAAATGAAAAACACCGTTCATGGAGACGGTAGTCCGTACGTACGCATGAACGCTGTTTTCCTTTCCTTATTGTCTTGAAATGGAAGTAGATGACATACATATGTATATATATACATAAATCCAGTAGCTTTATAATTTCATATATTTCATTATTATTTCTTATATATACATTATAATCATTCATAAATGGTTAACATGGAGAATGAATCTCATCGCGTCGTGGAGACGGTATTCCGTACGTACGCACGAGCGATGATATCATTTCTATAAATATTGAATTGAATTGTAGTGGATTATACAATATATAAGAATCAATATGATGTTGTAATAACTATGTATAGTTATTCTTTACACCATTATACCCATCCATGTAAGGTGGTGGTGGAAAATAGATTACACCACGGCGTGGAGACGGTATTCCGTACGTACGCACGCTCGGTGATTTCTTTTTCCGTAGGATGGATAGATGGCGAAATAGGGTTGTTTCATACTTATAATAACATATCAGTATATGAGTGATACTGATTTTATTACTTCATAATGAAACAACCTAAGAAGAAGAAGTTGAAAAAGAAAGAAATTGAAAAGATTGGTAATGGATATTACCTCTTCTTTGGAATGCTTCTTTGAATCCTCCACTTAGGGAACTAATATTGGTCTTTGAAGGAGACCAGGACCTCTAGGATTATTCTAGGGAAGTGGAGAGGAGAAAATGGCAGGGGTTGGCCGAGCTTGAGTGCTCAATTTGGTGTGAGGAGGAGGGGGAGGAGGTGCCCTTTTATAAGGGAGGAGAGGGGCACCTTAGGAATATCTCAAAATATTATTTTATATTAAAGTCAAAATCGGTTTATAATGGTTCCAAAGGGTCTTATTTCTAAGCTAAAGTGGGGATGGGTCGAAATCCTATCAACCAATAGGATTTATACAAGTTTAGGGTATTATTTTAACCTTATCAATTAGATTTAACTCTAAGTTAATCAATTTAACTTTTACCGTGTCTTTTTGTTTTCTTTCACTATATGGTTAATACACTTACTATAACATGCCAAACGAACCCCAAATTGTTTATTATTAATATATATATCCTTATCTAAGTCATTTGGCCGAACCTTAGATTTTTATGAATAAAATAACAATTAATAATATAATATTTGATTTAAAAACTATTTTGTGTCAATTTTGACACTATTTGATATATGATTTTTGTGAAAGTCATAACAGAATTATATGTTCGAACCAAGTTGATTAAATCAACAATACTATATCATAGTTACCTAGAAAATTAGTGTAATTCATAAAAAGTCTTAAATTACATTTATTTTGGTATTTATATTATCAATTTTGTCAATATTTTATTAATAAGATAATTACTGCATCATCTTTGTGTCATAAATAAATTAAATTATTTGATGTCTAAAAATTACAAATAAAATACCATCATGTAGGAAATCTTTTTAGATTTCTAATGAATATTTACAATCGAATTTATCTTATGTATAACCCCATATTAAAAATGATTTACTTATTAAACTTTGATTTTAACTATTTTAACCCTTCTTTAAATAAATTAATAATAAATGTCCTAATCTAATCCAAGTGGGCCTAAATGGTCATATTTTATTCCTAAGTTTGTTTTTGGTCGAATTACACTTGTCCAATAGAATTAGGACATGTGTTAGGGTAATAGTAATATCATATTTACCCTTAGTTACCCTATTTACTATTAACCGCGGTAAAAAAAGTAAAAAGTTACTATTCACCAACAAATTATTTTAATCTCATTGAACCACATTTTAGTCCTTGATATTAACCGTGTCTCTCGGATTTTCGAAATTCCATTCACAGAAGCGGTAAAATTAAGTTTTATGCAAAATTCAGTTTTTAACCTACCACTTAGTGGTTTCACTATTCATCAAAAATTGAAAGTTTTCAGAAAAATACCAAAATTTCACCCTAGGCTAATTTCGATATTCTGAGTCCAAAAATGAAGTCCATTTTGAAAAATAAAATTTACAAAATTTCAAAAAGTGGTTATTACTATTCATAACTACTAGTTTTAATAATATCTTAATAGCATATCGTTGTTTAGCGAAAGTTGGTGTTGCGTACAACACACGCTATCGTGGAAGGTCGCGATTGCGTGTAATGGAAGGAAAGTCAAGGATGCGTATTGTGAAAGCTTCTTTTGTTGTAGCGTACAACACAAGACATTAATGAAATTAAAAAGAATATTTTTCATAAAATCTTGGGGCGTTACACTATATCCGTTATAATGTTCCCCAATCTCTCACGAATCTCCTCACAATATTTTGGAATCACCCTCTCAAGGTAAGGGATACTTTCCTTCTCCTCTTTATTCAAGAATCTTCTTCATTTTATTACCAATTACTAATATTTGGATATGTCAATAAACATTAATTTTGCATTCCATTTTATTTCGGAATAATTAGATACCCATTTCACTCTCATTAAAACAATTTATCAATATTAGGTACTACCGTTAGGCTTTTGAAATTTCATTGCAATTTTTTCATGACAAACCTTTTTATTGTGAATAACATCTGTATTTACCCTCAAGGATATTAAACTATACATAACTATAATCATTTTATTAGGGAATTATATTTATTTTTTCCACATTCATTTATATCGTAATTAAATTTTATGAAATAAGATCCTATTTTGAATGATCTGTCTGTACAAGATAAGAAAGCGACAGGTGCGCCTGGAATTATATACCGCTACAATGCATTGGGTAATGTTTTATTCTCATTAGATGTCATAAAAGGTATTATTGAGTAAACATAATATATAATGGTACTTTTTCCACCATTTTATGATACCTTGGTGGTTATCCTTGACCAATGTTTAAGATGTAATGTTTAAAGTTGTTACTACATTCATGTATCTTTGTTCATGATTATGATTGTCACATTTTTTATGTACCATTGAAATTAATATTGCCTTGCATATAATAATTTATTCATGTTATTCCATGTTTATTCCCTTAATAGTGTTTATATCGCATCTCTTTATTATGTATGTCCCAAATTTATCCCATGTAGTTTTAAGAACGATGAAATATTATGGGCATGTTAAATAAGTTTTCAACAATGTTGATGTACCCTATGTTTTAAGTTGTTATGTAATGTATCTAATTACTATAAGAAACTATAATTATCAATATTATAGATTGTATTATGTGTAATATTATGTAATAAATGAAGAATTAATGTGTAATAAAGACAAGTATCGTCATAGTTGGTATGAGAAAAAAGTTTATTTATTTTGGGATTAGGATTAGAAAACTCCAGTGAAAGCCTTAGGGATAAGAATAAACATAAGATGAAACCATTATTTTTTAAAATTATAGATTAATTGGTTTCCAAGAAAATACATTCTTATCTAAATATTATAATTGGTTGTGGATCTCACACGGATTTACCAAGGGGTTACAACTGAAAACACCATATTGAAAAAATGACCATGAGAGTTTATGTTATAAAATATATCATAGAAAACGTATATTGAATACAATATATTAATAAGTTAATTAAATAAATTTCATTAATAAATTATCCCTTTAATTTTATTGTTTTCTTATTTAAGTGTTTAATAGGTTGAAATTATCTTCCCTAAGTCTATTTTGGGTAAATAAAATAGTTATAACTAGAATCAAAAAGTGAAAGGTAGGGCTACCATCTATAGTTATATGAATTCATTTTTATATTTAAAGTTTATTAGAACTATTCAAACACCCCCACAAATCATGGAGGTATAACTATAGGTGAAAACAGAAAATGGGGAAATTATTGAAGCCTAAGTTTATAACTCCCCCCCGCATCAAAATTTGTGAGCTAAACTTCCTAGAAAACCATGAGATACTCCCTTGTGTGTAATTTGAAACAATTATGGGTATTTATTGACTTTACTTACATAGATCCAACATAACTGTTACTTAGAAGAATATCACTCTCTATATCATGAATCTTTTTCTAATTCAATTCAAGTTAAAAGAGGACGAAAAATCTTATTTTGTTCCAACATCTCAAGCATGAATATTATTTTCCTACAAGAAAGATTATCTCAATCAAATGATTGAGTCTAAGGATGAGATTATCCTTTAAGACATGCCCATTGCAAGGGAATACACTGAAGTGTTCCCTGGATAATTTCTTTGTCTTCCTCCAAGTCTAGATTTTGAATTTTCAATCAAGCTAATACATAGGTGTTTTCCAATATCCAGTTCTCCATATAGAATGTATATCGTGGAACTTGAGGAGCTGAAAGAATAATTAAATGAGAATCCAGATAAAGGGGTTTTTCACCCAAGTGCCTCACCATGGGGTGCACTAGTCCTCTTCATCAAGAAAAAAGATAGATCGATGCACCTTTTCCTTGATTATTGTGTGCTCAACAAAATCACAATAAAGAATAATTATACTCTACCACGGATTTATGACTTATTCAATCAGATATGTGGATCCCAATACTTCTACAAGGTGGATCTTCATTTGGGGTATTATCAAATAAGGGGGAGGAAGGTTGAAATCCCCAAGAATTCTTTCCATACAAGGTACAAGCAATATGAGTTCAAATAAATTCCATTCCAAGTAACTAATTATCCTAAAATCTTTATGGAATTGATGAATAGAGTCTTTAGATATTACCTCAAAAAATTTATGGTACTATTTTTAGATTATAGTCTAATATAATCCAAAAGTAAACGGGAACATGAGGAGCATCTGAGCACTATTCTAAAGTCCTTAAAAAGGATAAGATTTATAAAAAGTATATCAATTGTGAGTTATGGTTGAATAAAAATAATTATTAGGGAATATTATCACAAGTAATGTGATATATATAGACCCTTAAAATATAGATGCAATTAAAGGATGGATAATACCAACCACTTTGATAGAAATCCATAGTTTTATTGTATTAGCTGGGTGCTGTCATTGATTTTTGAGAAATTTATCATGATTTTAAAACCCTATAACAAAGATAAATCTGAAGGGAGTCAAGTTTTTTTGGAATAATTAATGAGAAGAATGCTTCAAGGAGTTGAAAAAGAGGATTATCACTAGTCTTTTACTTATGTTACCCCTAAGAGGGAAACTTTTCATGGTCTACAATGATTATTTGAA
The DNA here is from genome assembly GCA_963277665.1 of Viscum album. NCBI lineage: Eukaryota > Viridiplantae > Streptophyta > Magnoliopsida > Santalales > Viscaceae > Viscum > Viscum album. The sequence continues at coordinate 775,956,580 of OY728166.1, forward strand.
TAAGGGATTGGTCTATATAATAAAAAATAATGAAAATGTTATAGCCTATAACTCAAGTTAATTTAAAATTCATGAAAATAACTACCCAACACATTCTATGGCTCTAGATATAGTAATCTTCATGTTGAAAATCTGGATATATTATCTTTTTGGGGAGAAGTATGAAATAATTAAAAATCCACTACCATCCTAAGAAAGAAAATAATTTTCTGTATTGTCAAAGTAAAAATGATCAATAAATTTTATCATTGATGAGAATTTTGTAGGATATGATATTATTATACTTGAAAAGGATGTACATGACAATAATAATTGAAGGAAAATCATTAATAATTTCACAAATTATTAATAAACAATCCCTTATAGAGAATATAAAGGATTATCAAAGATATTATGTGGAAATTCAGAAGAATGTGGAAGCTATAAGAATAGGAAATCCTCAATGTTCAAAGTTAATGAAGAAGGAGTTGTATGATTTGGGTCAGGACTATGTGTACCATTAAATCTTGAGAAAAATAAGGAACTGTTGGATGATGCACATAGATAGACCTTCTCCATCTATATATTGGTCAAAATGATGTATCAAGATCTCTGAGATCACTATTGGTGGGGCAATATGAAGAAGGATATAAAAAAATTTACATCAAGGTGTCTTGAATGTTTTCATGTAAAGGATGAAAGGTAAAAGTACAAGGTGATGATGCAACCACTACCCATACCTATATAGAAATGGGAAAACATAACCATATAATTTTTCACTGTTATTATGAAGAAATCAATTCGAAATAATGCCATTTGTGTTGTGGTGGATCATCTTACTAATATTACTCACTAAATTGAAATTAGGGAGGAAATATCACTCGATCAACATGTAAGGACATACATTAGAGAAGTGGTGAGACTACACTGAACACCACTATCTGTTGTATCTAATCAAGACCAAATATTTACCTCCATGTTCGGGAAGAGTATCAAACATTTTATAAATATTAAGTTGAACTTCATCATAGATTATCCTCATAAAACATATGTATAATATAAGTGGACTATCTGGACACTAGAGAATATGTTGAGAGCATTATAAATGGACTTGAAAGGAGGATGGGATCAACATATTTCTATAATCATGTTATCATACAATAATAGTTTCCACTCAATAATCCAAATGTCTACCTATGGATCCCTTTATGAGAAGAGGTATAGAACACCTACATGCTATATTAAGTTGGCGAATGCAAATTGATGAGTCCTAAAATGGTTGAGGAAAAGGTGGAAAAGGTTAAAACAATTCAGTAACACATCAATGATGTTTATTGTAGACAAAAGAACTATGTTTACAATCTTCAATGAGACCTGATTTTTTAGTTTAGAGATAAGGTATTCCCTTATATATCTCTATCGAATAAATTAATTTGATTTCAAAAGAATGGAAATCTTTTTCTAGGATATATAAGTTCCTTTGATATCCTTGATCAAATCAGAGTGATAAACTATTTACCAGCACTCCCACATAAACTATATCAAGTACATGATGTGTTACATGTATCCATCTTAAGGAAGTACATACCAGACCCATTAAATGTAAAAAATCTAGAGGTGGTTCTATTGGATAATGATATTTCATATGAAGAGAAGCTGGAGATAATATTAGACCTTAAAGAAAAAGTTCTATGAAATACGACAATGAACTAAGTCAAAGTGCTATGGAGAAACCACATGTTATAAGAAGAAATGTGGGAATCATATGAGGTGATAAAATATAATTACCCTCAAATGTTTTAGAGTGTTAAATGAAAATTTTGAGGGTGAATTTTTTAAAGGGGAGAATATTGTAAAAACCTGACCTTTTATAAATAAAATTCACTTTGTAATTGAATTAAATGACTTATTATGTATTATGGTTATAGAAAAACATGTAATTATTTTGTTTTATTATTTCATATAAAATTTAAAATACTATTTAGTATTATTACCATTGACAATATATCCATTAAAAAATGATCATATGATTAGTATAAATATATGGCTTTTAGAAATCCAATTAACACAGACAAAGGAATTGATGGCCAGTAGGACCGTAAACTATGAATCCCATTTTTTTAGAGATCCCAATAGATATAACACCACTGGTATTTAGCATTCGCCAATCCAAAGACCATATCCAATAACTAAATCATGAGAAAACCCATTTATCATATTAGTTCAAAATCAATGAGATCATGACCCAAACCATGTATACTGAACCACCCCATGTAAATCTCACCATCACACACCTTATACTTAGGTAGTGTTTTGGTGTAATAAAGGTATATATATCGAGACCATAATAATATGAAAATTTATATTTCATATTTAATATAATTATAATATTTACTTTATTATTGTTACCTTTTAAATGATTTTGATTATGATACGATAAAACACGAATTGTGTTTTTGGGAAATATTCAATTTCATATAAGGTATCACTTTTTATGAATTAATGTATTTTTTAAATAAATTATATTTTAATATAACTATTAAATAATATTTATTAAACATAAATGACCATATAATTTTTAAGAAGTCAATTGTATTTTTTATAATGATTAAAAAACTATTGTTGTCATAAAACCCATCATTTCATAAAAAACTTAAATTCTTGATTTAAAATTGAAAATTTACATATTTAGAAAATTATTTTGATAAAATAAATATTTTTTTGGAATCATAATTTAAAAGTTATACAATAGTGAATATTTTATAATTTTCTGAGACAATCAATTGTTTTTGTAAAAAATAAATTTGATATAAATATTCAGTGGGTATTATTACATCATGATGAACAAAAAGTGATGTAATAAATACCATAAAAGGTACCCATGACCAAATCTATGTTTACCATTTAAAATAATATGTGTTTTAGGTTATTTGATTAATTTTATAAATCCTTTATGAATTCTCCAAAACCTATATTTTATTTTAAGGTTTTAAAATCATTTCTTTATGAAGATGACTCACTTCCACATCAATAAAGGTAATATTTAAATGATTTTTTCCATTTCACTTATAAAATAATAAAACCCACTTATATTTGGAAGAAACCACTGGTAAAATATATATCATGGTTTGTTGTTTTGATTAATTTATTATATAGAGTCCAAAACCTATGTTTGGGAAATAATAAATAACTCCCCAATATTTTCCAATATAAACCAACCCAAGATCCCATTCCCATCCACTAATTTTTTTTATCACATCCTTAATATTCCCTCCCTACTCAATTTTCCCCTCAAGGTTACCCGAAACTCTCAAGAAGCTCCTCCAAAGCTTTTGTAATCCCCCTCTTAGTGTAAGGGATGATTTCTTTTTCCTCTTTATTCAAGAGTATTCTTCATTTATACATTTTATTTCCTATTACTATTATTGGGATACATTTTTTAACATCCATATAACTTTTAATTTTGTTGTAAAATAATGAGATACACCTTTTTATCTCATTAAAATAATTTATCAATCTTTAAGTACTATTTTTATGTTACCACAATTTCAATATGATTTTTCCAAGACAAACCATTGTATTGTGAATACCGTTGCTATTCCCACTAAATTTTATTCACATAGAAATACTTGTACTCATTAGATTGGGTACTTCCATATGTGTTTTCCGTAGTCCTTAATTTAGGAATTAAATATGATAAAGTATGATCCTATGTTGGATAATCTATGTGGCACACTTATGCATATACATGATTTGAAAGTGGCGGGTGTTCCTGGAATTATATAGCGTTCCAATGAATTGGGTAATGGTTTAGTAAAATGAGACATCATGAAATGGATTAGGGAGTGAAACTAATACATCACATGACTTTTTCAACCATGTTATTATGTCTTGGAGGTTATCTTTTAACTATGTTTATGATGTCATGTTTAAAGTTGTTTTCACATTCCCATTTAACCAATATTTTATCATGATATATCACGCTTCTTTATTCATTATTGTGATTCTCAAAATTTTTTATGTCCCATTTAAATTACTATTTTCTAAAATGAAATACTTTATTCATGTTATGAAATGTTTACTCCCTTACTTGTTTTTATATATAACCCTTTTCTTATGTATGTCCCCAAGTTATCCTATAAAGTCTTAATAATTATGGAATATTATGAACATGTTAAGGAAGTTTTCAATAATTATAATGTACCCCTTATTTTAAGTTATTATGTAATGTACATAATTATACAAATGTACAATAATTATCAATGTTCACGGTTTTATTATGTGTAATTTTATTTAATAAATATATAATTAATGTGTAATAAAGATAAGGGTTGTAATATGATATGATTGTTTCATTTTATTATCATTTACTTTATTACCGATTCCTTAAAATGTTATTTATATTTTTTTATTAACATATTTGTAATGATACAATTTAATTTAATTTATAAAATTTATAACCAAGGTATATAAAGGTCATGCCAGGTCCTAGATTTGGATATGATTACATGATTTATTTGGTTAAATCATTCTCAAGGTATGTTATTGATTCCTAGGAACTAGTTTTCAGCCTTCAGGGATCATAAATACCCTTTGTTCCCTACTAGGGACTAGATTAGTTTCCTAGGTTTGGGGGAAACCCAGTTCAGTTCCTGAAAAATGGTATCGGAGATCTGGTTACTAGTTTATGATATTTGGTAAGTTCTAGTAGATCGGAGATAAGATCATGGAGACATACAGAGTAGGTTACGAGTGAGTGTCTGGATAACATAGATCATAAAATTATGAAGTCGCCAAGGGATGTCAAGGAATGATAATTTTTAAATGTGTATTGAATTGAATTTGAGTCTTGAGAGATTTTAGGTTTGAAAAGGGTTGTTGATGGACTTACTCCAGGGTGTATGGTTGAGGCACATCAATTATATACCACACATCCAAACTATGCAACCTAATTTGTAGAGTTATATTGTGACCCATAAAAGTTTCTCATGGTTTACCAAATTGTGTATCCAAATCATGTTCTTATGAGATTTTTTTATTTCCCATTTCTTAATGCTCACAAATGATTCTTAACGTTTTTAATAGATATTTTTTAATCCAACTGAGACTGTTTACCTATTTTTAATGGTTTCCTCTCTTCTTATTTGGTTTTATATAGTCCCATTACCCCAAAAATATGTCTTATTAACTCCTTAGAATGGGACATAAACAATTTTACATAATCTAATCCCCTGATGAACTAGAATATGATTAATGTGTTAGTTCAGATAGTTTGATTTATGGAATGAAAAGTGGTCCATATCCCAACTCACTCTAGAGATAGTTTCTAATTAATAGTTAAATGCTCACTAATTTATAATGGAGTTGAAACCTCATATTTTATATCATGTATTGTTTTATAATCTAAAATTGTATGCAAATATTTCCAATCAATCCTTGATGGTATAAATCTACTAGGATAGTATTTCAAGATTTTTAGGGTTCCTCCCATTCCAAGAATAAAGAAAACTATATCCTCAAATAAGAAAAAGAAGTGAGATGAGGCTATAAAGGGAAGTGGTAGGGCGTCATGGATTCCACCCTAGTCATATCCATCTAGGTGTAGTGTGGATATCACTTTATATATATATATATTAAGACCCAATATATGAAACATACATGCCTAGATAACCCCATGTATTATCAATCTTGTGGGTTCTTAGGCCACTAAAAAAGTTTTTTCAAAGCTATATGTTCTCCCTAAAGTGATGTAGGATATTTTTTATCTGAATCAATATATAGTATAGTCTGATTCCTCTAAGGTGATAGGGTCTTGAAATTTTTGGGAGAGGAGGTGTGAATGGTTCTTCGTATGGGAAGATTCAACTGAGGACTGAGACCTATCACACCACTAGACCTCAGACCCATAACGAGGAGATGTAGATGCATGTAGCAAAGGAGATGTTGGTGGATACTGAGATGCGTAATGATTGTGTGAGGTTATATTATTATTGGTTTATATATGGAGAAAATTTTATTTTATATGTATTCCTCCAATTATTTTATATCTTCTAATATTATGAATTTTCTAAATATTACCTCTAATCCAATGCCTTGTGTAATGGAAATATCAATCTCTCTTGAGAAGAAGAAAGAGCAAGGTTTCTTTTTACCTTAATGTGTTATTTCAATATCAAAAGTGCTGTCTTCATGTAATTTACTATAACTTAATATGGATATATTTAATATTAATATTAGAATGTTTTGGATGATTTCCCTTAATCTGTATGTTGATTTATACCAGTGAAAGGTGACCTTCACATATTGAGATGGGAACTCTCATGTGTTTTAAGGAGAATGGGAATTGTGATCAATTTAGGATGGACTATTTCTTTTTGAAGTGGGAAACTTAGAATTTCAAATAGACTCTATCTTGGTATAGTTTTATGTGAGGAATTCAAGAATAGATCTTCTCATAGTTATGGGGGGGTTTCAAATGAATTTCTAGATGAATTCTAGGGTTTAACCCTAGAATTGGAAGTCAAATTCTCTATTGGTATTGTATATGAAACCCAATTGATCTCATTTACCCCTTATCATATTAATTCCATATAATTTAAAGAATTTATGATTCAACTAGATTATTTGGAAACTAAAGGCCTCAACCTCCCTAGCATGTCTCCGCGGACGACTCCACTTTTCATTATTAATAATGAGAACGTGTCTCTCTGCATGTGTATTGATTATTGGAAGCTGAACTAGGATACTATAAAGATAAAAAATTCCATTACCCATATCAATAACTTCTTTTATCATATAAATGGGGAATTGTTTTTCAAATATTGACCTCCAATCTTGTTATAAATAGCACAGGGTTAAAGAGTCCGATATTCCTTGGACTATTTTTTGAAGAAGATATGGCCATTTTGAGTATCTTATGATGCTGTTTGGGTTGATCAATGATATATTAATCTTTATATAACTAATAAATTAGATATTATATTAATACCTTGAATCCTTTTTTATGGTTTTCATGTATGATTTCTTGGGGGAATTACAAGATAGAGGAGGAGCATGATAATCATTTCAAATTTGTTATAGGAACTATTCATGACAATCCATTTCATGGAATGATATCAAATTCTAATTTATAGATATATAAATTGAATTTCTTGGGAAATTTGGTTTCTAAAATGGGAATATTAATGTATCCTGAAATCGTTAATGTTATTATTTCTCGGGGAGAACTGAAGATCGTATTTGAGATATAAATAATCTTAGGTTTAATGGGATATTATCAGTGATTCATAAAATATTTCCCAAGACTATGTTTCCTATGACTGCAGTTTCCAATAAAGGGGAGTGGTTTGTATACATATCTAAGTTCCATAAATATTTTTAGGAATTAAATTGGTGGTTGACCTTAGCACCTATTCTAATTATATATGAGGTGGGTACGAATTGTTTGTTTATTATGAAATATTTGGTATGATATTTGGTTTCATCCTTAATAAGGGTAATCACGTGGTGGTATATGGTTCTCACCAAATAACCACATGAGATGAATTTCACAACTCATTAACTCAATATAATAGTAGTCACAGATGCCTTAATGTGTTAATGACATAATATTTTTTGGGAAATATTTAAGGTTTATTGGGACAATATGAGTGTTTGTTACTTGAGATATTCAACTTTTACATTTCTTATACACCATGAAAAGGAAAATTGGTTATATATTATATATATATAAAGTTACCATCTCAATATTTAAGAGAGTCTAATGATGAATGGAACCTCATGGTACTTTTTTACTTGTATTAATATTGAATAAATAGAGGATAAGGATGATATGTTTCTTGAGAGAATTTAGTTGACACCTTCTCTTATTGAGCTCATCCAGAAAGGGTATTTGGGTGATGAGGAATTCTATTATTTTAGGAATATAATAAATGGTGGGGAGATTAATGATGAGTGGTATTTGACTTTTGAAGGAGCACTTTATTTTAGGAGTTGTTATTATGATTCCTTAAAAATATAATGTAAGAACCTTGTATTAGATAGCGTGTATGAAACACAACACCAAAAACGTAAGGAAATACAATATCCAGATAATTTATAATATATTTACTATTTAAAATATATTTGATATATTTAAATTCATGCAACTCTGGGTTAGCATGTGCTACATGCCAGAGCAACCTTCCTCGATATCTTTCATTACACACAAGAGTGACCTTCCTCGATAGCTTGCGTTACACACAAGACCGAGTTTAACCAAATAACAATGTATTATTAAAATATTATTATTTAATATAATATGATATAACCTATATATTATGTTAGTGGTTATAAATAATTTTAACTAACTTATGAAAATTTATGGTTTATTCATTGGTTACCAACTAATGAGAAATAAAAATAAGAAACAATTGGATTTAAAAATAAATATTATAATTTATATGTTTCCAAAGGAGTTTTGTCTTAATAAACATGGATAATTACAATTATGAAATTATTTTAATTTAATATATATTTAATATATTCAATATAATATTTTTGATAATCATCCATTATGTTTGATAGGCATATGATAAGAACAAACCCTACTTTACACATAAAAACCTATATTTTTCTAAAGGTAATTTTAACGCCTTTTAATGGAGAACCCATTTTAAATATGAATGATTGAATTTTAATTTATTTAATATGTAAAAATAAATTTATGTTTGAAAAAGAAACATAATAATTCGGTTAGGGTAATTTTTTGACATTTTTCTGATTTAATTTATTTTTAATGAATAATTAAAATACTAAATTTTAATTAAAAACTGAGTTTTCATCTAATTTATTTATAAGGTTAAAGTTAACTTTTAATTGGTTTTAAAGTTTAATTAGATAATATTTTTATCTATTAATACAATTTATGGCATTGGAATCAATTTAACATTGAAATTTATTATAAAAATATAGAAAACTCTCAGACGTTTTTACTTTAAAAACCTGCATTATTGTCCCACCTACTGGGTGAATTTAAAATTAATTTATACCAGTTATATGATTGCAATTTTTAAATATGGATTCCATCTTTAGAATCAGAATAATTTATTATGTCTATTAATAAAAAAATTGACCAAAATTATTATCAAAAGTAATTAAAATTAATTACAATTATTACTATAAAATTAAAGATAATAATGGACTAAACCTTTAACTTAGGGTCCCAAATGACCTATAAACTTGTCTAAATCTCACTGTCTAGAAAAAATTCGGAAATTATCCTTACATTATTGATTTTTTTGGTTGTATAAGAATTTTTTAGGTAAAAAAGTGGGTACCCCAAACTTGTTTAAAAAAATACTATCCCCCTTACTCACAGCTCTTAAACCACTCATGTTTGGCCAATATCTGACCATATATCTTCCTAAAATCCCTCACCTTGATCTTTAAGTCTCCATTTAATAATAAATCCTTCCATTTTATTATTTTGTTACAATCCAAAATAAGTTACCCGATTAAGAGGTAACGTCTTCTCTCAAGCTCTCTAGTTTTATTTCCATTATCTACCCACTCAAATATATTTATTTTATTATTATGTAACAAAAAAATCCAAAATATAATATTATGTTTTATATAATGGGTTCCACCTACACTTACATAGACTTCTATCTAAGGGGTAACAAACATATTATTTTTGTGTACGGTGAACTACTGCCTCATGAAACGATGGTTGTTTATTTTTTCCGTTACCACCTATGATGGTGTCCATTATCATTGAAAATGTGTTTATATATGATATATATGATATTTATTAATTATTTATATTTATTTTATCCATTTATTACACAAACCTTTATGTTAATAATATAACATCTTTTGAGGAAGTGTGGACTACTGCCCCCTCAAATCGACGTGATTCGTTCACATGATACATGGAATATATAAAAGATGATTATAATTAAAAATATTATAAATACATAAAATATATATGATATTCATGAAATAATTAAATTTATATAAATATACTCTATATATATATATATATAATTTTCATTATTACCTTTTCACACACTTAAAAAGTGATAACATCGTTCGTGGACACATGGACTACCACCTCCTCGACACGATGTGATTAATTTTACATCAAAATAATTATATATATAAGTATATAAAATTAAATAAAATTTTATTTATTATATAATGATCATTATGTATAGATATGGTGTTACTTACCTTTTTTTCACAACTATCATTGAAAAATAAGAACATTACTCATGTGTACGTACGACCTACTGTCTCTATGATTATAACGTTGATTCATTTTTCATAACGATTTTGGATGATTTATTTGAAAAATATAATTGATATATTAATATGATAATAATGTCATTATTAATATTCTAAATATGTTATATAATGACCACTTTGACCATAGTTGACCTACCCAAGTTGTTTTTGAAACATAAACTGAATTTTTTCAAAACACCCAATGTAAATGTAATTTTTTTAATTAGTTTTATACAAAATTATAATAAGTTAAATAAAATTAATGATAAACATGAGAATTTTTATCGAGAAATTTTATAATTAACATAAGTTTATTATAAATGAAATTAAAGTATATTCACCTGAAAAGAAACTCAAGGTAAGATATTTCATCTCAATTTACATTCTATAGAGACTTATTTTTTGTTATGAACCATGTTTTTCTATATGGTGTATATACTACCATATTTCATGATATATCATGAATCTACTTACTCTCATGATATAATAACTTTAATACATTTTTATTCCTTTATGAGGTTTATGATTTAAAATGTTTCAAAGTGGTATGGGATGCTTTGGAATGTTTAAAGATTATTTTCCTTACCAATATCTTTAATTATATTTAAATTGTATTTAAAATCAAGAAAATTATATGACCATTTTTCAATGAAACCTTTATTTCTATCTCCTCTGGTCATTCATGAAAATTTTAATGTATTATTAAAATTTTTCCACTCTTTTTTACTCAAAATATTTTAGAAAATGTTTTTCATAAAACATGAATTTATTACTATTTTAGTATGAGAACCTATTTTATTGTAAAGACCATGTTTTATTAAAATGTTTTTAAAATGATTTGGTAAGTAAATTTTTTACTGTTTGTCTTTTACCATTGTTTTGAATGGAATCTTCCTGTATCTTTCCAAACAAGAAATTTTTTAACCTTTTACTATGTAAAAGGAATAGTTTTTTACCTTGAATGGTTTGTACAGATTTACACACAATCAATCCTTAGAAACTTTATTTTCTTGTTTAAAAGGATAATTTTGAAAGGAAATGTTTTTAAAATTTATTTTCAAAGAAAATGTTTTTCAAAACCAAAGGATATTTTCCTCAAGAATGTTTTTAAAATATCTTTTAATAATATTTTCATTATTCATTGATAATAAACCATTATTTTACTACACTTGTGGTATGTTGTATTAATACCATTATTAATTTTCCATTGGATGGTTTATGATTGATTTGGTCAATGATAGTATTCACATTTACTTCCTTGATAGATTTTCTCCCCACGAAATGTTCAATTTCCTATGATCATTGAACATTAAATTTACCCTAATTTACTATATCATTTATCATTGATATGTTTATTTCCTAAACCACATATAATTTTACATATAGTGTCAACATTGATAGTTATTCGTTTATTTTGGTAAATATTGATAAATCTGTATCTCTTACTCTAAACGGATATTTGATAAGACGCATTATTAAATCTATTATTCAATATATGAAGAATATTTTAGACTAGTATGACATGGGTGGGGCCTAGTTATTTATAACCCATCGATGCTTCAATAGTATCATGGGATGATTAATTTGGATATTCACCTTAGATGGGATTTTATCCATCATGTTGTAAACCGTCTTGTGAAAGGTCTTGATAGTAAAGGTACCATGTGCCTAGGGAACATGACATCTAATAATTAAGAGTTTCCCTCATTTAGTTTTAATTATTATTCATCCATGAGATCTTATATCGACATATATATGGATACATTTTATTTCATTTCTGTGATTAAATGGAATTTTTTTAGTTTCTTACCTTGACAAATTTATTTTTCCTTGTATAGTTATTTGAATGGAATGTGTTTTCAGTTATTAAATTCCCATATTATTTATACACTTCCCTCTCAGTTTATTAATTACATAGAATAAGTGTTTAGTTATTTACCTTTACATATTGACTATTATCATTGATTATTTATTTATTATTATATATTTTCCCTTACTGAGCATTTGAGATCACCCTTATTATTTTTACCCACAAATACAATAAGAATACAATGAATGATATGCATGGATTTACTAGATAGATTAGATTTATTATAGAATTTATTTATTTATAAATAAGAAAAAAATTATTTTGTAATTAGTTTATTCATTTGTAATACAAGACTAATTTGTGTATTTTGTTTACCAAGAATACTAAACTAATCGGTCCTTCAGAGATTGGTTCGTTATAATCATGCCAATATAATTGATAGAAGACACCGACTCTTAGATATCAGGGACCATGTTGCTAAATTTAGTATCATAGTATGTTTAGTAGCAACCTTGGGAAATTTATTTAGGAAAACATAGCTTAGAGAACATAAACCCAAGGTATAATTTGTTGATAAGAATAGAATAACATCCTAGAATTTTTTTAATATAAAGATTATGTGGGTCTTCCAATAAATACATCCATATCTGGATACTATAAGTGGACATGATTCTCGAACAAATGTACCTAGGATTAATAACTCCTATAAGTTATTTTGATCCAAAATTGAGGTAACCTAGTACATGATAATAGGCCTTACTATGCACCTGGTTTGAAACTCATGGGGATATGATTAGGATAATTAACATTTTCTTTACAAAACGTTATGAATGGTTTGGATACATAACTAGTAACCTAGTTTTAACATATGGTATTTTAGATTGAAGATAAGATTTCATGGTTTAGAAATTTTACCAATGATATTATGGATAAACCCTAGACCAAGGAAGGAACTATGTTAAGATAAAATGGATTAAGTATTTATGTACTGAGGATGTATTGAAAATAGTAGTTACAATCATTTTTAGTGATAAAACTTATTTCAAAGATTTATACTAGATTTATTTTGGAAATTATATTTATATGGTTTTATAAAAGGATAAACTGTAATCTGGTTACAACCAATCAAATTTGGAAAGGTTGTAGGTCTTAAACCCATAAACAAAGTATGATAAGGGTTTCATGCCAACCATTGACCTACATAATGTCTTGGTTAATTATTCATTGTTTATAGTTAAGAAATTTTATGAATAAATGTTAATGATGAACTAGTAATATCACTTTTGAGGATTTGAGATTAACCAAATAACCATATTGGTTTTGGAATATAGTTAGAGAAAAATATTTATACTTGACACTCTTTGATAGGACTAATGATCTACTAAATGTTTTTTAGTGTTCCAAGCATAAAAATTCATTATTGGTAATTAATTTATTGGAGGAAATGAAATAATTAGAAATTTATAGAAGAAAAACCAAAAGATAGGATTGTTCAAGTAAAATTTAAACCAATAAAGTAAGACTATTTCCTTACATTATTAGGTAGTAAAATAATTATCCAAAATTTGGAAAATTACATTGAAATAAAATGTTGTCCTAATACTTTAATTTAAGTGGAACCAATGGACTTATAAATAATTAAAGATTAATGGATTTGAGGCCCTCAACTATATATTGACCATTCAATTTTTTTTTTTGTGATTGATGACCTCATTCCCTCCATATAAATATTTATTCTTTTCCTTCAATTATGTATCTCAACTTTCAACCAATATTCTTTGACTTAGAGACCTAGTTACATTGTATTCCATGTGAACTTTTTTACTTTCCATTCCCTCTTTTATAGAAGATGGCTTATGAAACCTTATCGCGATGTGGTAGTTCCAACATAGGAAGTATTAAAAAATATATCACTATTATCAAGTTTAAATTGTGAGGAAACAATTTAAATAAGGCGGGGAGAATGTGACACCACAAAAATCTAAATTAATAACACTGTATTCGATAGTGTGTATGACACAAAACACCAAGCACAAAAGGTAATATAATATCTAAATAACGTATAATATATTTACTACTTAAAAATAGATTCCGTATATTTCAATGCATGAAATACTGAGTTAGCATTCACTACATGTAATATAAACCTTCCTCAATAGCTTATGTTATACACAAGAGGGTCCTTCCTCGATATTTTGAGTTACATGATAGAACAAGTTTCACTAAATAAAAATTTACCATTAAAATATTATTATTTAATATAATATGATATAAACTAGCCATTACATTAGTGGTTATGAATATTATTAACTAACCTCTATAAAATTTTGGTTTATATAAATATAAAATGAATCCATTAGTTACCTCCTAATGAGAAATGAAAATAAGAACCAATTGGATATAAAAATGAAATATTATTATTTATATACTTACAAAGGAGTTTTGTATTAATAAACATTTTTAATTATAATTATTGCATGATTTTAATGAAATATAAAAATTATATATTCAACAAAATATTTTTTATAATCATCCATTATGTTTTATATGCAGAAAATAAGAACAAACTCTACTTTACACATAAAAACCTATATTTTTATAAAGGACATTTTACCACATTTTAATAGATAACACATTTTAAATATGAATCCTGACACACTGATTGATTTAATATTTCAAAAAAAAAATCTTTGAAAGTAAAAAAAAAAATTTTAGGGTGAATTTTTATACTTTTATGAAATAATTCATTTTTATTGAGTAATTAAAAATAATGAATTTTATTTAAAAATTTCTTTTCGATCTAATTTATTTATAATAACAAATTATACTTTTATACTGTTGTTAAATTTTTATTAGAAAATATATTTATCAATTAATACAATTTATTTATTAGAATCAATTTTAGTTTTAAATTTATTATAAAAACATAGAAAACTTTTAGAAGTTTGTACTTTAAAAACCCACATTGTCATCCCATCTGTGGGGTTAGTTTTAAATTATTTTATACCACTTATATGATTATATTCTAGAAATATGAATTCCATATTTTTAATAATTATAATTTTTAATTTTTAATGAGTAAAAATTAATTTTTTTCAAAAAATACTAGTGAAAGTAATTAAAATTAATTAAAATTATTAAGGTAAAATTAAGATTAATAAAGGAATAATCCTTTACTTTAGGGGACCAAATGACCTATCCACTTGTCCAAAACCCATTGGATGGCCATAATTATTCCAAAAACCTTCCATTCTTGAGTTTTTTGGTTTTAGAATACTTTTTTAGGTATAAACGTGTTTACACATATCTTCTTTTCAAAAATATCAAGTGAGCCCTTTTCCTCCCTTATAAACGACAAACACTTATCCCCCGTACCCACACCTATAAAACTACTTAGTATTAGACAAGATCTGCCCATATATATCCCCAAAATACCTCCTATCTACCTTAAAGCATCCCTTTGAGAAGAAAGTCTTCCATTGAGGCCTTTTGGTACACACCAAAAGAAGTTACCCGATTAAAAGTTAACTTCTTATCTCAAGACCTCTAGTTTCGTTTCCATTATCCACACCAATAAATATATTTATTACATTACTATATATCAACACTAGTATAATAAATATACTATTATGTTTTTATGTAAAAGGTTTTTCCTACAGTTACTCACACTTCCATCAAATGGGTAACGAATATACTGTTTTTGTGTTTGGTGAACTACTCCCTCATGAAATGATTTTTGTTAATTTTTCATTTATGACCTCTCATGGGATAAAAAATAATGAAAACTACGTTTATATATTATATATATTATTTTTTAATACATATTTAATCCTTTTATTACATGTACATTTAAATCTTTTCATTTTACGTTAATATGATAACATCGTTTGAGGAAGTGTGGACTACCGCCCCCTCAAAACGATGTGTTTCATTCACATGATACATGGAATGTGTAGACGATGATGATAATTAAACATATGAGACATAAAAAATGATATTCATTATATAATTACCTTTTTCTAAATAATATATATATATATCATTTTCATTATTACCCTTTCAAGGACTTAAAAAGTGATAAGATCGTTCATGGATGTACATATTACCAACTCCTCGACATGATGAGATTCATATTACATCACAAGAATTATATATATAATTATATATTATTAAATAAAATTTTAATGATTATATAGTTATCATTCTTTAAATATAGGTTGTTACTTACCTTGTTTCCATAACAATCATTGAAAAATGGGAATGATACTCATGTTTACTTACGAGCTACCTTCTCCATGATTGTAACATTGATTCATTTTTCATAAAAATATATAATGATAGATTTTAAGATTATAATTGATGTATAAATATGATAATTATTTTGGATATCTTATATAACGACCCCATTTACCATAGTTGATCTAACAAAGTCATTTTGATATATAAACCGAATTTGGTCATATAAAACATGAAAATAAGTGAAATGAAAGTAATTATAAACAATAAAAATGTTATCAAGAAAATATATAATTAACATAAGTTTATTGTATAGGAATTTAAAAGACGTTCACACGAAAGGAAACTCAAGGTAAGGGATTTCATCTCAATTTACATTATATTGAGACTTATTTGATATTATGCACATAGTTTATTTTATAAAATTTATATAATGAAATTTTACATCATATATCATGAATATAATTACTCTCATGATATTATAACTTTCAGATAATTTTATTCCTTCATGAGTTTTATGATTTAAAATGTTTCAATGTTGTATGAGACACTTTTGAATGTTTAAGGAATATTTAACTCAAAAATAACTTAAATTATCTTTCAAAGGTATTTAAATTTGAGTAAATTATATGACCATTTTTCAATAAAGCCTTTAATTTTCCATCCTTGTGTTATTCATGACAATATTCAATTATTCGTTCCATTTACCCCTCTTTGGTACTCAAAATCTCGTAAAAAATGTTTTTTCAGAAATCCCCACTTTTCTCCTATCTTATTCGGAGAACCTATTTTCTTGTAAAAACCATGTTTTATTAAAATGTTTTGAAAAATGTATTTAAAATTATTTGGAAATACATTTTTACCCTCATTTGTTTTACCAATGTTTTTAATGGAATCTTACTGTTGCTTTCTGAACAAGATATTTTTATAACCTTTTTACTATGTAAAAGGAATGTTCTTATTACCATGTATGAAATTTATTAATTTAACCACCATAATTCCTTTGAAACTTACTTTTCATGTTTAAAAGGTTAATTTTTAAAGGAATTTTTTTTAAAATTTATTTTTAATGAAAAGGGGTTTCAAAGTATTTTTCAAAACAAAAGGATATTTTCCTCAAGAATGTTTTTAAATGATATTTTTTAATAATTACATTAATTAATGATAATAAAAATTTATTTTAATACACTTTTGGTATGTTTTATGGATACCAATCTTAATATTCATTTGGATGGTTTATGATTGATTTGAACAAGGATAGTATTCACATTCACTTACTTGATTCATTTTGTCCCCATAGAATATTAAATTACCAATGACCATGGAACATTGAATTTACCCTAATTTACCATATAATTTATCATGGATAAGTTCATTTAAAAAACCATATATCATTTTACATACAATTTCCACTTTGATAGTTATTTGATTATTTGGGTAAATATTGATAAATACATATCTCTTACTCTGTACAGATATTTGATAAGGCACATTGTTAAATCTATTATTTGATATTTGAGGATTTTTTTGGACTAGTATGACATGAGTTGGGCCTTGTTATTGATATCCCATAGATGAATTGATATTATTATAGGATGATTTATTTTTCTATCTTCCTTATTTAGGTTTTTAGCCCATATGTTGTTAATCATCTTGTGAAAGGTCTTGATGGTAAAGGTACCATGTACCTAGGAAACATGGAATCTAATAATTAAGAATTGACCTCATATAGTTTCACTTATTATTTATGTATGATGTTTTTACACAACATATCTATGGATAAATTTTATTTTAGTTTTATGATTAAATGGAATTTTTTTCAGTTTCATACAATGAATTACTTATTTTTCTATATATTGTTATTTGATTGGAATGTGTTTTCAATTATTACATTTTCATATTGTTTATGAACATCCCTCTCATTTTATTGATTATATGGTATTTGTGTTTAGTTATTTACCATTCCATATTGAATATTGTCATTGATTCTTTATTTATTCAATTATATTTTTCCGTTACTGAGAATTTGAGCTCACCCTTACCATGTTTGTTTTCATAGGATTCAATAAGCGCACTATTAATGATATGCAGGGATTTACTATATGGATTAGATTTTTTATCGAAGCTATTTATTTATAAAGAAGAAAAAATTGTTTTTTAATAAGTGTATTAATTTGTAATACAAGACTCATTTATGTATCAGGTTTACCAAAACTACTAATCTGATCAGTAATTTAAGTCTTGATTCCTTGTAATCATGCCAATACAGTTGATAGAAGACACCAACTATAGGATATCTAGGATCAGGTCTCTTTAGTAATGTGGATCCCTTATCGATAAAGAAAGTTTTGATGAAATATTTCTGTCTTTCTCAACTCTACATCTAACTTGTAGCTACTAAGATATACCATGTGTTAAGACATCTATACCGGTGTCCATTTATGATATAAGAAATTTTGGATATTATATCATGATTCCCAAACTATCATCTAGTTAAATACAAGCACCTAAAACTGTTTGGTATGATACATCCATTTCCAGTGCCTTCCTAGATGATGGATAAGATATCCATGGATTTTTTTGTTGGGTTTCATAATATCCCTCAAGTTAAGAAAACTATTTGGGTAGTGATTGATTGACTAACTAAATATACTCACTTTATTATGATTAAAGATTCCATAAAATTGTAGGAACATTGTAGGTTGTACATTCATGAGATAACGAACTCTCATGGGGTTTTATCTGCTATAATTTTTTTATAGGGACCTACAATTCTTATCTAGGATTTGGAATGGCCTTAATGAGGCAATTCGATATCATGTGAAGATGAACATGACTTACCATTCATAGTTAGATGACCAGAAATAATGGTTAACCTAGATTTTTGTATATATATTATGTTACTAAATTTTGGACTTAAAAGGTTTTGTGGGATATCTATTGGGACTATTTGAGTTATTCTATAATAATTATTATAATCCATTGATTATAATGGATCATTTTTAGGTCTTGTATGGTCAACCCTACTGGTGTTCCATCTTCCGGGCTGTGATGGGTGAGACTTCCTTGGTGGATCAAGTATCATGCTAGAGACAATGAAAACGATTTAAACTATTTGGATGTGATTGGTGACTACTCAAACCCTCCATAAGTCTTATACTAATAATCTACACAATCCCTTGTAATATTTAGTGGGTGATTGGGTGTTTTTAATGATAACACGTCAATTAGGTCATTATAGGCTCAGAAAAAAGGAATCTTTCTTCAAGGTATGTCTTACCATTAAAGATAACTAGGAGGATCATGAAGGTTTCATATTAATTGAAATTACTTCCTCAATTTACATAAATCCATATAATGTTGAATATTTCCCAATTAAATAAGTATAATTCAAGGATTTCCATTTTATGGACTAGGAAGATATGTTGTTGGATCCCAATGTATCAATGACTAAAAATTTGGTTTAAATATTTAAATATTTAAAGAAAGTGATTCATATAAATTATATATCATTTGTTCGAGTGTTATAGAATTATGGGAATGACTCTCACATGACTTGTGAGAAGGAATCTTCACTGAGTGAATAATGATAATACATCTATATAGATATATTATATTTAAATTTACTTTCTAGGGAAGGAATGTGTCTTGGTGTGGAGAAGTTTCACACCAATGTTCCATTTCTTAGAACAACATGTATTAATGTCTATATTTTTTTCTTACCTTTCATTTATAGGTCATTTAGTTTGAAGAAAATTTAAAAAATAATAAAGTAACTATCTCAAGGATGGAGAATATTTAGTATTATCCATGTGAAAGACTATAAAAAACCTATAGTGTCTTAGAAGAGGTGATTTGTAATTTTGGATAATGGTTTGTATAAATATTCCACCAAACCATGTGGCCTATGTAAAAACATAAAATTGTTAAATTTAATATATGTTTTAATAAATCTAAATCCCTTATATTTCCCCTATTTGGCTCCTTCAAGACATCATATCATGTAAATACCCCCTTTCCCCTTGGGTGGATTTATTATTGAATTTCTCAAGTATTCTTCATGTATATATTAGGTAAGTGTAATTTCATCTTCTCTTTGGGGGTTTCTCCACTATTTCATGATTTTATATTTACCCCAAATCCATGGAAGCCTAGGTATTTCTTGTTCTAAATATTATGGTGTGGTTTGAGTTTCAATAGTTTTTAATTGCTTTAAAAAGATCCATGGTCCTCTCTTCTAGTGGGTTCTCACCCTGGACAAGTGATTTATCTTAGTATGGTCTAGTGGTTTCACATGTTTCTTTTGTTTCATATAACTTGAGTTATTTATTATTTTTTAAAAAAAAATCATAATTATTTTAAAATTATATAATGTAGTATTTGAGGTCTATTTCTATTAAATATATTTATATGTCCCTTGTGATGGTATTTGGTTTCAAATGTTCAAATAATTATTCTTTGAAAGAGGATAACACAAATGAACCCTGGGTACTTATAGGGGATGAATTGGAAAATCATGGATTGGCATGACATGACTTACCTAGAATTGGAATTACTTTACAACACTAAATAAACACCTTGATGATATGTATCAAGAGACACTTTTTTGGGGTGAACCCTTCCTAATAGGCTTTGATATTACTCAACCTAGCGGTGGTGCATAGTTATTTATGATCTATTCAATCACTGATATGGTATAGGGATCCTTAGATTACATTGAATTTAGATACCTTAGGTCCCTTTCCCATGCTTCTTGATTTAAAATATTTATTTACATGTAATTCACTTTTATATTTGAATTTTTTTAAAATTATCATTGTTTTCTATAATAAAAATGTTAAAAAAACATATTTACATATGTTTTACCATTATACTAGCATGCTTAGATTTATATGAAAATGAATTTTAGTGAATCACTTGATAAGATCCTACTGGGATAGATATTCTTACACCTTATGTATAAGTAATGGGTGTTTGTAGATTTTTTATAGATACATATAGAGGCACAAGACCAGTTGGTGGGGGTTGTTCTTCATGCTACTAGTGTTTGGTCGAAGGGTAGTGACATAATGGGACTAATACATCTTCTCATATAGATATGAGTAGTATTTTTAGTCTTAATTTTGGTTCCAATTTTTGTATTATATATTAAGATCACCTATTCAGCTCCCCATATCATCTTGTTTGTATATGAGTATGCTTCATCATAGATTTTGGTTATGATATGGATATTTATTTGTGTTATTATTTATGATATTAATTTTTAATTTAGATTTTATTCATATTTTTAATTATCATATATATTATAATTTAGTTTCATCTGATTGGGAGCATGAATTTCCAAGATATAGAAAGGTCATGTCAGATCCTTGGTCTAGATCTAATTATTCAATTTAGTAGGTGAAACCATTCCCAATGTATATTCTTAATATAAATAAACTAGTTTATAATTCATGGGTCTTGGAAATTCCCTTTAGTCCTTTATATAGACTAGCTCGAGTTCCTAGTTTAGGGGTATCGTAGTTTAGTTCATGACCCCTTAACTCGATGGGTGGAGATTTAGGAACTAATCAAACCTATAGTGACCCTTTCCATTGTTTGGATGAGAAAAACATTGAAAAAATTCATATTTGTGTGATAAGATAAATAATTTTAGTAAGTTATGTGTTTTTGGGCATGGGAGGATATGAGAAGTTGATGTGGATTGAATATACTTAATGGAGAATTTAGAATTAAGGTTATTAAAAAGGCATGATGAGTTTAGGTCTCTCAGTTTTAGGAATTGGTGATACTCATTATCTTATGTTTTGAATTTAATTTCATGATATTTTTTATGATTAATTGAATTATATTACTTGTAAAATTTTTGGGAGAATTAAAAAATCTCATATTTTCATTATTTTTTACTTTTAATTTCAATAAATTAATCACCACCATTTTTACATTTTGAGGGAAATAAAATCATTTATAGTTTTTTATAATATTTAGGTATTTATTGTGAAAAAAATCAATTATTTATTTTTATATGTTTATATTCATTTATAGAATTATTGGGATAATCCATAATTTTATTTGTGTTATTTTAATTTTTGTGAAATGGGTAATTTTGAACTCGAATACACATTTTCTGGATAAGTGTTGGTTCATATGTATAATATACAGTACGGTGAAAAATGTATAATTCTAGGATATGTAATATATTTTTGAAGTTTATATGATGATACAAATGTTTTTGTGTACTGGAATTGAATCCATGTATTACTCCTATATATTACATATCACATAAGATATCCGTCATCTTATGCATGTGATGAAGTGAGAATCTAGATTTATTCAAAATGTTACATTTGTATTATTTTTCTTATGTATGAAATTTTTATCCTATGTATTTTATTTGATATTTAATTTTCATATGTATTGATAATATATCATATATATCCTTTGAGCCAAAAAAATTCAAAATAAAAAATTTTATGTATCAGTTGAAGAGGAAATATTTATTTCATATGAAATGAACTTGTCCACATGGTTTTTTCCTAAGTGAAAGATATTATATATCACAATAATATATTCATATTTCTTATTTTTGGGTGTTTATTCAAATTTATTTATTTATGTCTTTTTAGAATATTAAATTTTACCAAATCTTCTCATGAGATGTTTTATACTTTACAAAAATTAGAGAAATCAATTTTTTCTTGTGAAATTTTTAGTTTTGTAGTAATGGAAGAAATATATAAGGCCCCGACATTAAACATTACTTAATCTTGAGTTATTACAAGATTACACCTTGAGGATCTTTTCAGGTTTAGATTTTTAGAGAATTAGATCATAAAAACATGAATTCCATTCCAAATTTAAACAAAGTGGTTACATAAAATATATTATTCATATTTCTCATAAATGGAAACATATATAAAATAAAACATGGATTCTTTCTTGAAACATCCTTGACACTATCATCATATCATGTACCTTTCCCTTGACCTATGAAAAACATTTCAAAAACATGGGATGAGCATAAAAAGATCAGTAAGGGATATAAAAATATGGAAAGGAAACATGGGTACATATATACATAATAATGAAATCATACTTTACCGATAAAACATAAGCACGTTAACATACCTCATAAAATCATGAATAAATCATAGAAATCATAAGACATAAAGGTAACTTAAGGCATTCATAACATTCTTACATAGGGAGTAACCCTCTTGGTTATGTTTGGAATACCCATCACAGTATATTCCCTAAATCTCTTCAGAGAAACCTTAAAGTTTCACTCCTTTGCGTTACCCAATGCATTGGAGAGCTGTATCGGGCTCACCCGCCCTTAGTTTATCACAGAACCACCTGTCTTCATAATAATGCCCAAGAACCTCAACATAATCGTATCACATAAAACATGCATAAAGGAAACATAACATTTACACCTTTCAATCACAAGATATCAACACAACACATTGATATAAAAACATTATGAAAACCATTTTCAATACCAAAATAAAAGAAAAGTAAAACATGGTATTTATTTTTCTTTTAAAAAAGAAGGTATGGCTTGTAGAGGAAGCCGAAACTCAAATAATGGTCACGACGGAGGAGAAGTCGTTGTCGCCGCATACGCACGACAAAAACATTCCCTATTGTCGTTTAGTAAATGCTTCGTATAAAAAATATTCCTTTTTGAATAAACTTAAAGGTCAAAGGGGTTTATACACCGTATCAAAGAAGGTTGTGTATAAAACAAAATATGCCTCAATGAAAGGATATTGAGATGAAGTCCCATACCTTGGGTCCGACTTGACTTGATCATTCTTTAATGTCCTGAATAATAAACTTGAGTTAATTTATAATTTCTTAAGAACCTTTTTTAAGTTCATTATTCCTTTTATATCACTTATTTCCATATCATGAACACTATCTAATTATTTAAGTTAATAACAGTCGTTTTAACGATCATTGGTACTTGAGTCAAAAATAAACCCTTTATAATTACAAGTTGTTCATGTATCCATTATATCCAGAATTATAATTATGATGTATATATCATATATATCCAGTATATACATTCATTTATAATATTACATAATCATTTTGAGGTAAAAAATGAAATTCACCGTTCATGGAGACGGTAAGTCGTACGTACGCATGAACGCTACTTTCATTTCTATTTCATATTTTCTAGAATGGAATAATAATGATATAAAAGTATGTTATAATTACAGTATAATATCATATATAATATAATAGTTCCATCCTTTATACGTCCCAGATATGGTATTTAACGAATCAAATCACTTTGAGGGGGCGGTAGTCCGCACTTCCTTAAATGAAGATATCACGTTTACCCATAATGGAAACCATAAAGGTATGCCCAAAATGAAAAATACAAAAGCTTAAGGAAAACATAAACATATTATATATCATATATAAATATAGTGACATCTTAATGGCCACCTTTGAAGGTGTTAAAATAATGTTGACCAATCATCATTTCGGGAGGCATAAATTCACCATCCACGGAAACAGTATGTCCTTTAACCATTAGATATTGGTGTGTGTAAGTGTAGCTCGAATAATTACTAAAACAACATCCTAGTATATTTAAGATACTGGATTTGTTACAAAATAAATGAATAAAAAGAGTTTAGGGGGTTGGAGAAGCAAAATAAAACAAAAGGACTCAAGTGAAGACATTACCTTAAAATCGGGTAACTCCCTTTGGTTTGAGCGCAAAGGCTTCCTTGGGAAGACTTCTGCCCAACGTGAGGCTTCAAGGAGTAAGAGAGGGAAGTGGAGAGGCAAAATGGGTAGGGGTTGGCCGAGCCAAAGGCTTTGGGAGTGTGGGTAAGGAAGTAGAGGTGGGGGCCTTTTATAAGAGGAGAGGAGAGGCACTCTTGGAAAGTAAAGAAATGTTACTTTATTTGAAAATGTTTTTCGGATTCAAAAGGTCCACATTGATATAATTTGAGGGTAAGGTGATACGGGTTCGAAATACACCCATCCAATAGGTTTTGGACATGTGTAGGTCATAGATTTTACATTATCATTTCATTTTATTTAAATCCATTATTAATGAGGTAATCGCTGCATCATCATGATGTCATAAATAATTTAATTTATTTAAAGTCTAAAAATTATGAAAAAATACTATGATGTAGGAAATCTTTTTAAATTTTCAATGAATATTTATAGTCTAAAATATAATCTATGTAGACAAAATTAAAAATCTTTTAATCGGGTGATACATTCTTGTTATATTTACTTTCTTTAAAAAAAGATAACAAGTCACTTTCCACAAAAGTGATTCCATGGGGTCCCCGAGTTTGACACAATACATCCCATGGTAGGCCATGAGACAACCAGTAGAATTAGGACACATGTTGGTGTCATTTTTTTGTTATTATGATATTATTTTATTATCCTTAACTACCTGATTACTCATTAATCAAGATAATTAAAGATAATTACCGTCGTTACTATTCATAATGTCCAAAAACAAAAGAGTCTTGATTACATAATTTGGACCTTCTGATTCAAAATATGTAATCCATTTTACCAAATTCCAAGCACAGAAATTTCAATAATTGATTTAAAAATAATTTCCGTTGTCAAAACAAATAGCGGGTTTTTTTGAAACAATATCTATGAAAAGTTTGGCATTAGTTTATGCCCAATTCCAAAGTGAAATTAATCTTAATGACCACCATTGGATTAAATGGTAAAAATATATTCTAATTTTACTTTAAAACCAACTCAAAAGATAATCTAATCATATAAATAAATTAGATTAAAAAGAAGTTTTGATGTAAAATGCAGTATTTTTCACTATTCATTAAAAAATGAACATTGTCAGAAAAATACCAAAAATTCAAACAAAGTAAATTTTGATGTCCCAATCATAAAGAATAAGTCTATTTTGGAAAACATAGCTTATAAAATTGTCAAAATATAGATTTAGAAATGGTTTGCCATCAAAAGGCAGTAAAACAATCTTTTAAAAAATATTAGTGTATTCCATGCTTAAGATTGGATTTATTTTCATTTTAAGCCTCTAAAACACTACCTAATTCATTAATAGACATAGATAAAAATATCTATTATTCATTAATTACTTGGGATGTTACATCCTTCCCCCCTTTAGAAAATTGTGTCCCCGAAATTTATTTACTTATCGAATAAATGGGGTTACTTAATCCTCGTTGCATTTTGAGATTCCCATGTTGCCTCTTCCATCATGTGGTTTTTCCACAAAACCATTACCTGATTAGTCACCTTATTTCATAACACTTGCTCCCTGTGGTCAAGAATCTGGACCGGTTGTTCCTTAGAAGATAGGTTCTCTTCCAGCTGAACTTCCTATGGACTCAAAACATGAGATGGATCTGGCATATACTTTCTCAACATCGAAACGTGAAAAACATTGTGTACCTGAGATAAACTCGGAGGTAAAGCCACCTGGTATGAAACTGATCCAAATCTCTCCAGAATTTCATATAGTCCAATGAACCTTGGACTTAGCTTTCCTTTCTTACCAAATCACATCACACTTTTCCATGGCGAGACTTTGAAAAAAACATGATCACCTACCTTAAAAGTTAGATCCTTACTCCTATTGTCTGCATAACTCTTCTGTCTACTCTGAGCTATTCTCATGTGTTTCTGAATCATCTGAACTTTTTCTTCCATCTCTTCTACCAATTCTGATCCCATGAACTTCCTTTCACCCACTTCATCACAGAAATCTGGAGTTCAACACCGCTTCCCATATAACGCCTCAAATGGTGCCATCTGTATACTAGGATGAAAACTGTTATTATATGAAAACTCAACCAAAGAAAGATGTTGGTCCCAACTTCCCTGATAATCCATCGAACAAGCTCGTAGAATATCCTCCAAGGTCTAAATTGTTCATTCTGACTGCCCATCTGATTGAGGATGAAATGCTGTACTAAAATTTAATTCAGTACCCAACGACTTCTGAAGGCCTTTCCAAAAGTTAGAAGTGAACCTGGGATCACGATCAGATACAATGGATAGGGGAACTCCATTTAACCTGACTATCTCTTTAAGATACAAATGGGAAAGTTGATCAAGGGAAAAAGTATCTCGTATAGCAAGTAAATGAGTAGATTTAGTCAAGCGATCAACAATAACCCAGATTGCATTATTACCTCGAGATGTCTTCGGTAATCCCACAACAAAGTCCATGGATATATATTCTCCCATTTCCACTCTAGAACTGGTAAAGGCTGAAGCATCCCTTTTGATAATTGCCACTCTGCTTTAACCTTTTGACATGTCAAACACTTCACAGTAAAATCAGCAATATCTCTTTTCATTCCATCCCACCAGTAATACTCCCGCAGATCTCTGTACATCTTAGTACTGCCAGGATGAACTAAAAACAGAGAACTATGAGCTTCACATAACAAATCTCTCTTCAACATTGAATCACAAGCCACACACAATCTCTTCCCAAATCTCAAAACGCAATCATTATCAATGTTAAATTCAGGCAACTTACCTTTCTGAACCATCTCTACCTTTTTCTGCAACTCACTGTATTGCTTTTGTGCTTGCTTATTTCTATTTGATAGAGATGATCTCACTGATACCTGAAACAAAACAGAAGAACTTCCTACAATAACAACTTCTATTCCAATGTTCATCAAATCCTTAACCAAAGGATCACGTTCCAAACGCAACATTTCTAATGAAGAATTACTTTTTCGACATAAAGCATCATCCACTTTATTTTCTTTTTCTAGATGGTAATGAATTGTACAGTCATAATACTTGATTAATTCCAGCCATCTCCTTGTTCTCAAGTTTAACTCTTTCTGAGTGAATATATACTTTAAACTTTTGTGATCAGTATATATTTCACACTTTACTCCATACAAATGATTCCTCCAAATTTTTAAAGCGAAAAGAACAGCAGCTAATTCCAAATCATGTGTAGGGTAATTTACCTCATGAGTTTTCAACTGTCGTGAAGCATAAGAAATTACCTGATCATTCTGCATTAGGATGAAACCAAGTCCTTTTAATGAAGCATCACTATGCATAACAAACACATCATTCCTGGAAGTTAGTGCCAAAACTGGAGCATTCACCAATATTCTTTTCAATTCTTGAAAACAATCATCACATTCTTTTGTCCAGATAAACTTAACACCCTTTCGAGTTAGCTTATTCATTGGAATAGATAACCGTGAAACATTTCTAACAAACCTTCAGTAATAGCCTACCAAACCAAGGAATCTACGAATCTCAGTTACATTTGTGTGTCTCGGCCATTCTTCAACAACCTTTGTTTTTTCAGGATCAACAGTTATCCCATCTTTAGACACAATATGACCAAGGAAATAAATATGTTGTAACCAAAACTCACACTTGCTGAATTTTCCATACAGTTTCTTTTCTTTTAAGGTTTTCAAGATAACCCTTAAATGTCTTTCATGCTCCTCTTTACTTTTAGAAAACACCAAAATATCATCAATGAAAACAACCACAAACTTATCCAAGAACTCATGGAAAATTCTATTCATTATGTCCATTAATACAGCAGGTGCATTGGTTAGCCCAAAAGGCATTACTAAAAATTCATAATGGCCATATCTTGTACGAAACAGAGTCTTCGGAACGTCTGCTTCCTTTACCTTCAGCTGATGGTACCCCGATCTCAAGTCAATCTTTGAAAAATACTGAGCTCCCGGGAGCTGATCAAAAAAATCATTGAAATGAGGCAAATGATATTGTTTCTTAACAGTGATGTTATTCAAGGCTCTATAATCAATGCAAAGTCTCATTGAACCATCTTTCTTTTTAACAAATAAAACAGGAGCACCCCATGGTGATGTGCTAGGTTGAATGAAACCTTTCTCTAATAAGTCTTGCAATTGCTCCTTCAACTCAAAAAGTTCAATTTGAGCCATTCGATAAGGGGGTTTTGAAATTGGCTTAGCATCAGGAAGTAAGTCAATAGTAAACTCAACTTCCTGATCTGGTATTATTCCAGGCAACTCATCAGGAAAAACATCAGGATTCTCATTTACCACTGGCACATCATTAATCTGAACAATTCCTATATTTTCAACGTTGTGTGCAAGGTAACATTCATTTCCATATTTTACAAGTTTATTGGCCTCTTGATAAGTTATCAACAGTAAGGTTTCATTCTTGTACACAAACTGAAATCCTTTCTAAAAAGAAACTACTTTAGCTCTACAGTCAATCTTAGCATGGTAAATAGAGAGTCAATCCATACCTAGGATAACATCAAACTCTACTAGAGGTAGAACAATAAGGTTTACAAGTAGGTTCTTTCCACAGATAAGAATAGGAAGATTCTTATAAATTCTTTTTTCCTCAAGATTTCCCCCAGGTGTTTTTACCAAAAGTTTAGGAGTCATTTCTTGAGATGGTATTCCCATTTTACTAGAAAAGTTTTCAGAGATGAAAGAATGTGTAGACCCCGAATCAAACAACACACTGGCATAATATGAAAAAACAAAAAAAGTACCTGATACAAATTCATTTGATGGCCCGACATCTGCTGAAGTAGTTGCAAAGGATTTCACCACCCCTTTCTGCTTGTAGTCTAACTGCTTCCCATCACTCAAGCTCTTTTTCAGACACTCGTTTGCATAGTGACCCATCTCATTGCACTTAATATATTTCACTAACTGTAAATCAAATTTGGTCTTACCTTCACCTTGATCTTTTTCTGTGCAATCACGAGCCTTATGTCCCATCTTACCACATCAGTAACACTTTCCAGAATTTAGAAGGCATTCCCCAGAAAGCCTTTTACCACATTTATCACAAACTAGAAACATAGTATTCTTACCATCAGACATTTTTTGAATAATTATTTCCTTTCTCCTACCACCTCGGTCTCTTCTTCTGTTGGTTGTAATAGAACACTTGATCACCGGTAAACTCCATTTCCACCTTCTCATCACATAGAACAATCTTTTCATATCTTTTGAACTCACAAGAAGCTAAATACCTTCGATATTTTGTCTTTAACCCAGAGTAAAAACGATTGATTTTACTATCAAGGTCTCGGATAAAATTTGGAGCATACCTTGCCAGTCGAGTGAACCTTTCTTCATAGGCAGCCACTGAGTCTTCCTCTTGCCTCAATTCCAAGAATTTTTTTTCCATCCTAAGTCGAACAGCCTTAGGAAAATACTTTTCACGAAACATACCTTTGAATTCATCCCAGTCGAGAGCATTAATCTCATCAGCGTCCCTGATATTTTTAACCATCGACCACCACTGATCTGCTTCACCCACCAAACTGTAAATAGCAAGACTAACCTTTTGATTGTCTGAACACCCCATGACATCGAAAATCTTCTCCAGTTCTTTAATCCACCCTTCAGCTATCACATGGTCAGATGATCCCTTGAATGATGGGGGATATTGCCTCATGAAATGTTCCACCACTGACATGTTCCTATGTGGTTGATCTGGCTGATCTCGTGCACGGATACCACCACCATTTATCGCTTGAGTCAACTGTGCCATCACTACAACAAACTGTTCAGTTCCAATTCCAACCATCTCAGGATTCTGATTCGGAAGGTTATTTCCTTCTGTATGCCTTCCAAGCACTGATTCCCTATTTCCTCTACGGAAAACCATTCTGAACAAACATGTCTTAGATGAAGCAACATGGTAATCTTCAAATGCTATATCATTTCAAATTTTTTTTGGATAATCATTTAATAGAATTCTAACTCCTAATGTTATCTAAACCGACCTTTGATACCAACTATAAGGCCCTGGCCTTAAACATTACTTAATCTTAAGTTATTACAAGATTACACCTTGAGGATCTTTTCAGGTTTAGAGTTTTAGAGAATTAGATCATAAAAACATGCATTCCATTCCACATTTAAACAAAGTGGTTACATAAAAGATAGTATTCATTTTTCCCATCAATGGAAATATATTTAAAATAAAACATGGATTCTTTCTTGACACTTCCTTGACACTATCATCATATCATGTACCTTTCCCTTGACCTGTGAAAAACATTTCAAAAATATGGGATGAGCATAAAAAGCTCAGTAAGGGATATACAAATATGGAATGGAAACATGGGTACATATATACATAATAATGAAATCATACTTTACCCATAAAACATAAGAACTTTAACATACCTCATAAAATCAGGAATAAATCATAGAAATCATAAGACATAAAGGTAACCTAAGGCATTCATAACATTCTTACGCAGGGAGTAACCCTCGTGGTTACGTTTGGAATACCCATCACAGTATATTCCCTAAATCTCTTCGGAGAAACCTTAAAGTTTCACTCCTTTTCTTTACCCAACACATTGGAGAGCTATATCGGGCTCACCCGCCCTTAGTTTATCATGGAACCACCCGTCTTCATAATAATGCCCAATAACCTCAACATAATCGTATCACATAAAACATGCATAAAGGAAACATAACATTTCCACCTTTCAATCACAAGATATCAATACAACACATTGATATAAAAACATTATGAAAACCATTTTCAATACCAAAATAAAAGGAAAGTAAAACATGGTATTTATTTTTCTTTTAAAAAAGAAGGTATGGCTTGTAGAGGAAGCCAAAACTCAAATAATGGTCACGGCGGCGGAGAAGTCATTGTCGTCGCAAACGTACGACAACAACATTCCCTATTTTTGTTTAGTAAACGCTTCGTATAAAAAATATTCCTTTTTGAATAAATGTAAAAGTCAAAGGGGTTTATACACCGTATTAAAGAAGGTTGTGTATAAAACAAAATATGCCTCAATGAAAGGAGATTGAGACGAAGTCCCATACCTCGTGTCCGACTTGACTCGATCATTCTTTAATGTCCTAAATAAAAAACTTGAGTTAATTTCTACTTGCTTAAAAAACTTTTTAAGTTAATTATTCCTTTTATATCACTTATTTCCATGTCATGAAGACTATTTAATTATTTAAGTTAATAACGGTCGTTTTAACGATCATTGGTACTTGAGTCAAAAATAAATCCTTTATAATTACAAGTTGTTCATGTATCCATTATATCCAGAATTATAATCATGATGTATATATCATATATATCCAGTATATACATGCATTTATAATATTACATAATCATTTAGAGGTAAGAAATGAAATGCACCGTTCATGGAGATGGTAAGCCGTACGTACGCATGAACACTACTTTCATTTCTATTTCATATTTTATAGAATGGAATCATAATGATATAAAGGTATATTATAATTCCAGTATAATATCATATATAATATCATAGTTCCATCCTTTATACGTCCCACATATGGTATTTAACGAATCAAATCACTTTGAGGGGGCGGTAGTCCGCACTTCCTTAAATGAAGATATCGCGTTTACCCATAATAGAAACCATAAAGGTATACCCAAAATGAAAAATACATAATCTTAAGGAAAACATAAACATATTATATATCATATATAAATATAGTGACATCTTAATGGCCACCTTTGAAGGTGTTAAAAGAATGTTGAACAATCATTGTTTCAGGAGGCATAAATTCACCATCCACAGAAACAGTACGTCCTTTAACCATTAGATGTAGGTGTGTGTAAGTGTAGCTCGAATACTTCTTATAACAACATCCTAGTATATTGAAGATACTGGAGTTGTTACAAAAGAAATGAATAAAAAGAGTTTATGGGGTTGGAGAAGCAAAATAAAACAAAAGGACTCAAGTGAAGACATTACCTTAAAATCGGGTAACTCCCTTTGGTTTGAGCTCAAAAGCATCCTTGGGAAGACTTCTGCCCAATGTGAGGCTTCAAGGAGTAATAGAGGTAAGTGGAGAGACAAAATGGTCAGGGGTTGGCCGAGCCAAAGGCTTTGGGAGTGTGGGTAAGGAGGTAGAGGTGGGGGCCTTTTATAAGAAGAGAGGAGGGGCACTCTTGGAAAGTAAAGAAATGTTACTTTATTTGAAAATATTTTTTGGATTAAAAAGGTACCACATTGATATAATTTTAGGGTAAGGTGATAAGGTTTCGACATCCACCCATAAAATAGGTTTTGGACATGTACAGGTCATAGATTTTACGTTATCATTTCATTTTATTTAAATCCTTTATTAATGAGGTAATCGCTGCATCATCATGATGTCATAAATAATTTAATATATTTAAAGTCTAAAAACTATGAAAAAACTACTATGATGTAGGAAATATTTTTAGATTTCCAATGAATATTTATAGTCTAAAATATCATCTATGTAGAAAAAATTAAAAATATTTTAATCAGGTGATACATTCTTGTTATATTTACTTTCTTTAAAAAAAAGATAACAAGTCAATTTCCACAAAAGTGATTCCATGGGTTCCCCAAGTTTGGCACAAGACATCCCATGGTCGGACATGAGACAACCAGTAGAATTAGGACACATTTTGGTGTCATTTTTTTGTTATTATGATATTATTTTATTATCCTTAACTACCTGATTACTCATTAATCAAGATAATTAAGGACAATTACCGTCATTACTATTCATAATGTCCAAAAACAAAAGAGTCTTGATTACATAATTTGGACCTTCTGATTACAAATATGTAATACATTTTACCAAATTCCAAACACAGAAATTGCAATAATTGATTTAAAAATAATTTCTGTTGTCAAAACAAATAGCGGGTTTTTTTGAAACAATATCTATGAAAAGTTTGGCATTAGTTTATGCCCAATTCCAAAGTGAAATTAATCCTAATGACCACCATTGTATTAAATGGTAAACATATATTCTAATTTAACTTTAAAAACAATTCAAAATATAATATAATCATATAAATAAATTAGATTAAAAAGCAGTTTTGATGTAAAATGCATTATTTTTCACTATTCATTAAAAAATGAACATTGGCAGAAAAATACCAAAAATTCACACAAAGTAAATTTTGATGTCCTAATCATAAAGAATAAGTTTATTTTGACAAAAATAGCTTATAAAATTGTCAAAATATAGATTTAAAAATGGTTTGCCATCAAAAGGTAGTAAAACAATCTTTTAAAAAATATTAGTGTATTCCATGCTTAAGATTGGATTTATTTTCATTTTAAGCGGCTAAAACACTATCTAATTCATTAATAGACATAGATAAAAATATCTATTATTAATTACTTACTTGGGATGTTGCATCATTCCCCCATTTAGAAAATTGCATCCCCGCAATTTATTTACTTATCGAATAAATGGGGGTACTTATCCCTCATTGCATTTTCAGATTCCCATGTTGCCTCTTCCATCATGTGGTTTTTTCACAAAACCTTTACCTGATTAATCACCTTATTTCGTAACACTTTCTACCTGTGGTCAAGAATCTGGACTGGTTGTTCCTCATAAGATAGGTTCTCTTCTAGCTGAACTACCTCTGGACTCAAAACCTGAGATGGATCTGGCATATACTTTCTCAACATCGAAATGTGGAAGACATTGTGTACCTGAGATAAACTCGGAGGTAAAGCCACCAGGTATACAACTGATCCAACTCTCTCCATAATTTCATATGGACCAATGAACCTTGGACTCAGCTTTCCTTTCCTACCAAATCACATCACACTTTTCCATGGTGAGACTTTGAGAAAAACATGATCACCTACCTCAAAAGTTAGATCCTTCCTCCTGTTGTCTGCATAACTCTTCTGCCTACTATGAGCTGTTCTCATGTGTTTCTGAATCAGCTAAACTTTTTCTGCCATCTCTTCAACCAATTCTGGTCCCATCAACTTCCTTTCACCCACTTCATCCCAGAAAGCTAGAGTTCGACACCGCTTCCCATATAACGCCTCAAATGGTGTCATCTGTATACTAGAATGAAAACTATTATTATATGAAAACTCAACCAAAGAAATATATTGGTCCCAACATCCCTGATAATCCATCAAACAATCTCGTAGCATATCCTCCAAGGTATGAATAGTTCGTTCTGACTGCCCATCTGATTGAGGATGAAATGCTGTACTAAAATTTAATTTAGTACCCAATGACTTCTGAAGGCCTTTCCAAAAGTTAGAAGTGAACCTAGGATCATGATCAGATACAATGGAGAGGGTAACTCCTTGTAACCTGAGTATATCTTTAAGATAGAAATGGGAAAGTTGATCTAGGGAAAACGTATCTCGTATAGCAAAGAAATGAATAGATTTAGTCAAGCGATAAACAATAACCCAGATTGCATTATTACCTCGAGATGTCTTCGATAATCCCACAACAAAGTCCATGGATATATTCTCCCATTTCCACTCTGGCACTGGTAAAGGCTGAAGCATCCCTTTCGGTAACTACCGCTCTGCTTTAACCTGTTGACATGTCAAACACTTCACAGTAAAATCAACAATATCTCTTTTCATTCCATCCCACCAGTAATACTCCCGCAGATCTCTGTACATCTTAGTACTTCCAGGATGAACTAAAAACGGAGAACTATGAGCTTCACATAACAAATCTCTCTTCAACTGTGAATCACAAGGCACACACAATCTCTTCCCAAATCTCAAAATGCAATCATTATCAATGTTGAATTCAGGCAACTTACCTTTCTGAACCAGCTCTACCTTTTTCTGCAACTCACTGTCTTGCTTCTGTGCTTGCTTGATTCTATATGATAGAGATGATCTCACTGATACCTAAAACAAAACAGAAGAACTTCTTGCACCAACAACTTCTATTCCAATGTTTATCAAATCCTTAACCAAAGGATCACGTTCCAAACACAACATTTCTAATGAAGCATTACCTTTTCGACTTAAAGCATCATCCACTTTATTTGCTTTTCCTGGATGGTAATGAATTGTAAAATCATAATCCTTGATTAATTCCAGCCATCTCCTCTGTCTCATGTTTAACTCTTTCTGAGTGAATATATACTTTAAACTTTTGTGATTAGTATATATTTCACACTTTAATCCATACAAATGATGCCTCAAAATTTTTAAAGTGAAAACAATAGCAGCTAATTCCAAATCATGTGTAGGGTAATTTACCTCATGAGTTTTCAACTGTCATGAAGCATAAGCAATTACCGAATCATTCTACATTAGGACGCAACCAAGTCCTTTTAATGAAACATAACTGTATATAACAAACTCACCATTCCTGGAAGGTAGTGCCAAAACTGGAGCATTCATCAATCTTCTTTTCAATTCCTAAAAACAATCATCACATTATTTTGTACAGATAAACTTAACACACTTACGAGTTAGCTTAGTCATTGGGCTAGATAACCGTGAAAAATTTCTAACAAACCTTCGGTAATAGCCTTCCAAACCAAGGAAGATACGAATCTCAGTTACATTTTTGGGTCTTGGCCATTCTTCAACAACCTTTGTTTTTGCAGGATCAACAGTTATCCCATCTTTAGAAACAATATGACCAAGGAAATAAATTTGTTGCAACCAAAACTCACACTTGCTGAATTGTCCATACAGTTTCTTTCCTTTTAAGGTTTGAAAGATAACCCTTAAATGTCTTTCATGCTCCTATTTACTTTTAGAAAACACCAAAATATCATCAATGAAAACCACCACAAACTTATCCAAGAACTCATGGAAAATTCTATTCATTTTGTCCATGAATACAGCAGGTGCATTGGTTAGCCCAAAAGGCATTACTAAAAATTCATAATGTTCATATCTTGTACGAAACACATTATTTGGAACGTTTGACTCCTTTACCTTCAACTGATGGTTCCCCGATCTCAAGTCAATCTTTGAAAAATACTGAGCTCCCTGGAGCTGATCAAATAAATCATCGATATGAGGCAAATGATATTTGTTCTTAACAGTGATGTTATTCAAGGCTCTATAATCAATGCAAAGTCTCATTGAACCATCTTTCTTTTTAACAAATAAAACAGGAGCACCCCATGGTGATGTGCTAGGTCGAATGAAACCTTTCTCTAATAAATCATGCAATTTCTCCTTCAACTCTAAAAGTTCAATTTGAGTCATTCGATATGGGGGTTTTGAAATTGGCTTAGTATCAGGAACTAAGTCAACAGTAAACTCAACTTCTAGATCTCGTATTATTCTAGGCAACTCATCAGAAAAAACATCAGGATACTCATTTACCACTGGCACATCATTAATCTGAACAATTCCTTTATTTTAAACGATGTGTGCAAGGTAACATTCATTTCCATCATTTACAAATTTCTTGGCCTCTTGATAAGTTATCAACAGTAAGGGTTCATTCTTGTACACAAACTGAAAGTCTTTCTGAAAAGAAACTTATTTAGCTCTACAGTCAATCTTAGCATGGTAAATAGAGAGCCAATCCATACCCAGGATAACATCAAACTCTACTAGAGGTAGAACAATAAGGTTTGCAAGTAGGTTGTTTCCACAGATAAGGATATGAAGATTCTTATAAATTCTTTTTGCCTCGACATTTCCCCCAGGTGTTTTTACCAAAAGTTCAGGAGTCATTTCTTGAGATGGTATTCCCATTTTACTAGAAAAGTTTTCAGAGATGAAAGAATGTGTAGACCCCGAATCAAACAACACACTGGCATAATCTGAAAAAACAAACAAAGTACCTGATACAACTTCATTTGATGGCCCGACATCTGCTGAAGTAGTTGCAAAGGATTTCACCACCCCTTTCTGCTTGTAGTGTAACTGCTTCCCATCACTCAAGCTCTTTGTCGGACACTTTTTTGCATAGTGACCCATCTCATTGCACATAAAACATTTCACTAACTGTAAATCAAATTTGGTCTTAGCTTCACCTTGATATTTTTCTGTGCAATCACGAGCCTTATGTCCCATCTTACCACATCGGTAGCACTTTTTAGAATTCAGAAGGCATTCCCCCTCATGACTTTTACCACATTTATCACAAATTAGAAACTTAGTTTTCTTACCATCAGACTTTTTTGAAGAATTCTTTCCTTTCTCCTGCCACCTCGGTCTCTTCTTCTGTTGGTTGTTATAGAACACTTGATCATCGGTAAACTCCATTTCCACCTTCTCAGCACATCGAACAAGCTTTTCATAACTTTTGAACTCACGAGGAGCTAATGCCCTTTGATATTTTGGCTTTAACCCTGAGTAAAAACAATTGATTTTAATATCAAGGTATCAGATAAAATTTGGAGAATACCATGCCAGTCGAGTGAACCTTTCTTCATAGGCAGCCACTGAGTCTTCCTATTGCCTCAATTCCAAGAATTGTTCTTCCATCCTAAGTCGAACACCCTTAGGAAAATACTTTTCAAGAAACATACCTTTGAATTCATCCCAGTCGAGAGCATCAATCTCATCAGCATCCCTCATATTTTTAACCATCGACCACCACTGATCTGCTTCACCCTCCAAACGGTAAATAGCAAGACTAACCTTTTGATTGTCTGAACACCCCATGACATCGAAAATCTTCTCCAGTGCTTTAATCCACCCTTCAGCTAGCACAGGGTCAGATGATCCTCTGAATGATGGGGGATGTTTCCTCATGAAATGTTCCACCACTAACATTTTCCTCTATAGTTGATCTGGCTGATCTCGTGCATGGATACCACCACCATTTATCGCTTGAGTCAACTGTGCCATCACTGTAACAAACTGTTCAGTTCCAATTCCGACCATCTCAGGATTCTGATTCGGAAGGTTATTCCCTTATGTATGCCTTCCTAGCACTGCTTCCCTATTTCCTCTACGGAAAACCATTCTGAACAAACATGTCTTAGATGAAGCAACATGGTAATCTTCAAATGCTATATCATTTCAAATTTTTTTTGGATAATCATTTAATAGAATTCTAACTCCTAAAGTTATCTAAACTGACCTTTGATACCAACTATAAGGCCCCGGGCTTAAACATTACTTAATGTTGAGTTATTACAAGATTACACCTTGAGGGTCTTTTCAGGTTTAGAGTTTTAGAGAATTAGATCATAAAAACATGCATTCCATTCCACATTTAAACAAAGTGGTTACATAAAAGGTAGTATTCATTTTTCCCATCAATGGAAACATATTTAAAATAAAACATGGATTCTTTCTTGAAACTTACTTGACACTATCATCATATCATGTACCTTTCCCTTGACCTAAAAACATTTCAAAAACTTGGGATGAGCATAAAAATCTCAGTAAGGGATATAAAAATATGGAAAGGAAACATGGGTACATATATACATAAGAATGAAATCATACAATACCCATAAAACATAAGAACTTTAACATACCTCATAAAATCATGAATAAATCATAGAAATCATAAGACATAAAGGTAACTTAAGGCATTCATAACATTCTTATGTAGGGAGTAACCCTCTTGGTTACGTTTGGAATACCCATTACAGTATATTCCCTAAATCTCTTCGGATAAACCTTAACGTTTCACTCCTTCACGTTACCCAATGCATTGGAGAGCTATATCGGGCTCACCCACCCTTAGTTTATCACGGAACCACCCGTCTTCATAATAATGCCCAAGAACCTCAACATAATCGTATCACATAAAACATGAATAAAGAAAATATAACATTTCCACCTTTCAATCACAAGATATCAATACAACACATTGATATAAAAACATTATGAAAACCATTTTCAATACCAAAATAAAAGAAAAGTAAAACATGGTATTTATTTTTCTTTTAAAAAAGAATGTATGGCTTGTAGAGGAAGCCGAAACTCAAATAATGGTCACGGCAGTGGAGAAGTCGTTGTCGCCGCATACGTACGACAAAAACATTCCCTTTTGTCATTTAGTAAATGCTTCATATAAAAAATATTCCCTTTTTAATAAACATAAAAGTCAAAGGGGTTTATACACTGTATCAAAGAAGGTTGTGTATAAAACAAAATATGCCTCAATGAAAGGAGATTGAGACGAAGTCCCATACCTTGGGTCCGACTTGACTTGATCATTCTTTAATGTCCTGAATAATAAACTTGAGTTAATTTATACTTGCTTATGAACCTTTTTTAAGTTCATTATTCCTTTTATATCACTTATTTCTATGTCATGAACACTATGTAATTATTTAAGTTAATAACGGTCGTTTTAACGATCATTGGTACTTGAGTAAAAAATAAACCCTTTATAATTACAAGTTGTTCATGTATCCATTATATCCAGAATTATAATAATGATGTATATATCATATATATCCAGTATATACATGCATTTATAATATTACATAACCATTTAGAGGTAACAAATGAAATGCACCGTTCATGGAGACGGTAAGCCGTACGTACGCATGAACGCTACTTTCATTTCTATTTCGTATTTTATATAATGGAATCATAATGATATAAAGGTATATTATAATTCCAGTATAATATCATATATAATATCATAGTTCCATCCTTTATACGTCCCACATGTGGTATTTAAAGAATCAAATCACTTTGAGGGGGCGGAAGTCCGCACTTCCTTAAATGAAGATATCGTGTTTACACATAATGGAAACCATAAAGGTATGCCCAAAATGAAAAATACAGAATATTAAGGAAAACATAAACATATTATATATCATATATAAATATAGTGACATCTTAATGTCCACCTTTGAAGGTGTTAAAAGAATGTTGAACAATCGTCATTTCGGGAGGCATAAATTCACCATCCACGAAAACAGTATGTCCTTTAACCATTAGATGTAGGTGTGTGTAAGTGTAGCTCGAATCCTTATTATAAAAACATACTAGTATATTGAATATACTGGATTTGTTACAAAAGAAATGAATAAAAAGAGTTTAGGGGGTTGGAGAAGCAAAATAAAACAAAATGACTCAAGTGAAGACATTACCTTAAAATCGGGTAACTCACTTTGGTTTGAGCTCAAAGGCTTTCTTGGGAAGACTTCTGCCCAAAGTGAGGCTTGAAGGAGTAAGAGAGGGAAGTGGAGAGACAA
This sequence comes from Viscum album, assembly GCA_963277665.1. NCBI lineage: Eukaryota > Viridiplantae > Streptophyta > Magnoliopsida > Santalales > Viscaceae > Viscum > Viscum album. The sequence goes on from OY728166.1 coordinate 775,997,789, forward strand.
AATGGGCAGGGGTTTGCTGAGCCAAAGGCTTTGGGAGTGTGGGTAAGGAGGTAGAGGTGGGGGCCTTTTATAAGAGGAGAGGAGGGGCACTCTTGGAATGTAAAGAAATATTACTTTATTTGAAAATGTTTTTCGGATTAAAAAGGTCCCACATTGATATAATTAGAGGGTAAGGTGATAAGGTTTCAAAATCCACCCATACAATAGGTTTTGGACATGTGTAGGTCATATATTTTACATTATCATTTCATTTTATTTAAAGCCTTTATTAATGAGGTAATCGCTGCATCATCAAGATGTCATAAATAATTTAATTTATTTAAAGGATAAAAATTATGAAAAAATACAATTATGTAGGAAATATTTTTATCTTTCCAATTAATATTTATAGTCTAAAATATAATCTATGTAGACAAAATTAAAAATCTTTTAATCAGGTGATACATTCTTGTTATATTTACTTTCTTTAAAAACAAAAGATAACAAGTCACTTTCCACAAAAGTGATTCCATGGGGTCCCCAAGTTTGGCACAAGACATCCCATGGTCGGACATGAGACAACCAGTAGAATTAGGACACATGTTGGTGTCATTTTTTTTGTTATTATGATATTATTTTATTATCCTTAACTACCGGATTACTCATTAATCAAGATAATTAAAGATAATTACTGTCGTTACTATTCATAATGTCCAAAAACAAAAGAGTCTTGATTACATAATTTGTACCTTATGATTCCAAATACGTAATCCATTTTACCAAATTACAAACACAGAAATTGCAATAATTGATTTAAAAATAATTTCCGTTGTCAAAATAAATAGCGGGTTTTTTTGAAACAATATCTATGAAAAGTTTGGCATTAGTTTATGCCCAATTCCAAAGTGAAATTAATCATAATGACCACCATTGGATTAAATGGTAAACATATATTCTAATTTAACTTTAAAACCAACTCAAAAGATAATCTAATCATATAAATAAATTAGATTAAAAAGCAGTTTTGATGTAAAATGCAGTATTTTTCACTATTCATTAAAAAATGAACATTGTCAGAAAAATACCAAAAATTCACACAAAGTAAATTTTGATGTCCCAATCATAAAGAATAAGTTTATTTTGACAAACATACCTTATAAAATTGTCAAAATATAGATTTAAAAATGGTTTTCCATCAAAAGGCAGTAAAACAATCTTTTAAAAAATATTAGTGTATTCCATGCTTAAGATTGGATTTATTTTCATTTTAAGCCTCTAAAACACTATCTAATTCATTAATAGACATAGATAAAAATATATATTATTCATTACTTACTTGAGATGTTACATCCTTCCCCCCTTTAGAAAATTGCGTCCCTGCAATTTTTTTACTTATTGAATAAATGGGGGTACTTATCCCTCATTGCATTTTCAGATTCCCATGTTGCCTCTTCCATCATGTGATTTTTTCCACAAGACCTTTACCTGATTAATCACCTTATTTCGTAACACTTTCTCCCTATGGTCAAGAATCTGGACCGATTGTTCCTCATAAGATAGGTTCTCTTCTAGCTGAACTACCTCTGGACTCAAAACATGAGATGGATCTGGCATATACTTTCTCAACATCGAAACGTGAAAAACATTGTGTACCTAAGATAAACTCAGAGGTAAAGCCAACCGGTATGCAACTGATCCAAATCTCTCCATAATTTCATATGGTCCAATGAACCTTGGACTCAACTTTCCTTTCTTACCAAATCACATCACACTTTTCCATGGTGATACTTTGAGAAAAACATGATCACCTACCTCAAAAGTTAGATCCTTCCTCCTATTGTCCGCATAACTCTTTTGCCTACTCTGAGCTATTCTCATGTGTTTCTGAATCAGCTGAACATTTTCTGATATCTCTTCTACCAATTCTGGTCCCATCAACTTCCTTTCACCCACTTCATCCTAGAAAGTTGGAGTTCGACACTGCTTCCCATATAAGGCCTCAAATGGTGCCATCTGTATACAAGAATGAAAACTGTTATTATATGAAAACTCAACCAAAGAAAGATGTTGATCCCAACTTTCCTGACAATCCATCGAACAAGATCGTAGCATATCCTCCAAGGTCTAAATTGTTCGTTCTGACTGCCCATCTGATTGAGGATGAAATGTTGTACTAAAACTTAATTCAGTACCCAACGACATCAGAAGGCCTTTCCAAAAGTTAGGAGTGAACCTGGGATCACGATCAGATACAATGGAGAGGGGAACACCATGTAACCTGAATATCTCTTTAAGATACAAACGGGAAAGTTGATCTAGGGAAAAATTATCTCGTATAGAAAGGAAATGAGAAGATTTAGTCAAGAGATCAACAATAACCCAGATTGCATTATTACCTCAAGATGTCTTCGGTAATCCCACAACAAAGGCCATAGATATATTCTCCCATTTCCACTCTGGCACTGGTAAAGGCTGAAGCATACCTTTCGTTAACTTCCGCTCTGCTTTAACCTGTTGACATGTCAAACACTTCACAATAAAATCAACAATATCTCTTTTCATTCCATCCCACCAGAAATACTCCCACAGATTTCTGTACATCTTAGTACTACCAGGATGAACTGAAAACGGAGAACTATGAGCTTCACATAACAACTCTCTCTTCAACTGTGAATCACAAGGCACACACAATCTCTTTCCAAATCTCAAAAAGCAATCATTATCAATGTTGAATTCAGGGAACTTACCTTTCTGAACCAGCTCTACCTTTTTCTGCAACTCACTGTCTTGCTTCTGTGCTTGCTTGATTCTATCTGATAGAGATGATCTCACGGATACCTGAAACAAAACAGAAGAACTTCATGCACCAACAACTTCTACTCCAAATTTCATCAAATCCTTAACTAAAGGATCACGTTCGAAACGCAACAGTGCTAATGAAGCATTACTTTTTCGACTTAAAGCATCATCCACTTTATTTGCTTTTCTCGGATGGTAATGAATTGTACAATCATAATCCTTGATTAATTTCAGCCATCTCCTCTGTCTCATGTTTAATTCTTTCTGAGTAAATATATACTTTAAACTTTTGTGATCAGTATATATTTCACACTTTACTCCATACAAATGATTCCTCTAAATTTTTAAAGCGAAAACAACAGTAGCTAATTACAAATCATGTGTAGGGTAATTTACCTCATGAGTTTTCAACTATCGTGAAGCATAAGCAATTACCTGATCATTCTGTATTAGGACGCAGCCAAGTACTTTTAATGAAGCATCACTGTATATAACAAACTCACCATTCCTGGAAGGTAGTGCCAAAACTGGAGCATTCACCAATCTTCTTTTCAATTCCTGAAAACAATCATCACATTCATTTGTCCAGATAAACTTAACACCCTTCCGAGTTAGTTTAGTCATTGGACTAGATAACCATGAAAAATTTCTAACAAACCTTCAGTAATAGCCTGCCAAACCAAGGAAGCTACGAATCTCAGTTACATTTGTGGGTCTTGGCCATTCTTCAACAACCTTTGTTTTTGCAGGATCAACAGTTATCCCATCTTTAGAAACAATATGACCAAGGAAATAAATTTGTTGCAACCAAAACTCACACTTTCTGAATTTTCCATACAGTTTCTTTTCTTTTAAGGTTTGCAAGAAAACACTTAAATGTCTTTCATGCTCCTATTTGCTTTTAGAAAACACCAAAATATCATCAATGAAAACCACCACAAACTTATCCAAGAACTCATGGAAAATTCTATTCATTATGTCCATGAATACAGCAGGTGCATTGGTTAGCCCAAAAGGCATTACTAAAAATTCATAATGGCCATATCTTGTATGAAACGCAGTCTTCGGAACATCTGCTTCCTTTACCTTCAGCTGATGGTACCCCGATCTCAAGTCAATCTTTGAAAAATACTGAGCTCCCTGGAGCTGATCAAACAAATCATCGATATGAGGGAAATGATATTTGTTCTTAACAGTGATGTTATTTAGGGCTCTATAATCAATGCAAAGTCTCACTGAACCATCTTTCTTTTTAACAAATAAAACATGAGCACCCCATGGTGATGTGCTAGGTCGAATGAAACCTTTCTCTAATAAATCTTGCAATTGATCCTTCAACTATAAAAGTTCAATTTGAGCCATTCGATATGGGGGTTTTGAAATTGGCTTAGCATCAGGAACTAAGTCAACAGTAAACTCAACTTCCCGATCTGGTATTATTCCAGGAAACTCATCAGGAAAAACATCAGGATACTCATTTATCACTGGCACATCATTAATCTGAACAATTCCTTTATTTTCAACGATGTGTGCAAGGTAACATTCATTTCCATATTTTACAAGTTTCTTGGCCTCTTGATAAGTTATCAACAGTAAGGGTTCATTCTTGTACACAAACTGAAAGCCTTTCTAAAAAGAAACTTCTTTAGATCTACAGTCAATCTTATCATGGTAAATAGAGTGCCAATCCATATCTAGGATAACATCAAACTCTACTAGAGGTAGAACAATAAGGTTTGCAAGTAGGTTCTTTACACAGATAAGGATAGGAAGATTCTTATAAATTCTTTTTGCCTCAACATTTCCCCCAGGTGTTTTTACCAAAAGTTCAGGAGTCATTTCTTGATATGGTATTCCCATTTTACTAGAAAAGTTTTCAGAGATGAAAGAATGTGTTGACCCCGAATCAAACAACACACTGGCATAATCTGAAAAAACAAAGTACCTGATATAACTTCATTTGGTGGCCCGACATCGGCGGAAGTAGTTGCAAAGGATTTCCCCACCCCTTTCTGCTTGTAGTCTAACTACTTCCCATCACTCAAGCTCTTTTTCGGACACTCGTTTTCATAGTGACCCATCTCATTTCACTTAAAACATTTCACTAACTGTAAATCAAATTTGGTCTTACCTTAACCTTGATCTTTTTCAGTGCAATCACGAGCCTTATGTCCCATCTTACCACATCGCTAGCACTTTCCAGAATTCAGAAGGCATTCCCCAGCATGCCTTTTACCACATTTATCACAAACTAGAAACTTAGTTTTCTTACCATCAGACTTTTTTGAAGAATTATTTCCTTTATCCTGCCACCTCGGTCTCTTCTTCTGTCGGTTGTTATAGAACACTTGATCATCGGTAAACTCCATTTCCACCTTCTCAGCACATCAAACAAGCTTTTCATATCTTTTGAACTCACGAGAAGCTAAATCACTTCGATATTTTGGCTTTAACCCTGAGTAAAAATGATTGATTTTACTATCAAGGTCTCGGATAAAATTTGGAGCATACCTTGCCAGTCGAGTGAACCTTTCTTCATAGGCAGCCAATGAGTCTTCCTATTGCCTCAATTCCAAGAATTGTTTTTCCATCCTAAGTCGAACATCCTTAGGAAAATACTTTTCAAGAAACATACCTTTGAATTCATCCAAGTCGAGAACATCAATCTCATCAGCGTCCCTGATATTTTTAACCATCGACCACCACTGATCTGTTTCACCCTCCAAACGGTAAATAGCAAGACTAAACTATTGATTGTCTGAACACCCCATGACATCGAAAATCTTCTCCAGTGCTTTAATCCACCCTTAAGCTAGCACAGGGTCAGATGATCCTCTGAATGATGGGGGATGTTGCCTCATGAAATGTTCCACAACTGACATGTTCCTCTGTGGTTGATCTGGCTGATATCGTGCATGGATACCACCACCATTTATCGCTTGAGTCAACTGTTCCATCCCTGCAACAAAATGTTCAGTTCCAATTCTGACCATCTCAGGATTCTGATTCGGAAGGTTATTTCCTTCTGTATGCCTTCCTAGCACTTCTTCCCTATTTCCTCTACAGAAAACCATTCTGAACAAACATGTCTTAGATGAAGAAACATGGTAATCTTCAAATGCTATATCATTTCAATTGTTTTTGGATAATCATTTAATAGAATTATAACTCATAAAGTTATCTAAACCGACCTTTGATACCAACTATAAGGCCCCGACCTTAAACATTACTTAATCTTGAGTTATTACAATATTACACCTTGAGGATCTTTTCAGGTTTAGAGTTTTAGAGAATTAGATCATAAAAACATGCATTCCATTCCACATTTAAACAATGAGGTTACATAAAAGATAGTATTCATTTTTCCCATCAATGGAAACATATTTAAAATAAAACATGGATTCTTTCTTGACACTTCCTTGAAACTATCATCAGATCATGTACCTTTCCCTCGACCTGTGAAAAACATTTCAAAAACATGGGATGAGCATAGAAAGCTCAGTAAGGGATATAAAAATATGGAAAGGAAACATGGGTACATATATACATAAGAATGAAATCATACTTTACCCATAAAATATAAGCACTTTAACATACCTCATAAAATCATGAATAAATCATAGAAATCATAATACATAAAGGTAACTTAAGGGATTCATAACATTCTTACATAGGGAGTAACCCTCTTGGTTACGTTTGGAATACCCATCACAGTATATTCCCTAAATCTCTTCGGAGAAACCTTAACGTTTCACTCCTTCGTGTTACCCATTGCATTGGAGAGCTATATCGGGCTCACCTGCCCTTAGTTTATCACGGAACCACCCGTCTTCATAAAAATTCCCAAGAACCTCAACATAATCGTATCACATAAAACATGCATAAAGGAAACATAACATTTCCACCATTCAATCACAAGATATCAATACAACACATTGATATAAAAACATTATGAAAACAATTTTCAATACCAAAATAAAATAAAAGTAAAACATGGTATTTATTTTTCTTTTAAAAAATAAGGTATGGCTTGTAGAGGAAGCCGAAACTCAAATAATGGTCACGACGGCGGAGAAGTCGTTGTCGCCGCATACGTACGAAAAAAACATTACCTTTTGTCGTTTAGTAAATGCTTCGTATAAAAAATATTCCTTTTTGAATAAATGTAAAAGTCAAAGGGGTTTATACACCGTATCAAAGAAGGTTGTGTATAAAACAAAATATGCCTCAATGAAAGGAGATTGAGAGGAAGTCCCATACCTCGGGTCTGACTTGACTCGATCGTTCTTTAATGTCCTGAATAATAAACTTGAGTTAATTTCTACTTACTTAAGAACCTTTTTTAAGTTCATTATTCCTTTTATATCACTTATTTCCATGTCATGAACACTATGTAATTATTTATGTTAATAACGGTCGTTTTAACGATCATTGGTACTTGAGTAAAAAATAAACCCTTTATAATTACAAGTTGTTCATGTATCCATTATATCCAGAATTATAATCATGATGTATATATCATATATATCCAGTATATACATGCATTTATAATATTACATAATCATTTAGAGGTAATAAATGAAATGCACCGTTCATGGAGACGGTAAGCCGTACGTATGCATGAACGCTACTTTCATTTCTATTTAATATTTTATAGAATGGAATCATAATGATATAAAGGTATATTATAATTCCAGTATAATTTCATATATAATATCATAGTTCCATCCTTTATACGTCCCACATATGGTATTTAACGAATCAAATCACTTTGAGGGGGCGGTAGTCCGCACTTCCTTAAATGAAGATATCGTGTTTACCCATAATGGAAACCATAAAGGTATGCCCAAAATGAAAAATACATAAGCTTAAGGAAAACATAAAAATATTATATATCATATATAAATATAGTTACATCTTAACGGCCACCTTTGAAGGTGTTAAAAGAATGTTGAACAATCATCATTTCAGGAGGCATAAATTCACCATCCATGGAAACAGTATATCCTTTAACCATTAGATGTAGGTGTGTGTACGTGTAGCTCGAATCCTTATTATAAAAACATCCTAGTATATTGAAGATACTATATTTGTTACAAAATAAATGAATAAAAAGATTTTAGGGGGTTGGAGAAGCAAAATAAAACAAAAGGACTCAAGTGAAGACATTACCTCAAAATCGGGTAACTCCCTTTGGTTTGAGCTCAAAGGCTTTCTTGGGAAGACCTATGCACAAAGTGAGGCTTCAAGGAGTATGAGAGGGAAGTGGAGAGACAAAATGGGCAGGGTTTGGCCGAGCCAAAGGCTTTGGGAGTGTGGGTAAGGAGGTAGAGGTGGGGGCCTTTTATAAGAGGAGAGGAGGGGCACTCTTGGAAAGTAAAGAAATGTTACATTATTTGAAAATGTCTTTCAGATTAAAAAGGTCCCAAATTGATATAATTAGAGGGTAAGGTGATAAGTGTCAGAAATCCACCCATACAATAGGTTTTTTACTTGTGTAGGTCATAGATTTTACATTATCATTTCATTTTATTTAAATCCTGTATTAATGAGGTAATCACTGCATCATCATGATGTCATAAATAATTTTATTTATTTAAAGTCTAAAAATTATGAAACAAATAATATGATGTATGAAATCTATTTATATTTCCAATGAATATTTATATTCTAAAATATCATCTATGTAGACAAAATTAAAAATGTTTTAATCAGGTGATACATTCTTGTTATATAGACTTTCTTTAAAAAAAATATAACAAGTCACTTTCCAAAAAAGTGATTCCATGGGGTCCCCAATTTTGGCACAAGACATCCCATGGTCGCCCATGATACAAACAGTAGAATTAGGACACATGTTGGTGTCATTTTTTTGTTATTATGATATTATTTTATTATCCTAAAATACCCGATTACTCATTAATCAAGATAATTAAAGATAATTACCGTCGTTACTATTTATAATGTCCAAAAACAAAAGAGTCTTGATTACATAATTTGGACCTTATGATTCCAAATATTTAATCCATTTTACCAAATTCTAAACACAGAAATTGCAATAATTTATTTAAAAATAATTTCCGTTGTCAAAACAAATATTGGGTTTTTTTAAACAATATCTATGAAAAGTTTGACATTAGTTTATGCCCAATTCCAAAGTGAAATTAATCCTAATGACCACCATTGGATTAAATGGTAAAAATATATTCTAATTTAACTTTAAAACCAATTCAAAAGGTTATCTAATCATATAAATAAATTAGATTAAAAATCATTTTTTATGTAAAATGCAGTATTTTTCACTATTAATTAAAAAATGAACATTGTCAGAAAAATACCAAATATTCACACAAATTAAATTTTGATGTCCCAATAATAAAGAATAAGTTTATTTTGACAAAAATAGTTTATAAAATTGTCAAAATATAGATTTAAAAATGGTTTTCCATCAAAAGGTAGTAAAACAATCTTTTAAAAAATATTATTGTATTCCATGCTTAAGATTGGATTTATTTTCATTTTAATCCTCTAAAACACTCTCTAATTCATTAATAGACATAGATAAAAATATCTATTATTAATTACTTACTTGGGATGTTACAAAATAAAATTAAAATAATATGGTGCTTTATGATGTAATGGATTAATACATACTATGATGATAATTGGGTAAATTTCAATGATATCACTAGAATGGAAGATCCCACAACTTGATGAATGAGATACACTATATTGTATTCCCCAGAAAAGTACATCAAATAATATTCTAGTAGGTTTATCTATGAATAAATTTGTAATGTTGTGAGGGTTGAGATAAAATAATATAGAGAATTTTACGAATGTTGACTATAATAATCATCCCTTATAGTATGGTTCAACTAATTCATTATAACTATATATGATAATTTGGTTAACTAAATTGGGAAAATGAAGAGGTTTCAAGTCATGGGTAGATTTCAAAGAACATTTTAAACCACTGACTCCACGATTATAATCATATAAATATTGATTCATATGTGGATAATCACCCAAATTAAAATTGATGCCTGATACAATTTAAAATTATTATTTCCCCATTCACTATGAAAATAAATACAATCACTAACAGAACATAAAGGGTATCCATGAGAACAAGGAGTTCTTGGGGATTATACACAATGAAATTTGAGGGGAAGGTATCTATGACTAGTTTTTCCATGTTTGGGAAAACCCCTTTGTCATATATGAGTAGTAGATAACCATAGAAAACATATTCTAAGTCATTGATTTTACTTCTTTATACCATGTTGGAATTATTATAGAAAATTTTCTTCTTGAATAGTGCAAGTTATTTTTATTATGAAATGTAATTATATTATAATATATTTGGATTTTTATTCAATGATTTAAATTAAATTAGTTGATCTCAATGTTTTAGTTTCTTGAACAAGGCCTTGTTTAGGATTGTAGTGAGTTCAACCAGGTTTAATCTCATAGAGGTATTTGAGTAATTAAAGAAATTTCATTGGAGTATAATCACTCATACCAAGGTCTTGATATGATTTTTAGCCATAATTCCTGTGTAAAATTAATGTGTTTGTGTTTATATTTAATAATTAAAATTAAATAATTTATTGACTATCAATAAGGGTGTGCCCAACGGTTTAAACATAATTATAACGATTATTATTTAATCTATTTCAAACTTCAATTATATCTAATTTTTTTTATAAAATTAACTCCCATTTTCATTAGAATAACTAATTTTAATTTTATCTAAATATTTTCAAAAACTTATAAAATACCAATTTTATTATTATTCTCACAAACATAAAAAATAAATTTCTTGTTTTGAACATTTCCCACAACCTCCTTTAGGGATAACATTGGGGACTATTATAGCAAATTCATAGGGGATAAAATATTGATAAGTTAATTTGCATTAATATCCCTATATTCTAGAGAATATCCCCAAAGTGATCTTTTAAAAAGGGTTATTTGTCCCAAATACAACATGGTGTAAAAGTTGGATGGATTTTCATTCAAGGAATAAGGTAAAGGTTCATCAGTCACTATTTATGTTATAGAAGATTTTGAAATAGGCCATTAAATGTTGGAAGAATATTAAAACTCATTGATATTATATAATGCTGACATTAAGAGGTAAAAAAGATGAATATAGTCAAAGTACATAAAAGTAAGTAAATCTATTCACCTCAAACAAATTTTTAATCTTAGATAATTTTTGATGAAATTGAAACATAGGTGGTCATTGTGATTATGAGTGATAGTACATATAAAAAAGGTATAATTTTTTATGTTGATGAAAAGATAAAAACACAAAATTTGAAGATATATCTTAGAAGAGAAGGTGAGACTTCCTTAGTGTGTAAACAATTAGTGAGGTTAAAATAATGCACACCCAATAAAAATATTGATAAAATACTACAACAAATAGGACATACATATATTGTATGAGAAAGGACACATTATGAACAATTTCAAATTTTCCAAGAACATTGAATTTGTAGGAGAAGATTGAATAATTAATAGAATAATTTTAAGTGTTACATAAAAGGGGTTTTTTGAGAAATACTTCCAATAAGAAGAATTAGAGATGTTTCAAAGAAAGAGTAACTTTAAGGATACTAAGGATCAATGTGGAAGGTGAAAATAAATTAGAAAAAACCCTATTAAATGAATAAAAAGGATACCAAGACAAAATGAACTATTGATAAATAATGGAGAAGTACAACTGAATTCATGAACCAAGAATATTACCGTGAAAAAAAATTCTCCACACAGGAATAAAGTTAAGAATATTTCTAAAGAGTTTATGATCATACGGTTATCCCAACTAGAAATGGCTAGGAAGATAGAGAAAGAAGAAAATAATTAAAGTACTTTTCTAGATAATGTGAAAATTATTTTTTGATATAATGAAAAATATAAAAAAATAGGAAGACCATGATTAAAAAAGTGGTTATTATCTAGAAAATCTAAGGAGTTGACATAAAGAGTTATCAGAAATTATGATATAAAAAGAAAGTAGTTTCTAGGTTGAGAAGAAGGTTTTAACCCTATTTTTCTCATTATAGAACATTGAAAATACTCGTTATTTCCATATCTATTTTTCTTGTTTTTTCATGCATGGAATTGAAGGTGATGCATATATCATAAGAAATATATCGTTATGAATATTTTAACATATAAAGATATTTCCATAATGTAATTACATGATTTATTTCATAATGTATCCTTATAAAATATAAAATGGTACCAAAATAATATACTTGGAGTTCTTGTTTAAATAAGGACAGCCATTATAATTATCAATAGAGAATATCCCTTTTGGGGTATTTGTTTATATAAACAACAATATGTCATATTTTAATGGGAAAATGAAATCTATATAGTTTTGGATTAATATGAGAATAAGTTACGGTTATCTCTTTTGCTTATTTATTTTGATTGAATCAAATATGTTTATTACAGAGGAAAATGTGTTGATCTATGAGATAAATTGAAGGAGAAGTCATGCTTGAACTTGATTATTTTATTATGTTTTTTATTTTTATGTAATGTTATAAATTCATTTAAAATATTCTAAAACAACCCCTAGTAAGAGATATTTTAATTGGTTTTACATAATCTAAAATTTTAAAGAAATGTTTTTTTGTCTAGATTAATATCTCTAGTTTTCTACATCATGATATGTCTTGTAGACTAAGAGTTAATTAATTGGTGGATTATTACTTAGATAAACATGATGATCCTATTATCTATAATTTAATCATGATTTAATTTCTTATATGGGTGATAAATGAGATAAGAGAATACATCTGAAGTATAAGATAAGTTGGGATTTCCCTTAACCTTATACCTTTTCATTTATTATCAATAAGGGGTTAAAAAGAGAGGATGGGAACATATTTAAATATTGAAATTTAATGGTATTGATAATAAATATAATGGGGGATATTGAAGATCCCAAGTTATTATTTTGATTTTATTTTTTGTCAATAATTTATTTGGATTTCAATATTTTTGGGTGATGTTGAAGATCCAAATGAACAAATAGGAAATTTCCCTTGACAATGGGGAATAATTATAACTTCGTGGAGTTCTATGGGAAAAAAATTCAAAGAAGAAACCTTTTATTCATATGATTATTAAAGACTAGATTTAGTAATGAATCAATTCCATGAGTTTATGGTATAATAGAGAATAGTTAATTTCATGATACTTGGGGAGTTTGAGGAGATTACCATTGGATTGATTGAGGAGATTTTATTAAATAGGAAAATCTAGATGAAAATTTATGAGAATACATCCCTGGATTATAAAGTATAAATGATACAATAATAAATAAATAAATTTACATAGATAATGGAAAGAAAATATTGATAATAATTTAGGATTGATGAGGTAGTGGAGAAACATGGAAATAATAACATGAAGTAAACATATGTTGTAATATACATTGGGAATGTGTTGAAGAGTCTTGAGAAGGTTTTGATAACTTCCAAAAGTTATTTAAGTTATTTAGAGATGAATTGGAGTGATTTGAGACTTCTTAATGATTTTTGAAAATGTTCTAATATAATTTGAAGATGTTATATAATTCTGATTTTGAGATAAAAATTTGGTATAGGCATATGAGATATCCATTAGAACAAAATATTAGAAAACTGATGGAATTCATTAAGATATGTAAGGGAACTTGGGATCATACTTAATATTCCATCTAAGATTCAATGGAAAAATCAACACATTAGGATTTACCGATGACAAAGTAAACATATAAAGGATGCCTTATGGGAAAGGAAATATGCAAGGTTTAACCTACAACAAAGACATCATGTAAGGGTTTCATAGATCTTATTGACTGGAATTTGGAAAAGTACCAATTTCACACTATGATACGTAAGATTTAGTTACTTGATACATAATGTGTATCATAGTCTTTAAATGGTATGTGTATATTTGACTCTAGTACATATGTTATTGTCTTCAAGGTGATAGTAGTCACCTCAGTATTATAGATGATATATAAGGGTGATTTGAAGACTGAAGGTGGTACATAATGAATTACTAGTTAGGAAAATATGATATTCATGGTGATTGAATTTAAATGATTCTTTTTTGATATTCAAAGGATAAATATCATGATGATTTGTATAATGATCATTATACTAACTGATACATGAGTAAAAAGGTTATAATATGATATGTGGATCACACTATAGTGAATAACCGTGGAAGAGAAATATAATATAGATAGATAAAGAATTTCACCATGAGAAGATCCTTCACACCACAATGGTTTAGTACATATCGTAATGCAAGAAGGATTTAGGGCATATAATAAGTTGTGGGTTGGTTCTCGATTTTTGTTTTTGAATAGTTTGAATAGATAATATCTGAAGAACATGATGAGGTAAACCCCAAAATCCCCTAGAAAGGATGTTTCATATATAATTTTTGATTAATTTAATAGAAAAATTATCCCAAATATAATAATAATTCTTGGTAAATTATGATTCCATTATTATCATATCATAATTATTGTGGATAATCAAAGAGAATATTCCTTTAGTTGTATCCATACATTCTCTAGGAATCTTCAAACAATGTACTTGGTGTACTTAGTGCTAGAATAGAAGAGCGTATGCTTCACATTGATTATTATTTATCCCAATGAGAGGATTCTATTATTTTAAATTGTTTTTGAGTGGGATGGAGGATGATATTTTTTCTAGGGCTTAGAGGATCTCATTTTGAAGGAACAGTCAAAATAAAAAAATTATATAACTTGGAAAATATACCTAGGGTTAATATAAAATAATTTCGTAATGTCCCATTATCAAATATTAATTATAGTTTATTCCGTATATCATATAATAATTATAATAATACAATTTAATGACACACATTAATGTAAATATCATTTATTAAATAAATATTTTTTTATTTTTATGATATTTTATAAAATATATAATTTTTTGGTCTAAAAACTCGGTCTTTCAATCCTCCTTGAAATTAATCTTACCTCGAATAATTAAACATTTATTTAGATAGATAAATACCATTCATTCGATAAATAAATAAATATTATATTCACTAAAATCATGAATAAATTTTTATTTTAATATATCAATAATTAAATAAATATTTATTTTAATTGATTCTCTAAACTAGTGAAAGAAAGAAATATTTATTTATTACCTTTTTAATAATATGCATGAGATAAAATTACAGTCACATATTCTAAACGCATATATCCAGTTATTGAATTTACATGACTAACAACACTTGTAATATTATTTATCCATAGGATAAGAATAATATTTATTCTTAATGTTAAATAATAAACTGAGAATAATATTAATCCATAATATTAAATTCAATTATATTTAATGAGATTATGGATATACATAATGTGTCACTTTGTAGGTTAACATACCTAACATCAAAGATTAATATCTATAAACATGTCCAAGCATCTATAATTATATAAGATAATATCACAATGAAAATAACAATTAAATGAAATCTACTATTTAATTCAATCCATTTATCCACCAATATCTCATCAAATAAGGATCTTACTTGTGTCTTCACCCTATATGATTGGGTTTTTATTTTTTCGACATTAAAAATGAAGTCATCGATGATCTACCATGGTCATGGATTTAATAATATATATCCATTTTAATCTTTGGTCTAAAGATATATTCTATCATTAACTCAGATAGGAAAAATCCTTTTTGAATTTTTCATTTAATGTCATTTCACTTATAACGCACCCAATATATGCTACCTATTTGTGAGAATATGTCATTAAAGATAACATCTGTACATAAAATCATGTAATTAGTGGTATAAATTATTAAAAATATCAACTCTAAGGCACAATAAATATATTAACAAATAAGAGTATCCAATGTCACTTAAACATGTGGAATTCCTATCGATAGGTCTATCTCCATTACTTACTATTATAGACATTACCGAGTGAGAACATAATGAGAATAAGTATCAATTTATGATGAGCCTTCAACATATGTCATCTACATCATTATTCATATGTTTAAGATTATTATAATTAATTATCTAGGTTCACATTAAAACAAGGAACTAGTACAACATTTTTATGTGACAAATACTGACTGAATGGCCCAAAGGCCTAAATTTTAATTGATTTTAGATAGGCTCCCTTTTAAGGGTAAAGGGAAAAAACCAGGACTTAAAGGACATAAGGACATTAACATAACTCAAAAAACATGAGGGATACAACTGAGCATAGTACTATGTAGAATTACCCCCTCCTAACATCAATGTCGATAAAGAAAGCCTCCACTAGAGCATGGCTACTCAGCAAGCTGTCCTGTGAAAAAATGAATGAGTCCGGTACCGATGGAAGTGCCATAACCTCTCAATAATCCATATCCGAAGATCCATGCACTGAGAAAGTGACCATCTCTATCCTCATCTAGAGAAATTCCATGTATACTATCTAGGTAGCCCAACATTCAACAATCATGAGACTATGAAACCACCACCAGAGACTTTTCATAGCCACATACTAGTTCATCCTTCACTTACAGCCTCACTTTTACTATATCAATCATCATCCAAAAAAGAACCCAATCCTGGTGTCTTCATTTTTTATATAATAGAACCACCTTAGAATTCAAAAGTTGGAGAGTTTAAGGTTTCATCATGATCAACAACTCAATGATCGATCCAAACCATAACATTCCTTTAGTATCACCACATAAAGAGATTGAAACAAGGGATCTATAACAATTAAAATGGATGCCTGGTAGATCCAAGGAGTTTCCCATTCTCAACAAATAGACCGTATCGTCTTGATACATCTCCAGTGTTGTATCTCCTGACATGAATACACCCTTGTTGATAGAAACTCAAACACTGAATCCAAAGAAACCCCACCTCCATCCACGATACCTCCACCAATATCCTAGCCTCGGAACCTGAAGAGGAAGGCATACCCAGAATCGCGAAGTCAAACCACCACCACTTAGTACTGGATGGCCAAATGTCACACTGAGGTAGCATCAACGAAGAAGATATCTGGGATGATCTAACCAAGAAACGCTGCTCTGGGCATGGATCCAATTATAACTGAACCACAAAAACACCTTTACTAGAGTCCAAGTCTTGTGAACCAAAGAAGCAGAAGAAAATATCGATGGAGACAAGGAACAATGATGAAGTGTTTCTGCAAACCCCTTCTGATCTTACAACATCCAAATCCAAAACAAATCACAGGGGTTGAAAAGAATGTTGAATGTTCCAGAACTACAAAAAATGGAAAACAAGAGCATAGGGAAGGGGGATGTGACGTCAAGATTCCAGGACAAAGCTGCAGACAGGAGGCCTCCCCCCTCCGGATCAACACCGAGTGAAAACCTTATATTGTAAAGGGATTGAGAGAGCCGTTGCTACGATGTGACAAATACTTTAAAGAAATTTTCACATTAATGAAAAGAAAAATTAAAAAAATATGATAATATATTTATTAATATTCTAGTTATTTAAAGTATATATAAATTTGGTTCTATGGGACAAACTCCATTAATTCAAAAGTAGACAATCCTATTCAATTTTTTTGGAGAAGTGGAGGCCTGGATGATTATGAGAATTTGTAGGGGGAGAGGAAGGAAATTGATATGGTAATTTAAATATAAAAATATGTACTTTTTTAATTGGTGTTCTATAGACATTATTGAACATTTAAAGGCTAAATATCATAGAGGAAATTGTGGGAATATCATGGTTTGTTTCCTACTTATTTAATGTTTTAAAAAATTATCTTTAAAAATATGGAATTTTAATTAAAGACCAATAAATAAATATATGATCACATTACCGGGATTGAGTGATTTTTATATATTAAAATTGTTGAAATTTTATTCACATGATTTTATTAATAAAATATAGGATATGAACAAAAGTGAAAGGTGTTGAAAACAGAAGAAACTGATACTACATATTGAATAAAGAGATATGTGATCATAAATACTATTTAATATATTATGTATCAAATAATAAGAATAAAATTAGAAGGTGTTAAATGAGGTACTACTACTAAATATCTATTATATTTAAATAAAGATATGTAGAAAGAATATGAATAATAAGTTGTTTATTGATCAAGGAAAATTTAGTTTATTTTATATTCATGATCCATGTGTCAAGGATATTTAAGAGTGATTAGGAATAAGAAAACATGAATAAACCTTTTGTGTACATGTTTTGATCATTCTATGATTGAGTTGAGAAGAATAAATATGACGTACGTGCTACAATAAAATAATATTGATTTGTAATTGATGACATATTCTTAGGGTAGAAGATATTTCGTTATTTATGTTGTGATATACTGAATCATATTTAAGATCATATTAAATAAGGGTATTTAAATATAATAATGAATTATTTCATTTTATATTTTAGATAATTTATTTGAGATTAGTATCTTCTTTAATAAACAATGCTAAACAAAAATAAACCATAATACATTAATAAGATAAAACTATTAAGTATGGATGTTATAGAATGTCCATTGAATTTATGGGTATAAATAAAATTTATAAAATTATGAAATTTATGTAGAAAGAAGAATAAATGATATCAAGAAGTAGGATTATTCCTTATGAAGCACATTTTTCTAAGCTTGGTAACGAGGTTGCATCACTAAGGTTTCCTCTAGACCAAGACGAAGATAAACTTCAATAAGTAAAGCTTATGTGAAATACTATATGGGAGAAGTTAAAGCTTTTGGAAATCACTATGATGGCCATTCTATCTAAACCACCACCTGTGATATCCACCATTGACCATCTTAGCCTTATATCTTATATTGAGGTCTTAAGGGGCTTTTTTGTAGAAGTTAGGATGATATAAACCAGAAATTAGTAAGTTAATATATGTTATATGTATTTTATAAATTTTAAAATTATTTAATTAATTGAAATGTATTAAATAATTAATAGGAAATCATTAACAAATTTTATAAATTAGGAACGAAATAATTTTATTTTTAAAAGATCTATATTTTGAAGAATTTTATTTTTTATATAATATGTATTTTTATCTTAATAATCTAAAATTTAATAGTGAATATAATTAAATCAGTTTATAATATATATATTTAAGAAGATGATAATACAATTTTATGAAACCATTAATAATTTTCTAAAAGGTTAAAAAACTAATCATTTTAGAAAATTAATATTTTCCAATTTAATAAGAATATTATTGAAAAATTATATTTCTAATATTTAGAATATTGATTTCTTAAAATAATTTCACATTTTTAATCAAATTTTCAAAACTTACCTAGGGTTATATTTCGGTAGTTTTCTAAAAAAATTATTTTTTAGTGAATATTAAAAATATCGTATAAGTATAGAGTTTTTAATAGCATATATAAATTATTTATTGAAGTTTCTAGAAGTTATATGACTATTTTATTGACCCATTACTATAAAGTCACAATCTGGGGAAACAATTTGAAAATATAATATTTTATTCAAAAACACCCCTCTCCTCTCTTATAAATAAGACCCTTCACAACCCCATTTCTCAACTCATTAAAACGTCCCATACCCACGCTCTTGGATCTGATTCTAAAAACATATTCATCATACAATAGATTTGATACCAACAAATGCGACCCAATTTTAACCATCCTTAAAAACAATGTAAACAAATTATTCAGTCTCTTACTTACCCATGACCTTTTAGGTTTAGAGTTTTAGATAATTATGAAGATCCTTTAACTAAAAAAATCCATGTTTTTCTCATTAAATTGAAAATTTTCCGATTAAAAAAAATTATTTTTATCTTATATAATGTATTTATCATCTCCCACAAAATTCCCCACACATGATACCTTATATACATATCTTAGTTAATATCATTCTTCATAACATGGGGAAATGGAAGCATAAAAAATTGAGATCAAACAGTCAATAAGGGTAAACATAAGAATTTTCAATCAAATATTCTTATTGATTATAAGTTGAGCATAAGGGTATGAGAAGAAATCAAGGTACATGGTCATAGAATATACAAATAATACCCTAAAAGAACAAATTCATAAATCATAAGTCATGGAATAAGGATTAATAATTAAATAAGAAATTATTCAAGTGATTCAATAATCATAATCCATTAAATAAACACATTTTCATAAGAGTGTGGAATAAGCATAATCATAAGAAATCATAACATAATGAAGTAAGCATCATAACCTGTTTCCCATATCCGAGTATAACAAGCATCCCCACTTGATTACCATATTGGATAGTACATCAATAGTCATTTAAAATAATTATATAATGAAATATATAACCTTAAATAATTAATTGGTAGGTGTTATAATACCCCTCCTATCAATATCCATACACATGAGTGCCAAAATAATATAAAAACAACCATAATTTTATCATAGCTTAGTTAACTCTTGGAATGATATGGGTTTCATTGAAAAATTATTTAAACATCACCATAATCCATCTAGATAAAGAAATTGTATGGTGATGTATTTCTAATGACGCATAATAATCATTAAAGGGCATTGACATAATTGGGAAAAAACTTTTCAATGGAATTAAAAGTATTCTTTGAAAAATAATAATAAATATAATTTTCTTTTGATAACTTTTAAAAACTAAAAATTCATAGAATAATGGGAATATATATTTTTTTAAAAATCTATAAACTTTTAAAGGAAGACCACTGATAAAGAAACTACATAGTTTCATGAAATGTAAATAAAGTGGTAAACATAAAAATATATGCTTTTAACACCGTTATAGAGAATGTCAAAAATGACCCTTGGGGAAAATTTAAAAAGATTACTCTTGAAACATTTGTAATAAAAGAAAAAAACATTTAAAAGGATCGTAAATAAAATTTAATGTATATAGAATAATTTTTTTAAATTTATATGATGAACATAAATATATAATAGAATGAGTTGGGAATAGACATTATAAAATTTAATATATTGATTTTAAATAATACTGATTATAGATTTTAAAGTCAAAAATAATAAAAATACTGACCCTAGTAGACCAAATTTGATGGTTAAATTTTTACATTGACACTAAATAGATGCAATAATATTATGAAGGATGGATTTGTTTAGTAGTCTTAAAAAATTATATACATGCTTGAATATCACATTACATTTGAAAACATAAAACATAAAATATTATTTTATTTGTGAAAATTATTATTCACTCAACCATATACTTAAAAAATCAATAATAGTATGATTACTGAAATCCTAGGGAAAGGAACAAAAATAAATGATTGAGCTCAGATGGTCAGTAAGGTAATGCATACAATAGAAGCTGTCATAAAATAAATTAGGCATGAATAATATAGAAGAAATAAATTATCATAAAATAATTCAATATAAATAATCAAATAAACTTCAAACTTATCCATGTATATTAATAAATTGTTTCATTATTATAGAATTCATAATGTCACACATCTTAAATATACCTTCGATGCCTCACACCAAGAAATCATATATAAATAGGTAAGTCAAATGCCAAATAAACAACCTATTTTATCTGATGATACCTATCGATACATCTACAGGATATGTAATTGTGATCCCTAGAAATCACATAATGATTCCAATGCATTCATTTTATTATTAAATAATAAAACTTAATCAATATTCGTCTATATGTTTTGAAATAACAACAATACAAAATGTCAATACTCACCCCGTTCGAAATGATTGGAAGCCATCCAATGAAATATGGTGGTTGATATAATTACATTATATCCCTAGTAAATAATAATATTCATCAAAGGATATTGACATAGAAGAAAATACATTTAAAATATTATTAGAAAATTTCAATAGTAAAATATAATTTTTATTTTGAAATCACTTATTTAAAATATTAATATTCCAAAAATATTAAGGGAAAAAAATTTCTTTGAAAAGAACCATGGAAACATGTAAAATAAGATTTGAATAAAATAGTATTCATGATGGTGGGAAAATTTATTCTTGTCGTATACATTAAAAAAATAATTTACTTCACACCATTGGTAAAAAGTACCTCATTCAGAAAAAGAAAACAAGATTACTTTTAAATAATTTCCTAGAATGTAAAACATGGATAAAAATATCTTTATTAAATCATTTTAGAATATTAAAAACATTCTATAAAAAATATTAAATAAAATATATACATCGAAGAAAAATATTCCTAACTGAATATAAAAAATTGTTGGTTTTCCTTCAAAAAATTATTCCAGTCTCTTGAATAATTAATGAGAGGAAAATTAATGGAAAATATATATTATCTAGAGATAAATACAGGATAAGATTATATATGGGGTTTATTGAAGTTTCCCAATCAAGATCCAAGTATCCCAAAGAGGGGGATGGGGTGAATTAGTGACATCTTTTTCTTTTATGTTTACTTATTTTTGAAACAAACTTCACCTCATGTTGAAGAGTTCTTTCTCTACCGAACATAAAAAGACACACATCCACAAGAACATAATATTGAAAAGGTTTACTACCCAACAAGAGTATCTACATCAATGTTATGGTTTGGAAACAATAAAGTACCACACAATCCTGTAAAAAACAATCCTTTTATATAGAATAAAATTAGTAGTACATCCCCTTACACTCATGTAGAACTTAGAAAACAATCCGCAATCGCGTGTGCACCCTATTTGAACAAATAGGGAAGTACTAATTTTCTATGCTTCTTAATGAACTTTTACAAATCTGATCTCTCAAAAAACTTCTTCTCGTTCCTACCTAGAATCTGATATGAAATTTCAGGACATTTTAATGATACTTATTCTGGTACCCCTGTCTAATATTGATGTGCTTAGAAAGAACATCCCACTAAAATTTTGGTACACAATTCTGCAACTCATAGAGGTCCTTCATAGATCTCCTTCGTGAAGATCCCAACATTTACAAAGCACACCAGTTTTCAAATCTCATATGTACACAGAGCTGATATTGACCTTTGAGAAGTACACTTCTTTCACCAAGCACAACAGTCTACCGCGAAGCTATTTCCTTTCACAGAGCGTACTATTTTCACAGAGCTCACTGCCCTTGTGAACCTTCTTCACGATTCGAGAGTTCTACGATTTTATTAGAGTCTATATTCTATTATCAAGGGGGTAGGATCCAATATATTGGTGTTTCCCACTAACTCCAAAACCTTCATTGCCTTATATATGCCACATAATCCAATTTTGTAGAGCTCTGAAATTTTAGCAAAAATTATCTCTTTTTCACTAAGCTCTATGGAAATTTTCCCATATCACAAAGATCATCGTAATTATAGAGAGTTCCATCAAAACCTTTACACTGTTGCAATGAACAACTCACAATTCTCTTCACTGCTGTAATTATCACTTGAAAATATCTTCACCTATTCCATTTGTGAATCTTGTTATAGTAATAGAGAACAACATCAACATTGTTCAAGCCTTTTAAAAATCTAATTAATGAATCCCATCTTAGCGAAATTCATTCCTTTTTCATATTTCGATGAGATCTTTAAGGAAATCAACTTTTTACAATTCTCACCAAAATCCATATTTTGGACCCCAAAAATTTAGCAAAAATTGGAAACCTATGCCGCCTTAGACACCATCTTCTACAAAACAAACCATAATTATTGAAAAAAACATTTCTCCCCCTTTACTTTATAAATATTAAATCATAGGTTCGCCAAAATACTTATGATATTTTTAAAATATAGAAGATAAAATCATCGACAAATTTACCATGGAAAGTATTATAACTTCCCTATCTTCCCTCATCCACTTATACAAAGTGAAGTGATTTTATTTATTCTCAAATTTCCTTGACAACAAAAGAAAATTCCTAAAAAAGTTACTATTTATTATCAACTCTTTCATAAAAATATCCCCATTTGGTTTTTTTCAACCAAGATTCATAAAACACTAAAATTTTAAACCACAAGAAATGGATTACATATCAACAATTATAAGCCTACGTGAGATAATTAATTATACTAAATGAGAATTATTGATAGCCCACACCATTCTAACCAAATATAGTGCCTATGAAATTAATTTCATAATCATTCCTTCTTCAGATTTCTCTACTTTTTCAAATTTCTTGGAAAACAAAAATTTTGTTTCCTACAACCACTCCAACAAATAGTTAGAAAATTTCACTCACTTACATGTTGGATTCACTGCTTACCCACAACATCTGCTTTATGCATGAATCCATAAGGATAGATTTATGAAAATATTCTCCCCCTTGACAACACTATCCCAAGGTAAGAGGAGAGAGGGGACAAAGACACATACCTCAACCTTGATGATAAGAAGGATGAAATCCCATGTTCTACCTCATTTTAGAAAATAGTTCCTCTCATAAAGGTTTTGAGAAAATTCCAGTAAAGTATTCTGATTTAAGAACATACTCTAGCTTTAACTCATTGTTCTCCACATGATATTTGATGAAGTGTTACTTGATATCAATATGATTTGAAAGATAATTTCGTACCAAATTCCATGTAATATTGATTGCGCTTTGATTATCACAACCCAAGAGAAAGGGTAACTTTACTTTAATAAGTAGATCTTCCAACTAAGTCTTCATCCTCATAAATTAGGTAGCATCTTTAGTTGAAACAACATACTCTACTTCAGCTATACTAAGAGTCACTATGTTTATTTTTATTGAAACAATCACAACTTTTCCCCAGATAGAAAAATCCATTGGATGTGGATCTTTTATCATAAATGTTTCCTACCCAATCAACATCTAAATACCTGAACAAATCAATATTTTTGGTACCATCATACCAGATTCCAAATTTTTTTATGCCTTTGATATATTTTAGAATTATTTTTCTAGAAATCAAATGTGATTCTTTAGGAGAAATCTGAAATATTTCACATAAGGTAACAAAATAGACAATGTCGGATCTTGAGGTAGTAAAATATAACAAACTTCTGATCATAGTTTGAAACATTTTTCAATCTACTTCCTTACCTTATATATATTTAGACAACTTGGTTCCCACTGAAATTGGTGTGGAAACGGATTTATAATTTTTCATACCAAAGTTTTTCAAACGTTACTTTGCATAATTTTATTGAGAATGAAAAATGTGGTTCTTCTTCTATATTATTTTCAATCCATGAAAACATATCATTTCTACCAGCATGGAAATCTCAAACAACTTCTTCATAACCTCAAAAAATTGTTCATGAGATCTTTCATCTTTCTAATAAAATATAATGTCATCAACATAAAAAATAATGATCATAGAGAACTCCTAACATTATTTGATGTAAAGATCGTTGTCAACTCTATCTTTCCTGAAATTCATCTACCTCACAAAAGTATCCAATTTTGAATACCATTCCCTCAATGCTTGTTTTAGTCTGTAAAAAATCATTCTTTAACTTACACACATAACTTTCATATTTCCCAAAAACAAAGGCACATGGTTGTTCAATGTCGACTTCTTCATCAAGATCACCTTTCAGGATTGTGGATTTAACATCCATTTGAAGGATATTGTGACCTCACAGTGCATCAATAGAAAGAAAGATTCTAATTGTTTCGAACCTTTCAATTAGATAAAAGGTTTCATCAAAATCAATACATTTAATATGTGAGTAAACTTTTCACACTAATCTTGCCTTGTTCCTTATCAGTTAACCTTCTTCATTCAACTTGTTCCAGAAAACCCTCTTTGTACCAATAACATTTTTGTTATTTGGCTTGGGAACAAGTTCCCAAGTACCAATATTTTCAATATAATCATGCTCTTAATTCATATACTGAACCCATTCTGGATGCTCAAAAGATTAATTCACATCATTAGGATCTACTTTTGAATATAAAGAAGTATGTGTAACAACATTCACAATTCTTTTGGTTTGAAACCTTTAATGTTGATCTCCAATAATTTTCTGAGCCTCTAATTTTTTCCTCAACCTGGGATGAGCAATTTTAATTTCATCCTCATCACTCAAAATTGATGATTATGATTCATCTTTTAGAGTAGGATTACCTCTTTCAATATCATTATCATAATTGTTAACAAAACATTCCTTATTCTTATCAACTTACACATCATCATAAGACTGCTTTACTTTCTCAAAATTTGTATTAACATTGACAACAGAAGAATACAACATTATTCATATTTATTTATTGAAGCATCTATATCCTCTCCCATATATAGCATATCCAAAAACAATTCCATCATCTCTTCTTTGCTAAAACTATCCAAGGATTCCACCTTTCTTCTTTATAATGCATGGACTCCCAAAAACTCCTAAGTGTTTCAGACTTGGAGTTTTCCATAAAATTTTTTTGTAAGAAGTCATATATGAATTTGGAATGTTGAAACATTGGTTCTAAATATATATAGCAGTGCATATGGATTTCCTCCAATAATAATGTGAAAGACTATATTCAGGTAACATAGTTCTCTCTATTTCCACCATACTTCTATTATTTCTTTTAGAAACCACATTTTTTTAGGTGTGTATGGTGAAATGAACTCATGCTGAATTCCATGATTCTCAAGGTAACTTTCAAAATCATCATTCTTATACTCTCCACCATTCTCAGTTCTCAACTACTTCATTGAATACTTATATTCATTCTCCACTTTCCTCTGGAAACTCTTAAACATTTTTAGAGAATCTGAATTATATCCCATGTAAATAACACACATAATGCGATCATATTCATCAATTAAAGTGATGAAGTAATTATGATTATTTGTTTATTTATTTCTCATTGGCCCAAAGATGTCAGAATGAATAAGTTCCACAGGGAATTTTGAAGAGATGTCAACTCTCTTATGCACATAATTTGTAATCTTCCCTTTCGAAAAAGTAGTGCAACACCAATCTCTTCTTATTTATATATTAGGAATATCTCAGACACTATTTCACATCTATAAATTATTCATGTTTCATTGAAAAATATGTCCTAGCCTTTTATACCCCAAATTATTTTCATCCACCATACCCATGTAACAAGAGTTTTTTATTTCTCCAACTTGGAATAAGTTCCCTTTAGAATGTTGGCCTCTTATGACTAAATTTCCATAAACTTCAATTTTCACAAAAACCCATCATTCTTGAAGATAACTTTGTCACCCTCATCACAACATTGTGAAATACTTGGAAAATTGTGTTCCAACCCATCCATATATAATGTTTTCCAGGATTTCATATTTTCATTCCTGATAATGGGTGATCCAACACCTTTAATCCTCATAGATTAATTATTTATAAATTTCACCATTCATTCTTTGAAGTATTTCACAATATTCAATATATTTATGTCTCTTATCATATAATAAGAACACCCACTATCAAAAATCCATGGATGTTCTCCTTTTATAGCTTTCAAAGAAGTTTCAACAATAAGATCTTTCTGTTCTTCATTGTCATTCTCCACCTCCAGATTCTTAGTTTTGTTAAGAACATTTTTTTTGTGTGGGAAAAAACAAGAAATACCATAGAAAGATGTCCAGGATGTTCAAATATTTCACAAATAGTTTCCATTGGTTGGATCCTATTCTAAAATTTCACACCAACCTTCTCAATTTTCTTCTAAACTTCCTTCTCATACTTATTCTTTTGATAGGATTGAATCCACATATAATCTTGTCTTACATAACTTTTAAAATAGTAGTAATGTTGGTGGTTGAACTCAAAAATATTTATCTTGTGTCTTAATCCCCCACATTACCAGTAGTAACCATAGAATAAATATTTCCCTCTGAAACTTCTTTACTGATTGAAGTTGTGAACATGATTCCAATAACCTTTTTAACAGAACTCTACTGACCATCAATCTTCATATTTTCAATTGTAACTTTCTTCTTCTGATAAAATTTCTATTTAGACTTCTTAGAACCAAAACAAAATTATATTTTTTTAGACTCATAATTTTTAGATACTTTTTATTTTTCATCATTGATAACTTTGGCCACATACATCACCTTTCTAGCTTTATTATTATCAGAACCAGTTCTATATTTCTTCACAACCATTGAAGGTGAATTTGGTTGATCCTTAATTAGTTCATTCATACTATAACTTTCACCAGTTTCAGAGATAAAGTTTTTGAATCTTATTTTACTTTTAGCTTCATAAAGTTTTAGTTGGACATGTTCAAAATATTCTTCTTTTGCATTTAGATTTACTTATAGATGTTAATTATGATTATTTTCACCCTATAGATAATTATTCAGATCATAAATCTATTTTACCAACTTTATTTTTTCATTAGGAAAAAATTATTCATTGTTTGATGAGGTATTTTCATTTATCAACTTCATGTTTTCCTTATCAAGCCTTCTAATCTTTCTCAAACATTCTTTAAACTCTTCTTTTAGATGATATTCAAGTTGGGTTTCTTCTCCTTCAGAACTACTGCTCCCAAAATATTCATTATTCACTGATTCAATAAATGTATTCTCTCTAGATTTCTCAACAAAAGATTTTTCATACTCAGCTACTTTATCCTCTTCTTCATCATCTTTAGATAAAAATCTCCTCCCCTTTGATTTTAAGAACTTTTTATCCTTCCCAATGGAAGAATATTTATCTTTATCACCTTGTTTCTTCCATGACCATCTTATCCTTCTGTAATCTTCATGAATATATTCTTATTTATTTCTTTGAGTATAGTTAGCCACAAAATTACTAACATATCTACATTCAATACATTTCAAGGGAAGTTTCCACTTGTATTTCCCCATACCACTTTTTCACATTCAAAAAAAAGATAAAATTTCATCAAAATTTTGACAAACATTAACTTTAGAATCAGATTCACCAGATTTATATTTAATAATAATGTTCATATAAATATCTTTATTTTCATTCTATATCAACTTTTATTCTCTTCATAGTATTCTACCTTCTAATTTCATTAGTGATGTGAGTGCTATGAAAATCATCTAGAGATAATGTTTCAGTGTCTCTGTCTTCTGATGAAGAAACTTTAGCATCAAACTTATCGAGAAGAATTCTCAATATCTTTTTAACTACTATAGAATCCTCCAAATTTTCCACAAGACATATGATTATAGTTAAAATGTCATTTACCACGGTAAAGAGGTCCCCAACAGATTCAAACTCACCCATTTTCAAGTCTTCATACTTCGGCCTATAGATTTGTAGTTTTTCCTTCTTCACTTTTTTATTTCCTTTATAGATGTTATTAAAATTATCCCAAATTACTTTAACTTTAGGGACACCTTTCACTCTTAAAAAGTCATTCTTGGAAGGATATGAGAGTAATACATTTTTATCCCTTCCATAATTCTAAATATTCTTTTTGTCAACTGGTGTAAGAGGAACCTTTTCTTGAATAGCAGTAAATCCATCTGTTATAGAATTAGAAACTTAAAAACCAAGGGACATAATATGAGTCATAATTATATCTCCCTACACATGATAATTCTTCCCATTAAATATCATAATCCACTTACTTTTCATGAAATTATGATTTTTTGTCACAACTTCTCTTAAAAATTTCATCAAATAACAAACGAATGAAATCTAGCATTGATTCCAATTGAAGTTTCCCAATCAAGATCCATGTATCACTGAGAGGTGGAGGGAGTGAATCACTAATATATTTTTATTTTATGTTTCCTTGTTTTTCAAACAACATTCACCTATTTTTAAAGATTTATTTTCCTAATGAACATAAAAAAACATGAATCCACAGGAACCTAAGATTTATAATGTTCACTACTCAACAAGAGTATCTACATCCCTGGTATGGTATAGAAACAATACAGTACCATAAAATCCACTTGAAAACAAACCTTTTATGTGGAATATAATGAGTAGGATATACCCTTATACTCATGTAGCACTTAGAAAACAATCCACAAGAATGTGTGTACCCTATTTACAAGAATTAGGTAGTATAAAGTTCCTGTTCTTCTTAATGATTTTTTAAAAATATGATCTCTCAAAACAATTATTCTCTTTTCTACCCAGAAGATGATATGAACTTACAGGACATCATAATGATACTTATTCTAAAACCACAGTCTAATCTTGATATACTTAGAAAGCACTTCCCACTTAAATTTGGGTACACAATTCAATAACTCACAGAGATCCTTCATGAAGCTCCAAACCTTCAGAAAGTACACTAGTTCATAGAGGTCACTACTTTTCACAACTCACTATTTCGCTGAGTTGAAGTTGACATTTTTGAAGTACACTTCTTTTTTAAAACTAAATGGCCCACCATGAAGCTACTTCCATTCGTAGGGCTTACTGCCTTTACAGAGATCACTACCTTGGTGATCCTTCTTCATGATTCGAGAGTTCTAGGATTTTTTTGAGTCTTACTAATCTTTTCAAGGGGGTTGGGGGAATATTTATAAGATTTTCCCACCGACTCTAGAACCTTCCCCACCTTTTTAGTTCCATGTAAGACCATTTTTCAGAGCTCTGAAATTTCAGCTAAAATTATCTCTTTTTTGTGAAGCTCCATGGAAATTTCCCATATCACAAAGCTTTTCATAATCGTAGAGCATTCCATCAAAAAAACTATGATGACACAATAATCCACTAAAAATTCTCTTCACAACCACAATTCTCACTTATAATTCACTTCACCTATGCCACTCTAAAATCTTGTCATAGTTGTAGAGAACACTATCAATATTCTTCATGTCTTTGCGAAATCTACTTCATGAAGCCCATCGTTAAAAAAATTCATGCCTTTTAAATATTTTGATGAGATATCAAGGAAATAAACTTTTCATAATGCTCACCAAACTACAAATTTGGGACCCCAAAAATTTGGTAAACACTAGAAAACTACACCACCTTAGACACCTAGTTTTGCAAAACCAACAATTCCAATTGACAACAACTTTTCTCCCTCTTTCCATTATAAATATTACACAACAAGTTCTCCAAATTACTAATGATATTTTTGAAATACAAACTAGTAAATCATCAATATATTTACCATGAAAATTATTTCAACTTACTTGTCTTCCCTCATCCACTTATATAAAGTGAAGTGATTTACTTTATTCTCATACTTCCTTGAAAACAAAAGAAAATTCCTAAAAAAGATACTATTAGTTATCAAATTTTTCTTAAAATGTATAATAGAATGATCATATAGCCCCCCCCAAATGAAAAATTAAATATAAAAAATCCTAAATAAGGATGATATTGTGAAATAAACTCTTTCCTCAGGTCTGAATTACTTTATAAGTGATATTATCATCTTGGATAATAAATATAAAATTATTATAATTAAAAATAAAAAAATTAATTACTTATGATATCATATATGATCTAATTATAATATTTTAACTCCTCTGTATTAAAATCATCATTTTTAAGTGTAAACTGTTTTATTTTTCATGTATGTTTCAGTTTAATAGTTTTAGTCCTTCCATCTTGATCATAGTTCCATCATCTAAAAAATAGTAATAAGTATATAAAAATAATATATATTAATTAT
This sequence comes from Viscum album, assembly GCA_963277665.1. NCBI lineage: Eukaryota > Viridiplantae > Streptophyta > Magnoliopsida > Santalales > Viscaceae > Viscum > Viscum album. The sequence goes on from OY728166.1 coordinate 776,029,119, forward strand.
ATACAAATTTATGATCATAGATGAAAGGAGGAACTTAAAAATCACATCGCCTCATAGAGTTGGTAGTCAACACGTACACATGAGCGATGTTATCATTTTTAATTAGTGGATGGGTAAGAAGGAATATTATATATTATATTTAAAGAAACATATTTATGTCATAAATATAATATTTTTCATTAGTTTAATATTTATAACCATCTATGTAAATTGGTGATGAAAAATGAATTACACCACTACTTGTAGATGTTAGGTCATTCATACATATGAGTGATAGACCCATTGGGTGTTGTTAATTTACAACAGGTCTATTTGAAACAAAAATTTATAAAACTAAAACTATGATAGTTAATTAATTAAAATGAATATAGAATTATATTGATATCGATCCACAAATATGATGAAATTAGTTTGATTAGGTTTCTAAAATACTTGATTTTATTAATTTTAATAAAGAGATGAGAAAATATGGGGTTTGATTGATTTTGATAAAGAAAAAGACAAAATCAAAGGAGTTTGGTTGGTTTTGAATAAGATTTGAAAAGTGTGATAGGGTTTTATAATTATACAGTTTGGGAATAATTGGATTTTAGAAAATAGTTTGGTTAATTCATGTTCGATGTCTATGTCAAGTTGAGGAAGAGACCATGGTCATGGTATCCCCTCCTTGACACAATAATCTCCTATTTCTTGTGGTTTAGTAATTTAGAGTTTCACAAAATCAAGTTTGTCCCAAAACTATATTGAAACCCAATTGCCCATAAATTTGACAATGGTCATGCATCCATTAGGGTTGTTAGTTTTTAAATTCTATTATTATTTTTTATTAAACTATCATCAGTCATGATAAAAGTAAAATAAAGGGATTGGGAATTAATTGAAAAAAATTTATCAAACAAAATACACGAATAACGATAATGGAATCAATCCAAAGGAACCTTCCCCATTTTATTACATAACCCTAAAACAGGGTGGGTTTTCCCCTTATCCTAGTGATGAGAGGATTGGAGGGTAGGATAAAAGAAAAATAAAGCATAATGAAATCAGAGATGAAACTAGGGAGGTCCCAACGTAATGAAACTTTTCACTCCCAAATTTGGTATCTGGGATCTACTTCATAGTCGAAGGATGGTCCTCAATTTATAAAAACTAGATTGGGTTGGGTATTAATTATTTACATAAATTATCGGTAAAAATGTTGTCATGGGAGGGTCCCATGTCTTAAATATTGTCAAAAATTAAAGATACGTCAAATCTGGAGGGTTAAATCCCATCCGAAGATTTTATATGACGTGTAATGTTTACAAGACATGTATATATTTATGTTCATTTTACCCACTTCACTATGTGTATATATTTCACTAATTTCACTGATACATGACGTGTAATGATTAAAAGAAGTTTATTGTCATCTTTCTGCTCCAGATTATTTGTTTTTCCTCAGTTCTTTAGTTATCTATCTTGGAAGTGTTATATCACCATCATCAAAAATCCGATGTCGGGATGCTTTTCTTCACATGCAGTGTAAAGTTTCTTTTTTGTTCCCTTTTCAATTATATGTTTTATTATACCATAAAGCACAAATTTAATTAAACCGTTCACAAATTTTCAATAATAATCATATAAATATATAATCCAATATATTAAAATACCTTAGAATACATGCATGAAAAATAGATATCAACGAGTGAGGTTTTTATTTTACATATGACAGAAAATATATAAATATGGCTAGTGACACAAGAATAATAAAATTTAGTTATATTTTAGATACTTATATTATTATATGAGCATGGTTATATAATATTTTGAAGAGTTATAAGAGTAAATAAAATGAAAATACTAGGTTAAAAGTTATACCTCTTCTTTAGAAAACCACATTGGGCTTACAACTTAAGCCTTCTAGGTTGTCCATTTGATGAGGAAATAAAATCTATTTAATGGAGAGGAATGATGATAAGTTATTTTTGTTTGCCTTGGTTGAGATAATTGGATGAAGGGGTGTGAAGAAAAGATGTAGTTTTCCCTTTTATATGTTGAGGGAATAACACACTTAGAAATATATAAAATATAATATAAAGTCATTTTCTTGTGAAATTTGATCCAAATTGTCATATATTTGAAGTTCATATGCATAATATAAATATAACACTAATTAATGAGTTTTAATAAAGTGTTTTGTGTTATCTTATAGCCTTATCCTTTTATTTTTAACTCTTTAAGCCCATTTTACCCTTAACTGAGATGATAAATATTTACCATGGTTACAATTCATTATAAATAAATATTAATTTGAAATTATTACATAATATTAATTTTCATGATTCCAAATATGGAAAAAATTTCATATTATTCAACTCCTATAAGTGCTATCAATGACTTTTAATATAATTTCAGAAAATGAAACAAAAAACCATTTTTAGAAAAATTTTTGTTTTGGGCATAAAATTAATTTTATAGAGAAATAAAGTAAAATGATGATAAAAAATGTAATTAATTATATTATTTTAATTAAAATTATACTAATTTTTATACAAAACAAAACAAAAACTAAATTTTAACTTGTAAATACTTTATTAAAATAAAAAACTAAAAACATTTTTTATTTGAACAACAACAATATTTAGATTTCCAAAATGTTACGAATATATCTCCAAGTTATAAATTATATTTTTATATAAATTATATTTTTATATAAATTATATTACTTATTTAATATATATTTGGTCTATAAATATGTTTTTATATACTCTCAATTTGTTATTATATCATTATATTGTCACAAAAATTACAGTTCCATAAAATCAGTATTTCTCACAATTCACCTAAAAATCAACTAACTCTGAAAAAACTCTAAATTTTATCCTAGGATATTACTGACATAATGAATTATATTATGAAATTAATTTCATATAATTTCATTCATAAAAATTTATAATTTTGGTTTTAATCGTATTCTTGAATAAAGTTATGTGCATTGTGCTTTTGTTTCTCTAGAAAGAAATGCTTATATATTTAAATCTTAGGTGTTACAAAAACCCCTTGAAAGAAATAACATGAAATGATAATTATAATTCCATTAGTATAAATTTATTAATTATATAATATTTTAATTAGGAATTTTATACACTATATAAATGAATACAGTTCCATAATTTGAAACATGTCTCAAAGACAGAAATTTAAGATGAAAGACCCTCACAACTTTAATAAATTCTATATAAAAAACTTATGAAATAGGAAACATGAAAAAGAATTTAAAATACCATGAATAAAGAGAGAATAATCATATATAATATCAAATGTAAAATTTATACACCTTAAAAATTAATATAGGTGTATAATACAAAATATGTCTGTAAGAATAAAAAATGAGGCTTAGAACCCTTATAAAGATCATAACATTTGAGATAGGAATCAATCAAAGAAATGGTTATGTGAAAACATTTAAATTCACATATAAAAGTTTAAATAAAACATAAAACAATTAGAGGTCATAACATGCATAATCTTGGGATAACATTTTCATTGAAGAAGTGATATCATCTAATTAAAGGAAATAGATATATAAATCCCCTTACCTCAGATTTCCACTTAGTCGGGCATGCTCTAAATTCCCTAAATAATAAATTTGAATTTATCATAAATCTATCTCAGAATAATGTTTATATTTTTCTTACTATATACCTTTCACTTATAATTAATCATTACCCATTTACTAATAACTTTATTAAAATTAAGGTTTATGTTTCCATTATCATGTTTATCATGCATATTTCTATTCATAGAATTTATTACTTGCACCTTTTTCATTGATTCATCACCTATAGAATGTTAAAGAATATTATATATATGTATTATATTTTATTATGGAGTTTGATGGATATTTTTTGGTAGTTTTGGCGATGATTCACATGAAAAACATAAAAACTCCATTTTATCGATATTTTTATTTCATAGAAAGAATTTATTTTATTAAAATACACATATATATTACCATTATATAACATTTAAAAAATAAAAAATTAATTATTATTACATAATATTACAATTAAATAACATCCCATAATCACTCATGACAAAAAATATAACAATGTTCATGTAGGTGGTAAAACAGACCAAAACTAGAACACATAATAATGGTTAAATGAATAAGATAAAATTATTTTATAATGATAACATCACTTATATATAATATTAATCATTTTATAATGATAATATAATTTCATTAAATTCTATTTTGTAACTATATATGTAAGGGTTAAGAAAAAATGAAATATGTTATCCATATAAGTGGTATACTTCATGTACAAATGAGCGGATTTTTTTTGAATGGATGGGAGGGAAATAAAGTAAATAATTTTTTATAATTAAAAATAATGTCATAAATATAAGGTTTATTGATTAAATCTTTCATTATAACCATCCATGTGAAGCAATGATGGGAAAAGAGATATGTTGTTCATGGAGGCGGTAACATGAAGTTATATACAAGTGATGTTTTAATCTTTTAATAGATTTAAAAGAGGTAGATGATGGTTACTATATTAAAATAATAAAATTTTAGTAAAATAATGATACAGATGTTTTTATGTAAATATGGTTATTGAATATTCATATGATTTTTAAAAACAAATAAACTCAAATTAATTAGGTCGATATGATTACCTATTCTTTCGAGATACTTTGTTCAATTGAACTTATGGTCTCTGGAAGAGAGGTTTATGACCAGAATAGGTTCTTGGGAACATGGAAAGGGAAATTTTTAGATGCCTTTGGGCATATTTTTTAGAAAAAACCAAACTCATATGTGTCTTTGGAATGTTTAGATTGTCTCCAATTTTATAGGAAACAATTAATAGCCTTTTCAAAAAATATTCAATCATTAAGGGTCAAGAATGTAAATTTAAAAATGCGAAGTGTCTCATAAATGAACTATATACTATAAATGAAATCATTTATCATCCAATTGAATAAATATACATTTTTTATGGTTTTTAAATAAATAAATTATGTAATATTTAACATTAAATATCCTTTAAAGTCATTTTTACGACTATTCACATAATTTGAATTTAAAAATTTCAAAAAATAGTGCTCTAATTAAACACATAAATAATCAATTATCCATTTTATTTTTATATTAAATTAATTTAAAACTGTAATTTATCCAAATCCTCTCACTTTTAATATTTTTAAAATCATTTACCCGATTTTCCTCCGACATGTACAAGCATTATACAAATGCTGCATAAGTATTTTAGTTCATTATAATATTATTTAAAATTAAAAATAAATTAATAATATAGAATTAAATTATTCATCATAAATATTATAACCAATAACCATTCATAATTCATATTTATTCTTATCATTTCCATTAAAAAAGTTTTAAGATAATAAGTGAGAAGGGTGGAATTTTTGTAAATAAAAATTACTTCCCTTAGAATTCGACAATGATATTAAAGAAACATGTAAAAAATGTGAAATAAGAAGGATATTTCAATCAAAATCATGTGCATATAAATATTCTATAGAATTATAGGTTTTTGGTCCTTATACCTTAGTTTGACCACCTTTTTATCCATTTCACCCTTTACCATGGTAACTAACTTTTACCATGGTAATATATATTTATGAACAAAAATGAAATTGAGAATATAAAATAAATTGTACCTAATAATTTTAAAATTTGAAACAAAATTATCAAATTCAATTTCTAAAGGTGGTAGAAATTAATTTTAGTATCCACAGATAAAATGTGTTAAAACTATTTTAAAAAAAATGCATCATTTAGAATATAACATTATTTATTCTTATTCCTTGCCTAATAAAATCAATTATATGTTTTTTAATTTACTTTATTGAATATATAATTGATAAATTTCATTAAAATAATTTATTATTAGTGATTAATTTAATTTATTATGATAAAAATACCTTATGTACTTAAAAATAGTTGTTTAAGATATCTCTTTATACCCTTAGATGATTTTATTTAAATTTTTAACTAATTGATAACGAATATAGGAATGATTATTAAATTTTTGAAATGTATAAAAAACCCATTTCAATAAATATTATACTCACAATAATATAAATTTTTATTTTAAGTAAAATATATTATATTTAATAATTTTTTTTAAATAAAACGTTCATTTTTATAAAGAATTATTTGATCTATTTTGATTATTATTTTCAAATAATAATGTGTATGTTATTATTATTATAACCAAAATTACTTGAATATTTATCAAGATATTTTATTGATATAATTTTTCAAAATTAAATGTGCAAAATAGTTTGAAATGGTTTCTCTAGAATCAGTGGTATTTTATAAAGTGAATTAGAATCATATTAAATTTTATTGTCATGATTTATTATTATAATAATGTTTCACTTAGATACCTTATATTTTATGTAATTTTTTATTATAAGAAATCATCCTTGGTTTTAGTTTAGTGCTTTTTATATCATAGGCTATGGAACACACTAGATTTATTTAATGATAAATAAATAATAAAATAGCATGTTGTTACATTATCCCCCTTAAAGAAAATGGATCATCACAATTTTAATTTTTTCTTAGAAATATGAATGTTTTTAATATAGGTATACTCTAAGATGAATATTTTTTATGATTATTAATTTCTATACTACAGATATATATTTCCAAAACCATACTTGTAAATGATTTTTCAAAATAATTCTTTGATAGATGAGTGATAAGACTTGATAGATTTATCTTCCTTTTGCATGATGACTTATTCGAAAATCGAGATAGAGAATATGAGAGAAAATATTTGATTTTTTATTTCCATTATATAAGTTAAAATTCATCATTTGGAATCATTTTTTATTAGTTTCCACCTTTATTTCATCATATATCCCAAGATGATTTTTTGATTCCAAAATCAAAAAAATCAACTCTTAATGGATCAAGTGATCCACAAAAGTATGATAAGTAATTTCCATTATCTCTATACATTAACAAAAATTGAAATAGATAGAGTATGTTAAGAAAATACTCAATATGAATAAATATCCATGTGAATAAGTAATTAATTAATCTCTAAAACCTAAACATTAAAATCTCAAGTTCATATAAAATATTTCCACAAATAACTAAACCATAAAACTATTAAAAATATAATTGATAGAATTTTAAATAAAAAAAATTAGAAATATTTTATCACATATTATTCTCAAATCAACTCAAAATATAACACCAAATAACATTAATCACTCAAAAAGGCACATACCAAAAAGTTATATACCCTAATCATATATTCTTCAAAATATATAAATATTTTCCAAAGATAACATGAATCACCATGACATAAAACTATAAAAAATTATTCATGCTTTTGAATGTTAACTAAATATTTATTCTTCAAATACTGTCAACCACTTTTACATAAAATCACATACTATCCGATAATTTTTCATTCACCTTAATCTTATAATGCTTGTAAAAATATTATTACCCTTTATCCCAGCTACCTCGACATCAAATAATGTATTACCCATAAAAGGTTAGATATACCTATCAGCTTATGTATCAAAATATATAATTTCATTCTACCTAAAATAACATTAACACTAAATCACTTGTTAAACCTAAGGGATACATATACCTCAATAATTTTTTCCCTATTAATATATTTTTTTATTATTTTTGAATAAATCAATTTTGGGGTTGATTGAGAACCCTTACTAGAAGAACCACCCAACATCACCAAAAATATCACAAATCTCAAAAACCGATACATAATACCAAATACAAAATAATGATCGAAAATACAAAATCTTAAATTCTAAATTCAAACCTCGTGTGATAGAGCCCATTTCATTCTCTACCCACCATGAGTGTATTAAGTTCTAAAACCCCAGGCTACAACTTGAAACATCACCATCACTATCAGAAGAACAAATAATCAATCAATCCTGAATCACCACCATCACTAAATCTTCACTAGAGGCCTTAACTGATACACTCTACAAAGATAAAATCCAACCATAAGAAAACATCTAAACTAAAAATATAACCTCAGATCAAGAAGATTTTTCGTCAAACTTCATGCCTGCACAATCCAAAGCAACATTGAGAGCCTGAGCTAATGACCAGAATAGGGTCGATCGAGATGGATCCGAAAGAAAAAATCGATGGGGATGAAAATGGGGTGAGTCTATGAGCTGTGACTTCAAAACAATCTCACCAAATCAGAAACCAAAAAACCAAAGCTGCCGAAGCACCAGAGATATCATTCCTCTATAAAATTCCCAAGACAATGTAGAACCATCAAGTTTGACCAAGATGGGGCCTAACACGACAGGAACAGTTTAAAGAGCAGTGAAGGAGGATAAATGATCCTTGATAAAATAACACCATTACAGAAGAAAAATCCAAAATAAAATGAACCATAATGGATGGAATAAGAATAAAAGGATTCCTCAATAAGGTGAGGGGATGAGAAAAAAAATTATAACATGGTTATGGGAGAAGTAAATCTGTACCACGTAATGAAGGGGATAAGGGTAGAGGAAACACTAATCACCAAGGGATATCCCACCAGGAGATAAACGTGCTATATCCCCTGACAAGAGAACTATGGACACCCAAAAGGGGATCTATACCTTTAAAAATATTATAGAATTTTTTTTAACTCTTGATGGTTTCTAAAACTTATAAATATTGTTAATCGATAATATCTTAACATATAAAACCCTTATTTGGTACCAAATATGATTCCCTGGATCCACACTCCTGGATCTAGTCCTAAAAACATATTATTTACATACTGGATTTGATAATAATAGATTTGATTCAATTTTAACAATACAAAATTACAACATCAAAAGGAAATATTGAGTCTCTTATATAGCCAACTCCTTTTAGTTTGGTTTTTAAGATTATTAAGAAAAACATTTAACTAAAAAACCATTGTATTTATTATGAGAGGGTTATTTTTTCCATTTTACCAATAACTTCTTATCTTATATAAAGTCTTCAACATCTCCCCATAAGTTCTCCACACGTAATACTTGTCTATATATTTCTTACTTAATATAAAATTTATCTCCCAAGGAACAAGAAAGAAAGAATAGTGAGATAGAATGCACAGTAATAATAAAAATAATTATTAAAAATCAAAGATCAAAAGTGAGTATAAGATGATTATAATTGTGTAAGAGTAAAAGATAGGTACATAATCACACATATGAAAATCATACCCTAAAATACATAATTCATAAGTCATAAATCATGGAATAAGTCTTAAATATAACTAAATTCATGATTCAAGTGTGTCAAAAATTAGGAACCATGAAAGTATGATATAAGTATAAGAGGTTGTTAGATATTTCTTAATTTTCTTTCACCATGGGAGCTGGAAATCTTTATTCCATCAGCGTAGAGGTCATCATCGAATAGGTCATTAACTAGATCAAGATTCTATGGCGGTTGTGTCCCCATTAATAGATGAGGGTCCTAATCAATCCCAAACCACTGATCTAGCTCTGGATTCCTCATATATTGAATATCCACTCTTAGAGATCACCGAATCATCATGTTCCATGCTAAATTATATGGTGGAACTGCTTGAGTTTCGAGTTGGTAAAGGGTATTATAGTGAAGTAAAAGGATTCATGTATTTTTTATAGAATTATCACTATTCTCTTAGGCCTCGTGGGATGGATCATCATGGGGTTTCACTATGGGGTATAGATATTATTTCAAGAAACAAATACATGATCTTCACCTCACTAAGGTATATACAGGGCTTGTGTCATGTGGGGTGGGGTGGGTGGGGGGGGGGAGGTGTTTTACATTCAATGGTATTAGTTGTGTTCGTTTTATATTTTAAGTATATTCATATCTCTCTATTGAATAAGGTTAAAAAAAATTTGGTTGAAACGGATTTCTTTACTCACTACCATAAAAAGAAGGCTAAAATTCACAAGGATAATACCTCATACTAGATGGTTGGATTCATTGATCTTCGAGTATAGAAGCTCACTTATAATCCTCAGTGAATGTAAGGTAGATAATGAATAGTAAATGTGTCTTAAACCATGTAATAATAATAAACCTAGGTAAATGGTGTTTTTCACTCTCAATTTGATAACCCCCAATGGTCTTATCATGGAAAATATTAAATATATATTACAATAGTTGGTGGTTCTACTTATCATATATAAAATTCTGGAAATGTGGTCATACCACCATTATGAAAACTTAACTTGAATATATTTAACTCCCCTAAAATATCCATATGGGTATGGATTAGAAATATGGTAAAAGTGAACTTATATAACTCTATTTACATGAGGATTTAAACTAGAGGATTATTCAAGTGAGAAATCAAATGCTGCTAAAGACTGAATCCTAATTTATTGCTTCAACAAAGGAAATATTTTTATGATGAGTACCTTAAGGATTTGAAAAAAATTACAATATAATTTGACAAAAGTGTTAAATTTAACATGAGAGGAAAGAGTTTCCTTAGAAATAGATTCTTTATATAGTGCAAGGTATAATTTTGTTTAAATTATTCTAAAAAATATTGTATTGTATTATGAATATTAACTCCATTTTCTAGTTGTCTTTTGTTTAATTCCTCACTCAGCACCTAAAAGTTATTTCCTATTAAATAAAATATTTAATTTTCAGTTAGAGTATGGAATAAACATAATAATAAGAAATCTTAACAAAATGTAACATGCACCACAAATTATTTCTTATATCTTTTTGTAATATGCATCACAACATGATTCCCATAGAAGTGAGGGAATCAATACTAATTTCCTATAATTATTTCATAAGATATATTACCTTAAACAATTAATTTTAGGGTTATATAAGACTTCACCCATTATCGTCCACATATAAATGAGTTCCTAGATAACTTAGAAACAACCATGATTTCATTATATCTTAGTGAACCCATGGATAGAAATGGATTTAGTGAAAAAATCCTAAAAACATCATTATAAGAAATCCATAGAAAAAAATGGATGGATTCATATATCCAATTGAGAGTAATAATAATTAAATGATGTTTACATATATGAAATATACTTCATAAATTCATTAGAATCCTTCATTGAAAAACAATAAAAAATATATTTTTCTTTTATTGAATTTTAGAAATTAAATATTAAAAAAAATTAGAATATGCTTTTATTTGAAAAACATGGGAAAATGTAAATAAATATTAATATTTAAGAAAGAAAATAGTTTGGTAAAATAAAATAAAGTAGTAAAAAATAAAAAAATATATTTTTTAATATCATTTAAAAGAATATTGAAAACGATATGCACAGAAAATGTTGAAAGATTTATTTTTAAAAAATTATAAATAAATTTAAAAATTATTGAAAATGATCCTAAAAAATATTACAAGTATACGTATGAAAATTTATAATGTAATTTGATTAACATGTATATAAAAGATAAATATTGGGGTAAACGACATTAAAACATTTAAAATAATGATTTTAAATAAAACCTCTTTTGAATATTAAAATCAAAACCCACTTGAAAGAAATAACTTGATAAGGTACTTAAAATAACCTATGTATAAATATATTAATGATATAATATATATTTTATGTATTTTTTATAAAATATAAATGAATAAAGATTCATAATTTTATACATGCCTCAGTGTATGAAATTTGAGATGATAAACCCTTACAATTTTTGTAATTTCTGTAAAAAAATAAAATGAAGGAATGAACATCAAATGGAACTTAAAATAACATTAATAAACATATAATAATGATATAATATATCAAAGTGAATGTTTATACACCTTATAAAGTAATGAAGGTTCTTAATAAAAAGTAAGTCTCAAAGAATGAAAATTCAGAAAAAGAACCCTTATAATGATTGTAACATTAGAGGTAAGAATTAAAAAATTAAGTAATTATGTGAAAAATGTATATAAAAATAAGAAAAAATTAAAACATAATATAAACAATCATATTATATAACACATATAATATTTTCATAATATATTCAACAAATAATTTTATAACCCAATGAAAGGAAATTTAGTTAAGAATAACCTTACCTCAGAATTCAACTTAGTCATGAACACTTGATAATCCATGTATAATATATTTGTATTTTTATACATGTATATTAGAAAAATATTTATATTTTTATTAATATATACCATTTATTTATAATATCTTATTATGCATTTATTATTGATTCTTTGTTAAATCAATGTTTACATGGTAACTATCTCATTTCCCAATAATGTTTCAATTAAACTATTTCAATTCATAAAACTTGATCATGGTTTTAAATCCCAAAATAATGTAAAATATGATGTTGTATTTTTTATTTTATATGATTCTAAATTCTGAGGAATATTTTTTGGAATGTATAGTGATGATTCGTATTGAAAAAATAAAAATTCTATTTTTAGAAGTTTTGATTTCATAGCCTGAATTTATTTATGCTAATATATATATATATATAAATATATATTACCATTAAATATTAATAAAACCATCACAAATAAATTATTATTACATTATATTACTAGTACTTATCCTTCCTTAATCATTCTTGACGTCAAAATTATTATAGTGTTCATGTAGGTGATAAAAGAGACCCAAACAATAATAGATTATAACGATTTTCTGAGTAAGAACATTTTATTTCATAATGATAATTTACAATTTATAAAATATTAATCATGTTATAAATATTAAATTAATACATTAAATTTATTTTTAGAGTCATCCATTTAATGAGGTAATGAAAAATGAAATAATTCATCAATAGAGGTGGTAGTCTGCACATTCAAATATGTGATGTTTTATTTTTTAATGGATGAAAGGGAAAGAAATTAGATAATTATTTATCATTACGTAATCATAAATTTTTCATATATATATCATATTTATTGATAAAATTTATCTTTATAGTCATCCATGTGAGGTGGTGATGAAAAATTAAATACGTTATTCGTAATGGTGGTTATGTACATGTATGCCCGATAAACATTTTCATTTTATAAATAATGTAAAATAGGTTGATGAATATTTTTACATAAAAATATTAAATTTAATAAAAATAATGAAACTTATTTTATTATGTTAATATGGTTATAGAATATTTAGGGGATCTTTAAGAGGAATGATACTTCAATCAACATGGTTAATATACTTACATATTATTTGTATATCCTTCTTTCAGTTGAACTTAAGGCCTTTGGAATGGAATTTCTTTTAAAAACCCAAGTAATATCAATAGTAAATCAATTTCATGTCTTATTAATATCCCTGATTAAATTTTATGGATTTATATTACCTTTACTAATTTTAATAAATTTATGAATGAAAAAATAAATAGCTATTTCAAAAAAAAATTATTATCATGAATTATATAATTTTATTTAAATTTTTAATTTATAAATATTAGTAATTGAATTTTGTAAAATGTAATTTATTTATAATATTATATTATTAAATTAACTTATGGTGAGTTTTTGAGATTTTCTTAAATGATTGATTTTTCATTGAATAGTGAAAATGTGAATTTTTACAAAACTATCCTCCTCTCATCAGTCCTAAGGTTATGTGATAAACCTATTGATCTAATATAATGAATAATTTATAGAGGGAATTATGAATTAGGTATTTAAATAATTAACTAGTTAATTAATTAATCCACTAAACGCACCCACTAATGGTCGTTTTATCTGAACACCCAGCATCGGCCAACTTTATATCACACCTAGGGAAAACCTTGCATTCCAAATACAACTGTGGTATCATATTTATGATTCAATTCTAATTTTAGTTGATATAAAATTATTTCTAAAAACTGTTCATTCATTATATAAAATATATGTAATACTTTTATAAAATTAATTCCGGGCCCAATGTGCCTCAAAATTACACGACGTCTTAGTGCATGACTTAGAAAATATTCAATGATATATTTCAATGGATTACAAAGGGAAAAATCAATATAATTATTATCTTCTATAAAATGGAATTTTATAATGTTTATGGAAAACCATTTTTCATCTCCTTTTCCATCCAATGGTAAATGAAAACTTCACTTATGTGTACGTGTAGACTACCACCTCCATGAAATGATGCGTTTATTTTTTCATAACTGACTCATATGGCTGGTTAAAATGATATAGAGAATGAATATATAAGATATTTATGACATAATAATGATTATATAAATAATATATATTACTTATCTTCTTACTCTATCATTCTTTTTAAAATGATAGCATCGCTCATGCGTATATGTGGACTACCACCTTCACAAAGTGAAGTGATTCATTTTTTCATATGTTTATATGGATTACTGTCTCTATGACACTATGTGATTAATTTTTCATTTCCACCATACATGGATGATTGTAAAAGTATATTTAATTTATAGTAATTATAATTATAACATGTTTAAGATTGTTGATATGATTTAATAATGACCCCTTTGACCACGATTAACACGTCGATGTTATTTTGAGGATATAAACTGAACGACCTCAAAAAGGAAAAAATGAACTGAACCACTTTAGTAACTAAATAGAAATTGTAATAAATGAAATAAAAGGAATAATAAGAATTGAATTAACATGTAAAATATTCTTAAGTATGTAAATAACTAATATATTTTTTTATTCATGAGTTAGATAATGTATGAAGCAAGATGGGACTTATGGGAAGGGATTTTTTTATAACCCTATTTCAAAGTATTCCTTTAAACTATTACTCCTCCATATCTATATTCTTAAAATATTCTATGACTGTTCTTATTTATATATAAAATATTTTTAAATATCATTTTTAACTAATTATTTTTCTTTAATGTTCTTTAAAAAATGTATCTTTTTAACAATTATCATATGGGTAACTTTGACATTTTTTTACATAAGTGAAAAATAAGGTATTCTTTAATGTATATGACTTCAAATACTTTTAACATCTTCATAATTATTATTTTTTATAAATGTTACTCTATAAATTTTATGGTTTTTCAAATAATACCTTATTATTGTTCTTCTAAGAATATTTTTTCAAAGAGTTTTCAAAATAAAATCATATTTGTCTATATTTTTATGAAAAAATAGAAAGTGTTTTTTCTTATGGATTTAAATAATTTTTAAGGGTTTTATAATGAAATGGTGAAATATTGAATTTTTTTGTTCCTAATATGATACATGATCATTATATATGATGATAGGTGAGCCTGATATATCTCATGATGATGGGTGAGCTTGATAATATTCTCTAATGAAATGGGTAATGAATATTCTCCGAACGAGATAAATTAATGAGATAACGAGGGTAATTTATTTACAGAAAATATTAAACATAATGGAATATAAGTTATTTATCTAATACTCCATTAAAATTATTTCTTGCATGCTAAGGTATTTTTTTTGAAATATTTTGATTTTATTAGGAATGAAAATTGTGTAAGATTTTAAAGGTGAATGGTTTTTTTTCAAGGACAATTTCACAAGATATCATATAAATAAAGTTTCATTAATGTTTTCATGTGATGATAATGGGTTTCAAAGGTTTTATTAGAGAAAAGGTAGATTTTTTTAGGTGGATATGTTTTTTTATATGCTTAAATGGTTATTGTAAAAAAGGTAAACATTTCCATGGGTTTTCATGTTTTTCACTATACTAACGAGGTTAATTTATTTTTATATCCATTTTTAAGTTTTCTTTTCCCATCAATTATTTTAAATGGTCTTCATAGTTTTTAAATATGTTTAGTAACTACAATAATGTCAATATTTTCACTATGGTGACTTGTCTTAAAAGAATAAGAAGTGTCTTGAATGAAATAGGGGTATAAATTAAAGAAAATATTTTTATTGAAATAATGTAAACTATATGGTAATTATCACATTGTTATATAATTATTTTACCAATTCTATAAAACTATATTCCTAAAATATATTTTAAATTTAAGAAAGTTCAACCATTATTATAAATAATTTCATTATGAGTTGATTATGTTATAGGGTGTTATAATTCATATAAAATAAAAGGTTTAAATAAATTTTAAGGATAGAGTGTTGTTACAATACAATTTTAAGATGTAATGATTTATGGATATATTATAATGAGACATATTTTGAAGAATTACATATTGAATCATTTAATCCATGTTTGTTCAGAACGGTTTTCTTCATAGGAAATAGGTCTTCTGAATTACAAATAAATGAATGGTATAAGAACCTTCTCATGATACCCTAAAATTTCACTTTATTACTTTTAATATTTTATTTTTTTATAACATGGGTTTGAGGTGTATTGGGTTTAAAATTTTGGGGTTTCAAAGTTTTTATATAGTTGCATGGTTAGGCGCATGATTTTGAAAACCATTCAATAGAAACTGTGCACCATCTGGTGTTTTTGAGAGAGTTGATTTCATGGTTTGCACATGGTTTGGTAAACCACAAGATACAACCATGAGACCTTTGAGGTTTAGAGGTAAGTAAAGATATATAGTATATGAATACTTGGGTAAAATGTGTAATACAACCATGTAAGATGCTAATGTTGTGGTATTTTTGTCATTTTGAGTTGGTTCCAATTGGGGATTTTCTTATAAGAATCACATTTTAGTTTACCCCAAACAAGGAAACTCTTAAAGAGTTTTCGCTCTTTTCTATGATCCTACAAGTGTATATAAAGTGAATTCTTGTTGGTTCTTTTCTAGATCAATAGGTAAGGGATTCTCCTATCTTCTTCTCTTAGTTTCTCTTATTTTACATATCTTCCCTAACCCTAATGGCCATTAGTTTCCAATTTTGGGTTATTTAGGGTTGATAATGCATGGATGTTTTTGTAAATATTGTAAGCTATATATTTTGGCCTATTCCAGTGGAATTCATCAAAGGTGAAATGTTTAAAACAATTTTGGTAGGTGATTAAAATTAAATTTCCATTTATTAATGAGTACCTAGATTTATTGAGGTTTTATAAGTGTTCTTGAACTAAATTGGGGATATATATTACCTAGTTTTGTGTTGTCAAATTTTTTCCAGGTTTGTTTTGTTTTTTCTATTGAAAACATTGGGTGAAATAGTTTCTTCAATAGAAATTTGTTTTTAAATGGTGTTTTATTGATTTAAAGTGTTTGTTAAAATGACATTGGAGGTTTTATATAAGAGAAATGATTGGATCATGGTGTTTTGAACCAATTAAGATTTTATAAAGGTGTTATTTTATAAATAATGGTTTCCTTATTTTAATTGGTTCCCATATTTGAAAAATAATATTCATTATTTATAATTTTTTTTCTTTTTTTAGAAAGCGGTATGTGAATTTTAAAAGAAAATCAATGTTTTTAAAATATGTGTGTGTTTCCTCTTGAATATTTTATTTGGGTTAGGTCCTTTATTTATTTTGTCATGTAATTTATTGATATTTTTTTTTTCTCGTTTTAGTTGTTGTTTTTTTGGATTATAATAGTTTGAAGAATGGTATTTCCTAAAAATAGTGTTGTTATGTATAAAGAGAAGACTGAGTTGTAAATTTATGTGATTATATTTTATTAGTGATTTTTTACACCCTACTTGATCTCATTACCAGCCATTGTTTATGCTTGGGATAACGGGTTTATTTATATTAATTTGGATTCATGTTTTTATGTCTGGATAAGGGTTTATTATTGAAGGGGTGTGTGTTAGAGGTGAGATGGAAATTTTATTACTATCTATAATTCCTTAGGTAATTATGATATTCACATGATGACATTATCTTGATTGTAAAAACCAATAACAATGATGTCATGAGGATCCTAGTTGCTATGAGGGAATTTTAGGCATGTTTCCTTGCTAGTTGTGTGTGATACCCTAGCAAGTAACACCTAGTTTAATGTAACACCTAGATTAGAGATGTGTCTCCAATGAGGCTTGATTGACAGGGATTCGGGAGATGAGTTATATAAATTTTATCCTACAAGAAGTTGGTTCCACCCTTTCACATCCGAAAAAACATACAATATTAATTTTTAGAGTGTTTACTCCTGGATTTTACTTTAAGTTATTCTTATTTATTATTTTTGTAATTTGAGTTCTCAATTTGGTTTAAGTTCATACTTTGATGCTTTATTATTGAGAATCATGGGAGAGATACATACTTTGTATGTTTATTGTCATTGATTTATGAATCCTATATATTTTCAATTTATTATGGGTTACCTTGTTAATTAACCATATTGGGTGTCTATTCCAATGTTTTAAAAAGGAAAAAATATGGTGGTTTTCCAATGAAATCATTGAACTTTTTTCCTTTAGAAACATATTTTAAAACCATGTGTGGGTTTGGTTTCAAAGGAATATATTTTTAAGAGAAAATATTTATTTTTTTCTTAAAAAATCCATGTTGTTATAAAGTTAATGGCTTGTTTTCAAATTGTAATTTCCAGAGTAATACCTCTTTGGGGCATGTTTTATAAATGGTGTTATTTGAAAATTGATATATGGCATGGTATGTTTATTTCCTTTTCATATAAATGAAAATAAAGCCAATTTTTTGATTTATTTTTTTAAAATAGGATTCTTGGTTTCTTTATAAATGGAATATGAATGGAATCATGGTGGTATCCAACTGGCCTATAGATTACACCCTACATACTCATGTTATTGAGTATATTATATTTATTTTATTATAAGTTCACAGTTTATGAATTTTAGGTCAAATTGTTTCCACTATTAGTTGAAAATCATGTACTGTTTGGCTAGTGGTGGTGACATGATAGTCACACAAAGATGTTGTCAATTGATGTCCATTTTAGTCCATCCAATTTTATTATCCTCTTAGGCCACCTTTTTCGTTTCAATTTAGTTTTTATTTTATTTCTTCTGAAATGTAATTTTTTTTATTAAAACAGTTTCATATACAGAAAGTGTTTGGTAAAATATTTTATTTATTTTAAGAATTATGAAATGTTTGTAAGTTCTTATTTTCATTTCCAATTATTTATTTTGGCATGGTTGTATAATTTAAAGGGACCTCATTTTGTGTTCTTATTTGGAACCATTATGTGACCTTGATTTTATTTAGTGTGAAATTGTTCCCATGAGTTATATTGTGATAACCTGGTGCTTGTCGCTGGACTAGGGAAATCAGTAACAAGCCTTTGAAATTATGGTAGATTGTCCTAGGTGATATGTTAGGATAAGACAATAAATTCTTATTTAAAATGGTATCAGATCCTTCTTTTTATTTGGGGGAAGAGGTAGATTAGAGATAATATGGCCAGAACTTGGGTGGTAGGTCTGGGGAAGTGCTTAGCCGACACTTCCTTTTGTAAGATATCAATTTCCATTGATATTTGGGGGTTTTATTTTATTTTTTGGATTTATGGTGCATTGTACTTGAGATAATTTGATGTGGTGTGTTGTGAATTTAAGTTATAGAAAGGTCTCAGGAGATTTCTTAGGAACTTCCTAGTTTTAGAGTGAAACAAGAGGAAATCCAGGAGGTGTAGGTGATGCACCCGATTTGTGTTTACATTTTCATATATATTATTGAAAATAAAAACTTGTTTTAAGAAAATATCTATTGTTTCATGAACATATTCTTTGATTTTGGTGATTCTGTTTAGTTTCACGAGCTTTCTGGCTAAAATACACAAATCAAGGGAAGTCTGTGGAAATTTTACAACTACACGGCGTGTACTTTTTATACACGTCATGTATATCCAGACAGGGACACAGATCAAAGGAGGGAGTACACTCCCATGTTACCAGGAAGAATCTACACACTGTGTGAGGCGGAGTTACACGTCGTGTACTACATTCTAGAAGCAGTTATTGCTGAGAAGACTCTATACGCCCATGTGGCCGTTGAAGGAGACACGGCGTGTTCCATTTCTACACGTCGTGTCTGCTATTTTAGAATGGGTTGGTGGAAAAATTTTGGCATTACACGCCATGTATGGCGGCACTACACGCCATGTACACTCACCTACCAAGTGGTCCTGTGTTCAAAGTCAAAGATGGAATGTTAAGACACCTACCAGTGGAGAAAATGGAGCCAAAAGTGCATTGATGGATGTACACGGTGTGTACTTTCTATACACACCGTGTACATTATGTTTCTATAAATAGAGGCCTTGGCCTTCAGATTTGGGAGTTGAAAAACCATTGGAGGAGGGAAGAAGTTCTGCTGCCACCGTTCTCGAGCCACCGTGGTGCCGTTATTCCACCATTCCACCTACCGACACCGCTCCTTGAAACTTACACGATGAATTCATCAGGTATCGAGTGTGTTGTTCCTATTATTCTTTCCATGTGTAACTAAACCCCTTGTGTTTGGGCTATGGGCGATGAAGGATTGTATTGTGTTGTATTGATTAAGACAGTTGTGTTCATTATTCTTAATTCTCCTTACTCCTCTTAAATCATTGCTAAATATTACTAAGAATTTGGAGCCAGACCAAGGGAAGAATTCTCAGTGATATAAAAGAAGAGTAATGGTGAAAGCTTTCTTGACCATTGAAAAGGTTTCACCGATTCATAAATGGACTAAACCAAATTAAGAATTGAGAAACACTGACTACCGGACCAAGCAGTCAATTTCTTAAATTCCAAACAAGAGGAACTAGACCAAGGAAATCTTGTGATTAAAGGAAAACCAGAATATTGAATTATCATGAACAACACAACCATATAAGCAATCTACATAAGAACTCCTAAATCACCACATCCCTAATACACTTTTCTTTTTGTTAAAACACCTTTAAATCACTTATAGTTTCCTTTGAATTGTTAATTATTTTCTTAAAGTAAACAAAATAGTTTCACTCAATCCAAACCAACCAATTCACTCTAAATTCTGTATGTTTCACTAAATTAATTATAAACTCAACTAAACCAACGCACTTCCAAAGTTCCCTATGGATCGACCCTGCACTTCAACTATACTAATGTTTTAAGAGTGGGTAATAATTAATTTGGGATGCTGATAAAATATACCTTCCGTCACAATGACTGTCACCAAAGTTTGGCACCGTTACCGGGGTCTCTTTTGGTTTTAGTGATATAATTTGGTTGTGTTAATAATTGCTTAAGTGAAAATTAAAATAAAAAAAATCGCAAAAATTTCTGTTCTAATACCATTTCAATTTTCTCTTTTATTGTCCCTTTTATGCATGGTATTTTTGTTGTGGTTGTGCAGGACGTTAGGTGCATGAATAGACGCCCCACCCGGTCCAGAAGCACCGAGTCATCAGAACTTGTTCTGCTTGATCCGGAAATCGAACAGACCCTACTTTGTCATCAACGTGCACTGAAATAAACACACCAACAACAACCCTCTACCATGGCTAACAAGGAAGAGGGAGCACTAGCCGTGGATGCTACGACTGAACATCAGTACCAGGATCACCAGCCTCCTGCTGCTAGTCTAACAGAGCAGGCTCTTGGAGGCTTCATGGAATTCTTCCTGAGGGATTACCAATGACCATCATAATAACCTCCTCCGGCGTACGACCAGCTGCAAAAACCACAACAATTCTTCCAAAGACCCAATTTTTCCCCTCAGGAGCTGCAGTATCTGCAACCTCCACCCCCTTAGCAGCCACCTCCATGACGTACTCTTATGGAGTACAGACTTCCATAAATCCACAGAGCTGATACGGGCATCGTCCATCCTCCGATCCAGGCCCAGCACTTCGAGATCAAGCCTGCAATCATCCAGCTAATCTAGAACACTATCCAATTCGGAGGCATACCTAGTGAAGACCCAAACCCCATCTCTCCAAATTTCTGGAGATCTGCAACACATTTTGTTTCCATGGCGTGTCTGAGGATGCCATCCATCTTCACCTATTTACCTTTTCTCTATGGAGCAAGGTGAAAGACTGGATCAAGGGGATGCCACAAGGATCTTTCCTCACCTGGGAGGAGCTAGCCCAGGCGTTCCTATCCAAATACTTCCCACCATTGAAGACGGTGACGCTATGGAACAAGATCCATAACTTCCAGTAGCATGACTCCGAGTCATTGTACAAGTTCTGGGAATGCTTCAAAGAGATGTTATGCAAATTCCCCCACCACGGAATCCCACTCTTGATGCAAGTCCAGACCTTCTACGGAGGACTCACAATAAATACCAAGTCTGTGGTGGATGCTGTTTCTGGAGGTACGGTGATGAGAAAGTCTCCCGACAAACTTTTTGAACTACTGGAAGATATTTCTACCAACAGATTCCAGTGGAACTCTGAGCGGGGGACTCAAAAAAGAGGTATGAATAGTATTTATGCTACCACCATGCTCGCTGCTTGGTTGGATGTAGTGTCCAAGAAAATCGACCCATTGAATCTCAAAGGCACATCTCAAGTTTATATGGAAAACCATCTTGCATGCAGTGACTGTGGTAACAACCACAATCTGGGAGAATGACCGAGACTTCCATCCGACCCTTCGACAAGAGAGGTGAGTTTTTTTGCTCAAAATCAAGGGTCAAATCAATATCAACAGTACCAAAACCCGGTGTGGTGAGATAATCAAAACCAAGGCTGGGGACAAGAGCAGCAAAACCCTCCCCCCCAGCGGCTGCCCGACTACAATCAGCCTCCGTACCAGAATCAGTTTCCGAGATAGCAGTTCCAACAGGGTTCCTATCAGAAGAAAGGGTACCAGAACCCTTGCCCGCAATAACAAAGGAAGCAACCACCTCCACCACCTGCCCATCCAGCTCAGTAAGAGAACTCATCAAGGTTAGAGGACTTGATGAATAAATTCATATCAACTGCTGAAATGAAATTCCAGAATCAGGAGGCTTCTATTCGAAGCCTTGAGAATCAAATTGGCCAGATAGAAAACCAAATATCAGAGAGGTAGCCCGGTAAACTACCGAGAAACACTGAGAAGAACCCACAGGAGGAGGCCAATGCTATCGCCTTGCGTAGCGGAAAAGTGTTTCCACATAAGGAACTAACCCACTAGTCTACTGCACCTCCATCCCCTGTTGATAAATATGGGTCAGTTTCAGATCCCTCTTCATCTGAAGAGCCATAACCAGAGGCTCAATTAGGAAAAGAAAAATAAGTCGTCAAACCATTTGTACCTACATTACCTTTCCTAGAAAGAATAAAGCAGAGAATGCTGGACCACCAATTTGGTTAATTCATGGAGGTGTTCAAAAATATTTACATCAACATCCCATTTACGGAGGTCCTAACTCAAATCCCCACATACACCAAATTCATGACGGACATCCTTTCCAATAAGCGGAAGATGGAGGATCTAGGCGTTATTGCACTCATAAAGGAGTGCTCTGGAGTCGTCCAACATTCCATTCCTCCAAAGCTCCAGGAACTTGGTAGTTTTACTATTCCCTATACAATTGGACCCTGTGAATTTGGAAAAACTTTATGCAACTTGGGAGCAAGTGTCAACCTCATGCCAATCAGATTTTTCCAAAATCTCGGGCTCCATGATTTGAAGCCGACCCGAGTAGCCCTTCAACTTGTTGATCGATCCATTATGTATCCGAAGGGGCTACTGGAAGATGTACTGGTGAAAGTGGGATGATTGATCCAACCTGCTAACTTCATTATCCTGGACCTGGAGGAGGACCAGGAGGCACCACTTATATTGGGAAGACCTTTCCGAGCCACTGGGAAGTCATTCATTAACGTGCACTAGGGAGAGTTGATTTTCCGGGTAGGGGATGAAAGAGTCTCCTACAATGTTTTAAATGCTGTCAAACAGGCATTGGTACCCAAGCATGAAGACTGCTACAAAGTGACTACCTTGGATGAACAACTGTGCGGACAAGAATATGATCTGGTATGATCTTCCATTTCTGATGATAAGTATTTTCCTTACATACCTACTAATGATGATCCAGAGGACCTCAAATTAATTGAAGGCCAAGGCAGCCACTACTGGAAACGAGTAGTCATTTCTGACATCTTATAAAGGACAGATGTAAAACCATTAGTGCCTTCAGTTCTTTAGGCACCTGAAGTTGAGCTTAATCCTCTCTCGTCTTCTTTAAAGTATGGGTATTTGGGAGATCTTCATACTTTGGCCATTATACTTAGTGCAGCACTATCACAGGAATAGGAGGAAGCACTTATTCAAGTTTTGAGATGGAGAAAATAGGCAATTGGATGGACAGTTGCAGATTTAAAGGGTATCAGCCCCACCATTTGCACCCATAAGGTGATAATCGAAGAAGGAACCAAGCCATCCAGGCAACCACAATGGCGTCTGAACCCTCCCACGAAATAATTCATCAAGAAAGAAGTGATCAAACTACTGGATGCATGTATCATTTATTCGATTTCAAATATATCATGGGTAAGTTCTTTGAAAGTGGTTCCTAAGAAGGGAGGTATCATTGTGGCATCCAATGTCAAGAATGAGCTCATCCCTACTCTCACTATCACGGGCTGTAGAATCTCTGTTGATTACAGGAAGCTCAACGACGCCATGAGGAAAGATCGTTTTCCCCTACCTTTCATGGATCAGATGCTAGAAAGACTAGAAGGGCATGAATATTATTGCTTCCTTGATGGCCACTCTGGTTATAATCAGATCTCTATTTCCCTAGAAGATTATGAGAAAAGAACCTTCACTTTCCCATAAGGTACATTTTCCTAACATAAAATGCCTTTTGGTATGTGTAATGCTCCCATTACATTCCAGTGATGCATGCAAGCTATTTTCCATGACATGCCAGAGAAAATCTTGGAAGTCTTCATGGATGATTTTTCCGTTTACGGGAAGTCATTCACCACCTGTTTATGGCACCTAGAGCATGTACTAGAGCGATGTGAAAACACTAACCTAGTTTTAAACTGGGAAAAGTGCCATTTTATGGTGCAAAGTGGAATAGTTCTTGGCCACAGAATTTCAGCGAAAGGGATAGAGGTGTACCCACCAA
The DNA here is from genome assembly GCA_963277665.1 of Viscum album. Lineage (NCBI taxonomy): Eukaryota > Viridiplantae > Streptophyta > Magnoliopsida > Santalales > Viscaceae > Viscum > Viscum album. The sequence continues at coordinate 776,054,034 of OY728166.1, forward strand.
AAATAGAAGTCATATCATGACTTCTTATCCCAACATCTGCCAGATCCATCCGAAGCTTCCGGGGACATATAGGTTTTTACAGGCGGTTTGTCCACGATTTTTCAAAAATAGGCCATCCACTCACCAATCTCCTCACCAAGGATGACATCTTCGAATTCACTAAGGCATGCACCTCAGCTTCTGAAAACCTAAAGCAGCGCCTAGTGGAGGATCTATTCACGATTGCTCCCAAATGGGAGACACAGTTTGAAGTCATGTGCGATGCAAGTGATTATGCAGTGGGAGCTGTCCTGGGTCAGCGACTGGATAGAATTTTCCGACCCATCTACTATGCCAACAGGACACTCAATGAGGCTCAAATGAACTACACCACTACCAAAAAAGAGATGATGGCAGTGGTATTTGCGTTTAACAGGTTTCATTCTTACCTTGTGGTGTCTAAAGTTATCATTTATACTGATCATGCATCACTTAAGTACCTGTTAAACAAGAAGGATGCAAAGTCTTAATTGATCTGATGGGTCCTCCTCTTACAAGAATTTGATTTAGAGATTCATGATAAAAAGGGGAGCGAGAACATGGTTTCTGATCATTTATCCTGTATGAAGTTTCCCCACCTGGAGAAGGAAGAGGATCGAGAAATAAGGGATTATTTTCCTGATAAACATATCTTTTCCATTATTGAGTCTCCTAGGCCCTGGTTTGCTAATATTTCTAACTTTTTAGTTACAGGTGCCATCCACCCCAACCTCTCCTTCCAGCAGAAAAAGAGATTCCTCTCTGATGTAAAGCGACACTTCTAGGAAGACCCACCCCTATTCTGATCCTGTGGGGGTGGGGTGATCTGACGGTGCATTCCAGAGACGGGGGTTCAAGGGGTGCTGGAATTTTGTCATGCCTCGTCCGTTGGAGGACATCATGGGCTGGACCATACCATTGCGACGATTTTGCAGTCTGGGTTTTTCTGTCCCACCATGCAGAGAGATGCTCGAGCCTTCATTTCCCGCTATGATCCATGCCAACGTACAGGTAATATGGGACGTAGATCCGAGATGCCCCAACACCCCATCTTGGAGGTCAAGATCTTTGATGTCTGGGGAATCGACTTCATGGGTCTATTTCCTCCTTCTTTTGGGCATACTTATATCCTCCTCTATGTTTATTATGTTTCCAAATGGGTGGAAGCTACTGCTACGACACACGACACAGCCAAGGTGAGATTTCTCAAGAAGAACATTTTTAGCAGGTTCAGCGTTTCTCAGGTGCTGATCAGTGATAGAGGGACTCATTTTCACAATGCTTTAATGAGAGGAGTGCTATCAAAATTTGGGTTGAAGCATCACAGGGGTACACTATACCATCCCCAATCAAGTAGACAGGTCGAGCTCTCCAACCGCGAGCTCAAACAAATTTTGGAAAAAACAGTGAATACCTCACGGAAGGACTGGTCCAAAAATCTTGATGATGCCTTGTGGGCCTATCACACCACTTTCAAGACCCCACTAGGGATGTCACCATTCCACCTCATCTATGGAAAACCATTTCATCTACCAGTGGAACTGGAACACAAAGCATACTGGTCCGTCAAGGCCATAAATTTTGATATGAAAGAAGCTGCAGAGAGGCGTAAGTTCCAGCTGACGGAACATGATGAAATCAGAAGAGAGGCATATGAGAATGCCCGACTATACAAGTAGAGGACCAAATCCATCCATGAACAGATGATTTCTCGAAAAAAAATTCAACATGGTGATCAGGTACTCCTCTTGAACTCTCGTCTTCACCTTTTTCTAGGAAAGCTCAAATCAAGGTGGTCGGGACCATTCAATGTTATAAAAGTATTCCCTCACGGTGTGGTGGAGATTACTAAGGAGGATGGTCAACCGTTCAAAGTGAATGGCCAATGATTGAATATTTACCATCACATGGAAGATACAATGGGAACAATCTCCGCCACCCCTCTAAGGTAAGCAAGGTAAGAAGGTCGAGCCAATGACTTGAAACAAAGGCGCTTCTTGGGAGGCAACCCAGAGGTTACACACCATGTCCCACTTATCTACATGGTGTGTACTTATCGTGTTAATTTATAATCTTAATAATTTAAATCTATATAATAACAAATAAATAACCAGGTATGATGCTAGTGCCGATCGTAAAGTCACTAGAGTTTATTAAAGCTGTCCCGGTTCAAATCATCCTGAACTACCTTTGGCACGAGGTTCCTCCTTTTATTTACATGGTGTGTGTGGTATTTTTCATATATATATATATAAATGTGTTTAAATTTAATAAAACCCATTATGGGGATGGACTGATTGGATAGAATCGTAATCTGGTTCCAAAAGACCCGGGTTCGAATCCAGACAACCGTCCCATTTCCATCATTTGTTCTTTTAATAAAACCACACAACGTACATTTCTATATACACCTTGTGCGCCATCATTTTTCGATATAAATTAAAAATGTTTTTAAAATAAGAAATAACAGGCAGGTGAAGTTGGTGGATTGGAAATGTCTCGATACCGGGTTCAAAAGGGCCGGGTTCGAATCACGCCAATCTCCCTACTTCATCCCCATCCTTTCCTAAATAAAAACCACATGACGTGCATTTATTTCTTTACGTTCGTATAGACCATATAGATTAACTATATATAAATGATAAATATGGGCATCAATACAACCTTTGCTCCAATGGTTGAGGGCTTCCATTTGGAATGGCCGATCTCCAGTTCAAACCTCGTCCCAAGCACCGAACCAAAGGTTGTACTTCTCTTTTTCTGATTTTATGTTACATGGTGTGTATATCCCGATATAAGTCGTGTATAGGTTTATTTGTAATATAATTTGTAGACATATATATTATATTTTAATTATTAATAATAATTATTATATAGTTTACTATAATAATTAGATATTTATATATATTAATTTAAAAACAAATTGGGAATACACGGCGTGTAGTCCAAATGTACACACCATGTACCGCGAATATATAAGCCGCGGGCCAACCGGCTTGAGCTCGTGTCGCGCGGCTCCCCATTTCTTCCCATTTTCTTCCCGTTTCTTCTCCCAAACGCCGCCCGAACCACCATTCTTGGATCCATCTATTTGGGGCATTTCATGTTCTGATTATTATTGCTTTGTGATCGTCAGTCAAGGTATGCCGTTTTAAACCCTCTATTTTAAACGTTTAGACTCGTTTAGGGTGATTTTCGGATCGGCCGACCGTTTGGCTTCCACCAGTACCCGGGCACGTATGACGAACACACACCGTGTACTTCAGTACACGGCCACACACAAAATCATTCGAAATTTGAATATACACGGTGTGTATGTTTGGTACACACTGTGTAATTTTTCCAATCATGCCCGAGTACTCCTTTGCACACAGACTCACTCATCATTTTCACGTACACGATGTGTGTGTTTGGGACACACCGTTTATAACATTTTATTTGGCCTCTTCGTGTGTAGAATGTCACACGACCTCATATGCCATGTTCATTTACATGGCGTGTGTGTTAGGTACACGTTGTGTATACAATTTCCTTTGGCTGAACCATGTTTAGGCCTCCACACGGACATGTTCTTCTGATAGAGAACACGCCATGTCCTCCGTATACACGGTGTGTTCTTTATTTTTTGGACTTATCACAAACATGGCCGTGTCTTTCATTACTACCCGACCGTTCCTACTTTCTATGAACACGGAGTGTATGTTCGGTACACGTCGTGTACTTTTAAATGGTCTATTTTCACTCACGACATGTTTATCCAGAGAGCACGGGATACTATACACTTTTCACTACACGCTGTGTACTCTGGATGTACACGTCGTGTATTATTATTTTCCAGTTTTCTCATTGTTTCTTTGTTTTCTTTTCTTTTCATTTTCTTTTGTTTGGTTTTTCTTTCTTTTTCAGGTTATAGCTGATCACCATCCTTCTCGAGGGAAGCGGCCTGCCTCCGCCACTGAGGGTGAGGGGTGGATTTTTCAGTGGATTCGACTACACCCACCCATACAGCCCGACCCCGATGCTCCTGTCTTTGAGCTCCCTCCATTGGCCATTCTGCCGCAACTCACTCCCTCATCGGAGGCTGGGCCTACTACTACTGCACCTCCACTTTTTAGCACAAATCTCCCATGCACCACCACTTCTGCTACACCCGCTACCGCTCTACCTACGCCATATTCATCAGCAGCTTGTCCTTTATCGAGTACCCCATCCACCGAGCAACCCTCTACTTCGGCAGATCCACCCATAGATCTAGCCCCTCCTGCTGCACCTGGGCCGGGACCTACAGGAGCTCCCTATTCCTGCATGGTATTCCCGATCACCGATCTCGCATATGACAGGGTCTGACGCTTCTCTCGTCGGCCGATACCATTGAGTATCTGATACCTCGACAGCATAATTCTACAGCAGCTCGGTATTTTGGAGGACTTGGAGGAGTTTCTCGGGAAAACCCCACTCATAGCTATTTTCCAGGTCTGTACTCTTATTTTTCGAGATTTATTTTTGGAGTTCGCGGCCTCGTTTGAGTTTGATGGAGCTAAGTACCGGGAGACACCTGGTGATGCAGTGCCCGTGGTACAGTTCCGTCTAGGCGGCCACCGATTTTACCTCACCATGACCAAGTTTGGCCGAGGGTGAAGCTTCTACCCCCTTCCCATCACCCCACCTCCTATTTCTACCCTGTCCAGGCCCGAGCACTCGGAGCTCGTCGCTCTGTGGCGGGAGATCACTGGGCCAAACCACCGGTACTCCCCCACATCCCAGAAGGGCACCCTTATCACTGACCCTATCATCCGCTTCGCCCACCGGTGCTTCAACGCCATCCTTTTCCCCCGCCATGAGGATATGGGGGTCGTGACCGGCTGTGACGTGGAGCTCCTTACCTGTGTTATCCGACATGACTACCTGGACCTCCCCTATCTAGCCGTCTCCTATTTCCACTCCATGTTTACCGACCATCAGGGCAACTTGAATGGCGGGTTTTACACTAGCCGTCTCGCCCATCTTCTTGGGGTATTCGAGTCCTCATTGCCTCATGATCTATTAGGTTCAACCCAGCGGATGGACTTTCTCATGATCATTCACATGGGGATGGTCCGGAAGTAGGGGGGTGCCTACATTCTTGCCCAGGCTTTCCCCCAGCCACCCACTGACCCTCCTTCCCCAGCAGATGACCCTGCTCCTCCTTCCTCACCCCCTCCAGCTTCTCCACCTCACCCACCTCCTATTGAACCCAAATATTCTGGCCTTCATTCCTCTGTCCCATCACCCATCTCACCTTCCCCCGCACCCTCGGTTAATCTTTCCCTTTACCACCACCTAGCCACGATAGAGCAAGTTTTGGGTCGCTTCGACAGCCGACCGGATTAGATGGAGAAGCAGTTGGTTCATATCATCAGCTGCCAGGACACCATTGCACGACATTTGATTTGTCTCGACAGCCGCCAAGACCGCATGGAGCAGCTGTTGGCGCTTATTTCCCAGCATCTTGGTCTTCTATTGCCTCCACCACCTGCCTCTACCTCAGTTCCTGGCCCTTCTGCTACTACTCCACCGCCCTTCCAAAGGTTGGCCAGGAATTCTGTTCTGTTGTCTACAATAGGCCCTACGGCTACTTCTCCTTCCGTCACCGTTGCTGCCAGTCCCTAGAGTGTTGATGAGCATCATTTTCTGGATCTTGTGCATACCGCTCCTACTTCTCGAGTAACCCTTCCCGGTGTAGCGTCAGAGCCTCCCGCTTCCACAGATCCTGCGCCGTCTCTACCAGCCAGTTCTGTACTGTATGTGCCGTCCCCTGAGGGGACCCCATGATAGTGGCATTTTTCTTTAACTTATATATCTCTTTTTTCATTTTCTGTGCTGTGATGTTATGCATGTTTACAGTTTTCTTTTTCCTCGACAGTCATAGGTATCATGGAGTGACTCCGGGCATCCTTTTTCAAGGGGAGTATTTTTCCATTTTTTATTGTCCATCTCTTTCACTTTAATACTTCCACTGTTTCCCCTCATTTTTCTCCCATATTCTTTCCCTTTCCCACCCTTTACCTTAGTATTGCACCTGGTGGACCATGTGCAGTCTTAAGTGTGGGGGAATTGCGCTATCATCTATCTCTTTCCCATTAGTCTTGGACCATAAACTTGTCTAGGAGACATCATTATTAGATTATATATTTACAAAATTGAGGAAATTTTTGGTTAATCATATTTATCAATGCTCATGTTATTAGTAGGAATTTTTTGAGGGTTTCATACTTATTCTGATTCCTAAGTGTTTTAAAATGATTGATGATATAGTTTCAATTGAAAGTTTTAATACTTGATTAATTACATTGATTATGCTAATCATTTATATGCATGTCATGACCTGATTGTCCCTTTATTATTTTTCCACTCCTGAGAGGTATTCTAACCCATTTTTCATATTTATTTTTTAAATACCCTCTTTCTTGAGAGATTCTTAGGATATGCATCACTACCAGAATTTGCACATTTTCTTTTCGAAACATGAAGAAATTTTTGAATTACATTAAAATGATTGAGGCATTAGATTTTTTCAACCCCTTTATCATGAGACCTACCCTACATTTAATCTTCGTTAAGCCCATAGAATCCATGAACAACCTTTATAAGAAGCCATGTTACAAGCCTCTTTCCCTTCCTACCCTATTTCTTTTTGAACTTTGCATGATTATTCATGTTGGAGCTTTAAATAGGGAGTTGGAAATACATGGCATATTTTTGTGCACAATCATGAAATAAAGTGTGGGGGAGTGCCTCTTGACTATTTGGGGAAGAAAGGGTTCCAAAAAATTATTCATTGTATTCATAAGTGTTTCCCTTGATTTCTTGTTAAAAATAATAAGGGAACCTTGTGCTCATTTGATTTAGGAACCCTACTTGACTAAGGGAAAAGGTGGTGATTACAACAGCATTCGACTGAGTTTGTGAAGGATACATTTTCATTGAACTTTACTTTGAATATCATGCAATGTTGTTTAAAGGAATTAGCCTTCAGTTCTCAAGCCTCAGCATTTATTTTCCACATCTGAACCTACATACCGTTAGCTACAGAGACATCTGAACCTTATTGATAAAGCCCTCGTGATTTTTATAATTCAATTTTTTCTGAAGTAGAGAACAAGATAACATGCAAACCTATGGATAGAGTGTATATATCTTTGATTGAGAATAACTCTGAATAAAAACATCTTGAGTGTGGAGTGTGATTTTAATTGGTAAGTTAAATCATCAAGTGGCATGCTTATTTTTGAAAGGTTGAAAAATGTGTTGAAAGAAGATGAGAGTAGTTAATTGAATTATATATGAGGCATGATTTTAATATCTTATGAATTGAATTTGTTTGTGCCTTTTAGAATTTTCTTTAGTAACTTTATCATTTATACTTTTGATTAATTGAATGCCTTCCTTTTAAAAGTATAGGCTCTTTTAATTAGATGTTGAGATTTTGCTTGAAGGCAAGCAAACGAATAAGTGTGGGGGAATTTGATGCACCCGATTTTTGTATACATTTTCATCTATATCATTGAAAATAAAAACATGTTTTCAGAAAATATCTGTTGTTCCATGAACATATTCTTTGATTTTGGTGATTCTGTTTACTTTCAGGAGCTTTCTGGAAAAAATACACAAATCAAGGGAAGTATGTGGAAATTTTACAACTACACGGTGTGTAATTTTTATACACGATGTGTACATCCAGACAGGCACACTGATTGAAGGAGGGACTACACACCCATGCCACTAGGCAGAAGCTACACGTCGTGTGAGGTGAACATACACGCTGTGTACTACATTCTAGAAGCAGTTGTTGCCGAGAAGAGTCTACACACCCATATGGCCGTTGAAGGAGACACGACGTGTTCCATTTCTACACACCGTGTCTCCTATTCTAGAAGGGGTTGGTGGAAACATTTTGGAATTACACGCCGTCTATGGTGGCGCTACACGCCGTGTACACTCACCTACCAGGTGGCGTCATGTTCAAAGTCAAAGACGGCTTGTTAGGAAACCTACCAGTGGAGAAAATGGAGCCCAAAGCGCATTGAAGGAAGTACATGGCGTGCACTTTCTATACACGTCGTGTACTTTATTTTTCTATAAATAGAGTCCTTGGCCTTCAGATTTGGTTGTTGAAAAACCATTGGATGAGGGAAGAAGTTATGCTGCCACCATTTTCGAGCCACCATGGTGCTGTTATTCCACCGTTCCACCTACCGACACCGCTCTTCAAAGCTTACACGATGAATTCATCAGGTATCGAGTGTGCTGTTCCTATTATGCTTTCCATGTGTAACTAAACATATTGTGTTGGGGCTGTGGGCGATGAAGGATTGTATTATGTTGTATTGATTTAGATAGTTTTGTTCGTTCTTCTTAATTATCCTTACTCCTCTTAAATCGTTGCTAAATATTACTGAGAATTATGAGCCGAACCAAGGGAATAATTCTCAGCAATATAAAAGAAGAGTAACAGTGAAAGCTTTCATGACCATTGAAAAGGTTTCACCGATTCATAAATGGACTGAACCAAATTAAGAATTGAGAAACAATGACTACCGGACCAAGGAGTCAATTTCTTTAATTCCAAATAAGAGGAACCAGACCAAGGAAATCTTGTGATAAAAGGAAAACTATAATGTTGAATTATCATGAACAACACAACCATATAAGCAATCCGCATAAGAACTCCTAAATCACCACAACCACAATACACTTTTCTTTCTGTTAAAACACCTTTAAATCACTTGTAGTTTCCTTTGAATTGTTAATCATTTTCTTAAAGTAAACAAAACAGTTTCACTCAATCCAAACCAACCAATCCACTCCAAATTCTACATGTTTCACTAAATTAATTATAAACTCAACTAAACCAATGCACTGCCAAAGTTCCCTGTGGATCGACCCCACACTTCAACTATACTAAAATTTTAAGAGTGGGTAATAATTAATTTGGGAAGCTGATAAAATATACCTACGGCCACAACGACTGTCACCAGTAGGGTTAAGGGGCACTACCTATCAAAACATGCACAACCTATACAAACCATTCTGCAAAATGGTAACCTATATCAGTGCTTTATTTTTAGAACAGATAAAAAGATCCAATTATCATTGTTAAAAATAATGCACTAATAAATTGAAACCTTTATCAATGCTTTACTATCACTGATAATGTTCCACAATAAAAGAAACAATAAAATAAATACAATTAATTTTTTTAAATATTTCATTAATTAAATAATTATTGTTAAAAATGAATAAATCGAATATGCATATATAAAAATTTTAAAAATTAATAAATAGCGTGTATTAAATATAGAAATATGTAAAATGAATAAAATAAAATAATTACACAAATAAAAAATTAAAATGAGTAAATTAAGAAAAATATTTAACATTTTATTAATTAAATAATTATTGATAAAAATAAAAATATTATATATTTATATATATAGATTATAAATATTGATAAATATTATATATTAAATGTAGATATATAAATGAATATATAATTAAATAAAAAATTTAAAAATGAATAAATTACAAAATTGTTTAAAAATTTCTTAATGAAAAAATTATTAATAAAAATGAAAAATATAATATATATATATATATATATATAAATTATAAATAGTAATAAATAATATATGTTAAATATAAATATATATAAAATCAATTAAATGTTAATTATAAATATATTAATGTCTTATTCATTTTTAATGTCGTTTAATTTTTCAATTTAACATATATAAAACGTCGTGTGTTACATTGATTTCACACACACACACACCCACACACATATATTATTAATGCAGTTTTATATACAAACACAAACACAAATATATTTATGCAATATATAGAAACACATAAACCTAATACTTATGTATTTTATTCAAATTTCAGTATAATTTACAATTTCATTATAACATGATACATTTAATATATTATATTTTTAATTAGTCAATTTTACTTATTTATTTTTAATACTTTTACAGTTAGGGCATTCATTTTTTATATTTGTTTATATTTTATTTTTGAATTTGATTATTTTCTATTATTTATTTATATATATTTATTTACTACGTTTTATTATTTTAAATATGAATTCATATTTAATTAAATATACAAATATATATATATATCCATATTTTTTTAATAATTTATATTTAATTAGTAAAACTTATCCATTTTTCAATATTTTTAAAGTGTACTCATTTTGAATTATTCAATTTCATTCATTTTTAAAATGCATGTATTTAAAATTATATATCAACTAATAATGTTAAAAATATATTTGTAAATAAATATTTATAAATAAATATATTTATAAATATATATTTAATATATTTATAAATTTATATATTCAAAATTATTAATAATAAATAATAATTATTTTTTATATAATTATTTATTGAATTATAAATAAATAATTATATATATATATTTAATAATTTCAAAAATATAATAAATTTATTTAAATAAATCTTTTATCAGTGCTAAAAAAGCGCTGTTAAAAATAATCTTTATCAGTGATAAAACATTAGCGCTGGAAAATATCTATTTTATCAGCTCTTATCAATTTAACAATGATAAAAGGGATATTTTGTAGTGAGTTTTCTAAAGTGATGTTAAAAACATTCCCGATCTATTTAAAAGAACCCTAACTAATACTCAATTAGTCGCGATTCTCAAGCTCTCGTGGAACTCCTCTGCTATCGACGTGATCTCTCTACATTCCCTCAGATGAATCAAGGCAATAATCCAATGTATGTTATTTTTTTCTTTCCATATATCGTTGTTTGATCTTTTGGGTTCCACATTTTTCTTTTTTGAGCTTTTCTTAACCATGATGAACCCTACATCTCATCTCCTCACCACTACCGGCGTGAATCCTCTTGGTTTATAAAGAATCCTAATTATGTATATGATATTAGTCACTAGTTTTTGTGGCCTTTAATGATGTTATGAATCATAGTATTCATCGCTAAATTGTTTACCTATAATCTGATGAAGGAAAAATACAAAAAACCAATAAGTACTCTCAACACATTCTCTTCCTATTAGAAAATGGGAAGATACCATGATGTTTTTATTGACTAGTTTTTCAAGATCAACATTATAGAAAGCTTTAGTGTGGTTTATAGTAGATCAACTAACTAATATAGAAAAATGATTACATATTGAAGTGGCTTCCTCAGTTGATGAACACTATTAACACCATTTTAGAGAGATAATAATGCTCCCAGGTGTTCCATCTAGTATTGTATCTAATAGTTATATGATGTTTTTATCTTGGTTATAGCAAGGACATTAATTTACAATGAGGTTATGGGTGAAATTTTATACTTACATTATTCCACAGACTAATGAAAATTATAACCAGACTATCTTGATAATGGAGGATCTTCTTTGAGCCTTAATTCTTGAATTTAATAGATCCTAGAAGGATTAACTTTTCTTAGTGGAATTATCTTATAAAAACAGTTATCAATCACTTATCCAAATGGACCTATATGATAAATTATATTAAATACATTTTAAATCTTTTTTATATTGGATATTGATAAAAAAATCTTCTATGAATAACCCAAGTATTTTCCAAGAAATAATAGACTGAGTGATATTAATTCAAAAATATTTTGAAACTACTAAATGTCAACCAATTTCCTATAGTAACCATTAGAGGCGACTCATGTAATTTAATGTTAATGATCATTATTTTATTTACATTTCCTAGATATTTTTTCACTAATGAATTATAAAGAAGAAGAAATTAACCTCAAAATACATCAAAACTTTTAAAATTATTGGAAAAGTATAGGGAATTTCATAATAGCTATCCTTACACATATGAAATCCAAATGGTTGAATCTATTCACTCAACAATTTGGTTTAATCTTATTAAGTATGAAATTATTGAGGCTCTGGAGGTTTTAAATGCCCCATCTGATTTAACCATGTAATCCCCTTTAATGTCAGTGTCTTAGTCTCATTGTGGGAGTATTTTTTGTTGAAGGGGAGTTAAAATAGTGGTTAGAGGATTTGATATGAGAAAGTGGTGAAGAGATGAAGGTATCCTTGTGAGGTAGTCACTAAGTACCAGATGGAATGGAATCAAGTACCTATTGATAGGATTGTGTAAGTAGACCCACTGTTAAAATAACCAAGAACATGGTGTCATAATATTATGTATATAGTGGTACTTTTTTTATTTGATTACTGATGGGGGGTTTTGATATTTTTAATTATAGTAAACTAATATACTACGTAAATTATGACCAACTACCATATCGTCGAGTTAAGCATGACTACTAGTTCCTCATTTTGATGGTTTAGCATGAATGTTTTCTTGTTTTGTTCTTGGTTTATGTGAGTAAGTTTTAAAATGAAAATGATTTTGAAAATTTATATCCTTTAATTAAAATGGTCTCAGATTGGAAAAATTGGGTTTTAAAGGAAATTTTTTTGGTTTTAGAATTTGGTAAATTATTTGCTTTGCTAATAAAGTTGTAAGTGTGACCCTCAATATTCCTTATGATAATTTTTATATGTGTGAATATGAAAGGAATTGATTCTAGACCTGATTTTATGATTTGTGTGTTATTCAGATTAAGTTGCCCAGAAAGGTCCCCCGAAGTTTCTTGTGGGTCTCTCCCTATTTCTAGTTCTTCTCAGTTCTTTCCCATATTCTATGGAAATCTAGGTTCTTTAGAGGTAGTTAAGTGTCTCGAGGATATTGATCATGTCTTCAGAGTGTTTTTAACTCCAAAATCCATTATATTTCATGCTATTCTAGGCCATCTTGGGGGTATAACTTTGGAAGAATGGGAGTTGTTTTACCCACCAATGATGCATATTAGGTTGACATGGGAAGTTTTTATGTCCTTATTTGTATGATGGTTTATACCTGGAGAGGTGAATATGAAGAAAAGGAAATAGCTCATGATTATCTTGATAGTCTAGTGGATGGTGAAGGATTATGATGAACACTTCAATGAGTTAGTTTCCTTTTCTCTGGAGGTGGTTTTGTAGGATCTTTTGAAACTTCTCTTCTCATTTGGGGTCTTCATCGAGGGATCGAGGAGCATTTTATCTTATATAATGATCTCCATTTTGAGACATTGGTGGATGATTCTTTTTTGGATGAGTTGTTTTGAAATAATCATAAAAAACATTGGCTTAGTTGTTGTCACCTGTGTTGGGGTGAAGACATTTAGAGTTTCTTCATTTTTATTTTGTGGTAGTTGTATGATTATATTACATTATAAAATTATGATGAAATCATTCTTTAATATTTAAAATGGTTTTTTTTCTGAATGTTAACCGTTAAATGGTTTTCCATTCATGAATTAGTTTCCCTCTTTCTATCATGTATGTTTGGAGATGTCTATTTTTGTGGAAATCACTATTTGTGCCTTGTATGTGGGTTCATTGTTCGGTTCAAGATCTTCTGTGGGTTTATCCCTTTGATGTAAGAAACGTAAATAACTTTTAAAAAAAATAGACCATGGGTTTCATATTCAGATTGTTTTGGTACTTTAGGTTAACGATCTATAAGTCATTTGTGACATTTAGGAATCAGTCGCACCTCAATCGGACGCACAGTGTGACTAGTATGATTCAAAGTGAATTTTTTTATTCAAAACATACATACTCAAAACTAAGAAAATGTATTCAGATTGTTTTGGTGCCTATAGGGAAATGATCCATAAGTCATTTCTGATGTGTAAGAATCAGTCACACCACAATTCAACTCACTGTGTGGCCGATGTGACTCAAAGTGCGCCTTTTTATTCAAAATTTACTTTAATTTTAGTAAAAAAAACAACTTACATACTCTATAATAGAGTTTTTTCTTGTATTTCTATTATAAATTTTATTTAACTTATATTAAGTATTTTTTTAATTTCTATTTTTGTTTATAGTAATGTTGTGTGTTGTTACAACACACTGCACTTATTTTTGGTGTTGTAGTGTTATGTAGCATCACAATGGGGTGTTAATATTTATTATCATTACTAAATGTTCTAATAAAGATATACTATACCAGTGCTAATAGATGTGCGGATAAATATAGCCATTATCAACACTTTTATGAGAGCTGATAAAGGATTCCTTTATCTGCACTTTTTAAAGTGCGAATAAAGGTATCTTTATCAGCACTTCTAAAAAAACTCATAAAATATATCTTTATCAGTGATAAATAAAAGTGTTGATAAATGGTGTCTTTTATCAATGATTTTATTTTCTTTAATAAATATACCCTTTGTCAGTGATTTTGTAGCACTAATAAAATATTTTACCATTTAACTGCACCAAAGTATGATACACTTTTCTAGCACTAATAAAGTCCTATTCTAATGATGTTAAAGATGTGTTTTATAGTAGTGAGAGTTGGGGGATATTAATTTTGGTTTTGTGGATATTTTGTTCTATAATCCTCATTTTTGGACCTTGTTTAACACATTATGTACACCGTATTTTTTTAATGGATGATAGAGTTTATGTAGTATAGGGTGGCTATTATTTTCTGGTCTTAATTCTCAGACCATGATCTCTTGGTCTAAGGACATAGAGTTTGGACCTTGAGGAGAGTGTATCAAGTAGATATGCATATTGTGTTGGTATGATAAATTCGACATGACTAGGGTGAGGAGGCCCAATACCATATAACACATTCTTTAGGAGGATCACACGTATTGATATTTGGACTTGAATGCTTAGTTTATAGCTAGAGAGTTTGGACCATATAGGCTATTAGTTTATGGTCATAGAGTTTGGACTATGGGGGGGGGGGGGGGGGTAGTCTAAAAGGGATACTCATGGTGTGGAAGAAACTACCCGATGTGAATGAGGACCATGGATGCCCACAACAAACAAACATTCAAAGGGAAACCCCATACACCATTTAAATTCATAATGTTGGGACTTGGGATCTAAGTTTAGGGTCATAGAGGTAATACCATAGGGGACATCTAAAATGGATATATGTTGTACGGTGGAATGAAAAACCAATTTGAATGAGGTACTAGGAGGCCCAATGCCACACTATAAATTCTTGAGAGAACCTGCATACAATTTATTGTTATTATTATTTTAATTGGACCATATTTTATGATCATAGTTTGGACCTATGGGGATCTTGGTTTGAGGTCATAGAGTTTACATCTAGGAATATATTCTTCTCAATAGGTTATAGGTTTCTTGTAATAGTTAAAAAACTAGTGTGAATGAGGGATAATGAGGTTCAATGCCAAACCACATATTCCAGAGGGTATTTTCGTGGAGTTTAAAGTCAGGATGCATTTAATTGAACTCCTAGTTTTTGGTCATAGAGTTCATAACCTAGGATCGCCTTATGTGAAGTACTCCTTGAGAATCTTGGAATTGGTTGGAGGTGTGATATGCTCCCCATCTATGGTTCTCAAAGAGTATGCAACAATGGAATAAACCTTATGAACAGTGTAAGGTCCTTCCCACATGGGATCTAACATTGGTGGATTCTTTCTAGGTATCAAAAGTGTTAGGAGATCCAGTGCCATGCCACCCTGGAAGATGGAGTAGAGGTGAATCTTCTTGTTTAATTCCATTTTTATCTTGTTCGGATGCCTCTCTATATTGTGGAAGGTCCAAATCCTATTATCTTTAAGTTATTTTAGCTCGTCTAGAGGGATACCAACCATTTTTTTCTGGTGTATAAACTGGATTACAACATAAATTCCCCATACTAAAAAGTTCCAAGAATACATGGTGGTGTGGATGAGCTCCATTGCTCAATGATCAAAGTTGGAATGGATCTGATATTCTCGAATAACTTGGAAAACCCCAAGTATTCATGGAGCATGGTGAGATAGAAGTAGCCCAACTTTCGAATCTACTGATAGAGAATCAATAATTTTTAATGAGTACCACAAGAGAAGACATAAAATTAAATAATAACATGATTAATATCATCTCCTTGGATGAAATAGAGGATAATTCCATTAAACTCACATCTATAGAGAGTCTTATCAATGTCACACTTGCTTTAGAGGCAGAATAATGCTTCATACTGATGGACATACTCACGCTTGGCTTATCCAGTAGGAGGATATCGCATAATAGATACTCAATGGAAGGAGTTGTCCAGTTGGGTGATTTATCTACTATGGAGGAACCCGAGGGTCTATAAGTAGATGTACTGATGTATACCATTTTTACCTACTATTTTTCTTAATTATCTAAAATGACTAGATCGATGATCCTATGATGTACCATGTGAATGAATAGGTCACCCTAGTTATTCTATACGAGAGAGGATACTAGGATTGATAAGTCTTTAACTCAATAATTATGCAATTGAGGGATATGTGTCACCTATTTTTGATAAGGGAACCAGGCTATCATCTAGCATGTACATTCTAGTAGGGACATGAGTTCTATATTTCTGATGATTTAGTCACCATTAATCTGTTTGAAGAAATCCTTGGAGTCTCCCTTCATGTGAAAGTGGGGTACATCAATCTAAATGGAAATATTACGACCCATATTATGAGCCTGATACTCTACACAATTTTTGGTGCTTCCTTATGAAAACATGAATGATTATGGACAAACAACCTATTCTAGGATGATGAAATGAATCCTAGGACTACTCAGTTGAGATTGGGATTGTTGATCCTTTTGCTAGTTGTGCTTCGAAAGCCCCCCTCAAAATTCATCTTCCAACACTGCATGACTTGATCCACTGATTGAATGTCCTCATCTGAGAAGTTGAAATCCATCTGAAATTATTCAGGGGCTGAATGGGTAGCCATGAAGTCTTCCGAGTCTTGAATTTTGAAGGATTTTTGTTGAATTTACATGATGTCGAACTGATGAAACTTCTACAAAAAAATATTTTAACAGTTCAATAATCATCCTTAATAAGATCTAGAAATTCAATGACTAACTTGGCATAGTAAAAATTACATTGATTTAATCAGTGCTAAAAAGGAACTGATAAATGGTAGATTTATCAGCACAAATAAAAGCACTGATAAATCACACTTTTATATGCATTGATAAAAGTATTATTTTTTAAAACTGGTATAAGAACCAATTAATAAGTCCTTTATTAGCACTTTGGAAAACTATAATAAAGGGTATCTTTAAAAGTGACTCTAAAAGTGATAATAAATCTTACTTTTATTAGTATATTTATTAGCGCTGAAAAATGTGAAAACTACTGTGCAATACTGCAGCACACTGCATCACCAGAAAAAGGTGTAGTGTGATGTAACAACACACTCCATTGGTAGAAATAACAATAAGAATTACAAAAGTAAGAAAAGAAATAATGAATTTAAATGAAATAAAATTTATATCACAAATACAAGAAAAATAAAACACTATTATAGAGTATGAAACTTGTTTTTTTTCTAAAATTAATTTAGATTTAGAATAAAAAGGTGCACATGGAGTCATACCATTCACACTAGGAGTTGAATTGAGGTGTGACTAATTATTAAATGTCACAAATAACATATGGATCATTTTCTTAAAGAACCAACATAACCAGAATGTGTTTTCTTGGTTTAGAGCATGTAAGTTTTATTTTATTAATATTAATTCAAGTTTTGAATAAAAATACATACTTAGAGTCATACCAGTAACACCATGCATATAATTGAGGTTCATTATATCCATTCACATCAAAAAATTATGTATGTATCATTTTCCTAAAGTACCAAACAATCCAAATTAATTTTATCAATTTTAAGTAGGTGAGTTGTTTTTTTCACTACAATTCATGTCAATTTTGAATAAAAATATTAACTTTCAGTCATATCAGTCACACCATGAATTTTATTGATGGAAAATAGAATGATACATGCCCCAAATGACTCATGGATCATTTTCCGAATGTATCAAAACAATCAAAATGTGTTTCCTTAGTTTTGAGTATGCCAGAAGTGTTTTATTACTAAAATGACATTTTAAACTGGAAACACACACTTCAATCCATACAGGTGGAATCATGTGTGGTTTTGATATGAGGCTGACACATAAACATCACAAATGAATTATGAATCATTTTCTGAAATAATCAATACAATCTGAGGGCATTTTCCTAGTTTATAGTGAGTGATTTTTTTTGAATAAAAATGTAAATTTTAAAGTATTATAGAAACATGGAGTCATATTGGTCATACCATGCATCAGATTGAGGTGTGGTTGATCCCTATATGTCACAAACAATATATGGATCATTTTATTAAAGTAAGAAAACAATAGGGATGTGTTTAATCCATTTTGAGTACTCCATATGTGTCTTTTATTAAAATTTTATTTTAAACTAGAATGACACACAATGGCTCTTATCTTAAGTGACAAGTGTTGCTCTCACTTTTTAATAGTTTATCTCAAACAAAATCATTTTATGATCCTTATTATACTTCATTTCCAATAAAATTATTTTTTTCAATCCAGCGGTTCTTATCCTCCTCCACCTCGGTCTCCACACTGGTCTTTGCCTCTGCCGCCTCCTCCACATCAGCCTCTGACTCCAACTATGCCTTCAAAATAGACCGTGACTCTATGTTTTTCTGATAATTTTATTGTTTGAATGTCTATTCTTCTAAACAAATTTATTTCATCCGTTACACTTCTCCTTGAGTCAATAATAATAAATAATTATTCAAACCATAATTCTTCACACCCCAAATATCTTTCGAAGGTCATAACTCATACTTGATCATAATAAAAGCAGGTAATCACCTAAATTTGTTGTCAGCATAAATTATGAAAAAAGTAAATTTCCCACTCATCTCTAAATAAATTTATTCCTTTTTTTGGTAAATATGTTGTCAGAAATATTGATTGGAATGAGAAAATATAGAAAATCAAATTATTATGAAATATATTTAATAAAAATTTAATTTCCTTCCTAAATTACCTATTGGGGGACGCTGGTCTTTGCATGCATTATGATTTCTCACATAAATTTGAGAACATAATATCAATAATTAATTTCATTATCTTGTTTTGAATACTGCAAAAAAATTGAATAAAATAAGTAATTTTTTTTGAAATGTTTTAATTAGTTAATATTTCTATATATACCATACTTTTTTTCCAGTTGTAGTAGTCCACAGGCTTTAGCTTTTTAGACACCAACTTCATGCCATTATCTAGCCAATATTTATAGACTTCCCTATCATAACAAATTTCTCATTAAAACACAGACCAAACATATAATTAGATGTTTATCTATAAAATGTTGATTATATTGTATTACATATTCACAATACACATCATGTCTATTCAGTTGGTTGTAAATCCTTACATTAAATCGAAAACATAAATATTTTGGGTTTCTATGTTGACTACTATCATCATCCAATGCTTCCTAAAAAAGCAAAACAATTAAGTAACGAAAAAATTAAGAATATATTTTATGTTATTAGATAGTAGAGTTTTACCTTTACATTATAGGTATCAGAAATATTCTTTCATATGATGTTATTTTATAAAACTCAATGAGAATATCATCTTTTTTCTTCTCTATTTCTTCCTTATTCAACGAAAATCCTAGCAATGAAATGATACAGGGATTAATGAATCCAAATCAGGATTTTCACTATCTTCCCTTAATATAATTTTAATATAAATGAATATAAAAAATATTAATTGTTATTAACTTTAATAAACCTATACAAATAACTATTTGTATAGACATATTATGAAAATGTTCATTATGTATGTATTCAAAACTTAGATGCCTAACCATTCATGCTTGAGAATATCAGTTAAAATCTCAAGACCAATTATGTATGTAAAGGAAACTCCATATATGTCTTCTTAATATTCAACTTAAGACATAGTTTTATCTTTAAATGTGGTATCTATATGAATTTGTAATGAAAATAAATATTTCATTGTAATTGGTGGAGAGAAGGTAATCGCATATAGCAGTTTTATTTTCTAGGTAAATTCCCCAGATTTTGTTTATTCAACTATTCGTTTCTCCACTAATTTATTTGAATGTAATATAATAACTCAATTCTTACCTTTTATCATCAACTGTTACATATTTTTTAATGTGAATTTTTTAAAGACGTACCTAATGTATCATTATAAGATTAGACGACCAATCATTGCAAGCTCCAATAGTAACTTCAACTGTTGTAATATCTAGACCATCAAGTGGAATAGGAAACATAGAAATCAGCTCATAAGAAACATCAATCCCCACTCTCATGTGATTTTCTGGGAGGGTTTGATTGTGTAGCTGGTCTCCCATGATATTATACATTGTACCCATTTCAACACGATAGTACATTGGTGTTGATAGATAAAAATCACATTCAACTGTACTCTACAGTTTTTATTAATATAAATTTAATAGAATTTGTTTGATTCACATTTATGATAGAGTGTAATGAAAAAATTTATTACCTTGGGTAAGGTATCTGGTTGGGGGGAATGACTATCCTCAAAGATAGTGGGATCATTTCATTCATGTTTGTATATTTTCTCCACCACTGGTTCATTTTGATCCATTATTATACATTGATCTACCAAACTTGACCAAAAAATAATATATTGTAGAGAGTGTCTTTGTGCCTATTCTTGTGTCACCATATTACATGTATCTTCATGTGTGTTTATCTCCTAAAAATATGTTTGATAGGAGATCCCAAAACCTAATCCTTTAACATGACCCTATTGTTCAGGCCAATTTAAAGTTACTGAAAGCCTCTTCTCTTCTAGCATAGTCGTTGATTATTCTTATTTCTAAATGATATAAAAAATTGGGAACATATTTATTTTTATGTAATATTTTTAAAAATCATAATGAATTAAAATTATTTCATACTTACACAAGAATCCCATATTGGATTTTGTTTTCATCAGCTAATATTCCATTCTTATTTACAAGAGCCTCCTTCCACAACCCATAATGTGGGATGAATGTGGATTTAGATTTTGATTCATTAATCAACATATAAACTATGGAACATATATTGTTTCATATCACATAATTAAACTTTTAGTATTGATTTAGAATAAAAACCAATTTCTTCGATAATGAAGCATACCCCATACTTCTTTTGATATAAGGGTACGTTGGTTTTGATACACATTCATTATTTTTAGTAGAGTTTTTTTATTTCCTAAATTAACAATTTTGAATCAATTTGGCTAAAATAAATAATGTGAAATAATATATTATCAACCACAATTAACCTAAAATGATTTCTCATTGTGATAATTTCAAAAAGTAATCCATGTTTCCTACTTTATAATGTGTGCTTAACTAAGTGTTGGGTGGGGCTTTATTTTCCCCTCAACACCCCTAAGATGTAACTTGGCCAGAAGAGTCTAGAAGCCTCTATGAGACTTTCTACCATTTATTAATACAAATTTCTTATAGAAGTCTTATAAAATAAGTGAAGTCGGTAAGGAATAATGAAATCTAAATCAATTTTTCATTATAAATTTTTTTAGTAAAATAGAGAAATTATATTGTAACATTACCATTATATCATTTCAATGGATTTCCTTCATTACAGGTTGGATGAGGCACCATGAGTAAATATTAATCAGCACATTCATCCTCATTTTGAACCCATGATAACTAATGAACATTGACTTGTTGGGGTAAATAGGTTTGCTGCATTGATTCCTACCAACCACAAATTTTATACATTGGATTCTTACCTTGATAATTTTATTCAAAAATATGATGATGCATATTTCCTATTTAATTTTTCCTTTTTTTCATTGAAATGTTTTTGATCTACTAATAATTCTGTAGTTTCATTATCAATAGTTTATTCTTTCTCATGATTGGAAACATCGTTATTTTAAAAATACATTGTCTGTATGAGTAATAAAATATTTATTTTTTCTTGAATAATAATAATTCCAGACACTTCATTCATAAAACTCAACAATATCCATCTTTTATGAATTTTTTTACAGTCTTAAATAGAGATATAATAATTCAATATTACAATAAAACTAATATTCACTAAATTTATTTAATCCTTCCTTGGATGCTTGATTGCCTTCAATCTCTTGATAATTGGAGGAAGGATTCATTGAAATCGGTAGTCCAATGCATCATCAAGAGATGGAACACAATCAGGTGTCTCATGATTAATGTTTCCTAGGAACCTACAAAAATGGAATCACTCTAAATGTCCCCTAAATTGAAGAGGAATTGTAATACCTCCACTCTAATGGTCTTGAATAAATGAATATAATTGAAACACCAAATTTATGTTCAAAATTTTAATCAAATAATGAGTATTTTTAATGTTTTTTCAATGATAAACCCAATGTATTTACATGTTTTATTAAAATAAGGGGTAATTTGAATTTTAGATTGAAATTGAGAAAAATTGTGAAGGGTGCATAATTCTGGACTTTGGACAGATTTTTACCACAATGGTATTTTTATCATTTCATAAAAAAATAATTTCAAATTTAGTGACTCGTTTTTTTTCAGAATCTTGATTTTATTTACTCCGACCTTATATTTAGGACCTAAATATGATTAAAATATCTATTATTCCAAAACATTCATTGAATTTGAAAACTTTTCCAGGCGGAAAACATGGACCCACCACTATAACAGTACCACATATCGGCCTACAAACCTTAAATTGAGGTGATTCCACCTGGGATAGCACAAGGAAACATAAGGTCGTCTCTACAAAAAATTCAAGGGAGTTTGGAAGTCATTAATGATTCCAATGGATGTTATATTTTTGATGAAAGCTTCATAGAACCTATGTTTAGAAAAAGAAACCACCAATGAAAAATTCATAATGCATTCATCCGGTGTCTAAATGAGCTGAAATTTAGACGGTGAACGGCCAAATCATTTATGAAAAACCTTTACGAAGGTGGCCACACGTGAATTGCTCACTGAATGGGACAAAAATGCACAAATGTTCATAGGATATAATTATTTCTATAAAAGGAGGCCCTCGGCTCCTTCCCAAATCATCATCTCGACACCCACAACCAAGGAGGGATCCCACCAGGGCATGGTCTGCTGCTACTCCTCTATTCCCACCTAATTTTTTTTAATTTATTTTCACATAAATTTTATTTTAGTTTTTTCTTAGTTTTCAATTTTAATTCAATGTTTTGTTTTATTAATCAATGCATCTCTATTTCTCCATCCAATTTTCTTCATTTCTTTCTTTATCTATATCTCTATCTCTCTCTCTATCCTCTTCCACCCACTCTATAAGGTATTCTCTTACTCTCAGAAATGAGAGGATGATCCTGAGACTTGGACCAGGGGGAGGTGTATGTGATCATGAATTTTCATTATAGTTTAATTTTAAGATTGTAGATAGTATTGAGTAGCATGCACGGGTAAGGCGAATGTCCCCGATGTTGTAACTACCTCCGATGACTTGAAACTCTTCCTATCTCAATTATTTTATTTAATAATTTTTTCCTCTCTCCATTGGTTATTTCTTCACACATTGGATTTGAGCTATTCAATGGAATAAAAGGCTTTGATCGAATCGGGTACAGGAAGAAGACACATTCTAGACAAAGGTGTGTCATCAACTTGAATTAAAGGTGGATGTGGAATTGATATTTCTCAAACATTCATTGATATTTCAAAATTTCTAAATAAATAATAGTAATTCAGCCATGACATTTCATGTTTGGATTATCAAAATGAAATAAAACATATAAATTAGAATACTTATTGAATATTAAACCAACCCCTAAAACCATGTTCTTTCTTATTAACTCATTTTGCTTAGATTTTCATGATAGTTTAAATTATCATTTTACATGTCATTATTTTAAATAATAAAAAACCCAAAAAAATTTCATCACTTTAATTTAATAAACAAAACCATAAAAATATATATAATAGGTGAATTAGATAAAGTTAACTACATTGAGAAGGATTCCCAAGAGTGACAAACTTGGCCAGCCACCGTGCTGCACTTGAAAAAATATAATTGTTTTTGTCTACACCCCATGACAGGCGTGCGTCAAAACTGGTGTCGTTACCGGGGAGTCAATCAGTTATTTATTTACTTTTTCTATTTTCACATATTAAATAGATTTCATTTCTTTTTATAAAATAAAAAACAAAAAAAATTCTTTCTATGTTGAATTTAAATGAATATTATTCTGCATGGACTGGAAATTACTCACAGGTGTAATGAAAACAAGAAGAAGATGATTATTTTAGAAGATCTATGTGCATGAACATAGAGAAACTATTGAACAACTGACAAGAAAAGATTAAAGAGCATTTGACTATATTCATGAATTAATGGAGCAACCTAACCCTGAGCAGGATCAAGAACTTGAGGTTGAAAATGAGGAAGACTTTCCTACTGAGCTACAAGTGGTATATCAACAAATATTTGATGAATTCTTAATTAAATGTGAGGAACTACCTAATCTCACCATAATATACAAATAATAAGAGCTATAACCACTGAATTAGGAAGCCAACAAAGTGGTGGAATTTGATGTCAAGATGGAGGAGCCCGACTACCTGCCTCAATCCTCAAAGAGTCTACTCAAGTGGAACTTACCACTAAGTCAGATATTGAAGCTAAACCAACTGAGGGAGTTGAACCATTCTTTAATTCCATCTCTTCTAATTTTATTGAATCATAATTCTACATCACTCCTTGTGATTTTGATTTTATATAATCAGAAAATCTTATCTTCTCCTTGGAGGATGACGAAAAACCTTGATATGCACCAGCTGAGGAATATATATGTAAAGACCAAGAATTTCTGTGGAATTTTTTTTCTTAAATTCATGGGAATTTTACGAGTCCACAGTTTCTGATGACGCTTGATTCTGAGGCCCGGTGTGCCCGGAATAAATTTCTGAATTTTTGTTCGGGTACGTTCAGAAAACGTACGAGCAGGATTTTATAACTTTTGAACCAGTGCTCAGAACTAAAATCTGAGGGCACCGTTAAACTCACTACGTCGATGATTGCTTACTGATACCTTCACCATAGTTTCATTCTAACAAGAGTGAAAGTTAAATTTTGAGGTTTTTAATTAAATTAAATAAAAATAAGGGTTAACTTATTTTTATTCCATTGTGGTTAAAACCTCCAAGAGGAGGTTAGTGGTGGGTTCCACCCGCACATAACCTCCCCTGGAAGGATATTATTAGGTGGGGCCCACATAAGCTAAAAATACCCTAAACCCCCCATTTATATGGGAATAAACCCTTAAACTTTCCTTGAGTTAATGAAGCCAACCCGATATTCATTTAATTGCAACTTTCCACCTTCCCTCATAACTGTGACAAACCACAAATTAATTAATGGCACTAATTAATTAATTTGAAATCGTTTGAAATCTTTTGGCTAACAATTAAAAAATGGGTTAGCTTAAACCACTATTTTTGCCGGCACTTTCTTTTTGGTGGAGCTTTGGAGAACCCTTGGAGAACTTTATTCTCCCAAGGAAGAACGCCCCTCTCTAATGGAGAATAACAGACATATCTCTCTTGCTCATCAACTGGGGCAAGAAGAGGCCACACCATCGTCCTTGAAGAACACCGACAGCGTCAAATTCTTCTTCTTCTTCCGAAGCCAACGGATCGACGTCTTCCTTTTCGTGACTTCGTCAACGATCATCGACAATCAAGGTAGGGGGATTTGAGTTGTTTTATATATGAGTATAAACCTCTGTTTTATGTCGTTCAAATTTATGGATTATGGTATGCCAACTGTTATCTTCATGATGAGGAGGGATCAGACAACACGAACACAACCCATCCCTCTCCCTTTAGTTGTTCTTATTTGTGGACGACGGAGGCAGACCAAAAAGAAGCCGGTGGCACAAGGCTGCCGGGTCGCCATAAGGGCACGGCACCGCTATGCTGCGTAGAGAACCGATCCGCGGCCAGGAGGTCCACGGCGGTGCGGGAGGGCCGCGGTACCGTCGCACTTCTCCGGAAGGAAGAGCCGCGACCAGGAGGTCCGCCGTGGTTTGACGATGGGCGCAGCGCCGTCGCGTCACGTGAAGGCCAGCAAAACTGTGGCGCTGTCGCGCCATAGTGGAGGAGCTAGGGGCGGCTAGCTGAGCCGACCGCCAGTGCGTGCTACTGGTGGGACCCATCGGGTCCTGCGGTTCTCCAAACCGGTGCCTAGTGATGGTTCCTTTCGAAGCTAGGGGGCGCCACACCCCCCCCCCCCCCCACGATGTGGCCAGCCGGGCCACGCGGGCTAGCCAGCCGGGCCGCACTCAAGCCGGGCCACCCTCAGCCGGGCCGCCCTCGGCCGGGCCGCCCCCTCGGGCTTAGCAGATTTGTCGGACCGGGTCAGACCCTCAGACCGGGTCGGACCCCAGTCTGGACCGGGTCAGGCTGGGTCGCTCCGACTGGGTCGGACCGGACCTAGCCTTGCTATGGCGAGTTTACACCTTTTTGCCCCAATCTTGGGCTACGAGTGTCTGATGGACGAAACGCCTTCCACGTTGGAAACCATGGAGTGAGATGATTCTTTTGTCCTATTCCACTAGAGGTTTGGACATAGTTGGAGTACAGTCGGGTTGTTTTGAACCTAAAAATCAACCGGGCCCCTGGGACAGAAATGCCAATAACTCACAGACCGGGTGTCCCATCAACGCATTGTATGTCACGTTGGAACCCTTACGACATGGCGGTACTTTGGGTTACTCATTTGTGGAGTTTAGTGGCGGTCGAGTTACAGGATATATCTCGAGGGTAGAATCTATGGAACTCAAGCGCACTAGGTGCGAGGAATCCAGTGGCAGATAGTGAGGTGGAGGTTGGAGATTGATCATACTGAGTTCAGTGCTCAGCGATCCTGTGTGAGTCAGCACATACCGATCCTGTGTGGGTCTGATCCTATGTGGGTCAGTGCTCAGCGACCCTGTGTGTGTCAGTGCATATCGATCCTCTGTGGGTCAGATCTTTTGTGGGTCAATGTGGGGATTAGTACCTATCTATCCTATGTGGGTCAGACTTTGTATGGTCAGAAGCACTACCTCTTGACAGAATAAGATGATCTATCTTCGCGACTAATGATCTGTACTTCTATACTTCTTCATAGCACTTCAAAATAGGATGAGTTCTCTAGCAGTCTTGGTTTCGATAATGAAAATCCTGGTTTGAGCTAAGTCAATTACTTTCATGTTTTCATCATTATTGAGACGGGTTACTAAAAAACTGAGGTATATGTATGGGCATATACCTAAGTAAGGTTTATCCAATGATTTCAGAATTTGTGGTATCCTTGTTGGATTTTGTGAGACCTTGAGGGTATCCGGGTACCTAATGAGTATCATTATACTCACCCCTACATGGGCTATGCCCACACCATGTTGTGTTGGTTGTAGACGACGGAAAACACTTATCGGGGCAGAGAGAGCAGGACATGATTGTACCCGGAGGTGGACCACTCGACGAGATGTACACGGAGCGGATGAATGGACTTGGGGTGATGAGGTGGCCATCTACACCTACCCTTCATGTGAAAACCTCGGAGGATGACCCTGTAGCTTCTTTACTTATTTTATTCAGTTGTACTAGCATTTTAGTTGTATTGTACTTTACTGTTGGGCTTGTATTTCCAGCCCCTTTACTTTCAACACACTCTTTTGTATACAGTTTTACTAAGTTTTTTACTTAAAGTTGCGTACTCTGTTGTGTTTTTTTACTGTTTTAAAGGAAATTCCTTCCCAACATAGGGATTTATTCCTTTGGAGCGAGTTTCCCACCCCTGGCCTAGGGAAGGCGGGCTTGGTGTAGTCAAGATATGGGGCCCAGGGGAAGGGTCGTGACAAATTGGTATCATAGGAGTCGGTTCTACTGCAAAACATAGGAATATGATCCTTCTTCTCTATGAAGAAATACTTTTAAGGGTACTAAGTGTGGTTTACAGTTTGGGTAGTCCAGTTTTGGTGCGGCGGCTGATGTATCCATACACCAGGACCCTGACTACTGATTTCCGACTTAGTACACGAAAACACTGATTGTGTGCGTGTCTTTAAACTTTTCATAAATCAGATAAACCAGGTCAGCTCACTAGGTATAAATATTTTGACTGTGTCACATCTATTTCTTTCAGTAGGCCTCCCCGCGGACGACCAGTTAGAGCTCTGAGATTCGTACGCTCTGACAACCCACCAAGCGACGAGGCCTCGGTGTAGGGCCCTTTACCAGCAGAGGCACCAGTGGTACCACTTTCCGTTGGGACACCGATGCCACCATCTCCAGCAGCAGATGATGCACGCTGCTTGATCACATTGCACGAGTTCCAGTTCCAGAGGCCACCCAGGTTCCAGGGAGAGACGGACCCACCGGCGGCTGGGGATTGGCTGGAGGCAATGGTGAGAGTCTTCAGGCTAGTAGGGACACTATCAGACCTCATGGTGATTCTTGTTGCGAGTCTTCTTCAGGAAGCTGTAGGTAGATGGTGGAGCCTGATGCTTCAGGTCCACGATGAGGTGAGATTGATCTGAACAGCCTTCGAGAGCCTGTTCCGGGCTGAGTTTGTTCCAGCCACCCTTTGAGTAGTGAAGATATAGGATCTACTTCATCTACAGCAGGAAAGCTTGATAGTAGCATAGTACTCATTGAGGTTCACCAACCTCTCTTGATACTCCACTGATATGGTGTGGGACCTTTTCCTCAGGGACTAAACCTTCGAGCAGGGGATCAGGCGAGAGATCAGAGCCTCAAGGATTTCCCTTAACATTCCGACATAGGTGGGTGTGTTAGAGAGAGCCCTCCTAGTGGAGAGTTTCCTTGGCGAGCAGTCACTAACAACAAGACCTACTACCAATCGACATGCAACAGAGTCTTGTGCAGCTAGCTGTGGACATATGATTTAGAGGTCCAAGAGGACCAGACCCATAGGTGGTTGACTGCATGACTTGGGATCGGTTGTGCAGGGTATACAGAGTAGAGAAACATATGCCAGGGGCAGACAATACTACTCATACGGTGGGCAGGGTCACATGGCATGTGAATTTCCGACCCACCGTACAGACGATCAATAGTCAGTTGAGGGACCTCCTAGGAAGAGGTTAAGATTCGATTAAGGTGGTCCATAAGGCACAGACAGATGTGGAAATGAAGCTGGTCGAGCATCTAGCGGTGGATGATGTTTCGAGGTGTTGCCATCACCACCACCAGGAGGACCACCCCGACCGCAGAGAG
Source organism: Viscum album (assembly GCA_963277665.1). Lineage (NCBI taxonomy): Eukaryota > Viridiplantae > Streptophyta > Magnoliopsida > Santalales > Viscaceae > Viscum > Viscum album. The sequence goes on from OY728166.1 coordinate 776,083,249, forward strand.
CTGGAAGACATGGGAGAGCTCAGCTTCAGGCAGCTGAGGCATATGACCACGGTGCTCCAAAGATGATTCGAGGTACTATCTGTGTCTACTTCACCTTAGCTTTAGTTCTTATAGTCATAGGTAACAGTCATTTTTTCATTTCCACTACCCTCTTTCGGAGCTTGGAGATTCTGATTGAGCCGTCGGCTTGATCCTTATGGCTAGAGACTCCTACGGGAGCAGACTCAATGATTACGCACTGGTACCGGCAGTGTGAGCCTACTCTAGAAGGTGTGAACTTCGGCTAGGATCTCCTCATAGCGGCGTCGAGGCCTTATGATGTCATCTTGGGTATGGAATGGTTTTCTACAGTCCATGCTCAGATCAACTGTATTAGGCACAAAGTGCAGTGTGTCCGCACGTATGGGACCAGGTTTACCTTCATCGGTGAGAAGGGAAGCTTTGTAGCACAAGACAGACTTACTCTGAGGAGGGTGCAGCCAATCACTCATCAGTTGGACTGCCTTACCCTCAGAGCAATTGATGTGGAGAGTTCGAGTTATCCTGTAGTGGTGGATCAGTACACATATGTTTTCCCTAACGATGTTCTAAGACTACCTCCTCATAGAGAGGTGAACTTATATATAGACCTATACCCCGAGACGACACCGATATCTACTCTAGCATATCAGATGGCTCCCACTGAGCTTCATGAGCTACATGTATAGCTGGAGGACTTTCAAGAGAATGGATTCATCCGGCCCAGTGTTTCTCCCTAGCCATCCCTATTATATTCCCCAAGAAGGTGGATGGGAGCTTCTGGCGTTGTGTCAACTACCATCGCCTGAACTAGGTGACCATGAAGAAAAAGTACCCACTCCCGAGGATTGAAGACCTCTTCAATATGCTCAAGAGAGTACAGTGGTTCTCAAAGATAGACCTCAGATCAGGCTATCACTTGCTCAGTGTTCGAGATGAGGATGTGTAGAAGATGAACTTCAAGTGTTGGTACGACCACTATGAGTTCTTGGTTATTCCCTTCGGCGTAACCAATGCTCCAGTTGTGTTCATGTGTCTCATGAACAGGATATTCCAGCCATACCTCAATCACTTTGTCGCAGTCTTCATCGACGACATTCTGATCTGTTTGACTACTGAGGAGGTGCATGCCTACTATCTGTATGTAGTACTGGACACACTCCGAGATCACCAGATTTGTGGTAAGATCTCAAAGTGCTAGTTTTGGATTCGAGTGGTTCAATACTTGGGACATGTTATCTTAGAGGCTAGAGTTGCAGTAGATTCAGAAAAGATTGAGGTGGTACTGTCATGGGAGCCACCCAGGAGTGTGATGGAGGTACGCAGTTTTCTGGGCTTGGCTGGATACTACCAGAGATTCATTCTAGACTTCTACAGAGTTGCATCACCACTATTAGCCTTGACGAAGAAGGGTCAACCCTTCATGTTTTTGGAGAGATGCCAGCAGAGCTTTCATGAGATGAGGCAGAGGCTGAGTAGTTCCCACATCTTGAGGCTTTCTAAGGAGGGCATAGGGTACGTTGTTTACTGCGATGCATCAGGGACCAGACTCGGGTGTGTCCTGAGGAAGGAGTGAGCTGTGATTGCATATGGTTCTCAGTAGTTGAGAGAGCATGAGTAGAACTACGCTACCCATGACCTGGTGTTAGTAGCAGTGGTCTTATCCTTGAAGATATGGAAACACTATATGATGGGAAAACATTTTTCCATGTACTCTGATCATAAGAGTCTCAGGTATATCTTCTCTCATAGGGACCTGAACCTGAGACAGTGGTGATGGCTTGAGCTCCTCCAGAACTATGACTTCGAGATAGTCTATACTCCTGGGAAGGGGAACATTGTAACAGATGATCTCAGTAGGAGAACAGGCATTCAGATTTTAGGAGAGGTGACGGAGCAGCTGGCCTCGTTACAGATATCTTTCATTGATAGAGATGGAGCATCCTATCTTCATTCTCTCACAGTCACTCCTCCACTTCTTCAGTGAGTCAGGGAGGCACAGCATGGGGACGCTAACTATGAGACACGACGTTCTCAGATATCCACAAGGCAGACACCTAATGGATTTTCTGAAGGTGGAGAGCACATCATCCTCTTCAGAGGATGTACAATGGTAACAGTAGCACTTCAGGAGGAGGTTTTGAGGGAGTTACACACTTCCCTTCTAGTGGTACATCCAGGAGTGGCAAAAATGTACCAGGACCTTAGATGAAAGCATTGGTGGCCAGGTATGAAGAATGCAGTAGCGAAGTTTGTCTCACGATTCCTCACTTGTCATTAAGTGAAAGCGGAGCACCAGGTACCAGCAGGCTTGGTTCATCCCTTAGAGGTTCTAGAGTGGAAGTGGGATGAGATATCCATGGACTTTGTGATGGGTCTTCCACGTACATCCATGAGTCATGACTCGATTTGGGTGATCGTTGACTGACTCACCAAGTCGGCCCACATCCTACCGATCATAGATCAGGGCTCAGTAGAGAGCTTATGATGCCCTTATGTGCAGGAGATTGTGCGTTTTCATGGAGTACCTTCTTCTATTGTCTCCGACCATGATGCACAGTTTAGTTCCCAGCTATGGAAGGGGTTGCAGGAGGCTTTCAGGACATAGCTACATCTAAGCACTGCCTTCCATCCTCAGATGAATGGTCAGAATGAGAAGACCATTCATACCATTGAGGACATGCTCCGTGCATGTGTCCCTGACTTCGGTCACAGCTAGGAGGATCACTTACCATAGGTAGAGTTTTCCTACAACAACAGCTATCAATCCACCATCAGTATGGCAGCTTTTGAGGCCATTTATGGTTGACCTTGTAGATCACCACTATGTTGGACAGACCTAGGGAAGTCAGCACTAGTGGGACCAGAGATGGTACGAGCTACGACAGAGAAGGTGTAGATCATCCAGGATTGGATGGAGATTGCACCGAGCAGACATAATTCATATGCTGATAGGTGAAAGAGGCCTGTGGAGTTTGATGATGGCAACCACATCTTTCTACGGGTCTCACCTCGATGAGGTATATAGAGATTTGGCCGAGGCGGCATGTTATCTCCGTGATTCATCAGACCATTCCAGGTCCTCAGTAGAGTAGGCGAGGCGGCTTACCGCTTAGCTCTTCCACCTCAGTTACACCGGGTGCATGACCTCTTTCATGTATCTCAGCTGAGGAGATATGTGAACGATCCATCCCACATCATTGACCATGGAGAGCTGGACATCGATCGATGATGGGGTGACTTTCACAGAGGTTCCAGTGGAGATTGAGGATCAGTAGGAGAAGGTACTTTGTGGACGGTTGATACCTATGGTGCACGTACATTGGTAGAATGGGAACCTCCAAAAGAGCACATGAGAGTGGGAGGCTCAGATGCATACTCAGTACCTCAATATGTTCCCTTATTTTGAGTTGTATCTTACAGGGATGTAAAGCCCTGAGGTGGGGAGAATGTAAAGACCATGAATTTCTGTGGAAATTTGTTTCTTAAATTCAACGGAATTTTATGAGTCTGTAGTTTCTACCGGCTATTGATTAAGAGGAACAGTGTGCCCATAATCAATTTTTGAAGTTTTGTTCAGGTACGTTCAGTAAACGTACGAGTGAGATTTTATAAATTTTGAACTAGTTCCCGAAACTGAAATCTAAGGGCACCGTTGGACTCATAGTATCGGTGATTTCTTAGTGGGACCTTCACCGCAGTTGCATTCTAACAAGTGTGGATGTTATATTTTGGGGTTTTTAATTAAGTTAAATAAAAATAAGGGTTAACTTATTTTTATTCCTTGGTGGTTAAAACCTCCGATAGGAGGTTAGTGGTGGGCCCCCCTGCACATAACCTCCCTTGGGAGGATATTATTATGTGGGGCCCACACAAGTTTCAAACCCCCTAAACCCCCCATTTATGTGGGATGAAACCCTTAAATATTCCTTGAGTTAATCAAGCCAACCCTCTCTTCATTTAATAGAAACTTTCGACCTTCCCTCATAAGTGTGCCAAACCACAAATTAATTAATGGAATTAATTAATTAATTTGAAATAGTTTGAATTATTTTGGCCAAAAATTAAATAATGGGTTATAATAACCCATTATTTTTGTTGGCACTTTCTTTTTGGTGGAGCTTTGGAGAACCCTTGGAGAACTTTATTCTCCCAACGAAGAACACCCCTCTCCAATGGAGAACGACAGACATCTCTATCTCCCTCATCAACTGGGGAAAGAAGAAGAAACACCGCCATACTTGAAGAATTCCGACGACATCAACTTCTTCGTCTACTTCCGACATCAATGGAAGGACATCCTCTTTTCCGTGACTTCATCAACGATCGTTAGTAATTGAGGTAGGGGTATTTGAGTTGTTTTATATATGAGTTTGAACCTCCATTCTTCGTTGTTCAAATTTATGGATTATGGTATGACAAATGTTATCACCATGACGAGGAGGGCTTGGAACGCACGAACAAGGCCCATCCCTCCCCCTTTAGTTATTATTTTTTGACGATGGAGGCGGACCGCGAAGAAGCTGGCGGCACAAGGACACCGGGTCTCCACAAGGGCGCGGAACCATCATGCCACGTAGAGAACTGAGCCACGGCTAGGTGGGCCACAACGGTGCTAGAAGGGCACAGTATCATCGCACCATGCTGGAAGGAAGAGCTATGACCAGTAGGGCCGCGATAGTTGGATGATGAGAATGGTGTCGTCGCGCCGTGCGGAGTAGCTAGAGGCTGTGGCCAGGTCAGGCCGCGACGGAGGTGGCACGACCCCATTGCGCCACACGGAGACCAGCAGAACCGTGGTGCTGTCGCACCGTGGTGGAGGAGCCAGGGGCGGCCAGCTATGCCGGCCACTGGTGCACACTACTGGCTGGACCCCCTGGGTTCCGCGGTTCACCGATCTAGCGCCTAGCGCCAGTTCCTTCAAAAGCTAGGTAGCGTCGCACCCCCCCCCCCAAGGCGTGACCAGCCGGGCCACATAGGCTAGCCATTCGGGCCGCCTCATGCCGGTCCAGGCCATATCGGGCCAGGAATCCCCTTTGGACAAAGATGCCCCCTCGGTTATGACCGCTTTTTCGAACCAGGTCGGGTCGAGTTTCTCCGACTAGGTTGGACCAGACCCAGACCCGCTATGACCAGTTTACACCTTTTCGCCCCAATCTTGGGCTATAGGTGTCCAAGTGAAGAACCACCTACGGCGATGGAAATCTTGGAGAGAGAAAATTATTTTCGCATATTCTATTTGTGATTTGGACATAGTTGGAGTATGGTCGGGTTTGTTTGAACCTAATAATAACTCGGGCCCCTCGGATGGAAATGCCAAAACTCACAGACCAGGCGTCTGATTGACGCACCGTCTGTCGCATTAGAACCCTTATGACATGGAGGTCCTTTGGGTTACTCCTTTTTGGAGTTTAGTGGTGGTCGAGGTGTGACTGATATCTCAAGGGAATATTCTACAGAACTCGAGTGCACCAGGTGCGAGGAATCCAGTGGTAGACTGTGAGGTGGAGGTTGGAGGCAGATCATACAGATGTCAGCGCTCAATGATCCTGTCTGGGTCAGATCATTCTGATCTTGTGTGGGTCAGATCATGTCTGGGTCAGTGCTCAGCGACCCTGTGTGGGTCAGTTCATACCAATCCTATGTGGGTCAGATCCTGTGTGGGTCATTGCGGGGGTTAGTACCTATCAATCCTATGTGGGTTAGACTTCGTATAGTAAGAAGCATTGCCTCTTGATAGAAAAAAAAGATCTAGCTTTGTGACTAATCATTCGTACTTCTATACTTCTTCATAGCACTTCGTGATAGGAGGAGTTATCTAGCAGCCGTGGTTTCGATAATGAAAATCGTGGTTTGAGTTGAGTCAATGACTTTCATGTTTTCCTCCTGATTGAGATGGTTTACTAAATAACTTAGGTATTTGTATGAGCATATACCTAAGTAAGTGTTATATGATTATTTCATACTTTGTGGTATCCTTGTTGGATTTTGTGAGACCTTGAGGGTCTCGGGGTCCCTACTGAGTATCATTTTACTCACCCCTACACGGGTTATGCCCGCACCACGTTGTGTTGGTTACAGATGATGGAAAACGCTGATCGGGGAAGAGAGAGTAGAACAGGATGGTACTCGGAGGTGGACCACTCGGAGAGACGTACACGGAGCAGACAAAAAGACTTTGGGTGCTGAGGAGGCCATCTGTTCCTACCCTTCATGTGGGAACCCCGAAGGACGACCCTGTAACTGCTTTACTTATTTTCTTTAGTTGTACTATAATTTTAGTTGTATTGTAATTTACTGTTGGGATTGTATTTCTGGCCCCTTTAATTTCAGCACACTCTTTTGTATACAGTTAACTTAGTGTTTTACTTCCAGTTGCGTACTCTGTTGTGTTTGTTTACTATTTTAAAGGAAATGCCTTCCCAGTATAGGGATTTACACCTTTGGTGCTAGTCTCCATCCCCTAGCCTATGGATGGAAGGCTTGGGGTAGTCACAATACAAGCCCCAGGGGATGGGTCGTGACAATATAGATCTCCCTAGACACGCTGAATATTTGTTTAAGAAAGTTCATGAAGAGATACTAGTGGATTTCCCAAAAGAAACCATGAGAAAACCTCCTTACTTTTATGGGGATGAATTTGATCTTTATACTTTATGTTTTAATTTTATTCAAATAGAATTACACTCTGAATTTTCCATTAATTATTATTTTTATGTAGCATACCTTGAGGATCCACTAGACAGAGAAGAAGAGTTTTCAAAAGTATAAACCAAGAAGAATGATGATTCATACTTCATCCTACCCCCACCATGTAAGAAATACCTCATTGTGAAGGGGGTGGATATGGTATACTCTATCTATGGATCATTAATCACCCATAAGGATGAAGCATAAGCAAGGAAAAGCCACATGTGGTGGTTCAAATTAAAATAAGCTTCATCCTCCAACTGATTTTGGATAATAGCTCATATTACCCTCTGGAGGTAGTAAAAATTCAAGGCCAACTGGAGGGATTATACCAAGATTTATCTTTACTTTATTTATAGGAATTTATATTTAAATTTCATTTAAGTAGTGTAGTATACTGTCCACTCCCTCTATCTTTTTGGAGCTTAAATGACATGATGCTTATGCTGAATTGAGTTGTTTTCATTTATATGTTCATAATGGTAAAAGGAATCCCTAGATAATAAAGGTGAAGGACTAATTTTCATGTAAAAGGGAGTTCACTTATTGTTTTTTCTCTTTCAAAATCTCTACATTTTTTCCACAACATGTTTTTAGAATTAAAGCTAAAAGATCATGCCCATACATAAATTCATGTTTTACTCGACTTATCTAAGAGACATGAGTTTATTCAGAATCCAGTGATGCCATGTTTTAGATTTCAATGTTGATATGATTAAATGATTAAAATAGAGAATCAAATGATTTAAATGAATCATGGATATTGAAAAAATGACTCATGATGTGAAGTAATTAATTGATTCATGTAAACTAAATTCCCTACTAACTTTTATGCTTTGAATTTCTGAAGTTCATTTGAATTTATTTGTTATTATTAGTCTTTCCTTGAGTGATTTTCCAGTGTTATATTTCCCATTCACAAGATTATTTCTAGACCAAGTAATTCTTAGTTATCTTGAGCATATTTCTTGAGTGATATTGTTACATGTAATCGACCAGAACTTGTATTGAAACATGTCAAAGTTATGGTTGTGAAAAAACACATTTAAAATGATTGATGCATCCTTTGAAAAGATACTTTTCCTTAAAATACCACCCTTTCTTCCATCCTTGATTTATCCCATGGAGACCATGAATGACCTTTATATGGGTGATCCTTGTTTCAAGCCATTTTTATCCATTCCTACCCTACTCTTGGTATTTGCACGATATTTTAAAGATTAAGTGTAGGGGTAAAGGGAATCATGGTGGATGGTATGATATACACTACAAGGAAAACATGTGGGGGTGATATTGTGGGAATTGTAAAAGGTTGTGGAATCATTAATTGAACTCTATTATTTTTCCCTTCTTGAATAAAAAATAAAATAAAAAAAGAAAATAAATGGAATTTGATTTGGGAAAACCAAAAATAACCATTTTCTAGAACGAAAATCTTATGATTGTATGTGGTTAGGTGATGGATGTGAAGATTTATCTAATGATAAATTTAAAAAAATGAAAAGAAAAAAAAGTAAAAAATTAAAAAATTTATTCAATAGAGTGCACAAATCACTCATTATGCATAATTTGATCATGACCTTACATTGAGTTTTGGGAAGTGGGTGTTGCTACTTTGAAGGGGTGACTTTAATTACACTTTTACTTTTGATATCATTCATTATACTATAGAGATTACCCTACACCTTGAGACTTAATTTTTAAAGCATGAAATCCAACAAACCTTAAGCCTCAGATTCATTTGAACATTTATTACAAGTCCTCATTATTTTATGTGTCTTTTGTCATTACAATGTGGAGAAAGTAGTTCCGTTACAAGGCTATGGATAAGAAGAATGTTATCATGATATGAGCATAAATCTAAATCAATTGCATCATTAGTTATGAGAGAAAATAATCAAAAGTGAGGTAAATCATCAGATGAAATGTTTAATAATAATGAATTAAGGATCTTGAATGAATGAAAGGAGAAGTTCCATCATTTTTCAAAGGGGAAAATTAAAATATATGAATTATTTGTTTCTTTAAAAAATGGGAATTTAAATTAAAATTTTATGAAGATGTTTGAATTTTTGATTTCACATTGAGTATTGTTTTATTTTATTTCTTGGGAATTTGAATATTGGAACATTGGTGTTCTCTGATTTCTATGTTGAGATTTTATGCTTGAGGACAACAATGGTTTTAGTGTGGGGGTATTTGACATAGAAAATTTATGTGCATATTTTGAATAAAATAATGAGTATTTTTTTTACCTTTTTTAATGATAAACCCCATGTATTTACATGTTTTTTAAACAATGGGTAATTTGAATTTTGGAATGAAAATGAGCAAAATTGTGAAAAGGGTGTAATTCTGGAGTTTGGACCGATTTTTACCACAGTGGTATTTTTGTCGTTTCTTAAAAACTATAATCCCAAATTTAGTGATTATTTTTCATAAAATCCTTATTTCATTACATACAAACTTAACTTCAGGACCTAGATCTGATTATAATATCTAGTAGTCCTAAAAATTCATTGAAGTTGGAAACCTTTCCGGACAAACAGCGTGTACCCCAATAATATAATAGAACCATATATCAGCCTAAACACCTTAAATTGAGGTGATTACACCTAGGAGACCAATAAGACATATAGGGACGGATCTAAACAAAATTTGGGGAAGTTTTGAAGTCATTAAAGTTGCTATTTGATGTTATATTTTTGAAGGATTCTTCCTTGAACCTACATCCAGAAAAACAACCGAAAATAATAAATTAATAACGTATTCATCCGATGACCAAATGAGATGACATTTGGAGGGTGAACGGACAACATATTTATGAACAACATTTATGAAGAGGTACATGTGTCACTCAACCATTTACTAGGTCAACAGTGTAAAAACATTTGGAGAATATAATTCTGCCTATAAAAGGGGGCCCTCGGCTCCTTCCCAAATAATAATCTCGACACGCACAACCAAGGAGGGATTCCACCGGGGAATGGGCTGATTCTACTCCTCTCTTAACCCCCTAAGTTATTATTTTTAGTTTATTTTCATTTCTATTTTATTTTATTTTGTTATTAGTTTTAAATTGTAATTCAAATTTTTGTTTTATTAATCAATTCATTTGTGTATCTCCATCTACTATTCTTCATTTCGTTCTCTCTCTCTCTCTGTTATCTTAAACCCACTCCACAAAGTAATATCTTACTCTTATAAATGATAGGTTGACCCTGAGACTTAACCTGAGGTAAGGTGAAGGTGATCAAAAATTTTCTTTAATGTTTCATTTTAAGTTTGTAGATAAAATTGAGTAGCATGCATAGGTAAGGAGAATGTCCTCGATGTTGCTACTGCCTCTGATGACATGTAAATCAAACTATCCATATTCTTTTAATTAGTCATTTTCCCTATCTCCATTACTTATTTCTTCACATGTTGGAGTTGAGCTAATCAATGGATGAAACAACTTCGATTAAACTCGGTCCTCGAAGATGACACATTCTAGACAAATGTGTGTTATCAACTTGGATTATAGAAGGAGGTGGAATTGATTTTTTTTTTAAATTCAATGATATTCCACAATTTATAAATAAATAATTTTAGTTAAAACAAAATATTTCATTTTTGTATTATCAAACTGAAATAAAACATATGAAGGAGAATAATGATTGAGTAGGAAACCAACCCCCAAAACCATTTTATTTCTTATTAACTCATTCTATTTAGATTTACATGATAGTTGAAATTATCATTTTACATGTAATTATGTTAAATAATAAAAAACCAAAAATTATTTCATCATTTTCATTTAATAAAAAAAGATATAGAATTTTTAAATTAGATAAATTAAGTGAATGACATTGAGATGTCTCCTTAAGAGAGATGACCCTAGCCTGCCACTATGCTATACTAGGAAAAATATATTTGTTTTTGTACACACCCTGAGACAGGAATGTGTCACTCACCCCACCTAAATTGGATATCACTTCTATATACTAATGTATTTATCTCCTTCCAATTTTGGAAATTTTTTAATCCACCATAAGATCCCTCTAATTACATACATCCCATCAAATTGTGATTTGTTCAACTCATGATCAATATTGATCTTGTATATTCTTATTATTATAATTGAAATGAATCTATTCAATATAATCATAAAATTTTTATTATGATTTTATGACATAAAATCTTAGATGAACCATAGATACTTACAATAATTAAAAATTATACCACATAACATGAAGTATATTTATAATTACCTCTAAGAATTTCTTACTTTACGACTGATAATGATATTATTCATTGTAAAATATAATATTGGAGAGAGGTATTTTTGAAACTGAATCATATTATATGATGAAAATTTAATCATACGCCATGAACTCTCTATCCAAATATGATAAGAGATATAAAATTTATTTTATAATATTTTACAATTGAGGTGCAATTTGATTTGTTATTTTAACATCTATTTTAACACAAAGAATAGATGGATTAATATTTTATGATATCATAAATTTTATGATTAAATATAGTTCAAATCCTTATATTTTTAATATGCCATACCATATGATATATAATAGTAATATGCTATTTCTGAACAACTAATTCCTTTATATCATAATATATGATATTGACATAATACAATAGGACATTTATTTATTCAAAAAACTAATAGATTAATACATTGTATCCTTGAAGAGAAAATCTAGGATACCACTTATGAGTTTTAGGGTATCATCACCAAAGGAGTTATATCACATTAACCTAGTGATAAACAGTGATCAAATAAGTAGAGAGGTTTGAATATGGAATGAAACAAAGGGTTAATTTTAAAAGGGGGATTGTATATCAATTTTGTGCATTTTGGACAAGGATAAAAAATTACATGACTTATAGGTCATAAAGATCTAAACCATCAAAAGTATATTTTAATCATTATTTTCTCTCTACAATTATTCACCATGTTAGATGGATTTTAAAATTATTTTTTAATCCTATAAATTAATTATCTCTCTATTTTGATTAGTAAATCTATTAATAAATTGCAACTCATATTTTTCTTGATCAACTATCCAACCATGGATAACTCACTTACTTTTGTGAAAGACACTCTCTATATGTTGTTGTGTATTTCTAAGTACATTTACCCAATGATTTATCAACTCTATCCAATATAGGGATTTTTCAAAAATTTAGTTGAGTAAACATTTCTCAACAAATAAATTCCCCATCACTCTTCGTAACCCATGGTTAAAGTTTAATAAAACTCTTGAATTAATTAAAAAAAATCTCACAATATGCATCACTAAAATATTTTTTGTTAAGTGACTAATTAATTCAAGATTTTTTTTGAATTTGAAAAACAATTATTCATAAAAATCATAAATCTAAATATCCTATTTCATGGTTTAACAATTTACATGAATACCCAAAATCCAATTTTTTTTTAATGATTTTTACACTTACCTTAGTCCCCATAGTTTCATCACCCATAAATAAGGGCCACAACATGGTATCACCTAATCCTTAAAAAACCTCACTATTAACACTTTAGAATCTATAATCTAGTATATAAGATGAATTAAATTTGAGAAACTACTCACATTTTGGAACCCTATATTATTCAAATGATGAGAAAACTAAGGGGGATGGGAGGTCACCTAATAATGTCGAGAGTATAATAAACCATCTATGTGTGTCTCTACAGAAAAATGGGATTGAAAATAAAATATATATGAAAGGAGAAGAAGAAATAGAACCACACTTGTAACGCCCCGACCCTAGAAGCCCATAGTCGGTGCATTATTAGGTATCATTGGTATGATCATAAAAGATCAAGTCTCGAAAGGCAGATTAGTTTAGTAGTTTTTGAAATACAAGATACATTCATAAGGTTTACATTACATCATAAGATAAAAAACTACAACAACATTGTTTCCATAGAGAAAACTGAGATCCTATAGACTATCCCTACAGGTCAGTCATAATATATTTCTTTGCATCCTGGGAAAAATAAAACATAGAAAGGGGTGAGCTTAGATGCTCATTAAGGATATCATTTAGTGAAAAATTTCATAAATAGGCATAAACATTTAAGGCAGTGTATAAGACTAAAAAATCCTTTTAATCTTGAACTACAACACAATATGGAAAATATAAAATGAAATGATAACATTTAATTATTCACATGGATATTCTAATATTCTAATAAACACATGAAATATCAATAGCCACTTTCATAATGATGGAATACATAATGCCAGACATTCATAACCACATAGTCAAGGCCTTGTGCCAAGACTACAAATAATATTTTGTCAAGGCCTAGTGCCAAGACACTAGTTTGTCTCGTGAGACCTACCGATGCATCGAGGAGAAATAGCGGGATCCACATGTCACTTACTAAGTCCAATGAATTCTTCATATGAAAAGGTTGAAGCATAATCTGAACATTTGTATTAAAACTAGCATACAAAATGTCAATATTTTAACCACAAATCATGGATGGTATAAAAATAGCGCATCCACAGTCAAACATATCCCAATAAATACAATATGGAAGATTGTATTATAATAGATCAACCTCAATAGAAAATAATGAATGATATTTACATAGATGAAAATAATCATCAAAACTATTTAAGAGAAATATCCCCCTTTTTCATGAAAACATTTAAGAGTCTCACTATTTATCAAAAATCCATTTAAAATAGATTTTTGAATCAATGTGACCCATACCACTTTTAATCTTGTAAAAGAAATTTAAATTTTAAAACTATAATGTCAATATAAATAAATCCTTAAAACCATTTTTAAAACGTGGACATTAATGAGAAAGATTTAGAATAATATATCCTTAAAACATTTTAAAATGACATTTTAGTTAGAGTTCCTATCCAAAATAGAGACACTTTAATACAAATAATTGAGGTAATAAAAACCTTTTAATATCATGGGAATAAAGGGATTCATGACAACTATGTCAAACTACATTATATACACCATATAAAAGTGATTTGGTGCATAACAAAAAATAAGTCTCAATGGAATGTAAATTGAAATGAAATCTCTTATAAAGACTATATCCTTCAGTTGAGGATAAATCAACGACCTAATTATGTGTGGAAAATATAAATACACTCAATATTATTGGATATTCAGTGAAAATCAACCAGAGGAAATTCACGCATATTCTTGTAAAAACAACACCAATGAATTGGATATTTAACTCAACAAATGGAGATTGAGTTAAAATTACTATTATCAATTTCATATCGATGACTTGAGAATTTATAAATGGAGTGATTATGTGTATCAAAAGTATATCCCTAGAAAGGGGAGTGGAAATTATGACATAAGAAAATGAACATTGATTCCACACATAATCTTGGATTAAAATAATCAATGAAGTATGCGTAAAGCCGAATGAGTGGAAATTGAAATTTCAAATTCCCTTATCGATTTGGTAACTTACGAAACATACACCCATGAAAGAAGGATAATAAAACTATGGTATAAACATTCATAAATTAAATTATATTACACAATTAATACAATCATGGGTAGTACACACACCACATGCAATAAATAAGTGGTGAACAATGGAAATCTCACGGAATTAAAAGTGAGATAAGAAACCCCTTACTTTGTACATTTTAGTTGGTCGAGGGTTGTTTATCCTCATCTATAATGGTGAAATAATTGTTATTAAATTATACAAAAATCATATACATTAATATGATATCATATATGATCTTTAAACATTGCTTTGTTAATAATAACTTTGTATTATCATCGTTTCGGGTGTTAACGAATTCGTTTTACTTTATATTCTTTGTTATGTGAGTCATATTTATTATGGATGGGATGTATCTTATTAATATACAGAATGATATAATGTCTATAAACATTATTTTTAATCATCAAATGAAATTTAGTCTTGAATGGATACGATGGGGAATGAATCTCATCGCGTTTGTGGGGACGGTAATCTGTATGTATGCACGTATGGTGACATGTCATTCAAAGGATGGATAGAATAATGAATATGGTTGTACCATATTAAAAATAACATCACAGTATATAGAAGATACTGGATTTATTATTTTATAATGGAAACAACAAAGAAAGAGGAAGTGGAAGAAGAAAGAAACTTGAAAGAGATGATGAGATATTTACCTCTTCTTTGGGTTCTTCCTTTTGATTTTATCAAAAGGGGTCCTGAGGTTGGATTTATGACTAAAGGAGGGACTCTAGGATGAAGGGAGGACAGTTGAGTGGGTATTTGGACAGATTTTGGCCAATCCAAAGGGCTCTTAAGGTGTGAATATGAGGGAAGGGGGAGTGCCCTTTTATAAGAGGGGTGGGGGGCACCTTAGGAAAAACTAGAAATATTATTTTATAATAAAATAAATTTCTGTTTTTAAGGGCCAGAAAATAGATTATTTAAAGTCTAAGGAGGGTATGGGTCGAAAACCACTCAACTGATAGGTTTTAGAGACGTTTGGGTTACTATATTAACCTTATCTTTTAGATTTAACTCATAGTTAAATAGTTTGACATTTACCATGTCTCTTTATATTTTTATATTATATGGATAATAAACTTACTATATACTTCCACGAGAACACCAAGTGGTTCATTAATGTTAAAACTATCATTATATAAGTCTTTTCGATGAACCGTATAATTTTAGGAATAGAATATCAATTAATAATATAATTTTTTTTAAAAAAACTCATTTATGTAAACTTTGACAGTATTGGGTAGTTTGTTTTTTCTAAATTCATAACAGTGTTATTACTTAGTAGAAAATTGATCTTACCAACTATAATATTTCATATTAACCTATAAAATTAGAGTAATTCATAAAAAGTCTCAAATTACATTTATTTGGATATTTATAGTTTCAATTGGTTTAATATTTCATTAATTAAGTAATTTCTGCAACATCATTGTGTCATTAATTAATTAAATTATTTAATATCTAAAAAAATATAAATAAAACACCATTATGTAGGAAATATTTTTATTATTATAGTGAATATTTATAGTCGAATTTATCTTATGTGTAACCCTATATTAAAAATGTTTTAGTTATTAAATTTTGATTTTAACTCTTTTAACTCTTCTTTGAATTAAATAATAATAACTATCCTAATCTAATCCAAGTAGACCAAAGAGGTTCATATTTTATTCCTAAGGTTGTTTCCGGTCGAATTATACTTATCCAATAGAATTAAAACATGTGTCAGGGTAATAATAATATCATTTTTACCATTAATTACCCTATTTACTTTTAACTATGGTAAATAAATGTTAAAAAGTTATTATTCAACAAAAATTATTTTCATCTTATTGAATCAAATTTTTATTAATGATATCAACCGAATCTATCAGATTTCTGAAACTCCACTCACAAAAGGGGTAAAATTTAGTTTTATGCAAATTTGAAAATTCTCATAGGAGGTGGCTAAAAGATGATGAAAAGTTCAATAAAATTTTTATATATCTAAAATTATTATAAACTGAATCAAATGAATTAAATTGAAATTATGTAGGTATTATGCATCTATTCTGACCTAAAATAAATTTAAATAAAATAAATAATTATTTAAATAAAAATTCGGTGTTAAACTATTACTTAGTGTTTTTCACTATTCATAAAAAATTAATAGTTTTCAGAAACATACCAAAAATTCCCCCTAAGCTAATTTTGATATTATGAAATCAAAAATTAAGTCTATTTTACAAAATTCAAAACTTAAAAATTTCATTTATTAGTTTAAAATTAATTCATGTTGTCAAAACCAAAAAGTGTATTGTTAAGAAATAATAACTACCAAAAGATAGACATTTGTTTATGTCTAATTTCAAAGTAAAATTACTTCCAACGACCAACATTGGATTAAATGGTAAAAATATAATCTAATTAAACATACAAACCATTCATATTTATATTTTAACACTATAAATTATTTTTATTAAAAAAGTTGTTTTTAGTTAAAATATATTATTTTTCACTATTAACCAAAATATTAAAGTTATCAGAAAAACAGGCAGAATTTATTAAAACTAAATTCATATGTCCCGATCCTAAATAAGAAGTTTATTTAGTCAAATTAAAGATATAAAAGTATCAAATATTGGATTTAAAAAGGGTTCGACATTAAAAGGCGACAAAATTGCATTTTTTTGAAAAATACATATTTTATATGAAAAAATGAATTTGTCCTTACATTATGTCTAAGAAACTAATAATATGGATTATAAAATTATAATGGTTATATGAAGTTCAAAATTATGTTAATACTATTCATAACTGCTTTTGAATGGCTAGTTTTATATGTTGTGGTGCACTTGAAGTCGATGTTGCGTGTAGTGTAAGTTATTGACTTACTTTGAAGAACTAACGTACTATGAAATATTGGGGTTTTACAATCTTCCCTACTTCAATAAATTACATCCTCACAATTTTTTAAATTGGGTTTGGGAATATAATGGAAAGTCCCATATCGAAAAAAGAGTCAATAAAACTATCACATTAAAAGAGAGAAAGCGAAGTACAAAGGTCACCCAAGATAACCCATACTAGGATTCGATGTAGGAAAAATGGATATGGAAGATAAAATAAGTGTAAAGTTTTGATGGAGAGGGATATTAAACCTGATCAAGAGATAGTTAAAAAAATAAAACCACAAACTTGATATGGGACAAACTATCATTAGTTTCCCAGTAGGAAAAGTAAACGGGCAACATTTTTTTTGTTTTAGGTTACATTTCATAAAGCCGAGGAATTTATTTATGTGATAGACTAAGAACATAAAGAGATATACTTAATTTTTAAGTATAGTTTCATTCTTTAATAAATTTATACCACTAACTCATTTTTTTATATGATGAGTATTCAAGAAGACATGGTCACACCCGAAGAGCTAGAATCAACTTCTAGAGAATCACCTGATCCACAAAGGATAAACTATATATTTACCTTGCCTTTATAGGTTAATCAAAACCAAAATGGTTAGTACAAGATCTGGGGATCCCCTAAAAGGATATTCCTTTAGAGAAAGAAATACTAATCTTAATTTCTAAAATTAAACCAACAATACCCCAAAGTTAAATAAATAACATTAAATAAACAATTGTCCTTAAAATCCTTCAATATAATCCAAACTAATATTGAAACCCAAAAATTAGAATAATTTGGTAATGTAGTCTTCCACGTTAAATTATATCTCCAAATGACATCAAATACTCTTAAAGTCACATAAACAAAAGTTATTAACCTAATCACATATTCTCTATTATAGGTTAATCATTTCCATAAATAACCCAAATAACTATAAATCCCTAATAAAAACATAGATAAAAATCCACCATTACTCCTCAAATGAAATCCCATAGTATTCTATTTTTCTTGGGCATATAGTGTTCCCAACAAAGAGAACGTCTTCCAAAATAACATTTGTCACTTAATCACCAGATCATTCTCTTATACTAAGGGTATTCATTTGATAAGACATAAGATCCCAAATCAACTTATTATTGATCAATAAAATAATTTAACTAAAAATAATTAGTCACACTAACCAGGTACTTCACGTAGTCCAGTGGTAGGTGATAAATCCCAATCGCACTCTCTTAGTGGGTTCGATTACCACAGCTTTTTCCAATGCGACGGGTTGTCACACGGTCTGTGTGTTGTCCTTTTTCAAAAACTATATTTTATAACATTACCAAAATTAGATAAATTCCTCTAAATAACCATAACATAATTTGACCACAAATTTCATCTCATACCTTGCATTTTCATCCCAAAATATAATAACTTGTAATTTCCTCAAACCCAATGATGATATAAAACCAAATGGTTATTTATAACTATATCCACAAGAGAAAAGACAATTCTTCCTCAAATATCATTTTCACATGACAGACTTTAGGGTTAAAAATACAAGAGAAAATTATTCCAAAGTAATCCCATCAACAAGGATCACTAAAACTTTTAAACATTTATCCGACCATTTATTTCCACATATCTTCTTCTTTGACCAAGAAAATATCCTATAGAATAGGGAATTCACTTGGGTAATGTCCAGGTCCCCTACATTTATGTAAAATGACTGTAAATGGATTCTTGGGACCATTTTTATTTTCTTCCATAAAAATCTTCATTTTTCCTCAGAAATTCATCACTTTATGTCCTTATTTCCCACACGTAAATCATTTATTTGTTCCATTGAGACACTTTCCATGGTGTCTCCTTCAACATTTCCTGCATAATGGAAATTAAAGATTATTTTCTCCATGGTCTCCACTGTTGGAGCTCTTATAATTCATCTCCTTTCTCTTCTTTGTGGAGTCCGAGAGTTGGTTAATATATATGGTCTTGATCATATTTTTGGAAAACTAATTTGTCATGAACATTATATCTTTTACAACTATCAACATTCCATTTTGTTTCTCATTTCCACCACCATTACTACCTTGTAAATCATTCTCAAAGTTACTATGACTTCCTTGGAATCCAACCATTGACTAAAACTAGAAAGCATTGTGTGAGTAACAGTAGTCATAAAATCATTTAGATAATATCATGACTCCATATTTTCAATTTGAAACACCTTAGGATTAACCAAGGTCATTTGTTATCATATTATATTAAAATACATCAAATTGGTTTGTAAAGAAAATGAAAATTATCCTAATCATATCCCCTGAGAGTTTCGTAACCAAGAGTGCAGAAAGGACCGTTGTCGTGCACCAGTTCACGTTCGAGTCTAGCTAAAAGCAGTGTTTTCGGGTTTTACCCCTAGGTACATCTGTGCCAGAGCCACCTCAACCTGCTCATATCTAGAAAAGGATTTATTATTTTGAAAACTCACAAAATCTCTACAAGAACAAAATTTTAGGAAGTTCTTCTATACTAATCATCAAATTCTATCTTAGGTCCATGTGCTCTAATCAGAGTTTATCTAAATCTAGGTTCTAAGGATTGTACTAAACTTCCTCTGATACCAACTATAATGACTTGACCCCAGAATCCCAGAGTTGGTTCATTATTACATATCATTGGCATGATCATAAAACATCAAGTCTCAAATGGCCGATTAGTTTATTAGCTTTGTAAGTACAAGATACATTCATATGGTTTACATTACATCATAAAACGAAAAACTATAACAACATTGTTTCCATAGACAAAACTGAGATCCAATAGACTCTCCATGCAGGTCAGTCATAATATACTTCTTTGTATCCTGAAAAAAAACATAGAATGGGATGAGATCAGATGCTCAGTAAGGATAACATTTAGCAGAAACATTCATAAATAAGGATAAACATTTAAGGCAGTGTATAAGACTATAACAAAATCCTTTTGAACTTGAACTTCAGCATAATATGGAAAACAAAAAAAATCAAATAATGTCTTTTACTTATTCAAATGGATATTTTACTAGTAAAATAATCACATGCAATACCAATAGCCACTTTCATAATAATGGAATGCAAAATGCGAGACTTTCATAACCACATAGTCAAGGCCTTGCGAAAATACTACAAATAAGGTTTATTTAAGGCCTTGTGCCAAGACACTAGTTTGTATCATGAGACCTACCGATGCATTGAGGAGCTATAGCGGTATCCACCTATCACTTACTAAGTCTAATGCATTACTTATATGAAAAGGTTGAATCATAATCTAAGCATTTGTATTAAAACTAGCATATGAAATGTCAATATTTTAACCACAAACCATGTATGATATAAAAATAGCATATCCAAAGTCAAAAATAACTCATTAAATACAATATAGAAGATTGTATTATAATAGAACAACCTCAACAAGGAATAATGAATGATATATACATAGATGAAAATAATCATCACAACTATTTAAGAGAAACATTCCTATTTTTCTTTAAAACATTTAAGAGTATCACTATTTATCAAGAATCCTTTTAAAATAGATTTTTGAATCGAAGTGTCCCATACCACTTTGAAAATTTTAAAAGGAATTTTAATTTTAAAACTTTAATGTCCATATAAATAAATCCTTAAAACCATTTTTAAAACATGGACATTAATGTGAAAAATTTAGAATAATAAATCTTTAAAACATTTTAAAATGATATTTTAGTTAGAGTTCTTAACCAAAAGATAGACACTTTAATACAAATAATTAAGGTAATAAAAACTTTGTAATATCATTAGAATAAAGGGATTCATGGTATACTATGTCAAAGTACATTATATAAACCATATAAAAGTGATTTGGTGTATAACAACAAATAATTATCAATGGAATGTAAATTGAGATGAAATCTCTTATAAAGATTATATCCTTAGGTTAAAAATAAATCAATAAACTAATTATGTGTGAAAAATATAAACACAATCAATATGATTGGATATTCAGTGTAAATCAATCAGAGGACATTCACACATATTCTTGTAAAAACAACACCAATGAATTGGATATTTAACTGAACAAATAGAGGTTGAGTTAAAATTACTATTATCAAGTTCATATAGATGACTTGAGAATTTATTAATGGAGTGATTATGTGTATCAAAAGTATATCCACAGAAAGGGGAGTGTAAATTATGACATAATAAAATGAATAGATATTCCACACATAATCTTGGAGTAAAATAATCAATGAAGTTTGCGTAAAGCCGAATGAGTGGAAATTGAAATTTCAAATTCCCTTATGGATTTGGTAACTTACGAAACATACACCCATGAAAGAAGGATCATAAAATGATGATGTAAATATCCATAAATTAAAGTATATTACACAATGAATACAATTATGGGCAGTACACACACCACATACAATAAATAAGTGGTGAACAAAGAAAATCTCACAAAATTAAAAGTGAGATAAGAAACTCCTTACTTTGTAGTTTTTCCTTGGTAGAGGGTAGGTTAACCTCCTGTATAATGGTAAAATAATTTTTATTAAATTATACAACAATAAAATACATTAAAATGATATCATATATGATCTTTTAACAATTCTTTGTTAATAATATTTTAGTATTATCGTCATTTTGGGTGTTAACAGATTCGTTTTCCATTATATTCTTTGTTATGTGAGTCATATTTGTTATCGATGGGATGTATCTTATTCATATACATAATTATATCATGTTTATAAACATTATTTGTAATCATAAAATGAAATTTAGTCTTGAATGGATACGATGTGGAATGAATCTCATCGCGTTCGTGAAGACGGTAATCCGTACGTATGCAAGTATGGTGACATGTCATTCAAAGTATGGATAGAATAATTAATATGGTTGTACCATATTAATAATAACATAAAAGTATATAGAATATATTGGATTTATTATTTTAGAATGGAAACAACAAATAAAGAGGAAGTGTAAGAAGAAAGGAACTTGAATGAGGTGATGAGATATTTACCTCTTCTTTAGGTTCTTCCTTTTGGATTTGATCAAAAGGGATCCTTAGGTAGGCTTTATGACTAAAGGAGGGCCTCTATAATGAATATAGGACAGTTTAGAGGGTATTTGGTCAGAGTTTGGTCGATCCAAAAGGCTTTGAAGGTGTGCATTTGAGGGAAGGGGCAGTGCTCTATTATAAGAGGGGTGAGGGGCACCATAGAAAAAACCAGAAATATTAATTTATAATAAAATAAATTTTGGTTTATAATGCCTTAAAAATGGTTTATTTAATGTATAAGGTGGAGATTATTCTAAAACCACTCAACCAATAGGTTTTAGATAGGTTTGGGTTTCTATATTAACCTTATCTTTTAGATTTAACTCTTAGTTAAATAGTTTGACATTTACCATGTCTCTTTATATTTTTATATTATATGGATAATAAACATACAATATACTTCCAAGATAACCCCAAGTGGTTAATTAATGATAAAAATATCATTATATAAGTCTTTTGGCTAAACCTTAGAATTTTTGGAAGAAAATATAAATTTATAATATAATATTTTTTTTAAATACTCTTTTATGTCAATTTTGACACTATTTGGTATTTTGTTTTTGATAAATTTATAACTACATTATTAATTCAAAAAAAATTCATCTAACCAGCCCTAATATGTCATATTAACCTATAAAATTAGTTTAATTCATAAAAAGTCTAAAATTACATTTATTTGGATATTTATTGTATCAATTAATTTAATATTTCATTAACTAGGTAATTACTACACCATCATTGTGTCATTATCAAATTAAATTATTTAATGTCTAAAAAATATAAATAAAATACCATTATGTAGGAAATATTTTTATCTTTCTAATTAATATTTATAGTCGAATTTATCTTATGTATATCCCAATATTATAAATGTTTTAGTTATTAAACTTTGATTTTAAATATTTTAACTCTCCTTCGAATTAAATAATAATAAATGTCCTAATCTGATCCAAGTGGACCAAAGAGGAAAATATTTTATTCCCAAAGTTTTTATTGGTCGAATTATACTTATCCAATAGAATTAGGGCATGTGTTAGGGTAATAATAACATCATTTTTATCCTTAGTTACCCTATTTACTTTTAACCGTGGTAAATAAAAGTAAAAAGTTACTATTCAACAAAAATTATTTTCATCGTATTGAATCACATTTTTCTTACTGATATCTACCATGTCTCTCAAATTTTTTAAATTTCACTCACATATGCGGTAAAATTATGTTTTATGCGAATTTACAAATTCTCCTAGGAGGTGGATAAAAGACGGTGAAAAGTTCAATAAAATTTTTATATATCTAAAATTATTATAAACTGAATCCAATGAATTAAACTGAACTTATATAGGTATTATATATCTATTTGGAACTAAAATAAATTTAAATAAAATAAATAATTATTTAAATAAAAATTTGGGTTTAAACTATAACTTAGTATTTTTCACTATTAATCAAAAAATAAAAGTTTTCTGAAACATACCAAAAAGATTCCCGAAGATAATTTTGATATTTTGAATTCAAAAATGAAGTCTATTTTACCAAATTCAAAACATAGAAATTTCATTTATTATTTTAAAATTAATTCTCATTGTCAAAACCAAAAAGCGTATTTTTATGAAATAATAACTACCAAAAGATTGACATTTGTTTTTGTCTAATTTCAAAGTGAAATTACTTCCAATTACCAAAATCGGATGAAATTGTAAAAATATAATCTAATTATTCATCCAAACCATTCATATGTATAGTTGAACACTATAAATTATTTTGATTAAAAAAATTGTTTTTAGTTAAAATATATTATTTATCACTATTCACCCAAATATGAAAGTTATCAGGAAAACACCTATTTTTTTTTGAAACTAAATTATTATTTCCCGATCCCAAATAAGAAGTTTATTTTGTCAAATTGAATATATAAAAGTATCAAATATTGTATTTAAAACGGGTTTTCCATTAAAAGTCTATAAAATTGCATTTTTTAAAAAATACTCCTTTTATCTGAAAAAAAATGAATTTGTCCTTAAATTATGTCTAAGAAACTCATAATATGGATTCTAAAATTATAAGGGTTATATAAAGTTCAAAATTATGTTAATACTGTTCATAATCGCTTTTGAACGGCTAGTTTGGTAAGTTGTGGTGCACTTGAACTCTCTGTTGTGTGTAATGTATTTTATTGAATTACTTTGAATAACTAATGTACTATGAAATCATGGGTTGTTACAAAACTCATTATATTTAAGTAATGATGAGAAGAGATGTAGGGTTCGTCTTCTTTAATAACAACACAAAAAATGTAAAACACCGAACGCAAAAACATCAAACAATGATAGAGGAATAGTAGAAAATAATGTACATTGCATTCTAGCCATAATTAATCTGAGTGAATGTAGATGAGTTGCATTGGTAGTAGAGGAGTTCTACGAGAGTTTGAGAATTTTGAGAGAATGAGTCATGTTTTGAGTTTTTTAAAGAGATCCTGGGTAATTTCAACAGCCCTTTCAGAAAGTCACTGATAAAGATCCCTTTTATCAGCATTAAATTTATATGTGATGATAAGAAAAGTATTTAATAGTGGTTTTTAGCAGTGATAAATCTCGAGATTTTTAAGTGCTCATAATGTACTCCTAAATAGAATATTTATCAGCACTAGCATTTCAGTGCTGATAAATATATCTTTTAATATCGTTTTTTAGTCCTGATATAGATAGATCTTCATCATCGATTAAAAAGTGATGATAAATGTTTTATAATTATAATAATTTAAATAACGTTGTTATAATTTTATAATTATTTAAATAAATTTATTATAATTTTTTAATTATTTAAATATATATAATTATATATTTATAATCATATAAATAATTATTTTAAAAATATTAATTATTTATTTAGGAAAAATATTTATTTATAATAATTATAAATATAATAAATATACATTTATAGATATATTTATTTATAAATATTTATTTACAAATATATTTTTAACATCATTAGTGGATATATAATATTAAATACAGGCATTTTAAAAATAACTGAAACTGAATAATTAAAAATGAGTGTGGTTTAAAAGTATCAAACAATTGGACAAGCTTTGTTAATAAAATATTTGTTATAATGAAAATTTGGATATATATGTATATATTGAAGAGGATGAAAATATATTGAAGATACTAAAACATAGTGAGTATATATATATAAATAAAAAATAGAAAATGACCAAAATATTAAATAAAGAATAAAAACATTTGAAATGAAATTGTAGTACTGAAAACAAATATATAAATTTGAATGATTAAACACATAATATATATTAAATTTATCATGTTATAATAAAATTCTTAAATATACTAAAATCTGAATAAATTACATAAATATTAGCTGTATTTGTTTCTATATATTTTATAAATGTATTTGTGTGTGTGTTTATATAAAAATTCATTAACACACACACACACATAGTGAGATATATATATGTATATATATATATATATGTGAATTAAATACAACACACGATGTTTGATATAGGTGAAATTGAAAAATAAAACAACATTAAAAATGAATAAGTCATTAATACGTTTTTAATTATCAATATATATATATATATTATACTTATTCATTTTTTGTATCTATATTAAATATATACTCTTTGTTAATATTTATAATCTTTGTATATGTATATCAAATTTATACATTTTTATCAATAATCATTTAATTGATTAAATGTTTCTTATTTTTCGTAATTTAATCATTTTATTTTTATTTTTTATTGTTTTTCATTTTATTTTGGACCTTTATCAGGGTTTTGAAAAACACTGATAAAGGGAAAATATTACCATTACTAAAAACATTCTGATAAAGGGCACCTTTTATCGGCGCTAAAAATAAATCACTGATAAAAATTTCCTTTACCATCACTAAAAAACCATTGATAAAGGTTACCATTTATCAGTGATAAAAAATCACTCATAAAGAGTGTCCTTTATCAGTGTTTTTTATAATTGATAAAGGGACTCCTTTATCAGTTTTTATTTCAGTGCTATTAAAGATGGACTTTATCAGCTAATTCTTCTAGCACTGATAAATGTCAGTGCTGTTAAAGGTGTGTTTTGTAGTAGTGTGAAGGATCACTGCCCAGTGTGTCAAATAATATGTCAACATGGGGAAATTACGGATATAATTCAGCAAATTCACATGGGGCCCCAGTTGTATACCATGATGCTATCGATAGTGCGAAAACATCTGCACTAAAAAAACCAGCGTGCAACAACTATTCTAATAGGGGAGTATCAAATCCCTGTGCTGAGGTTAATGTGACTGAGATATTATAAAATTTTTCCTATGCCTTCATTATTCTTTTGTGTGATAAGGTCACAAATAGACCATCTCAAAGTAGTCTCAATTAACACTAGAGGCCTTCTTGAGACAGGAGGCATAAAAACTGGATGATTCAAAAGATACTAATTGATTTCCTTAAAGGAATTAATAAACTCTTAATTCCATTGGTAAATTGTTCCAATATTCATAAGCCTTAAGAAGTGCGTACACTTGTCGGGAATATTTTCAATAAATCAGCATATGTAGGATAAGTGGATTTGGAGGCCTTATAGGTTACTTGGGGAAGGTATTTGTCTGATGGATTTTATCTTCCCTAGGTTAGTATCAATGCCTCTATATCATACAATAAAGCTGAGAAACTCTCCATATGTAACCATGAATGCAATATTTAAGTCGTTAATTTTCAAAGATTAGGAGTAGAGGAATTGGAACACTTTCTCAAGGTCTTTGAGATGGTTGAGAAGCTAGTGGAATGTGACCACCAAGTTACCCATGTAGCATTCCACCAACATTCCAAGAATTAGTTTGAGGATGTGGTGCGTGGAACACTGATGTGTTGGTCAAACATTCTTCAGACTGATGGGAATCACCTGATATAAAAAGTCACCTTTAATTTCACTAATGATTGTAAACTTCTAATAATAAGGGTCCATTTGGTTTTGGTTGTACCCAAAATGTCCCTCAAGGAATGAGAGATCCTGAAATTTGTCCATAGCATCAATCAATAAATTTGTCTTTGTAAGGGGGAAATCAACCTTCATAAAATATTAGTTGATGTCTCAAAGGTTGATATAGACTATGATCGGTACATTATTGTTATCAAATAGTATGATTTTGGATAGAAATTTTGTGTATTAGACTTCCCTGATGAATTTTTCCCTGATAAATATTTTTATCCTCATCCTCAACCATAGCACAATGGGAAGGATACATTTTCACGGGAGATAGATTGAACCCATGATGACTAATTGGGAGAACAATATTGTGGATGGAGATATGAGGTTTTACCCTCTAAATCTCATCAAAACCCCATGAAAATAAATAATTATTATTATTTTGGAAAGCAACATACTGCGATAGATCTTCTAGAGGAAAAGTTCCACTAATTAGAGTTGTCCTTAGATCTCCCTCAGTACCCAGGTTCACCAGAAAAAACTCATCGATGGTGGAGGACACACCCTATTAAAATGTAGGAGGATCATTTTCTGAATCCTCTTTGTCATATGAGTTAGGAGTATATTTTGGAGGAGGTTCATCCAAGGTAGATGAATCAGGTGGCAATAGTGCCTACTTGAGAGGATATATAATCTTTGTTGAGAGATTCCTGCTCTACTAAAACCATGGAGACAGAGGCTATCGAACAAATTCCATCAGGCCTTTGGCCATGGGGCCAATGATTAGTGTCAATGTAATGGTTGTGTGTTGTCTTCAGACGATTCCAACCTACAATATGGAATGGACTGGAATTCCAAAAAATTGTATCCATAGGGATAACATCTCAATAATTCATAGGAGTGGGGTCTTCTGGTATCACCCAGACCAATCTAATGAATGTTTATAAGGTAATATGCAGACATTCCACCTTTTTAGGGATCTAACATCCCTCTTTATTTTAATTAAAAATTAAACCTCCTATGTTTGGTGTTTTTGTCTTCAACTAATGGATTAGGAGTTTGATGGAATCATACACATCTACCAAGGGATATATGTGATGGTTTGGTTATCAACCTCATCGGTATGAACTTTAGTTCCTTCTCTATAGTAATTTCCAAAATCCAGATAGTGGTATTCAAAAGAGTCAAAGGGGGTTGAATCACTATGAAATACCCCTACTCGACCAATGAGGGATTACATTAGGAACTTGGTAAATCAGAAGGAGACTGACACATGGCGATGAAGCTAGGTCCCATCTAGAAACACGTTATAGGAGGTACCCTTTGAGGTGACCATGAATTCATAACTTTCTATCAATCCACCGAAAATGGTCTTCAATCAAATCCCACCTCATGGTCTCTATTTAGTTATTTTGTAACCCTAAATCAATATATAGGAGGGAGTCATATCTACTTCGGCCATCCCCAACTTACGGAGTGTCCAGGTTAGGATGAGTTGAATCTGAGAACCCATGTACACTTGGTAGAAGTGGATCTTAATTCCATTGAACTGACCAATAATGTTAAGTGATTGGATGTTACCCTACATGAGGGAGCCCTTAGTCTATCTAGATAACAAAATAATGGATCAAAATTACTATATCTCGGACTCCACTATATAGTATGTATCTAAAGTAGCTAGTTCAACATCAAACCAATGGGATCTTTAAGGATTCCATAAGGGCCTCACACATTGATTTAGATAATAGGGGGCCTCATGGTTTGATATTGTTTCAAGTATGATGACGATATTAATCAACACATCATACTTCTACGAAAAAGTCAATATCTTTCCCACATGGGGCCAATCATTGGATGGACACACAATAAGAATAACTATATGAACCCATGGGTTTTGGATGGTAAAAGGAATATCATTATCCTGGCTAGCTAACTTTCTGAGAGCCACTTTCAGTTGAATATCATATGGCAGAGTCTAGGCTCCTTTTAGACATGGATTACCATAATGCAGTCTTGGATTATATTCTTAGTCAGTTAACATATTAAAATATGGTTGATCTTTTCTTTCAATTAATTTTTTAAATGCATCATTATATCTATTAGAGAAGTGTGGGAGGAATGCGCCTGTTGAGCTTCGAGAAAAAAATACTACCTAGTCTCAGAAGTTTCATGTCTTAGTTTTATGTGCTTTCCTAATAATTTTTTCTTCTCGCACATCCTCGGCCATTCTGTTGACGATGTAATTCAGATGAATCACATGGGTTTGTATGGAAATACTCATCCTTAGACATTATGAAGTTGTATACCAACTCAACAATGTTCACAAAGTCACACTCTTACTCACTGTCAGTGGGGTCTTCAAATTAAGGGATGACCCTAGGGGTTGTGCCAAACATAGAAGGAATGAAATTTTTGAGATTTTGAGATGGATTTAGCACAAGTAGGGGATTCTATTTAACTTATTCAATAAGTTATTGCTCTTATGATATTTTTATGGTTTCAAAGTATATGTAAAATTAGTGGTTATAAAAGGCGAGACAACTTCAGATGTTTTGGTCCTACCGAAGTAGGTGTGGATGACACCGTTGTCAAGAGTGGCTGCTCTACGAGCCAACCATTGTTTATACATCTATTAACCATGTATGGAAACTTTCTTCCATTCACCTAAACCCTCACTATCACTTCCATGCTTGATAAAGATGTGTTCCACATATTTTAGAATGTTTCACAGTTCGACCAAAATATTATATACTTGGTACTGGAGACAGTCAATGGACATATATCATTCCTTAAAGGTTTGTCGAAGTATTTTATGGCAAGTGAAATGATTGGGGCAGTCAGTGCATCCTGCTTCCTCAGTACTTAATCATCTTAAATCCTTTAAAATTTCTTTTTCTAAGGCACATGTGAAATTAATAGGTACATATGTCACATTGAATGATTAGGTATGGTTATTTATATCTTGGAAGGGAAATTTGGTAGCCTAGACCTGCTGGGGGTTTCATCCACATTCTCTCATCTAAGAAGCTGTATCTGGTGAGGCGGTGCCAGATGGTTGTTCCCCAGGAGAGGTTGTTCTTGGTAAGGATATGATCGATGAGGTTCCTCTGGTAAAGGGGAAATCAACTCTACCAACTCAAGGGATACCAATGTGGCAGTGAAAATATCTTCTTTGATGGACCTTCTCATAGGAGCTGGAAGAGGCAACAATCTTGACTTTTCATCATACTGTAATGTTTCTTCCAGATTCCAGGACTTATTAAAAAAATCATGGAACCCACCTTGAAAATTATGGGTGATGAGGGTATGTACCAAATCAAGTATTAAAATCCCCCCACACACTATTATAAGATTCTCTTGAGTTATTTCCATGTCGAGTGAGTATGTGAGGACCTTCCATCGATAAAATCAATATGTGACTCACTCATGAGTCATTTTATTACACTTTAATAGGAAAACAATACTTGTATTGAAAGTGGTGGAGCTGAATTTGTAAAGAAACATACTCTGAATGTCTTCCCAAACAATGATGGAACCTATGGGTAACTGGCCGTACTAGAAGAACACATGTCCTTACAATGTATGAATGAAAAACCAAATCATAGTATCCTGCTACTACTCTGGGGCTCCCAACATCGGTCCACATATTCTTATGAAGTGGGTAAAATTTTATAGTGGGTCACCCCCCCCATTGTGGGGGGAAAATCTAGAGTTCCCAAACCCTAGGGGTTCCCATGTGTCATCCACCCATGTTGAGTATGACCTTCCATCAGGTGGGATTTCCATGGGTTACATCTCCAGGGCCTCAAGGTGATCAGTGAGAGCAGATATCAAATCATCTTGGTGAGGATCTCTATCTTGATGCGAACTCATGGACACCAATTCATTCACAAGCTCATCAACTCGTTAAATAGGAGCAATGGATTATGGAGGTACGACAAGACCTAGATATTAGGGAGGATAATCATGATGCCTATGTGGGTTTAGCAACTCATACCTTGGTTGTTTTCCATAAAATAATTCCTCTGATCTTTCTAGGCACATGATATTTCTGAGATGGACTAAGGGAAAATGGGTGAAGAGGGATTTCTACCCTCTTGTAGGTTACATGGGATATAATTGGGTTGCACAGTAATCTAGGAATTGATCAAAAATAAACTTATCCATGATCCGTTTCTACTCTTTGACCTCTTGGAGTAGGGAAAAACAACGGGGTCTATTTCTATTTTTGGTGAAACCTTATATGGACTAGAGGACCCACCATTGTGATTTTCTTTTGTCAATGTTCTGATGGGATTGCAATGTTACATCCTTGGTAGGATCCCTGATGCAGAGTACCTTCCTTTTCTAGAAGGTTAAGACACTTGTATGAGGGTCTTAATGGTACTACAATTCCCTAGGTTATGGGTTTTCCCCGTCAAAACCCACATCAGTTCCCCTATTCTCATGCGACTTGGAAAAAACCAGGTTTACCTATTGATGGGTAAATCAGGCTAGAACATGATAAGATTGAAGTGGAGAGTAGTGTACTATCCTCAACAACTGATATTCCCATGTGGAGACACCACTTACATAATATATCAGGGCACTAAAAGGATCTTGAAGCATTGTTGTTGGAGGTTATTACAGCAGACAGAGGATGCAGTGCACTGATCCACTGGGAGTTCTAAAAACTCAACCCTTCAGCACTACTGATCGATGTACTCAAGGTTCCCTTGGAATCTTAGGTAATCCAACTGATGATCAGAGTGGCAGTGGAAGATTTTCCACATGATCTTGTTGAAACATGTGGCCTGACCCTTAATGAGGGACTATGGGACTTCGAAGATGGTAGTTTATGGGGGCCATAATACCTTTAATAGCTGATCAGTATCTAGAACCTCCCACATGACTCTTTGTTTAGAGAAAGGGCCTTGTAATTGGTTGGAACAAGCTCTAATCGGCACTGGCTGGGAGATAGTTGGCACGAACAATATGGATTGGTTCAGTGGCTGGTTGGCTGGTAGAAGATCCATTGTATGAGGTATATGTTTAGAGCACACTAGGAAATCTTTTGGGGGTGGTACCAACCACATCAGCACATTATTATAAGACAAAGTTCTCACCAAATGCCTCAAGTGTAATATCAATAGTTCTTATCTATAATTTATACATATATGGATCAGAAAGGTTCTCACCATCTGAAATAGTTTTCCCAAAACAGAATAGTTTTCCATTATATTGGGAAGAGGTATAGTGGGAGATTGAAAATAATGGAGATGGATACTTTGTAGGCCCTTGGAAGGGAGAAAGAACATCCTCCACCTGCATATACCTACGGAGGTATATTAGTATCCTATAGATTTCAACTTCTAGGATAGAGAACATAAACTATTGGGATCTTTCCCAAGCATCTGACAGTTTAGGGTGAGGTTCCATTACTGAGTTTTCTATGTCCTTGGAGTTAGATAGATCAGAGAGGTCAATGAAGAATTGGAATTTCCAAATATTTTTCATGTAGTGATGACTATTCCCCTCCTTAATTGGGATGAATCCTCAGAGTGGGTTACCTCTTCGGAATTAGGAGGACCTCCGTGATGATAGGTGGTGATATAGGGAGGGCCTATTCATTGATTGGTTGGAGCACGAGGAGGAAATTTATACTGTATGTAATAGACATGTGTAAGACCATAGTTCTAAGAAGATTGAGTGTAGAGAATACCCCCCTCGGGATAGGTTCTAAGAGAGTGGGGGGACCTCTTCTTGGGTTCAAGATGGTGCATAGAGTAACTCAACACTATATCTCATCCTCATAGTTTGGCCCATAATGGATGTCAGTATTTCAAACGATTGATAGAGTCAACCTAGCATAATAATGAGGTGTATACAGTCTCAATCCTAGTTAGGTAAAGGCATTATCCTATAATCTTATAGTAGTGATTAGAAGGACCTTGCGATAAGTAGAATTAGTGGACAGGGCCACCCTTTATCAGTGCTAACAAAAAAGCGCTGATAAGGGGGGGGGGGGGGGTACCATTATCAGCGCTAAAAAAAGCGCTGATAAAAGTACCCCTTTATCATCTCTTTTTTTAGTAGCACAGATAAAGGGGGGTCTTTATCAGTGTTGTTTTTAAAAGCGCAGATAAAGCGTCTACTTCCAAAAAAAATACAAAAAAATATATTAATATTTAA
The DNA here is from genome assembly GCA_963277665.1 of Viscum album. NCBI lineage: Eukaryota > Viridiplantae > Streptophyta > Magnoliopsida > Santalales > Viscaceae > Viscum > Viscum album. The sequence continues at coordinate 776,116,552 of OY728166.1, forward strand.
ATATTTAGATATAGTTATATTGATATAAAGATAATATATATATTTTAAATATAATTTTAAATATAATTTTAAATATATTTTAGATAAGTATAAATATACAGTAACAGTTAATATATAAGATATTTAGTGTAAATGGATTATAAGAAAATTAAATAAATATTTTTAATTAATAATTTTTTAATTATTCTGGAGTAATAGTCATTTAATAACAATTTGAAGACTAAAAAAATTAAAAAAAGATCCAAAATATGTTGAAAACACAACTCAAACTTCAAATGGCCATAACTTTTGATCCGGGTGTCTGTTTGAGCTCTACCTCATATCAAATTGAAGCTTGTGATGATCTCTACACCACTTCGACTGGGGGGGGGGGGGCTAGTAAAGGTTTTTTCTAGGCCAAAATTCCCAAAAGTCCTCCAAAACTGAGTTTTTAGTCGGGGTACAACGATTTTTTACCATTTTGAGGATTTTTAGCCTCATTTAAGGGGGTATTGTTGGCTGTTTTGGGTGGAGACTGAATTTATTCCAAGGTATTACATTCATATTGATTTTATGTCTTTAAAATTTTATCGTTTTTTATAATGAACTGTTATTTATAATCAAATATATAGATATATGTACATATTTTTTATATATTCGCACCTAAAAATTTTATTATAAATATAAATAATAAAATATATTTACATATAAAATATATTAGATTTATCTAAATAATAACTAATATCCATTTTATTTAAAATACAAATATATGAATATTTATATACCTATATATTAATCTAACTATATATATATTAATATAACTATATATATATATATTATTATAACTATAAATATATATATATTAATATCACTATAAATATATATATATATTAATATAACTATATATTTATATTAATATAACTATATATTTATATTAATATAACTATATATTTATATTAATATAACTATATATATATATTAATATAAGTATATATTACTATACGAATAAATATAACTAAATATATATATAAATAAATAGATATATCACTAATAAGAGAACAAATCAATATAGGGTAGTGGAAAAGGCTTCAGGCGCGTAGGGGGGAGGTCTCGAGATCAAATCCGGGTGGAGGCAGGGACGCGCATGCATAAAGGGTGGAGGGGTGCATGCAGGCACTGGAGGGGGGCAGAAAAGCCCTGTAAAAGGGGGGCTCAAGCACTATAAAGGCCCCCCTGATTCACCCATGTGCACACATAATTTTTTTATTTTTTTATTTTTTTTATTTTTTTAACTTTTATCAGTGATTTTTTTTAACGCTGATAAAAGTGGTCTTTATCACCACTTTTTGGAGCACTGATATAGGGGACCCCCCTTTATCTTTTCCGGAATTAATAGAGCTTTTATAGTACTATTAAAAGCCATTTTTAGCGCTGATAAAATCAATATTTGTAGTAGATAAAAGATGATCCCACTTGTTAAAAAATTTCTTGGACCTTCCCCCAATGTTTGAATTGTGTGGTTAAGACCAGGGTTGTCAGAGTAGGGGTAAAGTCCACCTATTCTTTAGCTTAAGGGAACTATCAATACTGCAATTAATGCATCCTAGTGGAATCCATCCTTGGTGACTCCTACATAATATTCATGGCTGGGGCCACATGGGAATCACCCACCTTCTTATCATATGGAAGAGAGTCATCATATGTCTCTAGGGAGATTCACCTAAAAAAGTTTTCTGTTTGAATGTAGAGGGGTTTCTCCCTAAACGAACCTTTTGGGTGGTGTTTTCAATAAGTAATTGATGTCTCCATTCCCTATAGGGACATGTCCTTAGTGGAAATGACACTATCATGATAATACTGAATTATGAGATCATTAATCACCCTTCAAAATATGATTTCTAAAGGTGATATGGGGCATAGGTTCCCAGTAGCTGAAGTCAAGGTGGAATTCATAGCATGTATAGCAACCCAGTCATGACATACATTAAAATTACATGACCTTTTTAGAATACATAAAACATTTTACGAATGGAATCCCAAAATCCTATTAGTTTAGTGGATTTGAAAACATGGAAACATAATCATTGTTGCATAAGTGAGCTACATTTTCTCCTACTAGGTTCTCCAAGACAAGAACCCCTCTAAGAAAAATCATACATGAAATATAAATTCATTACATGGGGATATTAACATAAACATGTCTGAGATCAGATGATCAGTAAGGAAAAACAAGGGATACATGTAAGCATAAACATGAACATTGGGGTTTGATAATATGATCATAACGTTAGAAGATCATACCCTTCATATCAAAAATCATAAACAAGATTTATGGGATAAATCTTGGTGAATCATAACACATGAATCTAAAATAAATAAACATCATGGGCCATGAAATCATAACTGAGGAATAATACATACCATTTTTGGTGTTCATCTATGAATATAAAATATTATGTCAAGGGTACCTAATAATACATTTATAACATGTTAGTCTTGGAATAAGACCCATTTACCTAATTTGGGCTTGGGATAACAACCTTTAAACCGTATTATTTTTAGTCTTGGGCTACAACGCACACACCTTCTTATTTTCAGGCTTTCGATAAAACTCATGCACCTTATTTGTTTCAGTCTTTGGCTACAACCCGTGTATCCTCTTAGTTTTTGGCTTATGCTACAACCTATATACAATCTTGTTTTAAGTATTATACAATAACCCATGTACCTTATTGTTTTCGGGCTTGGGCTACACCCTGTGTCCCCTCATAATTTTCAACTTGGGATACAACCCATTTATCTTATTATTTTTGGTATTGGGATACAACCCTTTTACCTTTTATCTCATATATAACTTATCATTAATCAATACACTAGATAGAGATATAGGTCACACACATTTCATAATAAAATAATTCATGAAATTCTCACAAGGTAATAAAACATTTATCATGTCATGACTCATAAAAAGAGATAGGTTTTATAAACATAAAATAATAACCCATAAAATGAAATGGGTATCATTAAAAATTCATCACATCATAAACTATGAAAATATATAGGTTTCATAATCACTTCATGATTTTATGACCCATTAAAAAAAGCGGGTTTCAAAAAAATAAATCAGTGGAAGTGAAATGGGGTTCTTAAAAATCTTTCCATAAAAACACAAACCATTCAATAAAGGATATGAATAGAACCATTGGATACTTTCCTAGAAGGGCATTGTTAACGTCTTGAAATGTTATCTTAGAAATAAAATTACATGGAAGGATATTTTGAAAATATTTCTGGAGGTAAATATCATTTATTCTATAAAAGGGTATCTTTAAAACCTAAAACCTTTTTAAAACCATTTTCCTTATAAAATATAATATAATATTAAAAACCTCTTCAAAAACATTTATGAAAAAATTTAATTAAATAAATTAATCTTTTAAAGATGAAAAGAAATCTTCAAATAATTTTTGGTGGATAAATCCATACATGTAGTATGAGGTAAAAAGAATATTATGTTTTCATGGTAAAAATGTTTGAAAAATTCTTCATTAGGAAAGAGAAAAGAAATTTACGTAGATTTTTTAAAAATAAAAAAGGGCATAACTTTATTTTAATGATAAAATTATATTATTATAATATTCTTGGAAACCCTTATTAGAAAACATGGTTTTTAAGGAACACATATTTCCAATTGAAGAGACGGTAAATTTGGGATTTCTTAAAAACAATTTATTAACTATATAATGTACCTAAAAATGGAATAATGGTACCAATACATGAGTATATCATGAATAAAAATAGGATATGAAAATTAATTATACTCTTTAAAATATGGATCATAATATTTCATCAAAGGAAGAATAAACATAAAAAATCTCAAAAGGTGATGAGATTGTTTCTATAAACTCTTCCCACTTGGTAACATTGATCCAGATTACCCATATAAGAAGAATAATTACATTAACATTAAAATATGATGAATATAGTTAGATAAATGATATAAACTTTTAATAGTCATATATACACCTCCTGGATTAATATAGGTGCATAACAAGGAATGTGTCTCAAAGAAGGGCAATTGGGACTAAATTACTTTATGCATTTTGTAATATTTGAATCATCCACAACATGAAATAAATTACATAAAAATTTTATATAACTACCCATTACTATATTTATATTAATAATATAATACATACATATTCTATATACACACCATATAAAAATTATGGTTGGTGAATAAATCATGTACCTCACAAAAATAATATGTGGGATGAAATCCCCTTACCCTGTGTCTTGACTCTCATCGTACTCATTCAAAACACATGTATAATAAATATAAATTTATTATAAATATTTAAAATAACCATATTCATACTTATAATACCATATAAGATTCTATTATGGATGTTTATTCCCCACTTGTTAGCAATTATATGTAAGGTTTCACTTCGGGTAATATCTGCCTTATTTTTCGCATGGGCCTTAATTGGTTATATATTTGGTACTTATAATTATTTCATGATTTATAAAATTGAAAACCTTATTTAAATATAATATATATTTTTTATTTTTGTATTATAATAATCTATATAATATATAACTATGAAATGGAATACACCATTCATGGTGACAGTAAGTCGTAAGTACACATAAACGCTATTTTCGTTTAATTTTCATGTTGAAAGAAAGAAACTAAAAGAAATATATGTATATATATAATTTTTATAGTACCTTTATTAAATCATATAATTTCATTAAACCAATCCTTTATTCATTCTAGTTATTGTGTGAACAAATCACATTTCTTTGAGGGGGCGGTTGTCCACACTTCCTCAAATGAAATTATCGCATTTACACCAAATTGAAAGTAAAAAGATATCTGACATAAAAGGAATAAAGAAGATTAAATAAATAAATAATATAATATATGAAATATAAAAAAAGAGTTTCTATCATAATATCCACCATAACAATCGGTAATGGAAAAATGAACAATCATCATTTAGTGAGGTGGTAGTTTTCCGTACACATAAACAATATGTTCATTACCCATTAGATACAGGTGTGTGTTAGTGTAGGTAGAAACCATAGAATAAAAACATCATAGTATACTTGGGATAATTTTTTGATTATAAAATCATGAAATAAAGAGATTATAGGGGGGGATAAGGAAAATAAAAGAAAGGAGTTTGAGAGAAGACGTTACCTCTTAATTGGGTAAATCTGTTTGGTTTGTCCCAAAAGGATTACTTGGGTTTATTTCTTCAAAAGTGAAGGATTATAAGAGGAAGGGAGGTATTTTGGGAAGATTATTGTGTAGATATTGGCCAAGAAAAAGTTTATTGATATTTTTGAAGAAGTGTTATAGTTGGTGGCCTTTTATAGGGAAAGAAAATGACACACTTGTAATTTATGAAAACATGTTAGGTGTAACACAATTTTTACTTAAAAAGTAAAACAAAATAAAATAATAATAATAGAAGGTTCAATGCAAAATAATGAACATAAAATGGGTGTTGGAGATGTGTCAATGTCATTTTGGTTCATAAATATAAGTTTTAGTACTTTATTAACCTAATGTTTCTCTATACCGTTGTAATTAATTTTAATCACCATAACTAATATTTTTGGTTTAAAAAATATAACTTATTATACATTATAGATTATTATTATTAGAAATATTTAATCCATTTTTACAGATTATAAATACAAAGTAGCAGAAATTAATTTAAAATTAATCCCACTGATCGGGCGACACTACAACTTTTTAAAGTAAAAGCATCCAAAATTTTACATTGTTTTTATAACCATGATTTAAGTGAAATTGATCTAAATGACCTAAATTGTATTAATTGATAGAAATAATATCTTCTTAAAATTTATAACCAATTTAAATGATAATTTAAACTTATGAATAAAATAGATGAAAAAAAAATTTGGAATTAAAATATGGCATTTTTTACTATTCATAAAAGCTTGTTGTTTCTCATAAATGTCCCAAAAATTATCCCTAAGAAATTTTCAAAATTATAAATTAAAAAATAAAATTTATTTTATAAAATCAATATTATAAATTTGTCAAAAATTAATTTTACTATTTTTCACAGAAGGACATTAAAATAGCATTTTGAATCATTTAAGGACTTTGCCAAAAATTGTATCATTCATTATCAACCTATTAAATTTATATAAAACAATTATAAAAAATATTTGAAAATTATTTATTATTATTAATATTACAAATTTTAATATCTTGTTTAAAATTGTCTCTTTATATTATTATAACAATAAAATGATTCTTTGTAGAAACATAGTGTTGGGTGTAATGTATGCCAAGTCGGTGTTCTGTGTATCACAATCCATGTCGGTTCCATGTGAAAAAATTGTTTGACTTATTGAAATAATAAAAAAAATTCAGTTTCTCATGAAATGAAAAATATAAAAATATAAAATTAATTTGAAAAAGGAAATTCACAAAATCTCGGGATGTTACATTCTATCACCCTTAAAATGAATTTTTCCATCGAAATTCGTCTAGGTTATCAATGGTTTAATAGTTGAAAGATTCAGTCAAAGACACCCACATCATAAAAATGGATACTAAAACATACCTTAAAAATGGAATATGGGAACCATAAAGGTTACTCAAATTAACATATAACTTGGTTTCCACATAGGAGAACATATGTTGGGAGTGGAGATAGCGCATGGAGGAAAAACTTAAATATTTATAGGGAGTGATTGAAGTCATTAATAACAAACAAGTTAATGATCAAATAAATGATAGGGGATTTAATATCATATATATTTGATTATTTAAATGTACGTTAGTTCAAAAAAATTATTGTATTAGGAGAAAACATTTTCTTTTGATCAATATCCTAACTTTGAGTCATTATTTTATTGACCAGGAATATAAGGAAATATACATACATGATATATTTATATAAAAAATTAATTCTTTAGGTGTGATTTTATCTATTTCTAATTCATACATTACTTCAAGACATTTTTGTCTAGAAATAACCTTTTATTTTTAAAGTTCTAAAATACACTTTTAGTATATCCAAAGGCCCATAAAATAATGAAAAGTATAACTATTTTTCTATAACTATTCATAAAAATAAATATGGTTAATACATTAATATGCTAACATAAAAATTAATTCTATTGGTTCATGATTAATAATTATTCATCAAAAATAATTACACATTAACCTGGACATTGCGTAGGATAGTGGTAGGCATGAAAACCTTATCATCCTTCGGTCATGGGTTTAATACCCATGGCCTTTCCAGACTTGATTGGTTTTCACCTGACAAACAAGATGTCATGTTCTAAAACTATGCTAATATAATTTCAAAAAAAAAATAATATTTTCATCCTTGAAATAATTCTAATCACTAAATAGCCTTTTAACCAAGGATTTCAATAAAAACTTACTACACAAATACTTCCTCTGAACATTAACATAATATTTTGTGGAATGGTTAACCTTATAAGCCTTATGATAGATGAAAATACAAAACATTAGATATAATTTCATGAAATCATATTAACATTGATTCCCCCATATATCACAAAGTATCTATTAGTTGACACATTCCAAACATGTGAATACTCACATCACATATACTATTGAAACATGGTAATAACCTGAATTACCAAAAATTCACATGGAAAACATGAATACATCCTTATTCCATAGATTACATGATATATTCCTTAAATCCAAGAAGTTTTAAACTTCAACCCTAATATCATAATTTTTTTTCAACAAGTCATTAATTAGTCTAAAGTTAATCAATACCATCAAATTTACATATATCCAAGATATATTTATCTAAAAAAACTATTGTAACATAAGGAACAAATTAACAATTATATTTACCTTAATAAAATGTTTTCCATGGAAATAACCTAGCCATTAAATCACTTTTTTATTCCATCAGATCCACTCAACATATTCTTATAATTCGTTAGTGATAAAACATAAACTTGGAAATCCTTATATATTTCACCTATCGTATAACATAATTCTTGAATCCAAATATATAAAAACATTTATTATTTCACTTCATCCTTGTTCCATTAATAAGGCTCCCTCAACCTATTACTCAATACATCTTTCCATTCACATTTCATATATAGTTTCTTCATCATCAACAATGTAACTATTACTTGTACCACATTGCTGATTCTCATCAAGTGATTTCCTTTTAGGACATTGGGTTCCATAATGACAGTTTAGTAAAAAATTACAACACTTAACATTTATTGATGACTTAGGGAGGCCAATATTCTCATCGATTTTATTAAATGAACTCTTTATTTTTCTCTTGCATCCACTTGATTTGTGTCGTTTTTTCCACAGTCTATACATCTTCTTGTTCCTTTAAGACATTCACATAGGCGATTATTTCAACATTATTGACATAAAGGAAATTGAATGTTCTTTGCTCCATGGTCTTTATTACCAAAAATCATAGTGAAATCCTTCTTTCTTTTCTTTGGGTAGTCTGATAGTTGGTTAATGCACACATTATTAATCATGTTCCAAAAAAATGATTATGCATGGTCACAACATCTTTCACTCAATGATCATCCCACTTGACTTGTCATCAAAAAATAATACACAACATTCAATGTTAATCAAGTTCCTCACACTTCCCTGCATTGACTAAAACCATAAACATAGTGTCATAATAACTTATAATGGAATGAAACCACAATGTCATGAATATAATTACATATAGGATGTCTAAATCATGAAACCTTACTTAATATACATACCCCAAGGTTAATGATAGGTTATTCAAAGCTAACCAAAATGTAAATAAATCATGATGGTTTGGGCTGTGTTTTGTTAATTTCTAATTCATATCCCTTTGATTTTCAGCCAGGTGTGCATCATGGCCCATTTTCATTTACCAGATTACCTCAAGTCTGGCCCGAAGCAACTTGTCAAAGTTGTTACCCCTAGGTACAAATGTGATAGATCCACATCAACTTTTAGTATCTAGAAATTTATGTATTGCTAGTAAACCACTCAATTTATCCTTTTCCAAATTTCCAATACATTTTCCAAAATTTTAACTCATCTATATACTTATCATTATAGACATCCCTAAACATATCCTTAGAGAAATACAATGGGATCTCATTTAAGTTTTCTCATCCTAGTTTCCAAATCTTAACAAAACCATTGCTTTGATACTAACTATAAATACCCAATATTGACATAAATAACATTAAATAACTTATTTGGAATACATAATAACATTTAACAAACATATTTTCAAAGAACTTATTAGTTTAGTTCCTTTGGAATCATGGAAACATAAAAATAGTTACAGAAGAGAGCTACATTTTCTCCCACAAGATTATCCAAGAGTAGAACCCCAATTAGACATATCATACATGAAATATATCTTCAAAATATGGGGAAAACATAAAAATGGGATATATTATATGCTCAGTAAGGTTAATCAAGAGAGACATGTAGTCATAAACATGAACATATGGGTGTGAGAACATGATCATTACATTATAAGATCATACTCTGCATATCAAAGATCATAAACAAGAGTTATGGGATAAATCATGGCTATTCATTAGACATGAATCATAAATAAATAAAAATCTAGAGTCATGATATCATAATTGAGGAATAAGGCATAGAAGTTTTGGCTTGCAAATAAGAATATAAAATCTTATATCAAGGATACCAACTATGAACATTATAACATGTTAATCTTGATATATTACAACTGTAACTACATCAGTCATGGTTTAACAACCTGTGTACCCTCTAACTTTGAGTCTTGGGGTACACCCCATATACCTTATTGTTTATCGGTTTGGGCTACAACCTGTATACCTTCTTGTTTTTGGGCTTGGGATACAACCCATGTACCGTCTTACTTTTTGGCTTGGGCTACAACCAATCTACCTTCTTGTTTTTGGTATTGAGCTACAACCCTTGAACCTTCTTGTTTTCGGGATTGGGCTATAACCTGTATACCCTATTACCATTATGCTTGGGCTAAAAATCATGCAACTTCTGGTTTTTTAGGATTGGTCTACAACCCATGTACCCCTTGAGCTCATATACAACTTATCATTGCCAAATTAATTGGAGGGAGATACAAGCCCCACCCATATCATAATAAAATCATTCATACATTTTACACATGGTAACAAAACTTTCTTCATATAATAAATCATAAAAAGAGACAGGCTTTTTAAACATAAAATAATAACCCATAAAATTAAATTGGTATCATTAAATTTTCATCACATCATAACTTATGAATATATATATGTTTCATAATCACTTTATGAAATCATAACCTGTGAAAAGAAGTGGGTTTCAAAAGCATAAGATCTGTTGTAGTAAAATGGGTGTCTTAAGAATCATTCCATGAAAACAAAAACTATTCAAGAAACGATTTGAATGTAACCTTTGGATCATTTCCTATAAGGGCAAGAGTAGTATCAACAGATGATTTGTTATATGAAAAATAACTAGGAAGGATATTTTGAAAACATTTCTTGAGTTAAATAACCTTTCATCTTTGAAAATGTCTCTTTAAAACATAAAACCATTTGAAAACCATTTTGCTTAGAAATATATAAAATAATCTTGAATATATTTTGAAAACCATTTCCTTGAAAATTTATTTTAAAAATTGTTTCTTAGAAATTAACATTCTAAACATGAAATGAAATCTTCAAATAATTGATGGTCGATAAATCCATACATGTTGTATAATGTAAAAAGAACATTCCCTTTTCACGATAAAAGTTTTAGAAAATTTCATCATTTTGAAAGAAAAAATAATATTCCTTTGAAAAAATTGGAAAAAGACAAAAGGGAAAAAATTACATTTAATTATCATAGGATATTAGTGGAATATTCTTTGAAACCCTTTATAGAAAACATGGGTTTGATGGAATATATATTTATGACCAAAGAGATGGTAATTTCAATCTTTCATAAATTTGTTTTTTCTTAACTGTATTATCCACCAAAGAGTTGGAAGATAATACGAATACATGAATATGTTACAAAAATTTATGATAGTTATTAAGATATGGATCATAATATTTCATCAAAGTAAGCATAAACATAAACAATATCAAAAATCAATGAGATTGTTTCCCTAAACTCTTACCACTTGGAAAATTTAAACCATACACACCATGTAATAAAAATGAAATTTAATTAATCTTAAAATATGATTAAATTAATGAGATTCATGATATAAAATTTAAATTATAATATATAAACTCGAAGGAAAAACATAAGTCCTTAACATACATGTGCCACAAAGAAGCGAATTTGAGACAAAATTACTTTACAGATTTGGTAATATTTGAAACATATACCGAATGAATGAAATTTCATCAAATGGATATGTAGATTCCCATATATTTTAGTCTATGAATCATATAATAAATCCATGGGTATTATAAACACCATACAAAAGGAATGGGTGGTGAATAAAGCATGTATCTCATGGAAATAAAAAGTGAGATAAAATTCCCTTACCTTCTGTCTTGACTCTCATCGCACTCATTAAAAACTCCTATGTAAAAAATATATATTTATTAAAATTATATCCTAGAAAAATATTCTTAATTATAATAAAATATATGGGTTTATTATGGATTTATATTACCCTTTTGTTTACAATTAATTGTAAAGGTTTCACTTCAGGTAATATCCGCTTTGTTTTTAGCATGTGTCTTAATTTGTTATATCTATGGTCCTTATAATTATTTCATGATTTCAAAAATTTTAAAAATGATTTAATTATAATTTATATTTTTATTATAATAATCCATAGAAAATATAATAATGAAATAGAATACACCGTTCATGGAGACGGTATGCCATACATACACACAAACACTATTTCCGTTTAATTTTTGTGTTGAATGAATGAAATTAAAATACAAATATTTATATATAGGAATATATATCATCAAAAAAGTTTCTTTATAATATCATATATATCAAATTATTTTCTTAAACTGTTCATTAATACATTCTATGTAGTGTGTGAATGAATCACATCGCTTTGAGGGGGAGTAGTCTACACTTCCTCAAACCAAATGATCTTATTGACACCCAATGGAAAGTAAACTTCTATGTGAAATAAAAATGATATATAATATTATATACATAATTAATATAATATATAAAATATATAAGCATAGTTTCCATCATAATTTCCACTATGAGTGGCAGTAAATAAAAAATGACAAGCATCATTTAGTGAAGCAGTAGTTCACTGTACAAATCAATAGTATGTACGTTACCCATTAGATGTAGGTATGTGTATGTGTTAGTAGAAAAATTAGAATAAAAACAAAATATTATATTGAGTATAATAGATTCTTTACATAGTAATGGTATAAATAGAATGGTGCGGGTGGATAAGGAAAATAAAAGAGTGGAGTTTGGGATGAGACATTACCTCTTAATCGAGTAACTCATTTTGGTTCATGCAAAAGGATTCCATGGGTTTTTATAACCATGGTTTAGATTCTACGAGGTAGGTATGGATTTTGGGAGGATTATAGGGAATATATTGGAAAAACCTAAGTGGTTTTATAGGTTTAATGTAGAGGGAGAGGTGGTGGCCTTTTATATGAAAGTGAGAAGACACACTTGGGTTTTTTGAAAAAAATTTGTTGTACGAATGTGTTTACCTAAAAAAGTCATAAAAAACCAAAAAAAGTTAATAATTTAAGTTTAATAGAATAATAATGGTCAGAAAATATGTTTTGGATAAGTGTATAGGTCATTTGGGGTCTTAAATTTAAGGTTTACTGTATAATCAACCTAATTTTTCTCTTATCCATTGTAATTAATTTTAATCACTTTCACTATTTTTTGGTAAAAAAATGTTTAAATTATTCGAAAATATAAATTATTATTATTCTAAATATTTAATTAATTTCTAAAATTTATAAACATAGATGTGGTAGAAGTTAAATTGAAATTAATCCAACTGACAGGACGACACTACAGGTTTAGAAAGTAAAAACGTCCAAATGTTTGCAAGGTTTTTATACCCATGATTAAAGATAAATGGATCTCAATGACCTAAATTTTAGTAATTTATAATAATATTGTGTAATTAAAATTTTACACAAATTTAGAATATAAATTAACCTTATAAATAAATTAGCTGAAAAAGCAGTTTCAAATTAAAATCCGGTATTTTCACTATTCATAAAAAAAATGAAGTTTCCTAGAAAAATCCACACAATTAACCCAAAGATAATTAAGAAATTTTAAATTCAAAAATAATTTTTATTATATAAAATTAAATCTATAAATGTTTTTAAATTATTTTTTTTCATAGAAGGACATTAAAATAAAATTTTTAAACTTATAAAGACTATACCAAAAATTAAATTATTCATTAGAAATAAGTTTCATTTAAATAAAAAAATTATAAAAATTATTTTAAATGTAGTTATTAATGTTAATATTAAAAAATATAATGAAAAATTTATAATTATCTCATTTAAATAATTATAACAATAAAATGATGCTTCGTAGAGAGTTAGTGTTACGTGTAACGTATAGTAAGTCAGTGTCATGTGTAGTACAAGACAAGTCGGTTTTTGTGTTAAAGGAATTTTTTAAATAGTGTAATAAAAAAGTAGTTTCAATGTTGCGTGAAATGAAAAGTTTAAAATATTAAATTAATTAAAAAATAATTATTCACAAAATCTTGGGGTGCTACAGTTGGGGAGTGATCATGTAGGATTTCTGCATCATTGTATCTCCCATCCTAGTGCCTATAGGTGATGAGTAGTTATTTTTCTATAACCGATGTCCTATATTTTAAGTGGATTTATCCGTCCATACTAGAAAAAGTAAATCCATTCCCAATTCCCTAGTGTTATCCAAGATTTTAATGCAGAGAAGGATCCATCCTAAAAACGTTTCAAATCAGGAATCCTCAAATTTTATTTCCCCAATTATTTGGTGAGTTCCATATTGGGATTACCAATTTATTGGTGGGGCATGGAACCAGATGTTTTTAATCAGACACATGATAATCCAATGATGTATCGAATGCTACTAGTCTGTATATTGAGGAGAAGAGATTCACATCAGGTTCACTATTTATATTTCTAACGAATTCTCTAGGGTCCCCTCCTGTGTGTTGATATGATTCATGTGAATTATGTATGGACTATAGAACCACATTAATAATTTTTAATGGTGGATGAATTTTTTCACCTTGAATGGTGATGTTTGATCCTTGATCAAAAGAAGATGATGGGATGTTAGTACCTCCTTTTATGGATTTCTATTTGGAGGATATTTCCTAGTACATGTATACCTTTTAAGGTTATGTTATATTCATGGAATTCATTCCCAATAACATCTCATTGCGGAAACCAATTAATTACACTAATTCTATATTGACATTCTTCTTTTTTTGGATAGGGCAACAACCTTCAGTCATGAGAGTAGTCATGTTTGGCATCACTAGGCATATCTTGACACTGGCTGAATTAGTCACATATATTCTTCTTGGGAATATCATATGTATATTCTTAATGCACAAAAACAAAGTAATCCCATGTAGATCATGAGGTAATGATGCAAGAGGCATAAGTCCTCCATGGATTTTTACCTCAAGCAACCCATACTTATGAATATTGTAGTTCTTTGGGAGTTACCTCACATGTTATACATCCTTTAGAGATAGATCATAACATATGGTTTAAACGGATCAAGGTAAGAGAATAATGAATTGTGGATAGAGGTTTTGTTGTAAAAAATAACCCATAGAGGTGGATCACGGTGGTTCATCCCATGGTGGGAACACCACAAAGATTACAAATTGGATCAGAATGCCCCATGTAGGAAGATCTGGGTGGTGCATCCCTATACGAGAGAACTTATGTTTTCAAATAGATCAGAATTCCCCATTGGGGTAGATCCAAGAGGTTTGTTTTTAGTAGGGAATATGTTACACCTAGATAGTTTACCAATGTATTAGAACTCCGTGTGGAGGTGAATCTAGGAGTTGTGTCCATATGAGGGAATATGTCACATAAGGAAAGTTTACTAATGGATCAGAACACCTCATAGAGGTGAATCCAGGATGGGAATCCCTAGGAGGGATCACCAGTGGATCACAATGCCTCATGGAGGAAGATATATGAGGTAATCTCTAGGATGGAAGATTTCATACCTGGATAGTTTACCAATGGATCTAAACACCTCGTGGATACAGATTTGGGAGGAGCATCTCTAGGAGGGATGGTGTTAAACCTAGACAATTTACCAATGGATAAAAATTCCTCATGGTAGAAAATATGGGAGGTGTGTCCCCATAAAGGAAAATTTCACACAAGGATAGTTTACTAATAGATTAGAATTCATTGTGGAGGGAGATATAGGAGGTGAGTCCCTATGAAAGAGAAACTATGATTACTAATGGAAAAAAATGCATGGTGGTGGTGGATCTGGGAGCTGGATACCTAAGAGGGAGATTCTATGTTTACCAATAGATCAAAACACCCCATATAAGCAGATCCAAGAGGGGTTATCAGAATTCCCATTGAGGTCAATCAAGGAGGTTTTTCCATAGGAGGGAGTAACTAGGTTTACCATTGGTCTAAATTGAACCTCAAATAGGCTTCCCATGTAACATGTTAAGATGATAGGGATTATAACCCACATAGTTTCATGTAGTAATTTACATTTTTATAATAGGACCAATCCATAAATATTGACAAAATTTGGTAATAATTTTCATATCATGGAAGGAGAATCGATAATGGATGGTATGGGGATTACACATTGAAACTTCCCTTCCCAAGAATATTATTCATTTCTAGAAGGTGTGGGGATAACACATTGAGCTTATTAGAGGATCTTATTCCATGTGACTATTTTAGGTGTGGTTTTTATCCCATTCCACTCATACAGAGACAATCGTGAACTCGTTGCATAGGGTAAGACTACATTCTAACATCATGTGTTGAGGACATTGTTGTGTCGTTTAAAAGAATATGACTTAAACATGTTACTAGGTTATTTTAAATCATGAAAATAAGATGTGGGGGAATAACTACATTCTCCTAGGGCTTACATGACCAATTATTAGGCATCTTGGGATGGGGCATGGGATTGGAATTACCAGGGTAAAATGATGGAAGGACTGTTAAATCATAGGGTTCATGTTATGGTCCATATATTGAGAAGGAATGTGGGTTAAAGTACCTATGTTGAGGTTTAAAAGGAAGGATGGGGATCAATCCACACTTGGGTTGAATTGGGTGGAGATATGAATGGGTGTAATAGGTCACAAAGGGACACTAAGTGTAGATAAACGAGTCCTGGATTGGTGTGGGGTCCCTAGGCACTCGACCTTCATGAAAGAATGTTATAAGAAGGGAGGAACCTTGGAGATGCAAAAAAGATATGTTTTTTGAATCTTGGGTTCTCGTAGAGTGGTTCTTTGTAATGATATTATAGTTCACGATGGTCATGGGATTCCTAAAGGGGTATTCTTTGTGAAACAAGGCACCCCTTCCCCAGAGTAAAGTCTGGATTTGGAAAGGAAGTGCTTTAGGAAGATTGAATTCTTTGTAAATCTTCATGTTCCCCTTGGGACCTTCTTCCTTCATGAAGGGAATAGGCCCTCATTAAATGAATCCCCACCATAGGTGGAGGCTCTTAGGAACATAATGAAATTGGTTTTGTGAATCCTAGATACGTTGGGTGATAAATTTCACTTTAGTTCATGAAGGTGAAGAGGTTTGTTAATTAGGATAGGTTTTGGAAGCTAAAAGGGCAGGACCTCATCCCTAAAATATCCGATGAAAGGGGTTTTATGGGTAAGGGGTTTTGTGAAAATTGGATGTGATAGTAAAGCGGTATGATCTTCGTGACGGGGAGAGACTTCATGAGTCTGAGAGTTGGACTCACGCAGACATCATTAACCATTCAAAGAATAATGAATCACTTTGTGAATCCCATGTTCAGTACATAGAGGATTACTATCAAATCATCATGCATTAGCAATTGATGTTTTTTGTCTGGGGTGTTTCGTGAGCTCTGACCTTTTTTTAAGGTTTAGGTCTTCACGAAAGAGACTCCTAAGAGGGATTTTGGGTCGTTTGAGATTAAAATGTCTTGGAACTAGCTGTTCCTTCCTTGATGATTCCCTTGTTATTCATATTTTGATGCAAAAAATGTCTAAGACCAATAATTAATATGATTTTAACCATTATAGTGAATAAAATTATATGCATGGTAAAACAATAAATCTTCATTTGATACCGTAAAATACTTCAGATGGTGGATCTGATAAATTTTCATCTAATATATTTATAGATCTCCATTTGACGAATTTTTTGAATAAAACATGTATTACATTGTATAATGGACATTTTAGTAATTTTTCAAATGAAATTTATAAAAAATACTTCTAATGAATTCAAAAACATCCACCCAGTGTAAAAAGTACATGTTATTATAGTAAAATGAATAGATGTCCATCTAATAAAAATAAACGTTCATAGATAGTAAAACATGAATATTAAATCTGGTAAAATGGTAATCATTCCTATAAATAAACATTAGAACCTTGGAAGTATAAAATTTAAAAGCATATAAACATCTACACAACAAAACATGATTTTCAAAATTAATGTTATAAAGTGTTCTTTCAACTCAAAATCTCACCCATTTTAAAAATAAAAATTCAAACCTTTTGAAAATAAAAATGTAAATACTTAATCCCTCTTACTTACATAAATTTTAAAGTTCTTACTTAATCCCTTTATCCCACATTATTATTTAATAAAATAATAAAGGAAATAGATAGGTAGAAGAATTTTCTTAAAATGGTATAGAACAAGATCTTGAAAAAATAGTTGTTATGAAAGTGTGAATATATAACATCCTTCAAAAACATAAAGGGAGAAAAAATGGACCATTCAAATTGTAAAAAAAATGTAATTATGTTTATTATAAAACATCCAAGTGATATAGAAATTATTATTTATTAGAAATTTATTTATAATCACCTTAATTTTTTAGATCATCCTATGTCTTCTTGGATTCTTGTTTTTATGATGTGAGATTTAGAAATTCTTCTTATAGAACGTTGATCTTCCTAACTTTCTTAGATAGTTCCTCATCCTACAGTATTGAAATATTTTTTTCATTATATATGTCCCTTTTTGAATCTCAGACTTCATTACTGTTTATCCATTCATGATTCAAGACCAATTATATTTAACTCCTAATTCCATCAACATGCGGATCAAAAAACCTGAAATTTCCTTTCTAAGTGGTTCATGCATCTAATTATATTTTCAAATATAAAAAAACTAATTTTTATTTTCTTATAAATCATTAAATTCAACTTCATTCTGGATGATTATTTTTGTATGGTTCTTTAAAGAACATTAATTTTTAAAAATACCAACTTTTCCATGGATGTGTTTGCACTGATATAGAATCTTTTGAAGGAAATTAATAAACTATTCAAGTATTTTTTTTAATTTATTGAAGTAAATTATTTTCATCTCTATTTGTTTAGTTGGCATACCTAGAGCATAATTTTTTCAATCAATTAAAACTTATAGAAAAGAGGGAGTCAATGATATTAATAGTTCAGGTTCTTATCATTTAATTGAGAGAGATTGTGATATTTGAATCACATAAATATCATCAATGTCCTTAAATTTTTATGATGATTAGAAATTGGATTCATTTTCTTTACAATTAGAAGACTATTCATCATGATAACTCAGAGAATCCTCTTTGTCATATTGAGATGATATGGATATTGAGGTATGATCTGATATTTTTTTAAATATCTATGAATTAATTTAATTATTTAATAACATCATCCTTCTTCCTTAACTATATTTTCCCGGGTTCTCATATATGATATGTGGGATGAGACAATTTTTTTAAGTGACTTCATTTTCAACAAATTTTTGGGCACCTTTCTTACCAACATGATCAATATCATCATGATAAAAACAACTTATTTACCATTTTATTTCATAATTTTCATATGATTAGGAATAATTGAAACTTATTTCAGTTAATTGGTAGGTGGAAAATGGACAAAAACAACATCATTAGGAAAGATAACATCTTTCTCAACTATTAGAGCATTATTTTTTCCAAATAGTTTATGAAAAAAATGAGATGATTTAGTTTTCCTTTTTCTGATAGATTTTATTTATTTTTTATTTCAACTGTAACACCCCAAGCTTCCATGGTATGATTCCCTTTGAGTAATACAGTAGTGTGTGTTGTACGCAACTCCAAGATTCTAACACGCCACAACCAATCAAAGTAGCCGTAATGAATAGTAATACGCACTTTTTGAAATTTTATACATTTTATCTTTCAAAATGGACTTCATTTTTGGATTCGGAATATCAAAATTATCTTAGGATGAAATTTTGGTACTTTTTGGATAACTTTTATATTTTGATGAATAGTGAAAATTACAAAATTTTAATTAAAAACATTTTTTTTAATCAAAATATTTAGTAGTGATAAATGATGAATTTGAGTGGTTTTAAAGTATATTTAGAATATATGATTACCATTTAATAAAATTCTGGTCATTTTACATAAAATCACAATTAAAACGGACATAAACAAGTGTCAATCTTTTGATCGTCAATATATCTTAAAAACACGCTTTTTGTTTTGACAGTGGGAATTAATTTTAAATTAATTTCTGCCACATCTATGTTTTGAATTTGTAAAAATTGATTCCATATTTGGAATTAGGATATCCAAATTATGTAAATAGGTAACTTTTATTTTTAGAGATTTTTGAATAATTACTTCGGTAAATATTTTATTTACCATGGTTAAAGGGTAAATCAGGTAAGTAAGGGTTAAAAAAAATATTATAATAACAATAAATTAACCTAAGACGTGTCCTAACCTTATTGGTGGATACATGTCTGACCATGGTCATATTTGGGTCAATTTTAGGACCCCATGGAGCCATTTCTCGGTGATAAGGACATTTTATATTAATTAAGTTAAAATAAATACAAAAATGGCATAAGCATATATCTTTTAGGAAAACAATTTTTACGTAGGGTTATATATGTTGGAATTTATATTACAAATATTCATTAGAAATATAAAAAAAATTCTACATAATGGTATTTTATTTATAATTTTTAAACATTGAAAACGTAAAAATATATATGACACAATAATGATGCAGTATTTTCCTTTTTAATGAAAGAATAAAATAATTGGTATTATAAATATTAAAATAAATATAATTTAAAGTTTTGATGACATAAAATAATTTTATTGGTTAATATGAAATGTTATGATTTCTTAAATGAATTTGTTTTGAATTAATAAAGTTGTTAAGACTTTAACAAAAATAAATTATTGAGTAGTGTCAAAATTGACATATACGAGTTTTTAAAACAAATATTATATTATTAATTTAGACTCTATTCCTAAAAATCTATTGTTCGGCCAAATGACTCATATCATTATTGGTATATCATTAATGGACCACTTTGGGGTCTATTGGATTTATATAGTATGTTTATTAACTATATAATATAAAAATACAAAGTGACATGGTAAGTGTCAAACTAATTAACTAAGAGTTAAAACATTAAGATAAGGTTAATATAATGACCCAAAACTATATGAATTCTATTGGTTGACTGGTTTTCGACCCATCCCCACCTTAAACTTTAAATAATCCACTTTTGAGTCATTAGAAACCCAATATGAATTTATTATAAAATAATATTTCTAGATTTTCCTAGGGTTCTCCTCCTCCCCCTTATAAAATGACACCACTTATAACCAATTATTAACACCTACAAAGCCTTTTTTTCGGTCAAACCCTGACCAAATACTCTCTCAACATTCCTCACTTAAACATAGAGGCCGTATTTTGATCGGAAAGCCAACCTAAGGAGCCCTTTTGATCAAATCAATAGGAAGAACCCGAAGAAGAGGTAACATCTTCACCACCCTCTTTAAAGTTCCTTTCTTCTTCAACATCTTATTTCCTTGTTATTTCAATTCTAAAATAATAAATCCAGTACCTTCTATATATTGTGATGTTATTATAATTATGGGAAAAAAAATTTATTATTCTATGCATCCCTTGATTGACATGTCACCATACGTGCGTACGTACAACCTACCATCTCCACGTTGTGGTGTAATTGTTATTCAATATATTATTATTTATATGGGTGTAATAATGATGTATAATTCATGTTAATAATAAATAAAACATGATAATTATTTTTTATATATGATATACCATCCAATTATATATTATTTTAATATCAAAAGAATGATATTGTCGCTCGTGCGTACGTACGGATTACCGTCTCCACGAATGCGATGAGATTCATTCCCCATCATATCCATTCAAGACTAAATTTTATGGGATGATTAAAAATAATATTTAATGACTTGATATCATTCTGGATATGAATAAGATACATCTATCCATAACAAACATGGATAACATAACAAAACAGACAAAGTAAAATGAATCCATTAACACCCGAAATGACGATAATACTAAGATGTTATTAACAAATCAATGTTAAAAGATCATATATGATATGATATTAATATATATGATTATTTTATAAATTAATAACAATTATTTCACCATTATACAGGAGGTTAACCTACCATCAACCCTGGAAAATTACAAGGTAAGGGTTTATTTCACAATCTCTTCATTATTCGAGGTTGTTTATACGTAATTATTTACTGGGACCTCTTTATCATACACATCCATGTTTCTTAAAAATGTATTTCAAATCATTATTACTATTTTACAGACTATGGGATAAAGTCATTTATACCCTTTTTTACTTTTTATAAGAACTTTAAAAAGGAATTTTTCTATCATTTTCCAAACAAGGTCCTTTTTAACCTGTTCCACAGAATTAAGGTAATAATGTCTTTTTTTGAACTTATGTGGTGGGTGTGGCTATTTTCCACCATTATAAAATCATCTAAGCTTCCCTTACAATCTTATAAGAATTTTTTCAAATTAAATGTTTTATTTTATAATTATGTGACTTTTAAATGATTTAAAAAAAGAGATATTTCTATCAAATAGTTTTAATTTCATCTATGTCAACACCATTTGATGGATTTAAGATTATTTAAAGTTTATTTATTATGATAAAAAACTTCCATATTATATTGAAGTTTTTGTGATATGTTTGACTATAGATGTGTTATTTTTATACCATTCATGGTTTCTGGAGAATGTATTGACATTTCATATGCTAGTTTTATAATGAATGTTTATGTTATGTTTAAACCTCTTCATATGAGGAATGCATTGGACTTAATATGTGATGGGTGGAGCCCTCTATAGCTCCTCAATTCATCAATAGGTCTCATAAGACAAACTAGTGTCTTGGCACGAGGTCTTGACAAAATATTTTTTGTAGTCTTGGCATGAGGCCTTGGCTATGTGGTGATGATAGTCTGGCATTATGCATTCTGTCATTATGAAAGTGGTTATTGATATTGCATGTGATTATTCGACTAGTAGAATATCCATGTGAATAAGTAAATGGAATTATTCCATTTTATCTATGCCATATTATACTAAAGTCGATGTTTAAAAGGCTTTTGTTTTAGTTATACATTTCCTTAAATGTTTATGTTTATTTATGAATGTTTCCTCTATATTGTTATCCTTACGGAGCATCTGCACTCACCCCTTTGAATATTTTTTCCCAGGATATGAAGAAGTAATTTATGATTGACCTGCAGGGATAATATGAGGGGATATGAAGACAAGATGTTGTTTTAGTAGTTTTCATTTTTATGATGTAATGTAAGACTTATAAATATATCTAGTGTTTCCAAGGATACTAAACCAATCAGTCTTTCAATATTTGATCTTTCTTGTGATCATACCAATGTTATGTATTAATGCACCAAATCTGGGTAACTGGGGTCGGGGTGTTACTCTTGGCATCAGAGGAAGTTTAGTACAAACCTTGGAAGATATATTTAGATAAACTCTGATTAGATCACAAAGAACTAAGATGAACTATGAGGATTAGTGTAGACGAACTTCTTAGAATTTTGGTATTTTATAGATTTTCTGTGTTTTCTGAGCAATACATCCATTTGTGGATACGAGCAGGTAGAGGCGGATCTACCACATATGTACCTAGGGGTAAAACCCAAAAACACCGCTTTGATCTAGACTCGAACGGGAACTAGTGCACGACAATGGGCCTTGCTTCACTCTTGGTTACGACACTCCTGGGGGATATGCTTAGGACAATTCTCAATTTCTTTATGAACCATTATGAAGGGTTTATGAGTATATACTTCCTCAAAGAAAACATTTTTATGATTACGGATTATATCCATAAACTGTTCAATTTATGTTAAGTGTTTTACAAGTATGGAATTATGTATTTTGATTCATAAACTGATCAAGTTTATTCCATTGTTTAGAAATGGTTCCTAGTGGAAGAAATAGAAACCATATCAATTCACACACTCCATGTAGGGATTTCCCTCCTTCTCAAGATAATTATAGTGGAGCTGGTGATGTAATTGGTTCTGATCAGCTTATAACCATTCTGGGACAACTCACTCAGGTTATGAATAATAACCTTACCCGTATAGAGCACCCTGATCTGCAACATGGGGGACCAATGTTAGATCGCTTCATGAGGAAACAACCACTAACATTCAACGGGAGTATAAATCCATTGGTAGCTGAGCAATGGATAACCTCCTTAGAGAAAATATTCCACGCTTTGGGGAGTATCAAAATGGAAAAAAATTTCATGGCAGTTTACCGCCTCACTAGAGATGCTGACCAATGGTGGTCCTTGATTCAAAATACAAAGGAAGATGATGAATTATCAAATATGGAATGGAGGGAGTTCAAATATCTTTTCTTAGAAAAATATTTTCATCGTGATCATCGGGCAGATATGGAAAGGAAATTTCTGAGTCTGAGGCAAAAGGAGGATGAGAATGTCATGAAGTATAAGGCTAACATTAAAAGGTTAGCAAGGTATGCTGCAGATTATATATGTAACCCAAGAAGTAAGATTGATCGTTTCTTTGATGGGTTAAAACCTTTTCATCGTTGAGAATTAGTCTCATAATCCTTCTCATCATACAAAGACATTGTCTCATGTGCTATCAAGATCGAAAAGGAATTCACTAAGTCTTATGATTTTAAAGCAAAGCAAGAGAAGAAGAGATCTACTGATCAATCTTGAAATGAAAATAAGGGGAAGAAGGGAAAAGTTGAAAATCCATCCTACAGTAAATGTGGGAAGAAATACCCTGGTACTTGCATAAAAGGAATGAGAGTCTGTTACAAGTGTGGTGAAAATGGCCACCAAGCTTATGATTACAAGGGAAAGAGGGTTGCTGTCAATGTGGAATGCTATAATTGTAGAGAGATGGGACATTATGCAGATGAATGTCTTAAGCATCAGGGGAACTTTTCTCAGAAAAGGCGAAGGAATCAAGGCCAATCTTATGCTATCACTACTGCTGAGGTAGAAACTCCGAAAGACGTGGTGACAGGTAATTTAATGGTTTCCTCAAGTTTAGAAAATTCTTTATTTGATTCTGGATCATCACATTATTTTATATCTTCCTAGTTTGCTAAGAAAATTTGATATTTCCTATTTGATTTAACAAGAGAGTTGTCAGTCAAAACCCCTAAGGGAAGTATCATTGCTACAAAGTTCTGTGGATCCATTCCCATTAGGGCATATAAATGTTCTTTATCTGATAATATCATTGTCATACCCATGACTGAATCTGATATAATCCTTGGTATGGATTTGATTTTATACCATGATGTGAAAATTTATTGTAAGAAGAAGGAGGTTACGATTTTTGATGATGATGATAAGGAACACCTTATCTTTAGAGGATAATCATCACCACCTAATTCTTATCTAGATCCACCCCCAGTAGCTCAACTAAATTCAATTATTGGGGAGTAATAGAATGAAATGATTGTGGGTGAGGAAAGGAATGTTCAAATAGAATATTTACCTATTTTGAGAGAATATGTTGATGTGTTTCCAAAAGATTTACCTGGACATCCTCCAGAACAATAAGTTGAGTTTTACATTGATTTAATTCCAAAATCAAGGCCTATATCGAAGACCCCTTATAGAATGGCCACTGTGGAATTAGTTGAAATAAATAAACAACTAGAGGAATTGAGTAATAAGGAATTTATTCACCCTAGTGTTTCTCCATGGGGAGCCCCTGTTGTTTTTTGTTAAAAAGAAAGATGGATCTATGAGGTTATGTATCGAGTACCGGGAGATCAATGCTATAACAATAAAGAACAAGTATCCCCTACCTTGAATTGATGATTTATTTGAACAACTACATGTAGCTCAATACTTTTCAAAGATTGACCTTCTATCAGGATATCATCAGTTGTGTGTGAAGAATAAAGACATTCTGAAGACAACATTTCGAACAAGGTACGAGCATTACGAGTTTACAGTAATGCCTTTTGGATTGACTAATGCACCTTCTGTATTCCTGGATCTAATGAATAGAGTTTTCAAGGAATATCTCGATGATTTTTTGGTAGTATTTATTGATGATATCATGGTATACTCCAAAATCTACGAAGATCATGAAAATATCTTGCGCATTATCCTGAAGACTCTTAGAAGTCCTGAATTATATGAGAAGTTTAGAAAGTTTGAATCCTGGCTTCAGAAGATTTCTTTTCTTGGCCATATTTTCTCTAAGGATAGAATCTCTGTTGATCCTTCTAGGACCAAGGCAATCCAAGAAAGTCCATCACCGATGAGTATAACTGAGGTACACAGTTTTATTGGTTTAGAAAGATATTATCGACGTTTCATCCAGAATTTTTCCCAATCGGCTAACCCGTTAACAAAGCATACACGTAAAGGGGTAAAATTTGTCTAGAAAAAAGAGTGTGAATAATGTTTTGAATAACTAAAGAAAAGATTATTAAATGCGTCTTATATTGACTCTACCATCGGGGAATGACTGGTTCCTTATTTATAGTGATGCATCAATGAAAGGACTTGGTTGTGTCCTTATAAAAAATGATAGAGTTGTTACCTATGCATCCCGACAGCTAAAAATTCATGAGCAAAACTATCATACTTATGATCTCGAGTTAGCTATTGTAATCATTGCTTTGAAGATATGGAGACATTATCTCTATGGTGAGAAATGTGAGATTTATACTGATCACAAGAGTTTGATGTATATTTTCTCACAGAAAGAACTCAACATGAGCCAAGGAGATGGCTTGAATTACTCAAGGATTATGATTTTACGATACACTACCACCAAGGGAAGGCAAATATGGTGGAAGATTCTTTGAGTAGAAAGGATCATGGACTTTTGAACGTGATGAGAATGGAAAGGGATACTATTTTCATGGATCTAGTAAAGATGGATATGTGAATCACCATGGATGGTAAAACATCAATGCCTTTTCAAATGGTTGCCGAATCATCATTACTAGAAAGGATAAAGAGTTCTCAGACCAGTGATGAAGAGTTACAAAGGACGATTAAAGCTGTGAATGATGGGAAATTGAGTGACTTTGTGTATGAAGTTGGAATTTTGAGTTTGGGAAGAGTCTTTGTGTTCCCAATGTACCTGATCTAAAATGAGAATTTTTGGATGATGCTCATAGTTCCAATTTCTCTATACCCCATGGGAGCACCAAAATGTATAGATATTTGAAGGAACATTTTTTGTGGGACAACATGAAGAGAGAGATTGCTGATTTTGTGTCAGGATGTATGGTTTTTCAATAAGTGAAAGCTGGAAGGAAACAACCTAGTGGAGTATTTAAACCTATTCCCATACCTGAGTAGAAATTGGATAATATCATGATGGAATTTGTCACGGGACTACAAAAGACTCCTAGGAGGAATGATGCAATATGGGTCACTGTTGATCGTCTTACCAAGTCAGCACATTTTCATGCTATAAGTGAGGATTTACCACTTGAACGTCTGAAAAGGCTATATATTAATGAAGTTGGGAGACTTCATGGAGTACCCATATCGACTGTCTCTGATCGTGATCCCCGTTTTACAACAAGATTCTGGAAAAGTCTTCAGAAGGCCTTGGATAATGAACTTCATTTGAGCACTTCTTACCACCCTCAAACAGATGGACAATCAGAATGAACTATTAAAATCTTAGAAGACATGTTGAGATCATGCTCACTTGAATTTCAGGGTATGTGGGATCAATATTTACCACTGGTAGAATTTTCCTATAATAATAGGTTCCATTCAAGCATTCAGATGGCACCATATGAAGCGTTATAAGGAAAGATATGTCGCACACCAACCTGTTGGGATGATGTTGGTGAAAGAAAACTTGTGGGCCCGGAACTAGAGGAGGAAATGATGGAAAAGGTAAAGGTAATCCAAACCACATAAAAGCATCTCAAAGTAGGCAGAAGAGATATGCTAACAACTGAAGAAAGGATTTGGAATTTCAGGTGGGAGATCATGTTTTCTTGAAGGTATCTCCATGGAAGGGAGTTATAAGTTTTGGAAAATAAAGGTAAATTGAGTCCTAGGTACATCGGACCTTTTGAAAATCTAGAACGAATTGTGGTTGTGGCTTACCATTTGGCAATGCCGCCAAGTCTCTCCAATGTTCATGATGTGTTCCACGTATCACAGTTGAGAAAATACATGCCTGACCCAACGCATGTACTCAACTATGAGGAATTAGAACTGGAACCTGATCTCTCTTATTGCGAAGAGCCCATCAAGATTCTTGATACGAGAGAACAAGTGCTAAGAAACTGGACTACTCGTCTGGTAAAAGTTATCTGGAAAAACCGTAAGATGGAAGAGGCAACGTGGGAACCCGATGAACTTAAGATGAAGAACCACCCAAATATTTTTATGCAGAAATATTCTAGAAATTTCTAGGATGAAATTATTTGAAGGAGGGGAGAATGTAACACCCCAAGCTTCCATGGTACGTTTCTCTTGGAGTAATAATGTAGCGTGTGTTGTACGTAACTCCGAGATTCTAACAGGCCACAACCAATCAAAGTAGCCGTTATGAATTGTAATACCCACATTTTGAAATTTTATACATTTCAAAATGGACTTCAATTTTGGATTCGTAATATCAAAATTATCTTAGGATGAAATTTTGGTACTTTTCAGATAACTTTTACATTTTGATGAAAAGAGAAAATTTCTAAATTTTATTTAAAAACAACTATTTTAATAAAAATAAGTAATAGTGATAAATTATGAATTTGAGTGGTTTTAAAGTACATTTAGAATATATTTTTACAATTTAATTCAATATTTTTCATTGGACAGAAAATCACAATAAAACTGGACATAAACAAGTGTCAATATTTTGATAGTTATTATATCTTAAAAACACGCTTTTTGTTTTGACAGTGGGAATTGATTTTAAATTAATTTCTGACACTTTTGTGTTTTAAATTTGTAAAAATGAATTCTATATTTGGAATAAGGATATCCCAATTGTGTAAATAGGTAACTTTTATTTTTATACATTTTTGAATAATTACTTTGGTAAATATTTTATTTACCATGGTTAAAGGATAAATTAGGTAAATAAGGGTTAAAAAATAATATTATAATAATAATAAATTACCCTAAAACATGTCCTAAACTTATTGGTGGATACATGTCTAACCATGGGCATCTTTGGGTCGATTTTGTGACCCCATGGAGCCACTTGTTGGTGATAAGGAAACTTTATATTAATTAAGTTAAAATAAATACAAAAATGACATAAGCGTATATCTTTTAGAAACATAATTGTTACATAGGGTTATATATGTTGGATTTTAGATTATAAATATTCATTAGAAATATAAAACGATTTTCTACATAATGGTATTTTATTTATAATTTTTAGACATTGAAAAAGTAAAAATATATTTGACCCAATAATGATGGAGTATTTTCATTATTAATGAAAGAATCAAATAATTGGTATTATAAATGTTAAAATAAATATAATTTGAAAATTTTGATGACATAAAAAAAATTTAATCATTAATGTGACATGTTAGGATTTCCTAAATGATTTTTTTTGAATTAATAAAGATGTTAAGACTTTAACAAAAATCAATTATTGAGTAGTTTCAAAATTGACATAAATGAGTTTTTTAAGCATATATTATATTATTAATTTATATTATATTCTTAAAAATCTATGTTTCGGAAAAATGACTCATATAATTATTTTTATATCATTCATGGACCACTTTGGGGTCTCTTGGATGTATATAGTAAGTTTATTAACTATATAATATAAAAATACAAAGTGACATGGTAAGTGTCAAACTAATTAAATAAGAGTTAAAAATAAAAGATAAGGTTAATATAATGACCCAAACCTGTCTAAATTCTATTGGTTGAGTGGTTTTCAACCCATCCCCACCTTAAACTTTGAAAAATCTACTTTTGAGCCATTATAAACAGAATATGAATTTATTATAAAATAATATTTCTAGATTTTCCTAAGGTGCCCCTCCTCCCCCTTATAAAAGGACACCACTTCTAACCAATTATTCACACCTTCAAAGCCTTTTGGTTCGGCCAAACCCTAAAATAAGACTCTCTCAACTTCTCTCACTTCAACATAGAGGAATTATTTTGATCGGAAAGCCATCCTAAGGAGCCCTTTTGATCAAATCAAAAGGAAGAACCCGAAGAAGAGGTAACGTCTTCACCACCCTCTTTAAAGTTATTTTCTTATTCAACTTCTTCTTTCCTTTTTATTTACATTATAAAATAATAACTTCAGTACCTTATATATATTGTTATGTTATTATAATTATGGAACAAACAAGTTCATTATTCTATCCATCCCTTGATTGACATGTCACCATACGTGCGTACGTATGGCCTACCGTCTCCACGTTGTGGTGTAATTGTTATTCAATATATTATTATTTAGATGGGTGTAATAATGATGTATAATTAATTTTTAATAATAAATAAAACATGATAATTATTCTGTATATATGATATACCATACAATTATATTTTATTTTAATATCAAAATAATTATATTGTCGCTCGTGCGTACGTACGGATTACCATCTCTACGAACGCGATGAGATTCATTCCCCATCAAATCCATTCAAGACTAAATTTTATTGGATTATTAAAAATAATATTTAATAACTTGATATCATTATGGGTATGAATAAGATACAACCTATCCATAACAAACATAGATTACATAACAAAACAGACAAAGGAAAATGAATCCATTAACACACGAAAAGACGATAATACTAAGATGTTATTAACAAATCAATGTTAAAAGATCATATATGATATAATTTAATATATATGACTATTGTATAATTTAATAAAAATTATTTAACCATTATACAGGATGTTAACCTACCATCAACCAAGGAAAAGTACAAGGTAAGGGTTTATTTCACAATCTCTTCATTATCCGAGGTTGTTTATACGTAATTATCTACTGGGACATATTTATCATCCACATCTATATTTCTTAAAAATGTATTTCAAATAATTATTACTATTTTAAAGAATATGGGATAAAGTCATTTATACCCTTGTTGAATTTTTATAAGATGTTTATAAAGGAATATTTCTGTCATTTTCTAAACAAGGTCCTTTTTTACCTTTTTGACAGAATTAAGGTAAGAATGTCTTTTTTTAACTTATACGGCAGGTGCGGCTATTTTCCGCCATTATAAAATCGTCGAAGCTTACCTTACAAGCTTATAAGCATATTTTCAAAGTAATTGTTTTATTTTATAATTATTTTACTTTTAAATGATTTAACAAAAAGAGATATTTCTATCAAATAGTTTTGATTTCATCTATGTCAACATCCTTTGATGGATTTTAAGCTTATTGGAAGTTGATTTATTATGATACAAAACTTCCATATTGTATTGAATGTTTTATGATATATTTTACTGTGGATGTGTTATTTTTATACCATTCATGGTTTATGGAGAAGGTATTGACATTTCATATGCTAGTTTTAAAATGAATGTTTATGTTATGTTTAAACCGGTTCAGATGAGGCATGAATTGGACTTAATATATGACGGGTGGAGCCTGCTATAGCTCCTCGATGCATCAGTAGGTATCATGAGACAAACTAGTGTCTTGACGAGAGGCCTTGACAAAATCTTATTTGTAGTCTTGGCACGAGGCCTTGGCTACGTGGTGATGATAGTCTGGAATTATGCATTCTGTCATTATAAAAGTGGTTATTGATATTGCATGTGATTATTAGACTAGTAGAATATCTATGTGAATATGTAAATGGCATTATTTCATTTTATCTATGCCATATTATGCTGAAGTTTAATTTTAAAAGGCTTTTTTTTAGTTATATATTGCCTTAAATGTTTATGTTTATGTATGAATGTTTCTGCTATATTGTTATCCTTACTGAGAATCTGAGCTCACCCCTTTAAATGTTTTATTTTTCCCAGGATGTAAAGAAGTAATTTATTAATGACCTATAGGGATAATATGAGGGGATATGAAGACAAGATTTTGTTGTAGTAGTTTTCATTTTTATGATGTAATATAAGACTTATGAATATATCTATTGTTTCCAAGGCTACTAAACCAATCGGTCTTTCGAGATTTGATCTTTATTGTGATCATACCAATGTTATGTAATAATGCACTGACTCTGGATAACTTGGGTCGGGGTGTTAC
Source organism: Viscum album (assembly GCA_963277665.1). Classification (NCBI taxonomy): domain Eukaryota; kingdom Viridiplantae; phylum Streptophyta; class Magnoliopsida; order Santalales; family Viscaceae; genus Viscum; species Viscum album. The sequence goes on from OY728166.1 coordinate 776,148,337, forward strand.
ATCAACTACCAAATTTTAATTGACCTACAATTTCAAATAACAATATTCAGCAATATCTGATCCAAAAGGTGGATCATCATCCTTAATTTCTTCTCCATTCTTTATAATCCTTGATAGAATATTCATCCAATATGTTTTTTGTTTTATTTTTTAGGAAAGGAGTTGAATTTTTAGAGGACTCATCATGCTTTATTTTTTCTAAAACATTATATTTGATAACATTAACCAATTTTATGAATGCACCATTTGATGGATTATCTACAAACTTGTTAAAAGTAAGAACAAATACATTCCTAATATTTATAATGATTTTAACTAAAAATAATGAATCCTTTTCTATGGAAAGAACATCTACATTCTTGATAGTTTAATCCTTAATAAATTTAAATTATATTTTATTAATAAACTTATATTTATAGAGGATCATAAGATTTATCAATCCTATATTGTCCTCCTTTATATTTTAAAACATTAAATTTACAATGTTGAACTTTTTCATTCTATAGATAAAATATAAGATTTAGATATCCTCGACCTTTATGTTGTCATTATAACCTTTTCTTGGTATTAGGAAGTTTTAAATCCACATAGATATAATCCATTTTTTAGGTGATTAATTTGATAACTTATTTCCCTTTTCATAGGAAAAAAATAGATGTCTCTTCCAGATAATTCATTGAATAACCAATTGTTTCCATTATATTATGAGTTATATATATAGATTCATCTTAAAATGGTATCCCAATAAGCTCAAAAAACTTCTTAATGTTAACAATGCGGGTTTTTTCAAATATATTGAATGAAATTTTATTCAACACATCAAATTTATTAAACTAATTAGATCTACAAAATTATCTAACTATTATTGGATAGTAATGATTAAAATCCTCTTCTGAAACACAATGGGATTCCCACCATTGAATACAAATTATGGATTTAAAAATAGAGTCAAACCTTTTAAAGTAGTCTATATTAATTAAATTTTCCTTCACATTCAATATTGTTTAAAATTAATAAATATATTCCATGAAGAGTTTGATAGTAAAATAGGAAAATGATTAGATGAACATGAAAATGAAATGGAAGAAAAGAAAGTAATGTGCCATGATCTATCAAAAAATTCAAGTAGTATGAAGAAACAACTCATCCAAACCAACTATATATAGAAAAAGGAGTTGATAGTTCAACTTACATCTAGATAAAATGATTGAAAATGATATTTATTATACTAATCGCTATGATGTTATCTTTTAAAGATGAAAAAATAAGAATAGATTTAATAAATTTATATGTTTTTGAACTCTTAAAATTCAGTAACACTCCTTAGAAAATCATTATGTTTTTCAAAAAAACATTACATCCAATGGAAAATTATTTGTTTGTAAATAATTTTAAAAATATATTTATAATGATTATAAATATCATAGAATACGTATAACAAAATATAGATAAATTTACCTAATTGAGAAATTTTTTATAAACTTACATAGAATGGTTTTGGTGATAATGAAATCATCTTGTCTAGATAAGAAATATAATAAAAATAGTCTATCCAATGAAAATTTGAATAAATCTCGATCAAATGAAATATAAGGAGTTTCTAAAAATCTTTGTTTGGTGTTTTTTGTACAAATATAAATGTAAACATGGTATGACATATAAGGACATTTTCTCCTCCAAAAATTTTTATGAGTTTTTTATTTTAAGGATATTTATAAATAAGAAGTTGTAAAATAATAATTTTATATTTACCATTCTGTAATTCTTTTTTATATGTTTGAAATTATCATAATTGATGGGGTTTTTTTAAAAAAATAATCATGATGATCATATATTTTGATAAAGTGAAATTTAATATCACTTTTTTAATTGTCTCCCAAGGTTACTTTTCCAAAATTAATATTAATGTTATTTTGAAAAAATTTCTTGATGTTAGTTATATTACTAGAAAATACAATATTCATGTACAAAATATTTCGGTTATTTCCACTCAAATTTTCTCCTTGAAATAGAAACATTAGAATTTTGGTACCCAGATATTCTTAGGTCCAAAATTATTAACAGAAATTACTTTATAAATCCACATATTCCCAACTTTTTATGTTGAACAACTACTAAGATGATGTCCCATACTTGGATTCCACTCCCAGGTTCCTAGAGCTCAGTGGGCTATGTGGCCTTAAGCACATATCCTTTAATTCTAGTGGTATCTGACTTTAGTGAGGATTAGTGTGTGTCCGTGGGAAGACTATTCCCACATTACCAGAGTATATCACAATAGATAACATGTAAATAGAGGAAGAAATATAACCATATGTCACAACATAATCAGACTGAATAATAAGAAAATGGAAGAACTAGTAATAATACTCAAAACTAATGATGATAAATTTCATGAATCAATACAGTTGGAAAAAATTGATATTAGGTAGTAGACTAGATATTTTATAAGAATTTGGAAAAAAGAAAAAAAAATCCAGAATCTTGATCCCTTCCTTGATTATATACTTCTAATATCCATCCTAATTCTATCAAGACATCATGTGTTTGAGAAGGTAGACATTCATTTTTCAACACAAATATACATGTAATTTTATTGGGTACCAACGGAAGCCTCGATATGGTGTGATATAAATATTATTAGGCCAGAAATAAAGGATTCTATGACATCAATTCCTTGTAATATAATATGCCATAGTTTGTAAGAATGTGCATATAAAAGTAAAGGAGTACCGTTACATAAATACCAATATATCTACTTCAGAATCAACTACTGTCTAAACAAATAAACATTTAATTTATTAATTAAGTTCCAGTTTATATAGTATGTCACATGAGGTATAACCAGAAATAAAATACAAAAAAGATAATAAAAATAAAAGTGGATCCAATTTATACTAAGGAATAATATAACGATGATAATAATGAATCGATCTATGATATAACAAGGCATCCTTAATGATATTATTAATGAAATAGATCAAAGGAAATAACCAAGGCATACATAAACTTAGTGGTTGAGATGAATTAGTCAATAAACATTATCCTGGCTATAGGGGTAAGATTATAATCCAAGGAAACTTTCCCAAGATTCATAATAGTAATTCTTTCAGAGTATAAGGATCCCATCAAAGTTAAAGTGGGTAATATATGACATGACCTAATTGAAGTAACCATGGATCCTCTTATTCTTAGACATCACACTAGATCCAAGTAGTATATTCAATGCATCCTATAATAATAATGGATGGATCCTACAGTCTCATAACAAGAATCCTCATGTTGAAAAAGATCATGTTCCAAAGTGGGTCTCATCCTTGGTAACCAGAATCTTTGAATTAGAATGGAATCCACGTGTTCTCAAGGAATTCCCTCAAGAATCCAAGTCTATAAAAAGTATGACCACTTCTGTAGTAATTTCAAAGTCCATATATAATAATCACTTTAAAATTAATTAATTAATTAATTAAGGACTTATAATAACCATGATATTTAATAATTTATTTGATTCAAGATATTTCCTTCCATTAGTGTGACAAATTTAGGGGACACGAAACCCTAAATCAATTCACATAAGTCATATTTAAATCATTAGGCTCACTGTACTACCTTATATTAATCATGGAAAGGTGTTCTACCTACATTGAACCAAATCATTTTATTCCATTTAATTAATCCAGTCCATATATATAATATACTTTCCAATTCCATTGAATGTTGATTTTTCAAGATAATCACTTACCTTCTGAGGTGAAGTGATAAGAATACCAATGAAAACAATTAAAAATTCTTTTATTTAATTAACAAATACCTTTTTCAAGGTCAATTTAAGTCATGTTAAATTGATGGTGAAAATAGGCTCAACAAGATACTAAAAGAATAATTAAAGAAAACACCCTACTTTGGGTGGTCTGTGTTGAGGAAACCCCCTCCAATAATGGATAACATACATGAAAAGTGTCTTAGAATATTGTTCTAATGAATATAATAATGGAACACGAATTAAATAGGAAATGAATGATGAAATTGGTGCCCACACATGGAAAATTATAAAAAGATGAAAGTTGAGGGAATTTTTATATACCACCTTCCACATACACATATGAACCTCCTCATCTAGTATAATCCTATAGTTTTTCCTATATGGGAAGAGATATGAATAACCAATCAATACCCTATAAATAGGTAATACTAACATGCATATATATAGAATTTTCGATAGGATGAAGAATGGATAATGACTAAAAAGTAATCATGATATTACAAATGAACATTCAATGTGATGAATGAGGATAAAAAAGAATTAGTACAACAATACAAGATAAAAAACCATTGAATGATCTAAAAGGATCTCAAAGGCAGAGGATGGAGGGATGTTTGTCCCCTATAAATAAAAATAAAGGAACGAGAAACAAATAAAAATTTAATTATAGGTGGTTTGGTAATTCCACTAAAAATTGGGGTCATATGGTTTGGCCACACAGTTGTCCAGTCAATGCACCAAACATGCACCATCTTCTGTGTAAAGGGGGAACCAACATGGTTAGGCCACACAATTAGAGAAACTATGTGCCAACCATGAAAAACTCCTCTTATAAAATGCATGTAGTTATTTCGTGGACGTTCATCCCCTGGAACACAGTTGGGGAAAATTGTGCTCCATTTTTCACCCCACTGTCTAGACCTACATGGTTAGGAGAGACTGTGCTAGCTGGGTTGCACTGTTTCTACTAACCATGCGACCAAGTCTTTATCTACCCAATCTGGGGTTCTGAGATATGAACATTCCCAGTACATGCTTGTAGCCTTTATAACCTCATAGGGAATATATATTAGGTCCATAATAATAACATATACAAAATTTATAAGTATCTATACTTGAGTTAAAAATTAGTTTATTAAATTATTCCCCACTTAAAGGAACTCATCCTTGAGTTCACCTTCCAGGGTCAACAAAACACAGTAAAAGAACAACTATGGTCCCTAGACATGTACACCAGCCTCTTGATACTATGAATTTCTCTATAATTTTTTTCATAACACATATACAAAAGGGATAGATCAACCTCATATATACTTTATTTTCCGATAAATAATATGTATAAGACACTTTTCAAATAAATAATTAGAATCTAACTAAAATTCATAGAGATCAAAAGTATGGGTTGGGTCGATATGATATCGGTGAAGATTTGAAATTTGGAAGATTTCATGCATGGAATGGTTCCTATGGTGTAGTATCAGCCGATAAGATTTTGGCTATAATCTCTCCAAAATCTCAAACAACCCTATATAACGAGGACAAAACTTCCATTTCCTCTATATTAGACTATTGTTTACCAAGAGAGATACTCATATGAAAACATGATCCCCAACCTCAAACGCTAGAGTTCATTGATGATGATCATCATAAGATTTCTATCTAGACAGATAAGTAGAAAAACACTTTAAGATTAGCTAACCCTTTTCCAAAGTCATTTAAATTAGATGAGGACATAGCATGGATACCTAGATTGCCTCAATAGAGCACAAGATTGAATAGAATGACCTACCATACATGAACTCAAAAGGAGACATCTGGATTTTAACCTAAAATTTGTTATTGTAGGTGAACTCAATGTGAGGTATATTCTTCTCTTAATAACCATCAAAATTAACTATTCATGTTCAGATCATGTACTCTAAAACCAATATCTTCTGTTCTGACTAACCATCAGTCTGAGGGTGAAATGTTGTTCTCAAAAGTACTTGTTTTCCCATAGATCTTTTGAAACCTTCCAAGAAAAAATGATGTAAAACAAGAATCTCTATCAGAAATGATTTTACAAAGGACCTCATGTAGTCATATGATCTCACAAACATAGAATATTCCCATCTTATCAATTGATAAAGTCTTATGAATCCTAAATAAGTGGGATATTTTTTAGTATGTCAATAAAAACCCGTACTACATCGCTATCTTGAGGAAACCCTATTAATCTGGCTAAAAATTCTATGGAATCATCTTCCTATTTCAATTCCAAGACTCGATGTGGATGTAACAAGCCCACATGTCTCTAGTTATTCACCTTCACCTACTGATAGGTGGATCACCTTGTGATAAAACCCCCTATAAGACGTTTCATCCCAGGCCACCAATACTGGTGTCACATATCTTGATACATCTCGGATATAATGAGTAAAATTCCCACTGACAAGTATGTGACTCTTGAACTAGTTCCTATCTCATTTCTAAAAGAACCCAGATACATCCATGAATATGTAGGATGTCATCAATGTCCATAGTTCAATGCGGAGGCATTTCATCTCCTGAAATAGTGTAACAGAGAACCATGCCTTCGGGGTCTAAAAATTAGCTTATCTTCACCTGGTCATGTAGAGAATAGGTAAAATTCAAGGTTAAAATATTAGATTACTCATAACAGTCCTGAAACTCAAGATGAAACTTATAGAAGACATCCATAAATTTCCAATCATCAATGGATTATTTCACTACCCATGCCTGAGTTTTTTGGCTCAACACATAAACACTACATTTTATTTTATAGGAATATAGGAAAGTTAAAAGTCAATGGAATGAATATATTTGACCCTTATACATTATCTGATATTCAATTCATGCTATGAAATATAAAATTTTGTGGCTCTTGTTCTCTGTATACAAAAAAATCTCTCACCCAATAGATTGTGTCTCTAGAAATGTAAGGCATGGACAACCACTACTAGATCATGGTCGTGCATTGAGTGATTTCTCTCATAATGTCTCAATTGTTAGATCTGTATATAATGAATCTATCCTTCTAAATCAACACTGATCCTATGATAATGCCTTTTAGATCACAGAACAACATATGACCTCTACCAGGCTCTAGTAGAATCATAATAGTTGCTGAGGAAACCCTGCCTTTCATCTCTTAAAAGGATTTCTAGAACTCCTATGACCACAGAAATTTAACACCCTTATTTTTAAGACAATTAAGAGGAATAGAAAGGCATAATCAGTCTTCTATGAAATTATCATAATATCCATCCATCCCTAAGAAACCCCATATAAAAAACATATTCTAATATTTCTCATAGGAAACCACAACACTCAACTTGTTTGGGTCAATTGATACTCCTTATTCTAAGATGATATGACCCAATAAGTGAAATATGTCAATCCACAAGTGGAACTTAGAATGGTTGGCATAAATTTTATGCTCTCTCAATGTACTCAGAATGATATTAACGTGACTAGAATGATCGCTATGAGTGTGATAATATACTATGATGCCGTCCACAAATGCTATGAAAAAAGAATCTAGATAATGATTAAAGATCATATTCATCAAATCCATGAAAAAAATAGGCACATTCGTGAGACCAAATAACATAACTAGATACTCTTATAGACCATAAATGTTATAAAAATCTATATCAGATATTTCTGATTGCCTGACTCACACTTGATGATTGCCCGATCTGAGGTAGATCTTATAAAAAATCACATATTATCGAAACATGTCTAATAGATCATCTATTTGTGGTAGTGGATACCATTTCATGACCATAATATAGTTCAACCATCTATAATCCATGAATAGATAAAGGGTTTCTTCCTCCTTCATTGAGAAAAGCATGAGTGAACCCCAAGAGGAAGTGCTAGGCTATATAATTGTTGGAACCACGACCGTTCTATGCTGAAAATGGAATATGGGTTGTGTTTGTTTTCAATCCTCATTGGAAGTTTTAGATGTTTTCCATGAAAGGGATCATATAGTTCAAGAAATAAACAATATTGAAGGTGGTGTCGTTTCCCAATGTTTTCTAAATTTTTGGGTCAAAAAATTAGAATATGGATAAAAGTGTTTTTGGAAATGGGAGTTGCATGAAAATTTGAAGGGTGTTTATAAAGTTACATCCATGGACTAATTTGGGATCAGTGCATAAAAATATGGAAAAGGAAAAAAGTGCATGCAACACAAAAATGTGCGAGAAAGATGAGGTTGTGTAGAAGAATCATATGTGCCCAATGCGACGTCAAAAGGGGTTTTGTGTGCTCTTGAAGAATCTTGCATGCACTGAAAAAGACACATTGGAAACTTTCACATATGGTCATCAAGGCTTATAAATAGGAGCCTACCCCCATTGAAGACTTAATAATTTTCCAATAAAAATCTATTTTCTCTATTGTGAGAAAGATTTGCATGCAAAAGAATTGTAGAGAGTTAATCTTGTGGACAAGGTTTTCCTTTAGTTTGAAAAGACCATTTTATCCCTTTAGTGTTGTTTTGATAAAGATAAGGGTTGCGCGAACTAGTAGGGGTTTCATGAAATTCAACTTGTATGAAAAATCCCAAATCTTTCACGCATGTTTTGGTATTGCATGCAAGTATAGTGTTAAGATTCTGACATGCTTTTTTATTATGTTGTTTGCATAATCTATGGTTTCAAGATAATCAATTTAGGTCTTCAATGAAAGTAGTATACCATGATGGATTGAGACAAACAATCTGATGACAATATGTTGAATATACCCTCATGAAAATAAACTGAGTTTGACTTCTCTCAATGCAGTGGGCTAGGAGGAGTCGACGAAAGTGATCTGGGGGACACAGTGAGCTATCCATGAATAGTTGTGAAGGTTGTGTTCCTGGAATGGAGTGACTGTGAATGAACCCTATAATCCACAAACTAGTTAGCAATAGTGTATTTTGGTTCGACTGACACACTGTCAACATATGCTTCATTAATGTAGCCCTTAGTGGTGAACCAAGTAAAACAGTTGTGTCATCTTCCTACATGAGATTCTTTATTTTCTTTTAATATTCTTTATATAGGATTAATAGGTTCCTACCAATTTGGGAACATGATCCATCACTTTTAAATAAATATTAGACACCATGATTCAACCCCCCCTCTCAATGTGTTATAGGGTCCTACAATAAAATTTTTGGCCTCTAAATCATCCAAATAATTATTGAGATAATGGATCTCAGTAGGTGCCATCCTCCATAGAGTAATCGACAATAGAGATGATCTTGGAACATACTCAATTGTAAGATATAACTATTTATTAGGATGTAAGACAATAAAATCATTGATAAATACCTCCATAAGACAATCTGGTACTAGAGGAAATCTTCAGAGTGTACTCCCTACTCCTCCACGAAGAAACTAGAAATCATGGAGGACACTCCACCTAGTCCATAATGCTATGGTCACGTAGTAGTAGAATGGACAATTGACTCTCCCTTATGTAGTTAACTTATAACTTCAGGTAATGTAAATGATACTGTACGGTGATTTCAGTCTGCAATGGTGTGATACATGACCAACCAATCCATCATGAGAGTGAAATCAATGCTCGTCATCTTGAGAACAAAGAGGTATCACAAGAAAGGGTGACTTCCTACCTCATGGGGATAATAACTTCATTGCAATATTCCATAAAACTTTACTCCCAATGATATATCTGGGGTCATTACACAATAACAATACATTATTTCTAAAATAAGACTTTCCATGGTAAATAAGGAGATGAAGTAGAATCATAAAACTATGTCAAAAAATTTTCCATTGTAGTGGATTATACTAGAATAGAACCTATTACTATAAATGGTCATGTACTCTAATCCTCAGGTATTATATGTAAATCATGGAAATGACATGATCCATGAAAATTTGTTATAGCTTTAATACACTATGTATGACTGCTCTACTAGCGCTAAATATATTCTAGAGTCTGGATACTATGTCCAAGACCTCCACCTCAGCCAATCCTACTACTGTTACTTGAACTCCCCACTAGATGTGGTATAAAAGTGATTTCCCATAAAGGTGGAGATGGTGTGGAACCCCTTACACTAGAAGATAATGGAAAGGTATAACAGAATATATGAATTTTCCACATACCACCGCAAGCTTGACACTATAGAGGGTCTCTATCAAAAAGATGCTCCAGTTTACCCTTCATCCACAATGATGAAAGTACCAGAGAATTTAGGTATTCCAAATACAATCACATGATTTTAGATGGAATATTGGAGCCCATACTCAAAGAATCTAGCATTCAGAAGATGATTACCAGCTAAAAGCTTTGAAAATAATTGTAACTCAGTAAAATGCCCTGAATACTCCATGACCGATATAACACCCTGCTCTAGTTTCATGAACTCTCTAGATTGGTTTTCCCTACGCATTTGAGGAAAGTAATAATTGTAGAAATCATTCTCGAAATCATCCTAGATCAAATCTGGATGAATACTAGCTTGGGTAATCACATCCCACCAGTGGTAGTCTGAATCACGCAACATGTAGGTAGAAAGCTTGACCCTTCGCTATAGAAGAATATAAAGATTATCAATGATAGATAGGATGGACTCCATCCAAAACTACTCATCCCATGGACCTCCATCCACCAAGAAGATAAGAGGATTTTCCTATTGGAACCCACAAGTTAGATCATCCATCATAGGTGTAGGTCATGGAGCAACTTGCATGGACTCGATCAAACGTAGGAAACTATCATGATGCTTTTTTTAGTTCCCAAATCATGTCTAATAGGTTGTACCTAAAGTGGAAATCTTTGGGGTAATACTAGATTATCTTAGGGATTCCAAGTCTTTATAATGGTCATCACCACGCTCCCAGCACATGACATGAGGATGTCATAGAGGAATTAGTCTTTAAATTCCCAACTCACTACTTATAAAAATATCTATGTAGATATATAGAAACTCTGGTGAAAGTTGAAAAAAAGGAAAAGGGATCACTACCAATGGTATACTACCCAACTAATCACATAGAAGGTCATGTATTAGTAAATGTTCCTGTTTATATTAAAGGGGTTCCAATAGCTGAACGGTTAATAGTACATTACCTTTTTATTTACTAGAAACCTTTAATTTTTATAAGTCATGATTCGCTTTAATAGTTTTCATTTTCAAATTTTCATATATTGTGGTTCATTTAAAATGGATCTTTATTTCCAGTTAATCAGGGCCCATACACCTTAGCACTAAAATCTACAGTCATTTAATTTCATTCTAATGGATTGAATTTGTAAATTACCCATTTCAACCCATGAGGGACTATACACCCCATGAATTGAAACTAGTAATTACTGGATCAAAGAAAAAGGGTTTCATAGGAATATATATAAACAAGGCTGACTCAAAAATCACAGAAAAACATGACAATTCAAGTAGTGAAATGAATCTATATGGCATGGAAGTATGCATTGAATGTGAATTTTGGGTGCATATGACGTTCCATGTAATAATGATCCTTCTCCTCATATGTTCCGTCCAAGTATGAAATGTAATTCTCTATTAAACTAATAATAATAACCACCACATAATATTTATGTCACCCAATGGTGAAATGATAACAATTGTAATAGGAAAAATAAAAAAATAATTGTAATTTAGGAAACTCAGCATTTACCCCAAACATGGGTTATCTGTGCCCAAGAATGACTTATAACGAAGTTCTGAATCCATATTAATCTCTGTTATATTTTCTCCAAATAGTAAATAATGAAAATAAATCTCTGATACAACTTTGTGAGGTCCCGAACTCGAATTCCAGTCAACGGTTCCTCAATCCAGGTCATTTGTATGGCCTGAAGCACATCTCCCCAAACACGAGAGGCTATAGACTATTAGTTAGGGCCTAGGGTGTGTATGTGAGGAGACTATGAACTCATTAACATAGTGTATAATAACTGATAAATATGATAAAAGGTAAATATCAGAATCAGTAAAACCAGATGGCACAACAAAAGAATACTGAATAATAATTAGTAAGAAGAACTGGAAATAATTCTCAAAGTTGATTATGATATTTTTTAGGTATATATATATCTAAGAGACATGGATTCAAAAAATAAGAAAATTAATTATATTAACAATTAGTAAAAATAAATAAAAAATATAATGTATCTTAAGACTTGTCTTAGTCATCTTCTACCCAACTCTATCGTAATGTAAACAAGAAATCAAATGTTTGAAGTGGTATTCTTTCCCGTGTAAACACCTACATACATGTAATATCCATAAGATATCTAATAGTGTGTGAGATAAATCTTATTTGGCCACCAACAACTACATATATAACATCCAATTAAAGTAATATAAAATTAAATAGTGTTTAAGCATGTATATATAAAAGTACAGATGTAACATAACATAAATACCCATGTACTTGATATAGACTCCACTGCTATCTATACATGTAATCATTTCATTTATTAATTATGTTCCCATTTATATTGTAAGTCACATTAGGAACAACAAGCGCTGACATCTTCAAATGATAATAATAATAATAATGAAGGATTCAAGTTATAACATGGAATGCACTAGTGATTATAATTGTAAAATGATCCATGATATAACAAGGCATATTATAATGATATTAAAAATAAAAGTGATGGAAGGTAATAAAAAAGGAATCAATGAACTTATAGGTTGATCCAAGTTAAGAAATAAATTGTATCCTATGTTTAGGAGTAAGAGTGTAATCCAAGGGCATCTCTGAAGGCATTCCACAATAATAATTCTTTCTGAGTCCAAGGATTCCATCCAATGTGAAATGGGTAAGTGATGACTATCCATGATGGTTATAACCATGGTGCCTCACGTCTATAGATTTCATGATGTATACAAGGATTTTATCCAAGGCGTCTAATTATATTAAAGGAGGGATCAAACTGTTTCATATTAGGTATCCACAAGTATACATAGATTTGGTTCCTAGGTGGGGCTTACCCATGGAAATCAGCATCTCTGAATCAGAATGGAATCTAAGAGTGCTCAAGAAATCTCCTCATGAATCCATGTCTATCTTGATTTTTACCACTTCTACAGTAATTTCACGGTATGTATACAATATGCACCTTATACTTGATTAATTAGTTAATTTATTCAATGTAATAACCATGCAATTTAATAAGTCATTTGGTACAAACCATTTCCTTTCATTAGTGTGAAAAGGATAAAGGAAATGCCATAGTTTATGAATTAATATAAGTGATATTTAAATCATTAGGTTTACTCTCATACCTTCCATTAATCATGGAAAAGTGTGATAAAGATGTGATACTAAAATGTTCTATTCCATTTAATTAGTACAAGTAATATATATAATATACTTTCCAATTCCATTTAATGTTGATTTATCAAGTTGGTCACTTACCTTTGGAGGTTAAGTGATAGGAATACACATGATAATAATTAAAAATTCATTGATTTAATTAACACTTACCTTTATGAAGGTCAAGTCAAGGAACACCCGGATGGTGGCCCAAATAGGCTCAAAAAGCTACTAAAAGCATAATTATAGAAAACATCCTACTGGGGGGTGGTCATCGTTGAGGTCCTAACCTCCATAAATTAATAATATATATGAAAAGAGTCTTTGAATTTGATTTTAATGACTATAAGAAAAGTGCATTAATTAAATAAGAAATTCTAGTTGAAATTAGTGCTCATTGACATAACAATATAAAATGATCAAAATTGAGGGATGAGTTATAAAAAACTTACGTCGTACTCAAATTATTATTATTTTATAGTATTAGACTCTAGAATGACCTAGATTGGAATAGATTTGAAGATTGAACCAATGACCTGGAAATAGGGCATATGAGCATGTATCTGAATAGGATAGTCTATTGAACGAGAAACAACAAATGTCTAAAAAGGAATATTGATATTATGATTAAACATCCAATATTATGAACATGGATTGAATTGGAGTTTTGATGGTAATAAAAGATAAAAAATATCCAAAGTGCTCAAAGAAGATCAAAATATGATAATGATGAGTGTTCTATCTACTGGAAAGCTTATGAGAAGATGGAAAAACAAATAAACATTTCATTAAGGGTTTTTTGTAATTTCATGAAAACTTGGGATCACACAGTGGGCCAAACCATGTTCCAACCATGCTTCATCTGATATGATAAGGAGGGTCCTGTATAGTTAGGCCACATGGTTAGATAAATCATGCACCAACTATGCAAAAAATAGTCTACTAAAAAGTCTTTAGTTTTTGTATAAGCGTGCGACCCTTAAAAAATAGTTAGGGAAAATAATGCACCAAAATTTACCACATTATTTATCCCCACATGGTCAGAAGAGACTATGGGGGATGGGTCCCACAGTTTCTTCTAACCATACGACCTAGTGTTTTTATCCACCAATCGGGGTTTCGAGCTCTGAAAAAGCCTCAAACATGCCCGTAACTTAAATAGCATCATAAGGGATTAATATTAGGATCACAAAAAAGAATTGGATAAAAATAAAAAGGTATTATACAAAAGGTAAAAATTGGTTTCATACAAATAATTATTTAGGGATATAGCCTCTATAAAATTGAAAAGATTATATATTGTTCAAAGAACATTTATTCATCAAATTTCCACTAATCTATCATTTTGCATAGAATGGTGTATTTTTTAGAAGAAATAGATTTTTTTGAATTTTTTTTTCTATAGTGAAACAAATCCCAAAAGTATTTCTTTGCAGTATCAATTATCTATATAAATTTTCAAATAATTTATTTCCATAAGTAAATTTTTAAAAAAAATTGTCTAGACAAATTATTTCAAAATTTAGTTTTACAAATGGATTCTTATCCTCTTTTGTTGAACTAGAATTAAATTTATTATATTATTATAAAGCTATATTTAAATTTTCTGTGGAAGGTTTTTAAATTCAAGAATTTTATTTGAAAATTTACACCTTTTAATTTTTATAGTATTTCACAATGTTATTGTTTTTATTTTTCCAGAGAAGCATCGTATCTAGATACTTCATCAGATCTAAGGGAATTGTCCCCAACATTTGATGTAATTTTTTCATTTTGTATGATGATTACTATATTTATCAAAAGTTAGTGTCAAAAGTTACATTTTAAGGGGTTTATCTGAATAAATTTCTACAGATCACTTGTTACTATTTGGAAATCCCATTTAAAAACCCAAAACATTATGATCTTCCATAATATTATATAAATAATGTTTAGACGAACCATCTCATAAAATTTCACTCTGTGTATCTAAATCTCTCGAACTTTTCATAACCCTATTCTTAGAGAACATACTTGAATTATTATCCCTCTTTTTCAATATTTAGAAATATGGGTTAATTGGTCTAGATTTCTTTCATTCATAAAAAACTATTTAAGAAGTATATTTTTTATCACTTATTACATTTTGATATATCTTATACATATAATGGAAAAATATATTTCCAAAACTTTTATTCATTCTTTTGGAATGATGATTAGTCTCATTCTCTATTTCTTCTAAAGAACCATTTTTTTCAAATTTACCTGTCTTCCTCTTAAATAATTTAAAAAATTTCTCACATGATCTAGATTTCCTATCTTCAATAGATATAGAACTAAAGGCTCCATTATTATTATTTTCTTTTTTAGAATATTGTTTTATCCCACTCATATTTCATGATAGTTAAAAAAGTAATCTAAACATAAATTTACAAGATGTTTTATGTCATAAATAGTTATATAATTTAATTACCATTATTTTGGCAAAATATCTATAATTGTGTCTCTCAAATGCTCATATTTCAACTATTTTAACCCAAAGAATGTAAAATATTTACTATAGTCATAAAATGTTAATGAATTTGAGTTACTGACTCACTAGGTACAAAATCAAACACCTGATAATATACACGTAACACTTGTCTTGGAGTTTCGAAAACATTAGAAATTCAAAAAATGTGTAACTTTCAACATCATCTATATATTGTTAGCTATTTCACAAGATGAAATATAACTAAAAAAATTTCTGGTCAGGGAGAACATCAAATTATTTCAATCGTGATAATTTATATGATATTTTTTTCTTCATCACTAAATGGTGTAACATCTTTATTTCGAATCTTATCACATATTATCAACATAAATAAATTATGAACACCAAAGGTGGCCAACCACAACCTCATTATGATTTAATCAAGGGATACAAGAGTTTATAGATTTTTGAATGCTTGAAGATCATGCAACACTAAAAAATAATATAAAGGTGATATATATTTCTATTTTTTACATATAGAATAAAATATTATATCTATTGTTAGAATGTAAAAGAATAACATTTATGTGATTTTATGCTACAATATAAGTAAGAATGAGAGGGAATAGAACAAGGAAAGACATCATATTCATCCTATAGTTTTAGAGGCATGTACGTGTTGGAGGTCCCAAAGGAATATCGATAGAATAAAGTGAAAACATCAGTTTCAAGGATTTATTGTTTACATTAGAGTTCACAAGATTATTTATAGTAGGTTATTCAAATTTTTTATTTTTTTAATTAACATAATGTATTAGACTTTTATCTCAATGTTCAAACTTGTAAATTAAAAATCAATATTGTGTGTTTACCTATGAAAATAAAAGACAAGAGAATAACTATTGAGATTAAATCAAGATGTACCATCTAGATTTAGACCTATTGAATATTTTGAATCATTTTCAGAATTCATTTAAGTTTTAATTTCAAATAATTAATAATATTGAGAAAGAAAAGTTATAATAATTCTACATCCAAGTCATTGGTTGATAGTATAAGGATATTTATTTATAGTTCCCTAAAAGAGGCCCAACTAGATGAAGTAGATGAACTGTAGTAGAATTCTATCCAATCAAGAAAAGTATAGCACTAAAAGATAAAAAAGAAGAAGGATACAATTTTTAGGGAATTTTTGGTACTATAAAATATTTTGGCATAAAAAATTAGATTTTTATATAGTCCATAAATTATTACTGCACAATGGAATCCAATTTGAATATTTTAAATGTTAAATCACAACTCTTTCTCTTGATCTGGGAGTAATGTATATCCAAGAGTACAAATTTATTTCATTGAACTCTTATTTAATTTATTTATTTTTTATTTATCCTATAATCAAGAAATTATATAATTCTTTTAACATAAATAAAATAAGTAATTTATACATTAAACACCATTTTCAAATAATAAAATTATTATATACATAAATTTATCTAATAACATAAACCCAGGAACCTTTTAATAGTTGATTATATCTATTTATTGTGATATTGGGAAATTATGACTGATTGGTATTTATTCATGCTCTGTATTAACCCAATATCTCAAACCAACATACAATTTATTCTTGTATGATCTACACATATCACCAAATTCCATTAATCATACAGCATTTGAGTTTTTCTCCTCAAGAAAACTATATCTTAGCTACATAAGAAAAAATATTTGTTGAGAAAATATTATAAATTAATATATATATATATATATATAAGTAGATTACCATTACATACCCAAATCTCAACCCATGCATTATTCTTTATTTTTTCATTAACTTACCTCGAAATTATTTTTTGAACCAGAATGATATTGTTGTTCTTAGAAGGTGTTACCATAACATTTTTTCATTTATTACCATTTTTTCAATTATAGCATTGTCCTCATTGTACTGAACCATGATTTGTATGGGTCTATTCTAGATCTCTCACATTTTTGTGCGGCTTCATCATTTGGTAGTGGCTATAGCTAATCGATAAAAATAGTTAGTAAGGGAAAATTATATATATAACATTGTCATTAATCACTATCAATAATGTTTAAATACATACTAGTAGATGGAGGATATGATTACCCTAAAAGTGATACATCTAGAGGAGGAGGATAATCCTCCATGGTAGGTGGGATATCTGCAATAGAAGTACTCATTATAGTCATTTATGATAAGTGTACTTATGGAGGGAAAACATGATGGATAGTCTTGAATAGATGAGGTTCAATATGGATATGAATATTGTGGTAAGGTATAGAGGGAGTAGTTCCCTATATATAGATGGTGGGAATGGGTAATAAAGAGGGATGTGATCCTTGGAACCACCATCCTGTGGGGGTGTAGAAAGAAATGTAAATTGAAAAGAAAGTTATGGAAAATATGTATATGAAAAAATTAGAGGATAACCTCCTACTGACTGAAGCGGGATTAAGGGATGCTTAACTAAATGAACTCTCTATGACTAAATAGGCATAATGGTAAGCTGGATTGTAGAATCCGTTATACCAGTACCATAGTGACACTATTAACCTCTATAATATAATCCAATCATCTCCTCAATAATGTATCCTAAAATAACATGGATAATAAAATTAACTGAATTATAACCAGATAAATATTATGAAAAAACATAATAACCAAAATAAATTGCACTAAAAGTTTTGATCACTGGATACATTCCTAAATCAATATTTTTTATTTCTTAGTATACTTATCATTTTAACTTCACGATAATTAGACATTTTAACATCGAAATTTTAAATAATGTTCTAAAAATATTCCTTTCACATTGTTATTAAATTAAAAAGTACCATGTTAGGAAAATGATAAGGTGGTTAAATTTAAATCTTGTAAATTAAATTGAAATTTATCAAAGCATTACATTAAAATATCTTTGAATTACAGTAAAAAAATTCTTGAAAAATTTTAAATAAAATGTGGACATGGAAGAAAATATTCCCAATCGAAGGGAAAAATAAAGTAAGATATCCTTAAAACATTCATTTAGTATCATGAGTAAATAAAGTGAGTAACATAAAATTATAAAAATAAAGATAAAAAATAACTATTTTAGAATTAAATTTATAATAGTTGGGATAGATTGACCACAAAATTTTGTCTTCAAAAAATTTAACCATAAACAATCCTGGTAAATTGAGATTTTAATATAAAACATCTACCTCAAGTATGACTTTATTAAAAATCAATCAATGATTTTGAATAATAAATTTAGATTTATAATAATTATATAACAAAAAAATATTCATACATATAATACCATACATGGTTTATTAATAATATCATATCATTGACTCAATAATAAAATTTCATTATCATTATAATTTTATGTGTTAAATACATATTTTTTAATATTTATTTTTGTTTGATAGTTATGATCCATACATTGTTTTCATGTTAAATCATATAAATAATTTTAATATTGATATAAATTTCATATATATTTATTATATTCATATTTATAATCATTTATATAAATAATTCCTAAAAAATGAATTACATCGCTGCATGGATGTTGTAGTTTGAACTTACGCACGAGTGATGTTCCCACATTTCGATGAATGAAAAGATAGAAAAATGAATGATAATTAAACTTTATAGAATATTTATTATAACATAAATGTCATATATAAAAATTAAATTGATCATAATCACCAACTATGAATTATGGTGGTGCAAAATGAGTCGTATCGGTATGTGGAGGTGTTGGTCAGCACGTTCGCACGAGTGATACATTCATCTCCCATTAGATTGAAAAAAAGTGGTAAATGGTTGTTAAATCATAATAATAACATATAATTGTATGTATTATACTGTATTAAACATGTTTCTTATGGATACAATATATTTATAGGAAGTATAAGAATAAATATGATTGAAATATCTTGGTTAAGATCTATGGAACTTCTTTAAGAGACCTCCTTTGGCTTACATATTAATTATTGAGGGATTGGTCTTATGATAAATAAATAATATATAGGATTCAGTTAAGGATTATATGAATGTTTTTTAGAAGGTATTTTTTTTTTCTATGTTTCAATTACATTTTATAAGGAAGGAGAATAGGTACCCTTTTATAAGTGAGGGGAGGGACACAAATGGAATTTCATAAAATATTTCAATGATTTAAGCTCACTTCTAAGAGAAATTAGATCCAAATGGAAAATAAATAAAAGTTATTATAATATAAGGTAAAACTTTATTCAATTAATAATAATATTATATGTTTGGGTGGCAATACTATCCTTACCTCACGATTTAACCCCCGATAAACAAGTTTTAACATTAACCATGGTACCAACATTTTGTTGTTTTTAATATCAACTATGACCAAAAATTAATTTGAGAAAATTTAAATATATAAATTATCAAAATTAAAAATATGTTATCCATTTTACATTTTAAAATTTCTATAAGTGGAAAAAATTAATTTAAATAATCATTCAAATTTCAATGAAAACTTGTTTTTAAAAAATAAAATTTTAAGTGTAAAACATAATTTACTTAAATTCCATACCTTTAAAAAACATTAAATTAATTTTAAAATATTATATTTGATAAATAATATATAAATTTAATTACTATACTTAATAAATAGAGATTAAAATAGTTTATTAATATAAAAACACATTGTACCCATAAAACAATTTTTTATAATAAAATGTGTTTTTATGCCCAAACATTAACTTTTTAAAAAATAATGTTTAATGATGATTAATTTGTATTTAATTTGATACATTTTAGATAAATTTTATTATATTTCTTTAATATCAAATTCAAAACCTAATTGTAAATTTACATTAATAATAATAATTTTTACAAAGTTGGTATTTTCAGCATTGACTAAAAAATAAATCTTTTAATAAAATCCTAAAAATTCACCCTAAGATATTATTACCCTGAAAATTTTAAATATGATATTCATTTAATCAAATAAAAATTTTATTATAATTAATAATTAATTATATATTTATCATTCAAAAGTAGGATATAAATCATTTTTAAGGATATCTTATTTTTAAAGAGTAAAATGACTTTACTGAAAATTGAGTACTATCTTATTATGAATTAATAAATAAATTTTAATTAATGAATAAATTTTTGATATTTTTTTATAAAGTTATTATTATAATTCATACCCCTTAATTTAATATATTGGTTATAATGGTTTACTATATTGGATTTCATATAGATCTTGGGTTATGTGTAAGGGAAGCTATCAAATATTTCAAGTTTTATTTCAATGAAAATAAATTTTAAATCTTAGGGTGTCATAGGATTGATGATGAATTAATTTATTTTAGAGTCACTTTTGATTCATAAAAATTCTAGTGGGTTTCAATGCCTTCATAAATATCTCACCATATGGTTTATCATAAAATTATATCCTTTCCCATATAGTTATTGGTTTTTAATCACATTATTAAAAAGTGTTTCTATTTAACTTAGTCAGTTGAATATATCATTTTTATCAACCAAAATGAGTATCTCTTCTATTGTGATTCCCAAATCCATCATTTTACTTTGCATGACCTAGGATTCACATCATCTATCACCACACATAGCTCATTAAAACCTACCCTCGTATCCTATATACTTTCACAAAATTCGATACTTACTCAATATATTTATGACATGTAATAAAGCAGGGCCATATATCATTTATCCTTATGGTTCAAATCCAGTTGTTTTAGAAATTTATGAGACAATGGATCGAATGATTGCTGTGTTCTCATCTTCAGTCCTATATCTATAGATAGTTGACACATTGAGGTCCCATTATCATCACCAATATATAAATGAAATAATTAAATCTAGAAAGGAAAACATGAATTCAGTATATACTAAGATCTAGATCTTCAACAACTTCAAATAGAATCTAGATCTCATTTTTTATTACAGAATTAAATCAACTAATTCATGAAATTTAGTTTTTATTGGGTGGCATCAGGATCTTTATTGGAACACTAGCCAAGGATATTTTCATATATTAAACTCGAAAATAGTGTTCAATATATTAATCTCATTCAAGAAACAATTTAATTGTGTTCATAGCTCTCTTTTTCTTTAATATAAATCCATTATTCTTCACCAAGACTATATATATTTCCATCGAATGGTATAAAATCATTGTGGTAGAAAATTGAACATATGATGTGAATATGAAATCTCCCTTAGAGCCATAATGATATGGAACTTAAAGATAATACATATTAAATCTTGGTATCAACTGTACTAGGATACTGTTTTTTCAACCTTCACCAATCAACCATGATAGTTTTTAATCAGCTCTGGGTTAGACTTCTTCACTCAGACTTTTTAGAGGTTTCTTCAAGCTGCATTGGTTTTGAATCACAACTGTTGTTCTAGATTTAGTGAGATACAACATCAATACTTCTTCATCTTACTTTTTCTCCTCTTATAAGGATTATTATAATTTTTTTAGTCAACCCCTTATTCAATATATCTCGATTTCAGCCTTGCATGTGATTAAATGGATATTGTAATGTGGAAATAGAAAATTTATATGAGATAGAAGATTATCTTGTGATGCGAGACAACCATCTATGGGATAAATAAACTATGCGGTTTATATAATGTAAATGAGGAAGACATAAATATTTTATTGGCTTCCTAAAAATCACCTACAAGGCATCTTTAACAAATTCATTATAGAACCACCTTTTTCGAAACATAAATTATGTAAATCCTAATTATTTTCTAGTCTCTATAAAATTCTATAATGTTGCATAAAATAAAATCCTGGAACCTTGAAATTGAATAATCGAAAACCTAAAAAATTTAAATTTCTTAAAGAATAGTATTCAATTTGAATTCATCATAACATCTAAAATAATAATATTTTACACCATCATAATCTTATATTTTTTAATTTTAATAAATTAATTTAAAATGAGTTAAATAAGATATTTAAAATAAAAAACATAGAACATTAGAGTAGATAATTCCAAATCCATACCCATAAAGAAATTATTTAATAATTATTTCAGTTGATATTTCTCAAAATCTACCAAAAAATGGTTCTTAAAATATATAAAAACTAATCAAAAATACTTTAAAGATTTTATAAAAAAATTATTAAAAAATAAAATGCTGACAATTTTAACTAAGTATATTTAAAATCTACTTGTTTATCAGTTATAGATTATTTTTTCCATCCAAACTATGAAAGTGTTATAAAAAAGATATGGAAAATATGTAACAATTCAAAGCCACATTCATGAGCTCAAATGAAAAATAAGGTGTAGTGTGTAGTATATTTTATCTTACATAAGAATAGAATAAAAATTATTGTATGACAAAAAAAATCCATCATAAATGGATCTATGTGAATAATAAATCCACAGATTACATGATAATAAATAATTTCACTGATAAAAAAACTGAACTCATCATGATGGAATGAATAATTTTGAACATCATAAATATATTTTCAAGGACCCACACTAATACATCATACATAAATGGGTATGAATTTACTAAATATCCATGTTAGTTTGTCTCATGAGACCCAATGATGCATCAAAAGGATATATATTTTCATTTTGACCCATTAAATAATAAGCCTAATGCATCAATCGTTTGAAGAGAATGACTAAAAAATCATTTCATATTTTTACCCAAGGAAATTCATACATAATCAAGGTGATTTAATCAAGGTATATCCATATAGAAATAATGGGTGTAAAAAAATATTAATAATTTTCCATTCAGTGGAACAATTTGGCTATCTATGTGAATATACTACAATCATCTTTGAAACTATATGATATTCATGATGAAATGGAATGTACTCTTACCAATGTAATAATATCAAGGTATTAATGGAGATTTATTTCATGGTTTAGGGGAATCAATACGAAATAGTGATTGACTTAAACAGTTTAATATGGTAGAAGATTAATGAAATGATAGAAAATTACCCCAAGATCCTTTCTTCCAGATATGATGAAACACTAAGTTACTTTAGATATGTAAATTGAAATTTTTGTTCCACAATATAAAAATATATCAAAATTTTCAATATGGTTTGTAATAATATAACGAAACATCTAGATCATATCCTTCAAGGGTATCAAACTAGGTGTTTAATTAGGTTTCTTTTTTATATATTTAGCGAAAATCGAATCAATACCCTACCAACCCTCCCTAGGTGAATATAATATATATCATAATTCTTCATATAAGAAATTAATTTCTAGGAAATCACGCACTCTTTCCCAATATTTTTGGATGTTTTCATGTATTTTGATTGGACCTTTGATTTACCATGGTTTTTATAAGTTTATAATGACTTATAATGGTAGTATAATAAATGGGGATTGTGATCTCATATTGATAATATAATGAGTAATTTATAACAATGAACCATAGGAAAATTTCACATTTAAATGTAAATTAATTGTATAGGATCACATAAATAAATGATAATAAGGGAATAAAGACCCTTAAATGGGTATAATAACAACATAAGAAAAGGCTATGATTACAGGGAATAAGTAATATCTTATTAAAAATATGTATAATGGATGATAATACCATATAATTAACATAATTAAAGTATATGTAATAAAATTTAAATGATATTACAATGATAGGATTGTAATTTTAAAAGAAATTTGAGGATTGGGAACCCTTACCTATAAAGGTTGATTCTTAATGATTGATAATAACACCTTAAAACCCTCAAAACTCCATAGAGAGAATATTGAGAGGTATAAATGGAGGTAATCCATGCTTAGTGATTTTGGAATGAAGATGAGGGGAATTGTGGGTGGTTATTTATAGAAAATTAGGGTTTTTAAATTAACTTAAAAACATAATCCTTGGTCTCTTTGTAAAAAAACTATTGGACATACCTTGGTTTTAGACTATGGTATTTGGTATGTAGGGTTTTTTTAGATTCTCAATGTTTATAAACATAAATAATCTAAAATATGATCTTTTTGGTGTTTACAAGATTCTTTTTTCATAAATCATTTTGTTTTATATTTCTTAAAATATAATTTTGGATTTATAATATTTTTATAGGTTTGGAAATAAATTTTGTACATTAAAATACACTATTTTAATATAAAAACCAATTTTTGGTTGCGAAATTTTTTATTATAATCATTAAATCAGCTATACTATGCTATGATTCCAAAATAATTACTATATATTCAAACCTTATTTTATGTTTTACCCAAAAATTTGTGTATCTTAGAAAATTATGAAAAATTCCCCTTTGGAATATTTATATGTGTTGATCAAAAATTAAAAAAACTTTTTTTTAAATAATTTCCCTCTTTTTTAAATTTAATTATTATATAAAAACACTTTTATATTTCAAAATCAAGTATTTGGTGCTTAAAATTACAAAAAATCCATATATTTATTTTGAGACACACGTTTATAATAATATTATTATTCATATATATATTTATATTTAATTACTAGTTGTATTATTTAAAAATTATTTTATGGTGTTGTTTGTACTTTTTATTAAAAATATAATTTCATAGTTTAATGTTATATTATATTTTATTTAAAAATTATGATGAAATAATAAAATTTTCATTATGCCATATTTTTTGTGATGAAATGTTTATTTACTATGGTGGAATCTTGTGTATTATAGTGAATGATGAATATTTTATCTTTGTGGGGAAGCTGGGAAAGATGGATTTAAAGATCCATCCAAAGTGTTATCACATAGTGGAGACTAGTTTTAAATGAATAAAATACTTGGATGATGTTTATGGATGAGATTAAATTGGTTAATGTAGGAGGAGGTCAACTAAAATACTCTATGAAGTTATTATATGCAAGATAATATTTTTAATTTTCTAGTAATGTTTAAAAATATTTTTATGTAATTATAATTTAATGTGAAGTGTGTGATATGTTTTAATGAATTTTGGATAAGTCTAGATAACTTTATTTTTGCATTATTTTAAAATTTTGGCAGACTACTTGATACAAAAGAGTAACTCAGAGTTTTAGGTTATAGTAAATTTCAAAATACTCATTGATTCGTAAGTGTTACTCTTAATGATATGTATGATTATTTATGGGTTATTTATTTTTGTAAAACTAAAAATGGAATGAATATATTAGGTTTCAGAAACTCATGAAAAAATGTACACAATACGTTTGGGTTTTCCTGAAAACATTTGAATTTTTAAAATCACTAGAATCTTAAGAAGATATGTAATATTTCATTACCACATACATAAGGGTTGATTTTATTGACAATTTGTAAAATTATTGGGCTACCACGTGACATGTAAATGTTTATATGATTCTTTAGAGAATACCAAAGTATTACTTATATGAATAAATAAGAGTTCCTAGTGTATATGTAAGATTCATATTCTTATATATAAGAGTTTTGAGTTACATATTAGATATTTTTAAAATTGATGTGTTATACTAAGATTCACAAGGGTACAAAACATTCAATTCATAAGAGGCACTAGGATGATATAGAAAGAGTTTTTATCAATAAAAAATGTGATTAGTATTTAGAATGGGGATTTAAATATGATGATTCTAAACTATTCTTCATGTCATAATCATCATCATGCTAATGTGTTGAGATATGATTCAAGAAACTATTTTTGTGGATGAAGATGAGATTATATGAATTGGTTATACACCTTAAATATAATAATCACACTAAAAATAAGTGTTTGGATGAAAAAATATGCATCTAGTTTTATATTTTGAGACACAATTAATCAATAATGACAAGGTCACACTACATTGCATGTGAAAGAGAGTGTTATGGGATATGTTCACATTTCAATTGTTCCACTACATGTTATCTTGAAAACATAGAATAAATATGATGTAGTTTTTTTGGAGAAGTAAATAAGAAAGGAAACCATTGTAAATATAACTATTGTATGTACATTCATGAACATATCCTGTAGATAAATTTTATGGGATTAATTGATTTTTTTTGAAGATCGATTATGATATTGAATTGAAGGTGGGGATAACACTGCTAACATTATGTTATTTACATATTCAAATATGGAATAAATATTTATCTGATTAACATGATTATAAAATGAATAAGAATGAGAGAAAAAAATAAAAAAAATTAGAGAGAAGAGATTGATACTAAATACTATTGATGATAGTGGGTACTGAAAAAAGGGAATGATAGATTCAGATATTTTTTCATTCTGATATTATCATCTGTCATCTATGAAAATGAATAAAGTAAGAACACCAATTTGGGATTATCTGGAGGTTTCTTTATTTCTAAGAATGTTCATAGATATAATTTAATGTGTGAAAGACCATTGTTATGCCTTAAATGAGGTTATATGGAGAGAGAGAGAGACCAAAAAAATTTATTTTTTATGATCTTACAACCTTAAGAAGAATAACAGAGAAGACTGGCATAAGATATATCTTGATTATAAGGAATAAATTTATAAAACAACCCATTTATTGTCTTGTATGTGGAACCATATTTTTAATTATTTTATACTTTGGAAGTGAATATAATTCATATTTACCAAGAAATACATTATCCTTCATCGCTGATCATGCTTCAAAAGAAGCCATATGAATATGGTATTTTATAAGGAATAACCGGTTAATGATAGAGTTTGAAACAACAATATAGTTCTATAGTTTTGTTTCAATAGTTTTAGGATGAAATGTTCTAGGTTATACCCTTTCATATGTTTCTTCTTTATAATAAAAGGGAAGTGGTGTTTTTTACAGATTATAATCAATATATACTGGGGGTATAGTAATCCACATTAAAGGTTAACTTCATTAAAAAAACATTGTTCCATTTTTTTCTTCCGTATTCATCAATTCATTTATGAAAAAAAATGTGAGTATATAGAATTAGTTTGAGGGATATTCACCAAAGTGGTGCATAAGTAAGATAAGTAAAAAACGTTTTAATTTTCAATAAGTATCCCACACTAATTCACCCCGCCATAGTGAGGTAAATCGATACTAGTTGAATAATACAATGATATATCGAATGAGATAATGTTTACAAAGTACTTATCTTGTCCTTTGGTGAGACTGAGGTTATGTCCCTTGGGAAATAACACCATTTTTTCACAATAAATCTCAATTGGTCCCTCAATTCTTGGAAACATACCATGTTTTGTTATAATTTTCTTAATCCAAATGGCTTCCTTAAAATTTTCTGATATAGTTATTTATTATTCCATTATCATTGATTCCTCTATAGTGTCTTGTTTGGAACACATCTAACTAACATCTCCATTATTTATAAAAACCACAAAATCCAATTGATTCCTCAAATCGTCATTTTCATATTTGAACGTACAATCAATTTAAACCCTTATAATGAGACAATCATCACCTCCAATTATTGTGATTAATTATTTTTATTTATATAAGTATATTATTGATATTAATTTAGTGAAAGTCACAATGATTGGATCTATATGTACTTGTTATTTAGAAATCATATGTTGTATCAAGTCAAGAACATGAAATCACATACATGGTAGGTCTTATGGTTTATTTATATATAATATTATGTATAATTTATATCTATTTATAGGGACTTGAATCTTCCTATGATGTTCCTTATAAAACTGGTAAATAAAACATCTTAGATTTATCTATTCTAAACCATTTTTGAATTTTATTGATATATGTGTTCTTATCCTATCCAAGAAACCACTTCAATTTATCTCTATATATCTTCACGCATAGTATATAAGATTCATCACTCATATTTTTCATAAAAATATTATTATAACTACATTTTTCATTGAATTAAATATCATTAAATCATTTTCTATATGTAAATTAGAATCCATAAACAATAAAATAAACTTCAAAACAATTATCATTAAAATTATTTTATACACATTAATCATCATATTTTTGATGGAACCAAACTATTGTATTGTATCATCAAATTTGATGTTTCAGCATTTAGAATATTACATCAACTCATAATTTTTTTTGTAACATGAAATATTAGAATACTATTTTTTTTATTTCAAAACATTTGGGTTGTATCAAATAAACATTCCCAACTAAATTCGCATTAAAAAAGTTGTTTTGATCTCCATTTCATACAACTCATAATCATAATGAGATTTCATGACAAGTAATATTCAATTAGATATTATCATCTCAATTGGTGAAAATTTTTCTTTATAGTAAATACCATAAATGTTTTGATAACTCTTAGGTCCTAGTTTAGATTTCGTTGTATAAAGTATAATATCTATGTTAGATTTCTTATGGAGAACCCACTTTCATTTTATAGGTCTCCCCTATTTTTTTCATCCACAAAGTTAAAAATAGGGTTTGTGTGTATGTATTTTATCTCATATTTCATAAAATGTACCAATTTCTCACAATTACAACTCTCAATGGCCTCTTAGTAGGAAATGGTTTAATTATATATGAACATTATTTCATCATCATTTACTATAAGGAATCCATATATATCATGATCATAAGGAATACTATTTTAATTTCGTGTTTCTTATGTAACCTTATTATATTCTTCCATTCCAACTATTTATGGAACCATATTAACCTCTATTTTAAGAACAATTCTATTTTTTGGTTTTGAGCTACTAAAAGATCATAATAATCCTACTTAAAGCTAAATTAATGCGACCCTTATCATGTAAAACACTATCTAACACCACAAAAACTTTTTTTCAATGTGGGTATGGAAGTAATACCCCATAGTTTTTTCAGGATAACCAATACGTAAACATTATTTAAATTTAAGGAAATTCTCTTATAATGATTACACTGTACATATATTTTACAACACCAAATCATTATAAAATAAAAATTTGTACATTTACCAATCTTTATATCATATAGTGTCCATATGAAATCTTTATATAGAACATAGTTAAGTAGGAATATAATAATTTTTAGAGAATATCCATAGAATGAAATATGAAGGTCACATTGGAATTTCATTGCTAAAAACATGTCTAATAGGGTATGATTACACCTCTCAAACATACCATACCATTACATTGTTTTAGGAGGAGGTAGTGGTAAAACAAAAAAAAATCTATAATATGATAATTAAATTATTGGAATAATTATTCATAACCCTAATATAAATATAATTTTTAGTAAAATTTTACCCAATTGAATATAGACTCCAATCTAATCGTATTTTACCTTTTAAAATGTTTCAAACTTATATATAATAAAAAATTCCAAACCCTAATAACTAAATCCATAAGTGAATGTAATGATTTATATTAACCTACCACATACTTGATTACTCAATGGTCTATATACATCATTATGTATAAGATCCAATTGTCCACTATCCATTTCACATTTTCTAAACGATGGGTTTTTAGTAATTTGATCATGTTATAAACACTCACTTGTTTCAAGAGATTCATAATTTAATTTGTTAATTAGTTTGTCTCTATTGATTCATTAGATAAATTCATCGTTTATATGTCCAAGGAAAAACTTAGAATGAAAAGTGTTGTTCGAAGTTACACGGACTGTATGACTTTAAAAGATATTGATAGGATTCTCTATATCTAGATTGTGTAAACCTTGCACCACATTTTTTATTCTATAAAAATTACACTCATGTTTATAAAATAAAATTTATTCTCAAAAATGAACAAAATTATCACATTTTCCAAACAAGATATAGAAATGATATTTATATTCATGGAAGGAGAATAATAAAAGTTTTAAAATTTTCAAACTAATCCACAAGGAATAAATAGATAATAGGTGCATACCTCCAATGTAGAAAATCATTTCCCATCACCAACGTGAATTTTTAATTCACATGTCATAAATTATATCATATTTCTAAGTATATTCTTATAATATTTTTCTTGATGTAAACCCAGGATCCATTACCAATGAATCAGAATTGGAAAAATTTATTGTTATAACATTCACATCTATATAATTGAAGTGTTTCTATTTGATATCACTTACCAACCTTAGATACCATCCAGAATAGCATTATAGGTCTCACCTAAAAGCAACCTTAAAATAATAATCATAGTGGTTTCAATAATAAAAAAAGTGACTTATCTATTGGCGAGTAGCATGCTTCATATATTTTGATTAATAAATTTTGATGAATGTACTAAAAATAAAATGATAACCCATGAATCATTACCATTAGTGGGACATGATCTATATTTCTCAATGTCATGACTATACTTTGGTTCAAATATCATCACTTTAGCAGTTTGGGATTGCTTTTTTTGACAATCATGTCATATATGAATTATTAATAGATTAGTGTACTAATATTTTTCCATATCCATAAAAGGGGAAATACATACATCTATTTCCATGGAATTTTAACTCATATGGACTCCCAGATATGTTTTACCTAACAATCAAATTATTATTCAGTTACCTAACTCTTAATATTAGGCCCACTAACTATTCCTTGCATGAGATATTCCATGGAAACACTTCTTTTTCAAGAAACTACATAATCAGATGATATATGTATTCACATGTTTCAACTTTGGAAGGAATCTCACACTTTTTATTTATGTGGTTTTCTTAGTCTTTATATTTTAATATACACCAAATCCATATTAACATCATAACTATTTCGGAACATGAAATCATTATTATATATTATCTTATTTATATATGTATGCATGATTATAATGATTTATTTATATAATCTATCTTCCATCCACCAATTTTTTTTCAAACTATATTAATCTATAACTATTTACAAAACTCAGATCTTCTATTACTCACACATAAATTGAAGCCAAAGATATTTTCACATATCCAAATATATATAAAGCATGAGGTATATGAAATCCCTTAATTGGAAGGAATATAATTATTTGAAATCAAGAATATCTACAATAGTGAACATGGAGTGATAGATACACAATCTCTACATTTATAAAAAGGCTATATGATTTGAGGCTAGTGAGATGTTCTTCCGAGAGTCCCTCTACCCCTGGTTCTTTACGCATGAGAGACCGTGATTTCATTATTACTTTAATACCTAATATTTATAAAATATATTTGACCACTAAATTCAAGATTTTATGTTAATGAAAAACAGAATTCAAGGAACATGGAAGATTAATATTATATTATTATACCTAGCATGCAATACATGGATTCAAAATTTATTATAAATAATTTATCTAGTAAATTGGAGAGTAAATAATTTTTGCATTATATAAAAAATTTAAATTCCTAAATATTTTAAAAGAAAAAATAATAAAATGAATATTTTATTTATTTTATTTTCATGAGAAATAAATATGAAATTTTCATATTTTTAGGCATAAACATTATTCATTTATAACACATTACACTTTTATTTTATAACATATTTATAAACTATATTAATTTGACATTAAATATAAAAATTTAATTTTTTAAAACCATATCATATTTGAGGATAAATAGGGGGATTATATTTCATATAACATGATCTTATAATGGAAAATGATAAGAAATTTAGCTGGTTTTTAATCATGTTTTATGATATTCACTATCATAAAGCATGGTGAAACAAATACTATATGGTGATATCACATATATAACTGTTATGGTTTGATACTCTATTATGAATAATATAGAACATCAGTTATATTCTTTGATAACTCTTATTGTATCATATAAAATGGGGTAAAATCAATGTTTTTGATGAATCATAGATTACAATACATGAATATTTACCCAATAATTAATAAATTCCATGAATTACACATAACAATATCATATATCATAAACAATAGTATAATGATCCAACAACTAACCATTATCCAAATAATATCTTACCTTGGGATTTAGATTCAATCACGTTATAGTAATCAAATTATTTTTAAATCAATATAAAAACACATTTATACAATGATGAAGCTTATTATGATAAAACTGATAGGTTTTTTAAAAACATATCTTGCACATTATAGAAGAAGAAACCTAATAAATTGAATGATAAACCATTATCAAACAAATATTTTAACTAAGAACCAAAAATAAATTTGTGTGACTTATTTCCACTATTCTCCATATCAAAGAATATAAATGGAATAAGTCTGAGGAACATCACTTAGTGATATTTGAAATGATATCACCTACACCTATAGTAAACAAGCCACTAATATCATTATCTACAAAGAGAGGATCATTCATACCCCGATATTATTCTAGAACATTATCGATGAAGACCAATGGAGAACAAGGAAGTGGAGATTATCATAATTTTTTGTAATTTTTTACACCACATGACAAATGATATGGGTTATACCCTTTATTGGTCTCTCTAAATCACTGTATATGGATGAGAATCATCTATCTACATTTTCCCATAAAAATACATTACTTATGATATGATCATTTGAATATATAATCAATTTAATATTTCAATGGTCATATTGATTTTAAAAGGAATTAATAATATATATAAATGAGTTATAATTAAATTAAAGTCATTTGGAATATGTATTTGTGTCCGTAGACTTGGTATCACATATTATAATCCATGTCGTATATTTTACCATATGACACAAACATCTACATGCCTTTATTAATATTTCTATATCATTTCCCATATTTAAATTAGATTAATATTATGGGGTTCAATATAGTTTAATAATAGAATATGATTTGTTCCATTTTAGTATATATCAATAAAATGAGAGGTTCAGATTCCTCTAATATGAGTTCCCTATATGCGTATTGGCTATTCATTTGTGTTTACACTAATACCATACTGAGGTGAGTGTATTAAAAAGATAAAAAAGTATTAATTTGAGGAAATTTCTTAAAAAGGGTTTTAGATATGTGTGTATGTGTGTTCATGTACACACATAAACCACCTCCAAATCAAGTGTATCCAATTTATACATGTAATTAGAAGTTTTTTGAATTGAGTACCAAAATGAATAAAGTGTGATTAAAAGAAGAAAATTTCAAGAAGTGTTTAAGAACACTGAAAGTTATAATATGTTCCATAGATATCAATATCAAAGAGAACAATTCTGATATAGACTCTTAATGTAATTATTTCCCTGAGTAAATACTAATAAGAAGGAATTCAAGTTCATGTAATGGGAATGAAGCATAATGTTGTATTATTTCACTCATTGGGGAACTTATCAATATGATGAATTATCCTAGATATGTGTTTTATTGAATTAATTTGACTTGGGGAAACCATTTATATTATAGTGTATGCCCAATAATGTGACATGTGTCCTACAAGGGAATTTGAAATACTTTAATCTTAAACAAATTGGGAGATAATATAACATTTAATTAATTTCTTAGAAATGTATGCATATAGAGAATAAATTGACTTTTTACAAGAAAAAATTATTGTCCCCAAAAAATTACTCTTCTTTCCTTTAATTTCATATCATTCCACTAAGATTTAAATAAGTATATATCAGTGTTTGAAGATTTGATTTTTTATAAGACTAACATTCATGTGTTTTAATCCTAACAGGATTCAAATCACCTTATTTATAGTCAATGTCTTTATTATTTAAACTTTTTGGAATATTGATTTCTATTTTCATATATATCAGAACAAAATTATTCTTGTAGATTAATATCACACAACTCTGACCAATTAATTACATGTAGTATAAGGTCACACATCTTGTATGAAATGGTATTTCCCTATTTAAGGTAAAATCTATATGAAAAAATGTTTCTTTTAATTAAATTTCATATGGATAGGATTAGATTTTCCATAATGTATTATCATTTAACATAGAGTAAGATTACATATAATCTAATATTATAAAATGAATATTATGAATTTATATGTGATGGGGGAATTTTAGTGAATATAGATGTGATTTGGAAAATAATTTATCTTAAAAGCTTGAATAATACACAAGGTCATAAAAAATCCCATGTCATTTAAAATTAATTTGAGTATTGTAATGTTGAATTAATTAAGTTATGAATTGATGTGTTGGAAATAGATATTGTGATATAAAAATGGATAGATTATTATAATAACTAATTATTTTCTAATGTTTATTATATAACCATAGAGTTATATATGAATACACAAAAAATTGTTGGCTATGTTGTAAAGCTAGATTATGTGGGAATATTTTCAATGTTGAAATAAATTAGAATGGATTTTCATGTAGATATTTTATATTACCAAGGATGAGTATTAGAAGGATATATTATGGGTGCATGTACATGTCACTCCTTAAGGTTGAAGGGTCAAAATCAACCCCACATTAACATATGAAGAACTATGAACCAAGATGGGGAGGAAAATTGAAGAAAATAGATTCAGGTGTTCTTGAGATAGGTTATATTAAAATTACTATGTATATTTGATAAATAAGAATCAAGTCACATATATGTCTATTAATGGGTTCATAGTGGACTTATTATAGAAAATAGACACCCAAACATGAAGAGGATTATATTGTCTCTTTTTTAAATAGGATCCAAGACATAAATATTTCTTTTAAAGAAAGACACAATGTGATTGAAAGTGGGATTGAGATGCCAATGTAAAATAGGTGATGAAATAGAGTGGAAATATTAAACCGGGACTAGGATTGGAGATTTGGGCATCATTCACATCCCATGGAAACAATAATCAAGGAAAATTTATTTTAAGGAAATGAAATCCACATGTATAGTATGATATTATCAAAAGTCTCTATGCATAATAGGCTCATATATAGGAAAATTTATCTCACATAGTATAATGTAAAGCGTTGAGGATGATTTTTTATTTTCTTAAGTTTGCTATCAAACAATAATCACAGATCTAAATTGATTAATTATATATGGGTAGGATGTTATGATATGGAATTTAGGGTTATATGAAAAGGAATTAATTCAATCCAATTGATTTTCATGCTTTATGTACTACTCTATGAAGTATAACAAAGTGTGATAAGGACCAATGTACCATGTAGTTTAACCTCATGTGATGATAATGATGCATTGTTCATTTTTGGATCATGTGATGAGGACCCAGTTTCATCCATTATATTATCATGTGAGAAGGACCAATTAATCTTATAGAAATTAGTATTCATTTTTTTCGTGAGGAATATCTCATTAGTAGAAAGTAAAATTCTCTCTACATCAAAAGGTAGTATGTAGTACTAATTATTGGATAAAACATTGTATACCACATATGGTCCCTCCTATTTATGATTTAGTTTGGGATGCATTTTCCATGGTATTATCACCATCTTCAAGGATGAAACTAGTACTCATTGGATGAATGATCAAAGGTATCCATTCTTGTTTGATTCTCTATTTTTATAATTTTAATGAACCACAAGGATTTCAAATGTATTACACATTTTTCTTTAGATATTTTTTAACTCATCATTATAAAAATGTAACCATTAATATTTTATATATTCATTATAAATATTTATATTGATCAAGGATATTTTGACATTGATAAGTAGCACTACTTCAATTCCACACACAAGTGTGAATTGAGGTGAGATATGAACATAATGTCGTAAATATCTTATCTGGATTGGTATACATTACCTTATACACCATATTTTAAAAAATATTCAATATTTATTTCTTAATGTCTATTATTTTTCCATTAACCACCAAGAGATAGTTGGAAGAGAGTTTGGAATGATTCTTATATTTTTAAGACAAAATTTAAAAATCATATGAAATGAAATTTATACCATTATCTATAATGATAGTATTGGAAAATATTAATCTATTGATGAAGCTAGACATCATAAAGGTGATCATGGATTTTTTTCTAACATCTTTTATGATAATATCTTTAGATCCCTTTGAAATGATGCTAGTTATAAAGATGATGAATTTGAGTTTCTGAACAATTATCGGTGGCTACGGATCCATGAAATATATTCCTTATATGGTAAATGACCAGGAGTAATTTCTAGTATATATATATTCTTAGGGTTGATGAAATAAGTTGGCATGAACATGGAATTAATAACACATCTCTATAATCTCTTGGAAATCATGTATTGAGGAATAACAAAATTACCCAAGTCTCCTGGTCTTTTGATATATATTGGTTCTTATTTTTTTGATCATTATAGCTATACCATTGATCAATTTTTTACCTTTAGGGGTCTCTCCTCCTCAAATGAATTAGAAAAAAGACCTCATTGAAGATGTTTTTATAAGGAATTTAATTAATTTTTATTCCATTTCAAAGTATGAAGATGGATACCCATCATTTGAATTTCACTCTAATTATATAGTACTAATGTTAACCCACACATATAAGGTATTAAAC
Organism: Viscum album; assembly: GCA_963277665.1. Taxonomy (NCBI): domain Eukaryota; kingdom Viridiplantae; phylum Streptophyta; class Magnoliopsida; order Santalales; family Viscaceae; genus Viscum; species Viscum album. The sequence continues at coordinate 776,185,207 of OY728166.1, forward strand.
TATTTATAACACCTAATTAGCTATATAGGGGAGGAGGAAACTATCAAATACAAGGTGATATCAATATCATCTACCTCCTTCAACTCTTTATCGATGAAAGGATCCACTGCCCACCAATAAACTACATAAATGATCATTTGGTCCTAATCTGTGTTAGAGTGAGTAAAGGATTGGTGTTTTTACATAATATTTTACATTTTAGAAGCATATTATATAAGAATGAATTGAATTATGGGAAATGTTTCAATGAACTCCATTCTACATTGAATAAGGGGTATATAATCATTCAATGTAATAGTATATTTTCTAATTTATTTCATGAATATTAACTATTTATAACCTTTTGAATTTATTTTATGGGTCATTATTTTTAAAGACACCTCTAGATATGTAAGGAGTGCTTTATAGTCTACCAAATATTTAGTTCAACCCATAAAATATAAAATCCACAGGGAAAGAGAACCTTTATAGGAGAGACAAAGATTGATCCTAGGTGAACCATATTGAACATATGGTCTTCCATACTCTTATTAGATATACACCAGGATACGACATTAAAATATACCTCCTGTGATTGAGATGTATCAATGATACTAAATCTTTCATCATCAAGAATATTTCAATCCAGATGAAATTTTTCCATATTTGGGTGTACTACTCAGCAATCTTCTAGAACATATTCATTGGTTTATTTTTAGGGGAAAAACTAGATATTTAATTTGAAAGGATCACCAACCCTCTCACCAAAAAACCATTCATAGAAGGGAGATTAAGTATGTATTTTAACGGATAAATGTCGAAGAAAAACTAGACCTTATGTTTCCACAAATAGTGACACAACTTTTGTAAAATTAATATCCAAATGAAACTATTATTATTTACATGATTATATTTTACCTTAGCCACCAAGATATTTTTTTTCATTGTACAAAATATTATCACTACGTTAATTAATATTCTTTGAAATAGAGAACCAATTGATCACTCTAGTGTGATGATATATTAGATATGTAATTTTCCTTATAAAATGGAATCAAAATAGATGGTGAGAAATACAACACTTGAGTCTATCAAATAAACTCTATATAATATTTGTACCGCTGGTAGTTCATAATTTTTTTCATTTTCTTGGATTAACATATACACATAATAAAGAGGTTTGTAATGAAATGATTAATGTTGGAATGTTATCCCTATATCTCACTCTCTCACAACCAATGATTTTCAATAAAAAAATATATATTTCAAATAAATCTTATTTATTTCATAGCTTGAGTTACATGCAACATCGAGTATAGAGGAACTAGAATATACTATTCAAATATTATTATCACATAAATGTTGTATTTTTATGTATGAATAAGAGTAACTAAATTATGATAATATATGGTTTACATATATATAAAATGAATTCATTTATCATGGTCACCCCACTATAGATACCACAATGAAGGGAGAGTGATAATGACCCTTGAGCCCCGCCTCTAGTAGGCCTCAAGTTGGTGACTAGAACTGACGGTATAAAAAACTCATAAAATGGGAGGCACTACCCTTTATAATGATATTGGATTGGGAGGAAAGATGAATTAACCACAATAAACTCCATGATGTAATATATATAAGAAATATAAATAAAATCCCACAATTATCTTATAAATAAAAAAGTGTAAAGATAAAATTATCCAAAGTAAAAGGCCCAAAGGTAAATCTAAAATAACAACACTACAACTATACAAAGTTCTGAGCTACTGAGGTCCTACACCATCCACATAGTCTTCCTAGAAACATGAGAATTAGTTTATATATATAGGGTGAGAAAACATGTATACTCAGTAGGAAATCCAAAGTCTATCACGAACATGTGAAAGAGGCATACAAATGCACCTATGAGAAAACAACAGAACCAACAAAACCAAATAAAAATTCAACTATCAAATCTAAACCTCACCATGATATTCTCACCAAATAAAAAAAATCAATTTTTAGTAACATAATATGAATAATATATAAAAAGGGTACAATATACCAATTTATCATGGGTTTTATGCTCTAACACCACCATGAAATACATTTTTCACTCCCACCTCCTCTCTATATCACATTATGCCAAGCACCCCACATACAACTGACTATAACATCACTTGTCACCAAAAGACACATAGTCCATCACATCACATCACATCACATAAAAATAGAGTAAGGGTATCATGAACATGCAATAAATCAACCTCATGTACTCTTTCTACCATGAACATCCACCGACATAAACCATCTATCCATCTCACCAAAAAAACCTGGGTAAACACATTTCACCTCACTCTAAGACACCCAGTCCATCTCATCACACCTCGACTACAATAATTTTGACCTCTAGCCACCATATCCTATTCATTTTATCATCAACTAAAGAGGGATTAGTGAAGAGTGGGTAGAAATCCATCCATCTCCACCACTAGGATGTTGGAAAAAACACCTCCAAAACATTTGGTTGTCTTCACTAGGTTATTGACATGGGTAGTGTGTATAAATAAATTCAAAAGAAACATACACAACATATATTTTATCAAAAAACAATCCCAACCCATGGGTTCACAAAAAGAATACCAAAAAACTCATGACTTCCCCCCACCTTGATGACACCTCATAATGCTTAAAAGCACACAAAAATCCATCATCCACAAACCAATTTGTTTTCATTTCCATAAAATCCATTTTCATATTTCCATTAACAAACAATTTAATTACAATTACAATTCATTATATTGTTCCATCCCATTAATTTACATTTAAAATTAACCCTATTTTACTAGACACCCTATTATTTACTATTCATTAACCATTTTCATCTGATACTATTTCATTTACAAAGTTAATATTTATTTAATTTCACCAACACATGGAAAACTAGAATAACACAACACAAAATAAAATTATAAAATCCATCATCCTTATTCTAACAAGCCCACATATCCACCATCACAGTCACATCCACCTCCCTATAAAAATATTCACATCACTACCATTTTCAATCACAATTTTCCCATAGCATTGTTACATATCCCATCATCCCCATGTATAACAAATAAACATAACACATTAAAAAATTCCACAAGTCATATTCAAATCATCACTGAATATTCTATAGTACTTACAAATGGATTCCAATTACTTACTCATCTTTTATTTTAGGGGTATTCTCACATAGTCTGTATATCCTAGTGAAACAAATTTATTTTCCATGTATAAGAGTTTGAAAAATTATTAAAGGGATGTCATACGAATCACACAACATGTGTTTCAAAACATATATCAAAACTAAAAAAGTGGGGGATACCAATGGCCTCGATTCTTAGTGACACAAAAATAGATAAACTCAATATGTCAAAATAAAAAAGCTGTAAAATAATGAAAAACATCCCCTTTATACTATGATCCAATTAAAAAATTATTATAATTCTTTATTTTGTCTATACTATATTCCTAAAAGAAAACATAAGCATTGACCCCTCCTACATGTTATAATTGATGAGAAATGAAGAAATCCCCTACATGGAAGAATGAATATTAACACCAATTTTCTACACCAAAATTAGAGGTGGGATATACATAAGGTATCATTAAAAAGTGAAATAAACCCATATTGGTTCCTGTATAAAATGGAAAATGATTTGGAACTTGTCATCTTAAGATAAATCGAGATGAAAATAATTACAAAAAGATCTTCCCTTTAGAATGATCATATCTGAAACTAGTGGGATATGGTACAGTTTTAATTGACCATTAAAGGAAGATCTCATTGAATCCATGTGGTATAACCATCAAGGAGTCTTCAAAAATTTTATAAATATAGGATATAATTATCCTTCATTAAAATAACTTTAAATTACCATTATTAAGTCATTAAAACCATTTTTATCAAAAAACAATTTTAAAAGTGGAAAACTGAAAACTCAATAAAAATTGGATCTACCGTTACTGCAACCAATCTACCAAAATAGATCTAACACCAATGATCTACCTATAGGGATCAACCACCAGTGATCTACCACTATTGATCTACCACTATTGATTTAACCTCAGTGATCTAGTATTACTGATATACTTCCAGTGATCTACAACCAGTGATCTATCACCAAAGATCTAGAACCATTTATATACTGCCAAAGATGTACTTCTGATGACATTATTCCAATGATCTACCTCTAGTGATTTGTTATCAATGAAATTCTATCAATGACCTACCTCCCAATATCTACCACTAGTGATCTACCTCTAGCAATCTACCACTCCTGATATACCACCAATGACATAATGATAGTAATCGATTATCAGTGATCTACCTAAAAAGATCTACAAAGAGGTATCTATCACCAGTGATTATTCACTAGAGATCTACATTCATTAATCTATAACTAGGATATACAATTATCATCTAAAACACCCATTTTCCTCCAAAACGCCACAAACTCATCCATCCCTCCACCAAACACCTCTTTACTTTCCCCGAACACCTCAATCACCATATTTCAAAAAACTTTATGGAAAGGATGGTCAGTGAAATGAAATACAATAACTCTAAAACTATTTTCACCCTTTATAAATCAATACCAACCCATAAATAATGAGAGAAAATGTATAAACAACCACCCCGAGATATACCTCTAAAGGGTCTCATTACATATGAAACACCACCAACAAAAAACACTCCACCCACAACCCTATTGTATTCCACATAACCACATGAAAAACCCACTTAACCCCCACGTTACCCTAATAAAAAACCTCCAAACCCAACTATTAAAAGTGGACCAAGTTCAAAAACAAAAGAATCCATATCCCACGTGATGATACTATCCTCTTAGGCTAGTATTGACTCACCTGCATAGTTTCAATAGGATCAAGGTATAATGAATATAGATTAGAGATCATGTTTTAAACTTTTTTTGTATGAAATTAAGCATTAATCCATTATCGTATCAATAAGGAAGAATCAAAAAAAATTAGAACAGTATGGTCAAAACATTACATCGAAGCACCATAAGGAAATAAAAGGCATAAAATTTCTCAAAACAACTCTAGGTATTGGGACCAAATCTACATATAATGCTCTATTGTATTCTCCTCCAGTCCACCATTCCCCCAAAACACATGAACCAAAGTAATGTTTTGTACTAAAAATAACTTTTCTTGATAATCTTGGATCCTTATTCGTTGATTCATGAATGTAACATCATTCTAGATTTCCAAATATTCCTAGAAAATGACATGGGATTCATCTAGAAGATACTCATAAAGATGAGAGAGGTGTAGGACACCATGGATCTTGTCTAGAGGTGGTGAAATTAAAAATTGGAAAGTCACCATTCCAATGATCTCAATACCCCAAAGGGCCCCATAAACTAAGGCTAGAGATTAGTCCCCTTGGAAAACATTTTCTAAATTTGTAATGGTATGGAACCTCCTGGACCAAACTTTTCCAACTTCTAGGGTTTGGGATTCCCTTGACTCCATCAGCATGTCCAGATCTGGAGGGCAGCGTGTCGATGACAGGATGCCATCGTGGTGTCGCCTATTGGTGACACTGATCGGTGCCATATGGGGGGGGGGGGGGTCAGGGTTTTCCTCCCACAGTTTTCCTATTAACGTCACTATTGAGTCTTTTAAACTTTTAAAGGGGTTCAAGGACATTTTTCCCCATAAATAATGTTTTAAAATCCCCACGAGTGGGGAGACCTTAAAGGGACCCAAATTGTGTATCGATGTTACACATTTTCCAAATTTTAAAGGAAATATTTTAATGCACAGCTGTGGTGGCCACAAAATTGATGATAATTATTAAATAACAATTAATTCTATCATGTATAGCTGTCCAAAAGCATGGTGAAATCACGATCCACCTTTAAATAAATTCAAGATTTCATTTTCTGTAACTCCAGGATCACGCCTTTTATAACATGATAATGCTTTCTTCTTCTTGTCTAGCCACTTTTCCTATCATGGGTGTGTTTGGAGTCCCCCTTTTTGAGGCTTGTGGTGTGCCTGTGTTGGAGAGTTTCCTACCCACTATTGGAGTCCTCAGAGTTCCTCCCCTATAAGTCATGCATCCACAGTTCTTGGCTTGAGGAGTAAGACATAGATCATAGATCATTGATCATCCAATTAGGGGTTTTTCCTTCGTCTCTCTTTACTGTGTATCATGTGGGGTGGGTATGATGAATTTCCTGTGGGGATGGATGAAACCAAACCATAATGAAGATAATAAATTGTCTTTCAAGAATGAATGGTTATGTTTGATGATGATGTTATACTCTTTTACCTTTGTTTATATATTGTGAATTGTATGGTCTTATGACCATTGAAAACCATGGTCGTTGGTGGTCCTTCCTTTCACACTAATGAACCTCTGTTTTCTGGATAATTCTTTGATTGTATGGATGTTACATGGAAACTAGTTAATCATGTAAAATCAGTTGATTAAAAGAATTACCAATGAATATTAATCCTTGCGTGGTCACCCCGGTTAACCAAATGGAAATATAGAACTAAAGTAAAGGTGTATCTAAATCTTAAAACTATCTTGCCCTATTCTGGTTGTGTGTATGGTTGTTTTTTTTATGCTTTTTAGGTGACATGGATGGGTATGTGATCCCATATTTTTCAGTTGTTATTTTGTGGATATGAGGCCATATGGGGCCATATGTTGGGTTTGGTTTGGTTCCAATACTATGAGGGATCTCACCGACCCCTTTTGCGGTTGTGAATTTAGAAGTGAACCGGGTGTGAATGGTTAAATGCTAATTGTTTGTTTATTCCTTCCTTGGCTTGTGGATATACCTGTTAGTTTCCTAGTATTGAAGATTTATTTTAATGGAACCACTCAAATGTAATAACAGGAATGGGTTCAAGAGGTAAATTGTTCTTGGTAATGAATTATAACTTCGTTTTGGATGATGTGCTTTTTATGAATGAATAGTAAAGAGGGTGTATGTGTATAGGCTGGTTTTTGGAACCCCTAGTTAGAGATGAGTTCTTTACTACCTATATGTATAGTTTTAGATCTTATGTTTCTTATTCATGCCCCACCGATATTGAGGAATTTGTGATGAACACCCCCATTTTATAAGGGAGGGTGTTTTTTTCCAACACTCCTATGAGTGGATTATTATTAGCTCCTTTTTTCTCCCTTTTTATAGTATCCCAAGACTCTTCAGGTAGGCTGTGATGTCCTGAGGTCCATTATAGCTCCAGATTATTCAGGGTAGGGTAGTTGTGGTGGTAGGCCCAGGTGTGTTCGGGCGGTTTGTTTCCCATGTATATTTGGAATGAGGCCCAAATGTCTTTGGGTGTTGTGGTAGTTGTCCTGGTCCAGGTGTCTTCGGGCATGGTGGTAGTTGTTGTTTCCCAAGTGTCTGTGGGAGAGGATGTGTACAATTGTTATGGATCAGGTGTCTATTGGTGGGATGTGTGGTTGTGGAAGCCCAGGTGTGTACGGGGGGGGGGGGAGGGGGGGTTGAAGTGGGACTGCTGTTAGAATTTTGGGAGAGGTCAGACGCATAGGATGTCTTTAATAACTAGTGGGAAAGTGGTGCGAAGTACCCAAACACTGATGTGTTATTACTATTACTTACATGACTTGTGTTATTTGGGGATTGTGCCTTGGTGAGTTTTGGGTGGATAGTTTCCATACTAGGTACTTTAGTGATATTATTTTATCATAAAGCATTATAATTTCTTCCCACTTGTGCATGAGAGATTTTGGTTTTCCCTATAGAGTATACCTGTATACTCACCCGACATATATAAAACTGCTTTTAGGTTTCCATGAGGACTTTGAGGACAATGCTGGACCCTATTATCTCAGACGCAGGGACTATTGATCTTTCTTATTTTCTTTTATTTTGCTACTTCACTTTGGATATTCATTTTACTTTTTAGAAAATAATTTTTTTGGAACATTCATATGGGATTGGATGGTTTTGGATTTACTTGTACTTTCAGTTTTGGTGTTTTTTGGGATTTACTATCTTAACTCATGATCCTACTAAATAAAAAGGGTAATGCATTCCATATTATGTGTGATTATATACCCTTGGTGCTAGTCGCCACTTCAATGCATATTGAAGACAGTTCTCAGGGGTCATTATCTCTCCTTCAACTTGAGGAAGGAAGGGCTTGGAAATATGTTATCTTTTCCCTCATCATGGAGAAGGTGGGTCCTGATAAAATGGTATCAAAGGCCAGGTTTTTGATAGATAAGATGATTTTTTGGTTAGTAATAGTGAGTATTTCATGGAATGCTAGGGAAATAGTGTTAGGTAATCTTTGCGCGTGAAATAGGAAAGGGAAAACTGACTAGGACATTGGATTTTAGCCCCCCCTGTGATCCAATGCAAGGACTCTAGACCTACCGAACGACCTAAGTGAGGCAACACTGATTGCAGGGTAGAGGCCCTAGGAAATTTACATGCATCATAATGACTTATGTTCTTGTGTGTCTGGAATATTTTGGGGATTTAAAATAAATAAAATGTCTATGAGAACAATGTAAAACCAATCTTCTACACTACTCGGGTTTATGAATTCCTTGTTTACCTTGCAGCTATGGCACCTAGACAGAGACCATAGGTAGTGCAGGTGATGAAGGCCCGGGAGGTTGATTTGGATGAATGGAAGAGGGCTGATCGAGAGGAGGTGGATGACCAATGGAAAATGACACTTCGTTCCTTTGAGCGGCAGACTCTCCGGAAGTACAAGGGGAACGTCACAGATAAGGAGACAGAGAGATTACTTGAGGATCTGGTGATAGATTTCTGCTTGATCTTGGATCTGATGGAGCACTAGGTTCCTCTAGCTATATGCTAGATGCTGGGAGCGACACGTTAGTGGTGGACTCTCTATCTTGGGGTGAAGAGGGAGGTTGAGGTTTCATGGACTGACATTGAGAGGGAGTTCTGAGTGAAATTCATCTCTTCCATGATGAAGGAGGAGAAGAGGCAGGAGCTACTCTCCTTTCAGCAGGAGAGAATGTTAGTGAAGGAGTTGGGGATCATGTTAAAGGGTATTCTTCATTTTTATCCAGACCTATTTTTGGATGAGGAGTCTAGGGTGAGACGTTTAGAGGAAGCACTCTGACCTTCTCTCCAGTATGTTGTTACTCCCTTTACTCTACGAACATACATGGAGGTCCAGAAGAAGGCCGAAGTGGCAGAGAGGATGCACGCACTGGGAGGTGTGCCGTGAGAGAGGAGCTAATAGGTCTCATCAAAGGGGAAGGTTTTTTGTAGCAGGCCTCCTACATCAGGACCATACATGTTTTGGCCAGTGGGGAGCAGGACCTAGTAGTTCTAGTTTCGATCCCCTAGTCCTCACCACTTATTTGTAGGACCAGGACCAATATTATTCATCTTTGGTGGCTGTGGGAATATTCGGAATCAGTTCCTAGACTGATCGAAGTATAGTGGGGGTGGGTAGGTTTAGCGCCCACCTCAGCAGCAACAGTTTACAACCATGAATTTTTAGTAGTAGCAGCAGTAGCAACCGAGACAGCGAGCTCCCGCTCCTCCGAGATACGATGTTTCAAGAAGAGGTTGGCCTCAGGGAATTCCTTAGGGACCCCAACCAATGTGCAGTTGGGGAGGTGGCAGACAGATGATGGGTAGAGGAGCTAGGAGTGGGTAGTTGCATGCCACAGAGGGAGTAGTTCCAGTAGGTCCAGAAGTCATTCGAGGTATAATCAGTTTGTTTAGCACACTTACATGTGACTTGTTTGATTAAGGAGATTCTCACCCCTTTGTTTCACCCTATTTAGCCCATGCTCTGTGTCTAGATATAGAGAGACTTCCCGGGGTCCTGGTTTTGAGTATGCTAGTTGGAGGTCAGACCAGTTTGTCTCACGTTTTTCTGGGATGTAGGCTGATGTTGGGGCCTCATCAGTCTAGTGGGGACCATATTTTGTTACATATGCATCCGTACGATGTCATATTAGGCATTGACTGGTTGTTCTATGTGTGTTTTTTCATCGACTTCTTCTGGAGAAGGATTGTATATTTAGATATGGGTGGTCCGTGTGTATCTTTTTTCTGTAATCGAGGTTGCCCGGAGGGAAGCCGGTGAGTAGAGCCCCTCCTTTCCTTATTAGCTAAGATATCAGTGGAGTCAGTGAAAATAGAGATGGTAAAAGTTCCAAGGTTCATAAATGAGTTCATGGATGTCTTACCTGAAGAGGTTGTGACTCTACCCCCTCAACATGATGTTGAGTTTGGGAAATACTTGCAACCTGGTACCCATCCGATTTAATGGATCCCTATCAGATGGCGCCTTATGAGTTGTGGTAGTTACAGATTCAGATTGACGAACTGATGAAGACGAGTTTTGTTCAACCAAGCATGTCACTGTGGGGTGCTCCAGTCTTGTTCATAAAGAAGCCACATAATGGTCTCAGGCTGTGTATAGACCAGTAAAGTCTGAATCGGGTTACAATCAAGAATCGTTACCCCCTCCCAAGGATCGATGACCTTTTTTATCAGTTGAAGGGGGAGAATGGTTCTCCAAGATCAACCTACAGTCATGATACCACTATTTGAGGGTGAAGGAGGGTAACATCTCGAAGAATGCCTTCAGGGGATAGTATGGGAAATTTGAGTTCGTATTCATCTCTTTCGGTGTTACGAATGCACAAGTCGTGTTCATGAGACTCATGAACTCCATCTTCCTGGAATATCTGGACCGGTTCGAAGTCAGGTATATTGATGACATCCTGATCTACTCAATATGAGAGGAGGATCATGTCGAGCATCTGAGAATGATTTTAGCTGTCCTATGACAGCACCATCTCTACAGGAAGTTGTCCTAGTGCATGTTCTAGACATGAGAGTTACTTTTCCTTGTACATGTGGTGTCCGTGCGGGGAATAACGATTGATACATCAATTGATGAATCAATTGTTTCTTGGGAATCAACTATGAATGTGATTGAGGTTTGTAGTTTCCAAGGTTTGGCAGGCTATTATGGGAGATTCAGGCCAAACATCTCCCGAGTTGTAGCACCTTTGTTATCCTTGACCAAGAAAGACAAGGATTTCTTATGGAGTTAGCAGTGCCAGGTAGCCTTTAGTTATCTAAAGGGGAAGCTGGTTAGTGCCACAATATCTAGGTTTCCAGAGGAAGGGGTGATGTTTGAAGTGTTTTGTGATGCTTCTAGCCATGGCATGGGGTGTGTGCTGATGCAAGAGGAGGGGGTGATCTCTTATGGGTCTAGGAAATTACAACCCCATGAGTGTAACTATACCACCAACAATGTGGATCTTTCACCAGTCGTGTTCACACTAATGTTCTGGAGGCATTACCTCATCATGGAGCACTTTGTGGTCTTCAAAGATCACAAAATCTTGAGGTATATCTTCTCCCAGTGTGACATGAACTTGCTGCAAAATAAGTGGATGGAGTTTCTTCAGGACTCCAAATTTTATATCTCTTACACCCCGAGAAAGTGGAATGTGGTGGCCGATTCCTTGAGAAGAATATTTCTGAAGGATGTGGTTCGAGGGGTTAGTTTTAGTGGCCCGTGGGGAAATGAGTAGTGGCAGAGTTTTTGGAAAGGTGTCTACGGTGTGAGAAGGTGAAGGCCAAACACCGCATCCCATGAGGTTTTTTGAATACTTTAGATGTCCCCGAGAGGTAGTGGGATAACATCTCGATGGATTTGGTCACACAGCTTCCCAAGGTTCAAGTGGGATGTGATGCTATTTGAGTAGTGGTAGACCAGCTAACGAAATCATCCCACTTCCTCACAATCAAGGAGTCGAGTATAGAGGAGGCCTTATCCTAGAGGTACGTGGATGAGGTGGTATAGTTTCATGGAGTTACAAGGTCCATAGTCTCTGATCAAGATACCTGGTTTACCTCAAAGGTCTAGAAATGATTGAAACATGCTTTTAGCACCCAGCTATGCCTCAACACTAATTTTCAGCCCAAATAGATGGCAGATAAAAAGCACAATCCAGACATTGGAGGATATGCTACAGGCATGTGTTTTGAAATTTTGGGGATTGTGGGTACAACCCTTGCCTCTGGTATAGTTTTCCTACAAGAATAGCTATCACTATACCATTGGAATGGCTCCATTCTAAGCTTTATATGGGAGGTCTTGTTACTCAATCGTGTGCTGGGAAGGGGTCAGAGAAGAAGTTGTTCTTGTCTTAGATGTAGTACAGAGCATGAAGAAGACGTTTTAGCTTATACGGGAGAGTATGAAGGAGGATCAAGAATGGCAGAAGTCGTATACTGATCATTGGAGGAGACCCTTGGAGTTCGAGGTCGGGGAACATGTGTTCTTGAAGGTCTCCCCTCAGAATGGGAAAAGGAGGTTCAGGAGGAGGAGTAAGTTTTCTCCCAGGTTTGTCGGACCCTTTGAGGTGTTGTGGCAGGTTGTAGAAGGGGATTATCAGCTGGCATAGCCGCCACCACTACTGATGGTGCACGGAGTCTTCTATGTGTCTCATCTCTGTTGGTATCTAAACAATGATTCACATGTCCTTGACTAGGGATATTTTGACATGGGGGACGACACTACATTCTTAGAGTGACTAGTGAGGATTGAGGATATAAAAGAGAAAGTTATAAGTGGATGAACCATCCCTTTGGTTCATGTGTTCTGTAGGCACAATGGCATCAAAGAGAGTACTTGGGAGAAAGAGGCTCAAATTTATACCCAGTACCCAGATCTGTTTTGAGTTTCTGTTTCGAGCCTTCCATGATGTTCTTTCTTTGTTATCGGTTTTGATGTAATGATGACCTTGTTAGTTTATGAGATGATTTATTTCATTCCCTTGTGAATGTTTATGAGAAGTCCCAATATATGGGATGAGAAGAACTTGATACCTAATTGAGATTCATTAAGGTGGATGCGATTAACCCATGCGTGAAAGTTAGTGTTACCCAAAGTGGATAGTATCTTGACATGGAGGAATGGGATCCCTAATACATATGACTGGATTGTATAAACTTTACATGTTTGTGTTGTTACATGAGGGAGAGGTGTTCCTAACTGACAAAGGGGTTTACTTCTGATAGTTATCTACCGAGGTGGTTGCTCGAACCCCTCTCTTTACATCGGGTTTATTTTTTATTCTTGAGGATGATAATAGTTTGAGAGGTATCTATTGTAATAGTCAAAACCCTCCAGGTCCATTACTTTGCTAATTTTTGGTGTTTGGGACACTCTAGAACCCATCAGCAAGTTTGGATCTGGAGGGAAGAGTGTCGGTGGTAGGATGCCACCGTGGTGTCACCCATCAGTGTCACCGATCAGCGAGTCACCGATTAGCGTGTCACTGATCAGTGCCACACCCAATCGATGCCACAGGGGGGGGGGATGTTGGGGTTTTCCTCCCACAGTTTTCCTATAAACGCCACTTTTGAGTCTTTTAACCTTTTAAAGGGGTTCAAGGCTGTTTTTTCCCCTAAAAAATGTTTTAAAATCTTCATTAGTGGGGTGACCATCAAGGGACCCAAATTGTGTTTCATTGTTACCAGTTTTCCTAGGTTTAAATGAAATATTTTGAGGTAAAACTATTATGGGCACCTATCCAAGGATAATTATTAAATAAAAATTAATTCCATCATGTGTAACTGTCCAACCACGTGGTGAAACAATGATATGATTTTAAATATATTAAAGATTTAATGTTCCATAACTCCAGGATCTCACCTTTTTTCATATGATAATTATTTCTTCTTCTTGGATGGCCACTTTTCCTTTCATGGTTGAGTTTGGAGTCACCTTTTTCGAGGATAGTGGTGCGCCTGTGTTCGAGCCTTTCCTGCCCACTCTTGGAGTCCCTGGAGTTCCTACCATATAGGTCGTGCATCCCCAGTTCTTGTTGTGAGGAGGAAGACTTCGATCGTAAATCATCCAAGTAGGATTTTTTTCTTCGTCTCTGTTTACAGTGTATCAATGGGGTGGGTATGATGACAATACTATGGGAATGGATAAAACCATACCTTAAAGAAGATAATAAATGGGTTTTCAAGAATGAAGGGGTATGTTAGATGATGTTGCTATACTATTTTAACTCTATTTATATGTTGTGAATTATATGGGATTATGCCCACTGAAAATCATGGTCATTGGTGCTCCTTCCTTGATCACTAATGAACCTCTGTTTTCTAGATAATTATGTGATTATATGGGTGTAACATGGATACTGGTTAATCATGTAAACTCGGTTGATTAAATGGATTCCCAATGAATAATAATCCCTGTGTGGTCACCCAAGTTAATGAAATGGAAAGACCTAACTAATGGAAAGGTGTGTCTAATTCTGAAAACTCTCTTCCTTGGTTTTGGTTATGTGTATGGTTGTTCTGTTTGATGCTTGTGAGGTGACATGGATAGGGATGGGATCCCTTATAGTGAAGTTGTTAGTTTGTAGATTCGGGGATGGGTGGGGATGTATGTTGGGGCCTAGTTTGGTTCCAGTACAGTGAGTGATCCCCCGAACCCCTTTTGTGGTTGTGACTTTATAAGAGAACCGAGTGTGAATTCTTAAATTACTGCTTGTCTGTTTTCCCTTCCTTGGGTTGTGGATATGTCTGTTAGTTTCCCGGTAGTGAATATTTATTTAAATGGAACCACTTGAATATAATAATAGGAATGGGTTCAAGAGGGAAATTTTTCTATGAAATGAGTTTTAACTTGGTTGTGGCTATTGTGCTTTTTTATGAATGCATAGTAATGAGGGTGTCTGTGTATGGGATGGTTTTTGGAACCCCTAGGTTGGGATGAGTGTTTGTTTACCTATATTTATAATTTAACTTCTTATGTTTCTTATTCATTCCCCACACAAGTTGAGAACTTTGTTCCAAACACCCCCATTTCAAGGGGGAGGGTGTTTTTCCCAAAAGTCTTATGAGTGGCTGGTTATTAGCTCCTTTTCTGCTGCCTTTCCCAACTATACCAAGACTATTCGGGCCCAGATCTAATAGCCTTAGGTCCATTATAGACAAATATGATTTGGGAATGGTTGTTGTTGTGGTTTTCCCAGGTGTGTTCGAGCGTTTGTTCCCAAGTATCTTCATAATGAGGCCCATGTGTCTTCAGGTGTGGTGGTAGTTATTCTGGCCTAGGTGTCTTCGGTCGTAGTGGTAGTTGTTGTTGCCAAGGTGTCTGTGAGCGGGGATGTGTACGGTTGTTGTGGCCCAGGTGTTTGTGGATGGGATATGTGGTTGTGGTAGGACAATTATGTGCAGGGGGCATGGCGGTGGTACTATGATGAGAATGGCGGGAGAGGTCTAATGCGTAGGATGTATTCAATAACCAGTGGGAAAGTGGTGTGGGGTACCCAAAAATTGATGTGTTATTACTATTACTTACTTGATTTATGCTATTTGGGGAGCGTGCCTGGTGAGGTTTGGATGGATAGTTTCCTTGGTATGTACTTTCTTGATCTCCTTTTCTCACACGTCATTAGAATGTCTCCCCACTTGTGCATGAGAGCTTTTGGTTTTCCCTACTGAGTATACCTGTATACTCACCCTATGTATATGAAACTGTTTTTATGTTTCCAGGAGGACTTTGAGGACCACACCAGACCCTATTATCTCAGACGCTGGGATCATTCACGTTTCTTATTTTCTATTATTTTGGTACTCCCCTTTGGAGTTTCCTTGTACTTGGTAGAACTTATTTTTTTAGAACATGAATATGGTAATGGGTGGTTTTGGTATTACTTTTACTTTCAGTTTTGGTGTTGTTTCGGATTTACTATCATACCTCCCAATCCTACTAAATAAAAAGTGAAATGCCTTACATATTATGTGTTATTCTATACCATTGGAGCTAATCACCACTTCTGGCCCTATTGAAGGTGGGTCTCGGGGTCATTATCTATACTTCAACTACAGAATGGAAGGGCTTGGAAATCTACTATCTCTTCCATCATCCTGGTGAAGGAAGTTCATGAAAAAGTATGTCACATGGACCCAGTTAGGAACAAATGGTCTCCAACCTCAAAATTCAAGGGCCTCCTCCTACGATCATCAAAAGACTTCTTCCTATCATATGTTTATTTCAAACTCTCTTGACCAAAATGACCATTTTCAGTCATTCTCTACACAACATTAGGACCATAAATATTTGACTTCCTCACATCATTCAAACACAATGGAGAATGGCATGGCCATCCATAAAAAACCTCAATTGGGGACATGTCAATGGATAAGTGATATATGTTATTATAATAAAATTAAAAAAGGATTATGTATCATTCCCCTAATCCACTGAATTCCAATACACGAACCATAACATTTCCTCATGTTTTTTGGATATTATTCTATAGCTACCCATCAATCTAAGGGTAAAAATAAATGATGTGTCATAACTGAGTTGAAAAATCCTACTATAATCCCCTCCAAACTCATGAGGTAAAACATGTGTCCTGTTCCGATACAACAGACATCAGGACTCCATAAATCTACACCACCTCATCCACAAAATGTTTTTCCAAAACATCAAATGCACCCAGTTCCTTGATAGATAGTAAGAGATTTTATTTAATCAACCAGTCCATGATTACATAGATAGAATCATGAACTCCTAGAGATCAGGGTAATCCTATGACAAATTCCATCATGATATAGTACCATTTCCACTTGGGAAAATTCATGGTATGTATCAAACCACCACGAACATGGTGTTCATCATTTACCTACTAGACAACTAGATACTGAGCTAAAAAATCCACAACTACTCATTTCATCATGGGACACCAAAACTATGATATCAAGCTATAGTACATCTTGGACACTCCTGGTTACACTAATATTGTTGATATATGAAACTAAAAAAGGAATCTCTATTGTATTGAACCTAGAAAAACAACCTACCCTGAAACATCATTCAGTTATGACCATCCCTCAACCATCTGTCCAGTGCATCAGTATGGAAAACATGATCACACATTACTTTTACCTCAGAGTCTCCTAACTAAGACTCCTCCACCTACTACATTAATGAAGAATACACCATCATCCGAAATATCCAATGTCCTCCAGCATCCATCATTTCAGCTAAGTACATGTTTTTTACCTCCGCCATCGCTCTCCAAGCATCCTCAGACTCCTAAAAAATATCCTTTTATTTATTTCAAATAAAATACTCAGCAAAAAAAATAACCCTTTCCATAAGTACATGAGTTCTCAAAATCAAAATAATGAAGAAAATATATCCACATATATTTCATTCAGTTCTAATGATGATAATAAAAGACACATATCAAGCTCTTATGATATATGAAGACCACAAAGATCTCTCTAATGAGGTAATACTGACACTTATTCAATACAAAAACAGCTGCATCTTGCTCAAAATCATGGGTGGAATAGTTATTCTCATGATTATGCAACTTCCTAGTCCCATATAAAATCATTTATTTATTCTACATCAACATCCATTCCAATCCCAAATGAGAATCATCACAAAACTTCTCAGACATTGCCCCATCCTCTAGAAATTGGGGCACTACATTGCTAACAAACATTCCTTTCATATAATTGAATGCTATATAACATTAATTAGTGCCAAAAAATCATAGTCCTTCTTGGTCAACATAGTTAGTGGTTGTTTAAATCAAAAGAATTTGGGAATGAACTTATGGTAATAACCTATGAGACCAATGAAACTATGAAACTATACCACATTATTAAGTTCTTTCCAAGAAAAAACATTATCAAACATTGATGAGTCCACTTTAAAACCCTTCTAAGACACCACACACCCATGGAAATTATCATCTAATGGAAAAAATTACCTTGGATAACTTTTTGTGAAGCTGGTGGTGTCGAATGTCCAATGAAATAGCTCTAAGATGCATGTCTTTCTTATCCTCTATCATTGATTAGATCAATATATCATCAATGAGAACAACTAAAAACTGGTCTGAGAATTCCTAGAACATGGAGTTCATGAGCCCCATGAACACAAATTACACATTCATAACACCAAACAACATGAAAACAAAATTGATGTTCCCATACTTGCATTTAAATGTAGTAGTCAAACTATATCTCACCTTCACCCTCAACTGGTGATACCCCGACCACAAATATATCATAGAAAACCAACTTGGACCTATTAATTGGTAAAAAAGGTCATATTACCTCAAAATAGGATAGTGATTATTATCACCACTTGATTATTCCTCTGGAAGTCAGTTAACGAATTTGAATACCATCTTGAATCAGGGAATACTACACTAGATCACCCCATGGTGACACACTGAAATGAATAAAGTAATTTTTAATCAGATAATCTATGTAAAACCTCAGTTCCCACATCTCAGAAGGTTCCATATGATATTTCTACACTGAAATTATAGAATCACTAGGATTCAAGTCAATACCAAACTCAAGGGCATATCAAGGGGGTAGTGCCACAACCTCATTCGAGAAAACATCCAGGCGATCCTTGATGACCATGTGAACCTCCACTTTCCTTTGGTTTTCTTATTCCCTAGAAAACATATCTAGAAATGATAGATGGGTATTTACATGTCTACAACCCACATGAAAACCCCACACTCCATTGAGAACTACATTCTAATGATCCACATTTGAGAAAAAAAATCACTTATTAGAGCAGTCGATAATTGAACAGACAGAATACCTCCATTCAATGATGAGGATGACATCGTATGGGTGACTCTAATGCATGAAAAGGTATATAATTTACTTATGTATCTACATAATCAATATAAAAACTTTTTAAACATAAATCAATATGGTATGTATTCATAATAGTGTAGTCAACTCCAATTGCATGGGAATCATCTCAACATCTAGTCCCAGAGAATGAACATGAGCCTGAGAAACAAACGAGTGTGAAGCTCTAGAATAAACAATGTCACAAAAAGGGTACATGATAAACTTATCATATGTCAAATAATATATATACCCTTGATCATTGTGGCCTCCACTTCTTGCAACTAACCAGACCCAACTCCTCTACCTCTCTACAGATGGGAACCTCTGCGAACATGCATAGGTCTATCTCTCTAGAGGAAAGGTACATCATGAGGTCTCCCTATTCCCAAAAAATTTCATTTCGTATTGCATAATTTTACCTCATTTTCTACTAAAAAATAAACAAAAAATTACAACTAAAACTACTATTCAAACTGACCACCTACGCCAATATGATCCCCAAGAACCAATGTGCACTGATCCAAATGATGAGAAAACCCTCTACACGTGAAACAAACATAATTGAAACTCCCAAGAGGATGGAAAGGAAGCAACTGACGTCGACTCCCAGTTTGTTTAATCTTTGATGGCTTGTGTTCATGAGGCTTGACACCAAAAAATATACACCTAAGGGAACACTAATGGTTCCCCACCCATGGTAAGAATCATCATGAGTTTATCTGGTTTATTACATTTTCTTATTTCTAAACCTATAGATTGATTGGAAATGTATAAGGAGTAAATACATACTAGATCAAAGGATGGATTTCCACTTTAATATCACTTAGTTGGGACTCCTCATCTAGAAAATTATATAGGATGAAATGCAAAATGTCCTTGAACGTGATCCCCAACATCAACATTGAAAAACTCCTTTCTGGGGAGAAATAATCCCCTACCTATTTAATAACTTAATGGTTGATGAAAGTAACTCTCTTTGGAACTCCATTAGAAATTCATAGAATGAAGCATCTACCTCATTCCGCTCACCTAGATATATCATCCACCACCTTCATGAATCTCCCAGTATCTAGATAATGTATAAGGGGACCAATAGTCAATTGTGGACCATATCAAACTAAAGGTATTCCCAAGATCCTACAACCATCTCACTTTATCCATATCCAATACATAATCCTCATAATTCCTTAATGTGTGACTCTAAAAATAAGAAATTCCTTATTCCACTGGACATCCTCCTCAATTAGAAAAACCCCAATGTGATAAACCAGTTTACCTTACAGAAACACCACTACATGATCCACATGAAGATGATGACTAAGAGCCCTAGATAAAAGGGAAAAAATATTTACAAATCTTGGTACTATGGAATTTTATTGTGTTTTATTTAATTCAATTTATCTTACATTAACATTACCAGAACTAAAATCAACCAATTAATATAATAACTCAAATCATCCTGATGCATGTAATTTTCCTAGGTGTTTACCATGAAAACAGGTCTACCTAAATTGGTCTTTCAGTAAACTCATAGTCCATTCACTAGATGATGGGGGTCATAAAATCCCATTTCCTAGCCAGTATCTCAAGTATATGTCATTAACCAAGGACTGAAGTACAAAAATAGGATTGAAAACACTAAGGGGGGGGGGGTAGTGAATCAGTGGTAATTTTTTTATCAGAATATTTCTTATCATCTTTAGAAAGATTTCATAAACACTGAAACTTGTTAGAGTTGTGATCCACTAAACTATAAATATCAATCTAAAAATTCATATGAAAAAAAATATAAGAAAATATAAGGACATAATATTAAATTTTTTTCGTAAAAAGAGCTACTCATTTCCACATTGGATATTCCCACCAACATGGATTCCATTATTAAATTCTTTCCAGAATACAAAGGAAAAAGAAGAAAACTATTCTATAAACCAGTATTCAATTTTTCTTCTGTAGTTGGTTATACCATCCAACTATAATTTTCTTATGCACTTACCCCACAGCTAGTTATACACCCCATCAAACAAGCCTTTTATTAAATGGTAAGAAACCACAACTATAAGCTTCACTTTTTTACTTATTATTCAATCCACATCAAAAAGTACTTCACTTCCTCGACATGTAATCTAGATTAACTTCACTTGTGTTCAATTTTCAAGAATATTAAAAAATCTCTTTGTAACGTTTTGGCCTTGAAACTTCTTCTATATCTTCAATAAATTTTAATATGCTTGATTTCAATATTTCTATAAATTCTATCCACCAAAAATTACATAGAAAAATTTAGTCTAATTCGGGATTCTTCCAGTAACCTTTATATTATGGACTCCATAAGATTATGTTCTATCATGTTTTTATTCTGTTCTTCATGATTCAACTGAGTAGACACTCAGTTAGTATCTCACAACTTCCACATCTGATAGATCTCAGTTCGATGGATTTAGCTCCAATGGAACTCACAATGATGGACTCATTCTAATTGATCAGAATCTGATGGACTCACTCTGATGTTCTCATATTCAACCTAAAACAAAAATAAGTGTCAGATAACAATACAATAGATAAACATAAGAGTTTCAGCTTTCTGTACATATAAACATTTGTATGTATGAAGGTATTGTTCTCTCTATTTATTGGCATGATAATATATAAAATGCGGGAAAAAAAATTCTTCCTCACACTCAATGAAATTCACAAATATTTGGGTTTCATTTTAATTATAGATTTATGTCTTACTATTTTAACCCATATCAATATTTATGGTACCTTCTAAAATCATCTTAAATATTTTAAAAACATCAGACTTCATTGAATGTACCAACTATTCTTCAGCCTGATCATTTGAGTCCAATCATCCTTTGTTTTGTTACTCCTATTAATGTTTCTACCTTAGTGTTAGTCTGATGGACATTCATACGTAATGATAATCTAATGGATAAATATACCTTTATAAATCGGACATCACATCCTTCCTTATTGACCAAAAAATGAAACAAATTAAAAAAGTTTTCTCTTAACCCACTAAAAAATAATAACAATAAAATAATTGCATGTTACGACGATTTGAGTCAATTAAAAATGTATGAAAATATTGAAAAAACTTCTTTATAATTATTTCACCTTCAACCACTCTAGAGAAACTCAAACATTTATCTCATTTTTAATTTCTTCCACATCATGTCCGAAATATTCGTTCTTTTTCTCAAACCAATTGTATGATTCTGATTACAAAGATAAACTGCCCCTTTTTCTATACTTTGATTGATGAATAAATGTCAATACTCGTTTGATGTATCAGCTTCAGAAAATAAATTAATGGATCGGGGTAAATTCCTAAACCGATGAATCAACATCAATGTAATATATAGGTATTGGTCAAGGATCTCTTCCCATTTATCGGGGTTAGAATATTATTTGATTTATTATTCTCAATAATTCAACAACTATGATATACCTCTGATATAAAACTTCATATGACAACTTAATGTCTCCATTTTTTTTAAAAAATAATTCAATGTAAAAATAACCTTTTATGGATTGCTGGAAAATAATGTTTTATAGAAAATTATTTTCTTCTAGTCTGACAGATCAATATCCATGTTATACCAATGGATCGATAACTATCTCCCATCGATGGATTAGACTGATCAGTACCTTTTCATATCCTAGGAATTTTGAAATTTCAAGCTCCCATACTTTATAAAATTTTTGTGTTTGGTGATCCTTATATGGATAAACTATTAATGAACCCACTATTTCAAAAACTCCATTAAGTATGATGAAATATTAATTATTATTGAATCATTAAATTATTAGAAAATCATCTTCAGATTTGATATGGAATTGTTTTCGTATACTTTTCCACTCATAGAAATTATCATAATGAATTTTGACTCAACAACATCATAGATTTATTCTTCCTAAGATTGATTTCCATGGGATTCTGACCTTATATCAAATTGATGGCTTGGATCTAATAACTCATGATGATATGCTAAGTCTGATTGGGGGTGGGATTTATAATGTTTTCGAAACACTTCTTTCATCCAGTTTTCTAGAAACTTCTCATCAAGAAAGTTGTTTACTCACATTACTCACAAACATCATCATATTACACATATTGATCTATTAAAAACAAATACAACAAAAAAATGGGTCTTAACAATATCCCCTTTTATATTTTATGAAAATACCAGCATCAAAACAATTACATTATTAGTATATAAAATCACTTACTCCCCATATATGTATTCTCCCCCTTACTTGTATTATACCCATTTAATGTCTTTTTTCCCATATTGAAAATCAAATTCAAAAGGGACACTAATGAATATTATTCTTCAAGATAATATAACTATCATGTGAGTTTCTTAAAAAACAACCTTTTACTAAACTACTCCAAGTCTACATCTGCATACCTTGGGTATAAAATAAGAGCGCATAATCAAGGTGATTAATATTGTTCATAACACCACTTTCATGTAAAAAATTTATCATGATTTTTTAAAATTATCATATCTGGGAAAGTCCGAGAAAATTTATTAAGGAAAAAACAACCTACCCCTATATAACAAAACATATCGGAATGTTCATGGTTATAAACACAACTTTCAAAAACATATATTTCCTAACCTCATTACATTCATTTACAAGAGGAGTAAGACATTCAATACTCATCCTTATTACTTAAACTCCTTCAATTCCCTACATGTTAGTAAAAATATTCAAATATTTAGGAAATAAGGAGTAACCTCAATTGATTATCACAAACAACATTCAAACTAAGTCTCTTCTCCAAATATTGAGTTTTCTTCTTCGTTTTTGATTTTGAAATGGATGTTTTTTCTTCCTTTTGATCATGATTCTCAAATTTTATAACTAGTTTATTCTCATCTATAGATATACTGATGAGGGTTTGAAATTGTATTAAACATTATTAACACATTTCTTTTATTGAGTTTGTACCATCTTTTTGATGTATCCCTATTTGGATGTAAAGATAGTCAAGCCATTTTTTTTAATTAACATATTTTTCACATATCTTTAATCTTTTCTGAACCTTCAAATCACAATTTGTTCATATAATTTTTTTAAATTTTCACTCATCATCAGAAATCTTTGTAGTCTCCTTTTATTCATTGAATTTCATGATTTTATTACTTTACAGCCATGAAAACCTATTTTGACCAATTAACCAAGTACTAGTTATTTTCAAAATCATCACGTTTAAATTTCTCAACATTATTAAAGTACATATATTTCATCATCTTCTTATTTTTCTATGTTGAGACTTCAGCATTAATCACCTTTTGAGTTTCCTTTTTAAATTCCAACAATTTCATTGAAAATTTTAGTCTTCTTTTCTCACCATAGCTCCCCCATTAATCGTACATGTTTTTTTGGTAGAGACATGTTGTACCAACAAGAAAAAGATCCATGACCGAAAATTACACAATACTAATAGTGACCTCTGAATAATTATTTTTTTGGAATAATAGTAAAATTACTCAGAACTTTTTTCTAGTTGTTTCCTCATAAATTTGGGTCAAATTTTCTCTAGGGTGTACTTTTCTAAATAATTCAACTCTTTATTGATGAATGTTATTTTCTCACAAATATTCTTCTGTAGCCCCTTATTTTCACCCTCTTTAGAAGTATCACATATACCATCAACTAATTTACTAAAGTTGTTTACCATCTTTCTCATATATCTCTGTGTTATAAGAATCATTGATTGTATTTTTGATAGCTCTTTTGATTTCTCAACTAAGCTAATTTTTAGAAAATATATCATTTTTTTTCATATTTAGCATTCTTTACCCTGTTCTAATTACTCTCTTCAATAAGTGTAGATTATATCAGAATGATATTATCATTATTAGCTTAATTTTGAGAATATATTTTCAATTTTCATTCAAGCCCAATAATATTAATTTTATGATCTCTAATCAAATTGAGATTTTTCTCATATTTCATCATTCTATAACCATTCTCAAAAGTTATTTCTTTAATATATTTCCACAAATTTCTTATTTCTTTATCCAGTTGAGTATTGTGTTCAAATGATTTCTCCAAATTATATTATATAATAAATTCCATTTATGATATTTATTAATAATTATCATAACTTCTTCGTGAAATAATTCTATTTATGACTTTATAAATGAAGATAAAATGATAGAAAAATTCATCACTAGATGAGGAATCATCCTTTACTATTCTTCTCAGATTTATTTTCTTATTCTTGTCATAAAGAAATGTTTCCTTATATTTTTTACCCTTTGGATTCCAAGACCTCTTATTATATTTTTTTGACTCTTAATATTCTATTTTCTTCATTGGTTTTTTTATAAAAGGTACTTTCCCTTTAGAATTGCAACATTTTTGAGTTTTACTTTTCCATTTCCCCATGTTGTATTTAATATAAATTAGGGATACAATTATGTTGAATTCATCAGCATCATAATCTACCTTTGAATCACTTGATTCTTCCTCTACTTATTTATATTTATTTTTTCCTTTTAACAAAGATTTTATAACCATTTCATTCCCATCCATGTCATGAATGCTTGGGATTTTCTCATTTTATAAGCCACAAGAATATTCTAAAGTACATACAAAGGTAGATCTTTATGATAATATAAATTTGAAACATTATATAAAATATATCCGGAATGTTTCCAAAATTTTCTTAACAATTGTAGAATCTTATATGTTCTTACGAAAACATCTTATGTTACTATAAAACACATTTAATATTGTAAAGTTACCATCAATACTTTCATCCTTAGCTATGTTTTTATCCTAAAATATACTTCTCCATATTTGTAACATTGATTCCATAATTTTACCATTTTCACCATACCAATATCTCAAATTATCCTACATTGTCATAGACAATGTAAACCTCCAAATATTTTTATAAACAATATTGGTAATTTCCATTAGTAAATAATTATCAGCTTTTCCATTATCTATTAATGTCCTCCTATCAGAATATTTTTTGACAACCTAATTTATTTGAGGAAATACCATAGTTGATGCATCTATAAACCAAAAGAAAAAGAGAAAGAAGATAAAGAAACATCTTATTCATCCATCAATGATATTTTTTCTATAAAAAACCGAAACAACCCTATTAGTCACAAAATATAAATTATTTATTTTTAGAGATCAATATTTTCGAGGGAACACGCTATGATACCACATGAAGTTACCAAATTGAATCGAGGCCACTGAGTGGTTAGGGGGGATCAATAGTTTCTTTTTATTACTAAAAAAAGATGTCCTAACATCATTAAAAAAGAATATTAATCTCTGAAACATGTAGAGTTATGATCAACTAAATTGTAAATCTCAACATCACATTTCTTAAGCTACAAATATAAAAAAAGAGAAGCATACAATATTTACTAGAATCTATACGAAGAACAATTCCTTTCTAGGTAGGATAGAACCACCAACATTTGTTCCACTAATAACTTCTTTTTGGAATAAAAAGAAAAAAATTCAGCATCCCTTTAGTCAAATTTTTTTCTATAGTAGGTTAAACCCCCCAACTATCTCTTTTTGTATCCACCTCCTATAAAACTAGTTATATAGCCTATAAAATTGTATTTCATTAATTGGTAAGAACCCACAACTACATGAATCATTTTTTACTTCTATTCTGATCTAGTTCATAATTTTCTTCACTTCCTACATAGGTATGCTAGATAAGATTCACCTATGTACAATATTTAAGAACTCCTAAAATTCTATTAAGAGCTTTTTGAACTATAAAAATCCATTAGATAATCAAAAAACACAAATGTGATAAATTTCAATATTTCCGCAAATTATTTATTAAAAACATACTTAGAAAAAGTTAGTTCGATTCAGGTTTTGCATTTTAACCTACGTTTGATGGTAATTATTAGATTCTTCAATGTATAGTTCTTCTTTTGTTATTCCAGCTTCAACAAAGTAGAAAATGAATCAGCATCTCAAAATTCATCATCTGATAGTGATCTATCTAATGGACATATCTATGATGAAACTCACTCCATTGGACCCAGTTGATGGATAATACTCTGATGTAATTTATATAATGATCTCACATTATCCAAAAAACTCTTCTGAGGATTTCAATACATTTCCAAAAAATGATAGAGGTTCATATTTCTACACATCTAAATAGTTGGTATTACGAATAAACTTTTCTCCATATTTATAGGAATCACAAAACCAAAAAGGTAGGAAATAAAATTCTTCTTCCTGGTAAATTAAATTCACAAATATCAAGGTTTCATTTTCGTATGACCATCATATATGACTATTTAATTTTTTTTAAATATTTCTATATCCTTTTAAAATAATCATGAATGTTCTAAAAATATCATACATCATTCAATGTTCAAACTTTATATAATATGACCATTTGAGTATGATTATTCTTTTTTTGTGACACTGATTGATGTTTCTTCTTTAGTGTCATTCCAATGGAATTTTCTATGTAATGATCATATGATGGATTAATATATCTTCAAAACCTCATACTTTTAATCCTTCCCTCTATTCTAAAATGAAACTACATCAAGTCTAATTCTTTTAACTCATTGAAGAATAAGAACAATCAAATAATTACATTTTCTGATCTATCAGTTAATTGAGAATGGTTGACTGCATTGATGAAACTTATTTTGAGTTCTCTCAAATTGAACCAATCAAGAGAAAATTTAAAATTTACCAAAGTTTCAATTTCTTCTACCTTATGATATAACTATTCATTAATTTTCTTAGACTAATTGTAAAATACCAATTACAAAGATGAACTACCCATCTATCCTTACATCAATAAATGAATCAGTGTTAATACCCATATAATGTATCAATGTCACTTCATGATCTAATGGATCATCATCGATTTCATACAGAGGGACAAGTCTTTGGAGATATTCCCATTTATCATCATTATGATCATATTTAATTCATCATTCTAAACAACTTGACAACTATGGTCTACCTCTAATAGAATGTTGTATCGAATTCCTCAATGACACAAACAATTTGTAAAATGAATCGCTGTTATAATCCCCTTTGATGGATCACTAGAATACCATGGATGATGGACCATTATAAAAAAGTTAAAGATCCCAAACATTAGAACATTTCTATTTCTGGTGATTCCTAAAAGGATGAACAATGACAAGAATATATCTTTTAAAATCGTTTACATGAATCACAACTTATTCATTGTCTATTTAACATTTAATGATTAGAAAAGAATCATGATATTTAATGTGGAAAGTCATTTAATAGAATTTACCACTAACAAGAATTCTCACAATGAATGCAGGCTAAAAAACTTCTGAGATTATTCTTCCTGAGACTGATTTATATCTTCTTATTACTTTCCATTAAAGACTTATTCCAAATTATTTTATATAATAACTAATGTCGATAGGTTATTTCATACAGGGGGTCTAATTACCAACTTTGTAGAAAACCTTTTTTCGTCTGGAATTCCATCACTTTCTCAACAAGAATTTGTTTTACTCACATTAGTCGAAAATATCAATATATTCCAGTTATTGATCTGTTGATACAAAAACAAAAAAAACCCAACTGGGTCCTAACAATGTTAAATGAACCTGTTTTTGTACTGTCCCATGAAAGCATCATTGTTTCTAACTCTAAACCCCACCCTACCTCTCGAAAATCACCTCTTCTTCCACTCTATCCTGACCCCCTCCAACCAAAGATACCACA
Source organism: Viscum album (assembly GCA_963277665.1). Lineage (NCBI taxonomy): Eukaryota > Viridiplantae > Streptophyta > Magnoliopsida > Santalales > Viscaceae > Viscum > Viscum album. The sequence goes on from OY728166.1 coordinate 776,213,655, forward strand.
ATGAAGGTAAAGAGAAAATGAACCCAAATACCAGCTCTAGTTGGCCCTAGGTTGGAAACTAGCACTAAAGGATCAAAAAACTCAAAAACGTGGAGGCATTAACCTCTATATGGGGTAGGACTGGGAAATAATATGAATTGAATGAAAAAAAATATATGATTTAATATAAAATAAATCCATAAAACCTCCCGCAATGCATTTATAAATAACACAAGATATAGATAAATTTATCCAAATTAACAAACACAAAAGTAAAGATAAAATAGTGAACCAAAAACTATCAAAATATCTAAGATAGTAATGTCCATCATGGTCCATGTTTTCCTCTTTTAATCCTAAAATTATATTTAAATATATAGGGTTATCAAACAAGTATACTTAGTATAAAAACTAAAGACTCTCATGATCATGTGAAATATGTATACTAATGCACCTGTGAGAAAATAAAAGAACCAAAAACACATATACTAGTCGAATATCTATAAGAAACATCACAAAGGCATGATCACTAAATAATCCATGCCATGTATAATAATATCATATAATGAATATCATTAAAGGGTATCCTGCACCACTTTCTTAATACTTTCCTCACTAACACCCCAAAAATGTATGTCCAGGAACTACCACATCTTCCGTATAACACATCACGCCATGCACCCCATGTACTACTGACCATCACATAACAACTCACCTAAATACACCTAGTTCGTCACATCACATCACCTGACTAAAGAGGTAGGGTATCATGGACATGTAAGACATCAACCTTGTTCCATCCACCTACCATTCATCGTCCTCACCATAAACAAACTCATCAAATGACCCTAAAACACCTGGGTAAACACATCTCACTTGCCCAAATACACTTATGATATCTCACCAGACCTCGATAGTGACACATTCAACCTATGACCATCACATCCCATTCATGTCCTCAACACCTAGAAGAAGGTGTGGGGAAGAGCAGGTAACCTTCCATTCATCACCACCGCCTAGATTTTGGGAACCCCCCCCCCAAACATTTGGTTGTCTGGTTGTTGGTACTAGGTGCTCAACATGTGGGGGTAATGTATAGAAAATCATAAGGAATATACATGTACTTTATAATATCAACCCATAAGATTAACTTTTGGGTTTATAGAAGGGTACCAACCAACTCATGAATTCCTCCCACTTTGATAACACCTCTAAATGAAGAAAACCCCTACAACATTCCATAAGAATGAAACCATTTTTTTCATTTCAATATAACCCATTTTTAGATTCCCATTACTAGCCCATTTCATTATATAACCAATTCATTACATTGTTCCAACCCATTAATTCACATTTAAAATCAAAACCATTTAACCACACAAACTTTTATTAACCATTGATTAACCATTATCATCCAATACAATTTCATTTGAAATTTTATAATTTATATAATTCCACCAGTACTTAGAAAACTATAATAACATATCACACCACAACATAAGACAACCATAATCCACATGCTAAGAAGATCACACAACCACACTCACAATTACAACCATCTCCTCATTAAAACTGCCACATCACCACCAATTTTCATAACAATTTACAAAAATAATTGTTTGAAAACTAGTAAGAACCTGGTTTTTCTTATGATGTACTATTTCATCGTTTTTCTTTTCCCTTGTGTTGTTTTTGAGAAACCAAGAAAATTTGGAAAAATGTTACATTATAGTAGAACACACCATGAAATCCTATGTATATGTCATTTAATATAGACATGTAGGATGGGAAGACACAGTGTGTGAGGTTGTGGCCTGGTAGAGAAGAGAAAGCCACTACACACCATGTACTTCCTAGTACACATCGTGTAGTCATGTGGGAAAGGTCGGTGCCAGACGTGTAAAGTAAGTCAGCAAATTGATGAACAGTAAAATGATATACACACATTGTATATGGATTTACATGCCATGTACTACTAAATTTCAGCTTAAAATTGGCAGTATCCTCATTTTCTCTTCTTCTAGATAGAGGAGATGATGGGTTAAGAAAAAAGAGCCGCAAGAATAATTCCTCCTCCAGTTACATCATATGGAACCCCATTCAAGTGTCTTTGATCTCATTAGATTCCTCTCATTAAGTAATTTATTCTTCTTGAGATGTTATTAATGATATTTGTTCTTGGGGAAGTTATTCAATGTTGAATGTTTTACCTATTGTCAATGGTCTATGTCGTTCTAGGCCGATTCAAGGGCCGACATCGATTTATATCGCTCGTGCGACATCGATGTAGGAGTTCTCGTGACTTTAATAGATTTTTGAGATGTTTATATCCACTGTTTTTCCGTGCACCCATGTTTAGGGTGTTGAATTGAAAGGAGATTGATCGTTATTATTATTAAATACTATTTTTATAATGAATTCCGTGAATTGAATCTTGTTTAGCATCGTAAATTTATTAAGGGCCACCTTGTGGGTGCATTTACCTTGGTTTTGAGTTTGGTCATTTCGCCCAAGGATGTAGATGGGCATGATTTCATTTTCTCTTTTTGCAGTTATTTATAATTAACGTGGTTATTTTCTGAAATTTCAATTGTGTTATAATTGTGAGTATTTGATTATGACTATGGCTTTTTGTTTCCCCCTTTTTCATGCAGTCTTTTTTCTTGTTAAGTAGATTGAAATGTTATATTCAATTTTAATGGATAAATGGTAAATAGAATTGGTTGATACATGGGTTCATCTTAAAACATCATGAATATAAACACTTGACTATTGTACCTTGAACCTTGGGTGATACATGGGTTCATCTTAGAATTCCATGGACGAACTCAAGAGGAATTTGTTTATATGTCATTAGTGACACATAGGCTCCCTAGTAGGACCGATAGGGATGAACTAAATTGACATAAACTTATTTTACACATAGAGTTATACCTTGGGGATCCCTAGTAGTACCACTAGGGATGGACTATCTTGATCTTATACCAGCATCAAGAGTGATACCCGAGCTCCATAGTAGGACCGCTGAGAACTAACTCATAGAATGTCAGCAAAATTACACCTTTAGCGATACTTGAATTCCAACATAGGAATCTCAAGAACGGACTCAGGTTATACTTAAATGATGAAATGGAAGAAATTTTGAAATGTCTTCCAAGCCAAAGAATAAGATTGAGTTTAGACTTTACTTACTTGTTAGGAAGTCTTCTAATAAATATGTTTTTCTTACTTGGTACAAGGAATTTCAGGATTTTACTGGATTCAAGAATTCAAATACTTAAAGTAAATGAACTACTAATAAATATTGTAAACTCTATAAATGAATACTAGTATTTGTAGGGTTGTTTACTTCTATGTGCATACCACTTTACTGCATTTCATTACTGTACACAACTGCTACATATACTAACTAGAAGATTAGATTGTCTACTTGGAATCATTTCTCACACCCTATTTGTTTCATGTTTTTGGGCCCAAACAAACTATATTGATGAAGTTGTCAATAGGATAAATTATCCTTTTATAGGTACTTGATTATTGTTTAGGGTAAAGAGAGAATGGGACCAAGACATGGCCTGTGATGCCGGTAAGTATCATTTTGTTTTACTATAATTTGTTATTTTATTGTAATTGAGTGTAATGTATCCTTTTATGGATGTTTTCTAAGAACATGTAACATGACACATTATCATTTGTAAGGTTGAGACTTAGATATTTATCTATTAGGCTTCTGATGTTATTCTTCAGTTGCATGTTGTTTACTAATTCTACTATTTTCATTATTTATTCCATTGTGTTACACTCCACTAATGAAGGTATATTTTCCCCACTATCACATACTAGGCCCTCACTGCTATTTGGAAGCCTCTGGCATTTGGGTAAATGCGCTTGAGGCCATGCGACCAACTGGTCTGGCTACCGGTTTAGTGGTAAGCCGTGTTGGGATGTTAAAATTCCCATCATCCCTAGGTACCAAAACCACAAATAAAAAATTCATACAACCCAACAAACTTATACAAATAATCTCATAAAATATTCTCTATTTAAGAAAAGAATATACATTACTTCCACTTATTTTATTTAGGGTCACTATCACAGAATCCAAATATTCTGATACAGCTAATGTTTTTTTGAGTATCAGTGGCTGACCATTTATTAATGGGGTTTACCAAAAATAAAATAACATGGAAATGAAAACATATATAAGGACCACAAAATAGGGTCTAACAGATGACATGATTTTCAGTTATATAAAAAACATGGATAAACTCAATATTAAAAAATAAAAATGATGTGAAATCACGTGAAACCTTTCGCTTACAGATTCATTTAATTAATATTATTTCTTATCTTCATTAATCTAGTGTATATAATATTCCCAATATTAGATATAATAATAAAACCCTCTTGTATGTTACAACTAATATGAAATGAATGAATCTCGTACTTGAAAGAAATAATATTTACACCAATTTGATGCACTAAAAATAGGGGGTGCATTCATAGGAAGAAACCAACTATAGGGAACTTAAACTGAAGAGTTCCATGACCAGATGTGTAAAGGATATGGAACCCCCCATCTGAAGAGAAATCAATCTAGAAATAACAAATGAATGATCTTTAATTTTGAATGTTCATATCCAAAACCATCATGATTTGATTTGGTTTTAATTGAACCACAAAAGAGGACCTCATCAAATCCATGTGGTATAACCATTAAAAAGGTTCTATAGTTTATAGAAATAATGGATATAATTATCCAGAATTAAAATGTATTTAAATTCAATTATTTATGGAATTAAAACAAATTTTCATTAAAAATATGTTGAAAGGGAAAATTTGGAAATTCTATAAAATCTAGATCAACTTCTTGGGTCTACTACTAGTGATGTACCACGAGATATCTACTCTCATTGAACATCCACCAGTGATCTTTTGCTAGTAATCTACCATCTTTTATTTAGCACCAATGAACTATTGTGAGTGATCTACCCCTAGTGACCTACCTCTAGTGATCTACCTCCCGTGATCTATTTAAAGTGATCTACCATCAGTGATCTATCTCCAATGATATATAGCCAGGGATGAATATCCAAAAATCCACCACTACTGATCTAAAACCAGTGATATATTACCAATGATCAAACACCAGTGATCAACTTCCCGAGATCCACCTCTTGTGATCTACCACCAGTTATATAATACTTTTTATCCACCCTCAAAGATCTACTATTGGTGATCTACCTACGTGAGATACTTTAATCCTCTAAAACAACCCCTTTTCTTTTATAAATCCTCCCTTATTCCAAAAAAACACATATGGACATTCCCTATACACCTCAATCACCATATTTTTTAATAAGTAATGACCATTAAGGTCTATGAATTACATCATCAGTTTTCAATATATTATATGTCGAAAAAAAATTTGAAAATAAAGGAGTTTTTTTTCCTAACAAATTTTATTATGTGTGCAATTTATATTTTAAAAAATAGGTTAAATTGATCACTATTGTTGAATGATTTTAATTAAATTTATATATTATATATTCAATCAATTTTTTTGACATTCAAATAATATTTTCTATTTTTTTAGGATAATAATAAATATATGTTTATTTTTTAAAATATATTTCTCTAAAAGTAAATTTTCACCACTTTTGGTGAACATTCATAAAAATTAATTTTTTCCATTAATTATTATTTGAATATATAAAATCTGTTACATATTTATAATTATGATTTTAATATTTTTTGAATAAACCCCTTTTATTTTTGGTCAATAAGAATAGAAAGTGTGGTAAAATTTATCACCTATGTAAAGGGTAAACTAGGATAATATAGGGTACAAATAAATGGTACGTCCATAATATTTCATCCTAATTATTATTGTATGAATGTAATTCAACCCTTTTCACCTTAGGCTTCTAATTTATTAGATTAATAGACTCTTTTCCTTGACAATGACATATATAATATTTAAATAAAAGAAACTTACACTTTTCCACCACTTGTTTTTAATATCTATTCTGTGCCCATATAGGGAATAAATAAATTTATTAATGATTATGAGGGTATTTTTTAATATTAATCAAACTATTTTCATGATAGAAATTTATTTTGAATTTTTAGTTGTAATTCCCCAACCCCTATAGCTCCGAGTCGGTGCATTACTTTATTACATTGGAAATATTAGAAGGACTCAATTCATGATTGAATGATCAGTTTAGTAGTCTTGAAGAAACTAGATACATACTTGGATCCCATTTTACATTGGAAAAAGAAAAGAAAACATAATACATAACAAAATATCATAAACTGCATCTATTAAAACTCAATAAATGATCCCTTATTCATAAAATATGAAAGGAAAAAATGAAAGGGGTGATCTCAAATTCTTAGTAACAGTTACATATTGCACAAAAATGAATCAATAATAAGTGAAACATAATAAATTTGACATAATCCATGTGGCCTGGTGAATAAATGAAAAACACATGCCATCAATAAATGGAAAATGATAATACATCAATTGATTTTGACAAAGTGAAAACCTCATAGAAAGTAATAAATATATAATGAAGAAAGAGAATGCATAATATTTGTGTGTCATGTATCTGACACATGGACCATTATACCTTCGAGACAATTTATGTCTGTGGGTATAAACCTGTCATATTTTTGGAAACAAACTCGATGGGTTTGTGTTAAAATAGTTTTTCTCATGAGACCTGTCGATGCATCAAGGGACTATAGCAGGCCCTTCCCTTCACTACCAGTCCAAAAAATTATTTATACAGAGATTTAATAATAGAAAAATATTCCTTTTTAATAAATATATTGAGTAAAGGATACAGATTCATCAATATTTACATAGTTAAAGCAACACTCCACAAAATATCGAATGTAAAATGGTATAAGGCTAAGAAAATAATCATATCCATGTAATTAGAATATGGATATATAATCTAATTATAATTTCAAATGAAAAATGATCTCAAAGGGGCAGTATTTACACCACATAATAATGATTTGGTGCACAATACCAAGTAAAACACAATGAAATGGGAACTGAAACAATGTCCCTTACTACATTTTAATCAATCGAGTTAATAATCACTAAGTATATCAATGAATACCATGGATATAAAGATAATAATTATTTATATATCAAATGGTTGTAAACATACACAATATAATAGTATAATAGTTCGTGTAAAATGGAAATTGAAAACCAAAATTTAAGTTAAGAGTTTTAATGATAATCCAAAAGCTTAAATAATCATATAATTCCATTTGATATTTTTGGAGAGGATGAATAAAATTTTAATGATAAATGCTTTATTATTTTGATGGATTTTCAATCACCCCGAACTGATTATGTTTTATAATTATATAAAATATGTAAAGACTGATTCCAGAACATTAAATATGATATAATAAATGTATTATGACCTTTTTAAACAATAAAAATTGTTTGATGAATATAATTAATTATGTTAATATAAATTGAATACCCGTTGTCCTTGAATGCGAAAAATTAACACATATCAGATGGTGTTTACATTTTTTGTATATACGGAGGGGAATGAGAGATAAATATGGATTATTCTATTAGAATAAAAAAATTAAATTATATTTAATGTACTATATTTATCATAACTTTTGGATGAGGTTATTTGAGGATAGAAAAAGAACAGAAAATAACTTGAATGAAAAAGAGAAGTTGTGAAATCCTTTATGAATATTTGACATCCTGACGACATAACTTAAAAATTAATAAAAGATTTTGATGATTAAAAAGGATATCTCATAAATATTACCTAATATTTATAGTAAGTGGGATATGGAATGAAATATCTTAACATAATTCAATTGAAATTAAAAGATAATAACATAAAAAGAGTGCTTGAAAAAGATAAGGTTGTTATATTCCCTTGCAATGTAAAGCTACTCCTAAAACATGAATTTCAGAACCTTGGGGGATTGAGGACACATTGGTAGGACACCTAGGGAGATAAAAATACCATATATTTTAGGATTATTAATTTTTAATAAAATAAAATGAATGAATGGGTGGGTATTTATAGTAAAAGAGAGGGAGTTTTTATTTAATTTCAAAGGATACCTCATTTGTGGTATTTGAAAACCCATGGGCCTGCCTATGGTATTTTCCCATGGTATTGGCTACATAGTACACCTCATATCATATTTTAATTTACATAAGTCTAAAAGCATTTTATAGTAATTATTATATCATTATGATGTCATTAATCATACCAAAAACTCAAAACTGTATTTTTACTATTCACAAATAACTATATTATTTTATAAAACTCTCACAAATTCAGAATAACATAATATTGAAGTTCGAAATTAAAAAATGAACTCTTTTCTTGAATATAATTTTCTAAATATGAATTGTTTAATTTTTAAATAAAATCATAATTTATTAAAAAAATAACAATTTTAAAACTATAATTCATTTTATATCACCTTTAAAATTTAATCAATATCTCATTAACTTATAAGCATAAGAAAATAAAATAATAGTAAGATTTTATATTCAAAAGGGTCATAATACAATTAATATTACAATTCATAATGGTATTTTAATATTCACCAAAAATTATGTTTGTCTTATCATACACTAAATATCTTACTGAACATAACTATGTAGGTCATTTTTTTGAAATTCAAATCACATAGTGGAAAAATTATGTTTACTGGCTAGTTTTTAACGATCTCCTATAACCATGTGTTGTTTCACAAGGACTCCATGTTTCAAGCATTATATGTTATCTAATTAATTGAAATTATTTAAGAAGAAACATACCATAAAATATTAGGGTGTTATATTCTTCCCTCCTCCATGAATTTCATCGTTGAAAATTTTTAATGTATTAATCAATCTAAAAATATGTGGGTGGTTCTTCTTTAGGCCATCCTCTTATTCCCATAGTTCTTCCTCTATTTTAAGATTTCTCCAAATAATCTTTACCAGTCTAGTTGTTTGATTTCCCAATAATTTCTCACTAGTGTCAAGAATCTCGATCGACTCGTCACTGTAAGACAAGTCAGGTTATATTTATATTTCCTCATAGCTGAGTAGATGTGTTGGGTCTAGCATGAACATTTTTAACAATTAAATATTGAACACATCAATAACTTTGCAGAAACTTGGAGGCATCACAAAATGGTAAGATACAGCTCCAATTCTATCCATAATTTCAAATGGTATGATGTACATGGGGATTATTTTCCATTTCTTACTAAACCTTAGGACACCCTTCCATAGAGATACTTTTATAAAGATATAATCTACAACTTGAAATTCCAAATCCTTTCTCCGGTTATCATCATAACTCCACTACCTTCTTTGGGATGCTTTAATATGGTTCTAAATTGTATTTACCTATGTCATTGTCTCTTCAATAAGTTCTGGATCTATAAGTATCCCCTCACCAACTTCATCCCAAGAAGTTTTAGTTCGTTATCTACTGCCATACAATGATTTATATGGGGCCATTTGAATACTCAAATGGAAACAATTATTATAAAAATACTCTACGAAAGGTAATTAATTACCCCACATACCTTGAAAGTCAAGATATAATGATTTCAACATGCCTTTTTGTGTTTGAATAGTCTTTTCAAACTATTTGTCGGTTTGGGGGTGATAAGTAGTACTCAAATGAAGTTCAATATCCAAATCCTTCTTGAGACTTTTCCAAAATTTTGATATTAATCTTGGATCTGAATCAGACATAATCTATAGATGTGGACCATGAAGTCTTACAACTTCATTAATACAATGTCTTTCCATGAACTCAAGTGGTAATTCCTCTTTTTTAGTAATGAAATGTCCCGGTTTTGTAACAACATCAACAATTATCCACATTACATCATTCCAACTAGGTTTCCTTGGTATTATATTGAAAAAGTCCATCATAATGTCATCTCACTTACACATAAGATTAGGTAGTGGTTGCATGACCCCTCTAGGATATTGTGTCTTAGCCTTCACTTATTGGAAAACTAGACAACTTGACACATAGTCAGCAATTCCTCACATCATGTTATCCCACCAAAAATGATCCTTTAGGTATCTATAAATATTGGTAATACCAGGTCCTATATAGAAATCTGAGCAATGAGAATCAACTAATAGTTCTCTTTTTGGGTTAGGCACTGATGGAATGCATGACCTATTTCGAAATTTCAGGACTTCGTCCTCATACATGATGTCTGACGATCTTTCATAAAAAACATTAATTTAATTTTGTATATTCTTATCATCATATTGAGTGATTTTTAACTTATATAGTGAACATGGTTTAGAGATCATTTGAAAATAGAATGATTTTCCCCGTAACAATTTTCATTTCCTTCTTTACTCGATCAATGAATATTGGATCTCTCTCAATCCTAATTTGGGTTAGAATTCCATGATATTTTTTCATAAATGTATCTTATACCTTATTTACCTTTCTAGGGTTGTTGTGAATTGAATAATTACAATCTTTGAGTAACATGAGCCATCTATTTTGCCTCATATTGAATTCATTCTATGTAAAAACGTAATCCAAACTTTTGTGATCCGTATATACCATTAGTGTCTCTATATTTTTAGAGAAAAGATTACGGTCTCTAAATCAAGATCATGAGTTGGATAATTTTGATCATGAGCCTTCAACTGACTTGATTCAAAAGTAATACATTTATCATTTTTCATAAGTAGAAAACCTAGACAATTCTTTGATGCATCGTTGTATATCACAAACCCATGATTTCTAGATGGAATATTCAAGATTAGGGAATTGACCAATCTTCTTTTCAATTCTACAAAGAATTATGTATATTCATTTTTCCATACAAACACAACCCCTTTATGTGTGAACTTGGTTATTAGGTTAGCCTATCAGGCAAAATTTTGAATGTAACACTAATAGTAACCTACTAAGCCAATAAAACAACACACTATGTTATGTTTGTTGTTTTGTACCATTATGGGATTTCATTTTTCATCAAAAGATAAACTAAGATTACATACTTATAGATAAAATGGCCATTAAAAGAAACTAATTGAAGCCAAAATTTATACTCTCTAAAAATCATATATAATTCATTTCTTAAAAGTGTTTTTCAAATGACCCATAAGTGATTTTCATGGTCTTCGTATCTTTTAAAGTATACCATGATATCATAGATAAATACCACAAAACATTAATCAAGATATTCCTTGAAAACTATATTGGTTAGATCCATGACAATAGAGGGTTCATTAGTTAGTCCAAAACGCATCACTAAAAACTCATAATGCCCATACCTAGATAGAAATACAATTTGTGGAATATATTAATTCCTCACACATAGATAATGATATCTAGATCATATTTCAATCTTAAAAAAATATTGGGCTTCATGAAGGTGATCAAATAAATCATCAATGTGAGGAGGTTGATACATTTTCTCTGTTGTAATAGCTTTATTCTCCCTGTAGTCAACGCTCAACCTCATAGATCCATATTTCTTCTTGAAGAAGAAACCATGGGCTCCCCATGGAGAAACCCTAGGGTGGATAAATCATTTATCACTCAATTCCTACAGTTTTTAGTGTGTTCTACCAATTCCAAATTGTCCATTTTATAAGAGTCTTTGATATAGGTCATGAACCATAAATTAAATCAAAAGTTAACTCAACTTCCCACTATAGAATATGCCCACGTAAATCCTCTATAAACACACCCATATATTATTTCACAATAGGTACATCATCGATTTGATGATTTATTTCTTCACTCATAGATATAAAGTTCTCGTCCTCTCCAAGAATTGCATTCAGTAGAGCTACTTGGTGTGGATATAGATAATAATATATGGAGATGTTTCTTCTCTAAAGATAAGGGATTTTACATAATCCTAAAAAATAATAACTTATTTATTCTAACAAGATATTTTTGTATCATGATATAAAATCCAATCCATATAATGAATTATATCATATTCAACCATGGTTATGATGATAAAATCAGTAGATAAGCCATGCTTATATATCATAAGGTGAACTGCCTAACACATCTTTGTTGTAATGATACTTCCCTTATGAGTTTTGGCTGAAAAATCATTTATTAAATAAAATTTTAAATAACTAATTTTCCCCGAAAATTTGGAAGATATAAAGGATTGAGATGACCCAAAAGTAAATAAATCATTAGCTAACTTGGAGGAAACAATTAATGTGCTTACCACCATATCATTAGAATCCTCCACCTCTATGGTTGTGATCACATAAGATTGATGCTACTCTCATGGCCTTTTCTAATGAAATTTTCCGTGGATTTTAGGAAAATAATTTGCATCGTGTCCCATATCGATATAATTAAAGCATTAAATGTCGTTGAATTGTTTATTCCCATTGCATTCATTAGATCATTGAACCTTTTCTCCACACCAATATAAAACTCACATTCCTTTCAAAAATTTATCATGAAGATTCATTCCACAGTTCTCATATAATTGGAATTTCTTCATTCCCATATTCTTATTTGGAACTTCACCTTTTCCATGGTTATCAGAATACCTCTTCTTATCTTGGATTCCCCTGAACAAATTTTATGTAGAAAATTCCTTCTCTATTTTGGTGGCACTTAATAAAATTTCATCATATGATGAAAATGTTTGTGACGCCAGTTCCCTTTGAATAGTTGGCTTAAGACCATCAAAGAAATTTTTACTCTTTTCTTCCAAGTCATGTACATAATATATGGAATACCTGTATAGTCTTATGAATGTAGCTTCATACTTCACAATAATCTCTTATTCCCTTTTTTAAGCTAATGAATTTAATCTTTATTTCAGTTTGTTATTTATGAGGGAACTATTTATTAGAGTATATTTCCTTAGAAGTAATCCATTCCATATCATCTATTTCTTCTTCTTCTATGGTATTCTGGATCAAGGACCACCAATAATCAGCATCACCCTTGAATAAATATACTGACAGTACTACCTTTTAAATTTCATTTCATCTTAATAGAATTTTTTTTTCAAGGGTCTTGATCCACGTACAGGAGCCTCATCTTAGTTGGTGAGGACTAAATAAGTTTATACATGAGACCGAGGTTTGAAATCAGGAAGATGAATATTTCCGGTATAGTAGTAGGGACTGGAGAAGTACTATGCTGCTACTGTAGCAGTCACTGTAGCAGATACTGTTTGGTATTTTATTAGTTAGATCTATTCCCCTTAGGCCACATGTTTGGTCTTGGAGTCCTTAAGGCCTTCCTTCTACCCAGGCCTTCAGGTTAGAAAGGCTTTTAGGCCACCATTAAGGCGTTCGGGTCACCTCAAAGGCCTTCAAGCCACATTATTAGTGCAATTACCCCAAAAAATACTCTACAAAAAAGAAGCATCCCCAGAGGCAGATGTAGAACAAGTGAACTCACCAGTGAAGAACCAAATGTATTTGGAAGAATTAGAGGGTATGTCTATGCCATTGGGATCAGACTATTCCTGCACGAGAGTCCTAGTGATACAACCATGCGAAGGTGGAGAGATACCATCACAATGAAAATGATGGGGAGGGGCAGTTCCTTGTAGTTATAATAGTGTTGAATTCTCTAAGACCCGTGGGTTATGTAATCTCTTAAGCCTATGGGCCATGTAATCTCTAAGCCTAGAGGCATTGTAAAGGATCCCCTTCATCCCTCGAAAGGGGGGTTACAAAAAATAAATAAAAATGAAGGCCTTTGGGCCATTTCTGTAGGGGTTTTGATCCAGTACTCTGCTACAACTGTATTAGTATTCTCACTAAAAAAGGGGGCTTCTATCGTTTGAAATGATCCAAAACAGGTGTAACATTGTTATTCATCATAGCATGACTATGTTATCACAATATGTTCATGTTATAATCCAACATTGAATATGTTTAATTTCTTAGTGTGGAAATCCTTATATTTTCTCTGGTCATTGATTCCCTTTCTTCCATTTAGGTACATTACAAAACAACAACATACACTAAATTAGGTGATAAATCATAATTTCTAACTAACAAACACTTAAAATAATTTGAAAATTTATGCACATATAATATCATAATCATAAACCTGGATTCTATTTACATTTAAATCCATCATAATTGTCTATATAGAAAATGTGAGTTATCCTAAGCATATCCATCGGGTGTTTGAAACTAGGTGCGCAGTAAGGCCTGTTTTTGTGTACCAGGATACCCCGAGTTAATCCTGAAACTCCTTATCAAAGTTGTTACTCCTAGGTATATCCGTACAAGAACTACATCCACTTGTATTATCTAAGGATGGATTTATTTTATAATAAGACCCACATAGTCTCTACATTATAATAATATTAGGATTTTACTCTATGCTTATCCTCAATGTCTATCTTAGGGTGTTGTCCCCTTAGATATGTTTCCTAAATAAATATCCCAAAGTTTATACTAAACTTCCTTTTATACCTACTATAACTCCCCGAACCATATAGAGAAAAGTAGGTGAATTACTTTATTACATTATCATGGTTATAAGGAATCAAATCCTGAAGGACCGATCAGTTTAGTAGTCTTTGAGAAACTAGATACATACATGGATCACATTATACATTAGGAAAAGAAAAGAAAACATAATATGAAACAAAATCTAATAAACTGAATCTATGAAAATTCAATAAATGATCCCATATTCATAACCTATGGATGAAAAACAAATGAAAGGGCTCAGCTCAAATTCTTAGTAAGGGTTACATATAGCAGAATAACGAATCAATATTAAGTGAAACATAATAAACTTGACATAATAAATGTGGGGATATAGAAGGCACCAACTATCACTTCCATTCCATATCATTCATTATACAAATATTTAATACAAGAACAATATTACTTTGCAATATCTATATTTAGTAGAGGATATAGATTCATCAATATTTCCACACTTAAAGAAACACTCCACATAACCTCCTTTTGTTAAATGGTATACAACTAAGACAATAATAATATCAATGTAACAAAAATATGGATATATGTTATAATTACTATTTAAAATGAAATTTGCACTCCAATGGGTATTAGTTACACCACATAATAATGATTAGGTACACAACACCAATTAAAACACAATGAAATGGAAACCGAAATAGAGTCCCTTAAAACATTGTAATCGGTCGAGTTAATAATCACCAAGTGAATCAGTGAGTGACTTGAATATAAATGAAATAATGATATTATATATAAAATATAAGTAAACATACACCACATACAAGAAAGAAGTGGTGAACAATGGTAATCTAACAGAAGTAAGTGTGATGAGAAACCCCTTACCTTGAGCCGGAATGTATTCTACAATTAATCTAAATGTGTGGAATAAAAAAATTAGATTCATCAAATTAACAATTTCATAACCTTATATACATTTAATTTGGTAATTATGTCTTTATTATGTTCATTAATGTTCTTTTTGATGATTTAGGAGATTCAATTTCATCATTTTGGATTGCACGTTTTTTTAGTTTTCTTGATAGTCATTCTTGTATAAGAGTATGGCAGTTTGTGTAAAATGGAAATTAAAAAATAGAATTGAAGTTATGATCTGTTAATTATAATATAAAAGGTTAAATTGAAATATAAATACATTGGATATTTTGGGAAATAGTGAACAAAATTTTGATGATAAATGCTTGGATTATATTCATGATTTTTGGGACACCACGAACTCATTTTGTTTTATAATTAAATTACATATGTAAAAAATGATTATGGATCATTAAATATGATATATTACATATATTATTACCTTTTTCACCCATAATTATTTTTTAGATATGATAATTGTATATGGTAATTAAAATTGAAAACCTTTCGTCCTCGAATTCGATAAATTAACACATCTCAGATGGTGTCTTCATTTTTTTGTATATAAGGATGGAAAAGGAGAGATGATATTGAATTATTCCATTAGAATATTAAAATTACAGTATATATAAAGTAATTTAGTTATCATAACTTTTGTATGAGGGTAGTGGAGGATACAAAAAGAAAATAAAGGATCTTGAAGGAAAGAAGAATTTGAGAAATTCCTTAAGAAAATTGGGAATCCTAACACCATCAATTAAAAATTCATAAAATATTTTGATGAGATAAAAAATGGTCTGTCATCATTTATACATAATATTTAAATTATGGGATATATGTAATGACATATCACAACATAATCCAATTGAAATTGAAAGACAATAACATAAAAAAAAATCTTGAAAAAGAGAAGGGTAGTAGATTCCCTTACCGTGTAGAGTAACTCATAAAACCTGAATTTTGGGACTTTGGGAGGTTGAGGACACCATGGGAGGACTTATAGGGAGGTATAACTAACAGATAACTGAGGTAGATGAATTTTGAATGAAATAAAACAAATTAATGGGTGGGTATTTATAGTAAAAGAGAAGGAGTTTTTTATTAATTTCAAAGGACACGTCATCCGTGGTATTTGAAAAACCATGGAATTTCCCATGGTATTTTCCACTTGGGACCCATTATATCATATTTTAATTTACACAAGTGGACCAGTATTTTATATTAATTATCACATCATTATGATGTCATTAATCATACAAAAAATGCAAAACTGAATTTTTTCTATTCATGAAAAACTAAGGTATTTAATAAAATTTTCTGAAATTCAGCATAACCAAATATCGATGTTCTGAATTCAAAAATGAACCCAATTTATGATAATATTTTTCTATAAATAAAATTAATTTAATTATTAAATAAAATCATATTGTTTTCTAAAAATAAAAATTTTGAAACTATAATTCATTTTATATCACCTTAAAAATTTAATCTAGATCTCATTATCTTATAAACAAAGGACAATAAAATAATAATTTTATTTAAAATTAAAAATGTTTATATTAAAATTCTTAAGGGAATCTTACTTTTCACCAAAAATTAATTTTGTCTTGTGAGACTCTAAATATCTTAATGAATGCAACTATGTATGTCAGCTTTTCGAAATTAAAATCACAGAGGTGGAAAAATTATGTTTACTGGCTTATTTATAACTATCCCATATAACTAAGTGTTTTTTCATAAATACATAGTGTTTCATGCATTATAAGTTTTCCAATGAATTGAAATTATTTAAAAAGAAACATATCATAACATATTGTGGTGTTATATTAGTAATTATATAATAACTGCAATTTCTTATGCAATACTAATGTAGTATTTCTCTATTTTGTCAAAAATATAATAAATGATTTTGCAAATATTAAAAGTGACATAATGTTAATGATTAAATGTGTACCATGAATTTTTTAGATATATATAACATATTATGGAGGTGTGAAATCATTATATTATAATATCTTCTTTTATATTTATGTATTTCAAGTTAAATTAAATGAAATTATGTTGAGAATTTAATTAATGATATTTTATAACAAATAATTTTTTATTAAATGATACAAAATTTATAAAAATATTATATTCATCCCAATTAATGGGATATGGTTTTAAGAATCATTGATGGTCTATTTATGGGTTTTTTCATTATATATTAAAATATTTAACCCTTTATGGGTTGAAAACGATAATATTATGACAATTGTGAAAATGGTTAATAGGGGTTAAAACTAAAAGATAAGGGAAATAATGTTATATAGACTATTTAAAAACTTATTTTATGAGATTATTTAGATTTATTCTCATCATATATTTTAATATTATCAATTTTTTATATTTTTTCATCAAAATAAATGTATATTAATATAATATTTGATGAAATTCAAAGAGTTCCCATATCCTCAATTATAAAAGAGAACCCCTCCTTTCCCTTATTCAAAACACTTTGAAACTTATATATTAATTAAAATCTACCCAATGTTATTATAGAATTATCTATCCACATTCTATAGGTTTTGTACTTCAAAAATAATATCTCTTGATCCATTTAGAGGAGATCTAAATGAGTCATTTGATAGAAGAGTCGATTTCCTTAACCAATCAATTTCTTTTAAATTTTTATTTCAAACCCTCTAAATATGTTATATTATTCATAAAATAACAACTTTGGTATTCCCAATATTTAATAAGGTTTTTATAATTATTAAAACACCAATATATTCCCTCTTTCCATTAATTGGGATTTGAAATTATCTCTCATGTGTACATTGTCTTCCCATTTCCATGTAGCGATATAATTCAGTTTTCATCACCCTATTTTATGGATGAGTGTTATGAATGGTTTAATATTTATATATGATATTGATGAAAAATTTATAAATCTATATTTATAATATCATCACTGTATTCTTACCATATAATTATTTGGGAAAAAATAACATCACTTGTGCGTACATGTGGAATACAACCTCCACAAAGCGATGTTATTCATTTTTCATGAATATTTTAATTGGATGGTAATGAGGATGGATTTAATTAATGTACATGATATATAAGATATAATAATGATCCATTAATGGTTAATTAGTTTTTCCTTTCTTTCATTCAATCTATCAAAAGAATTAAATCAAGATTCATGTGTATGTATTGCTTACCATCGCCATGAACAATGTATTACATTTTTATATCAAAAAATTTCATGGCTGACTATATATATAATGAATATATATGATATTTTTACCATGATTAAAATTCATTATATTATGTAACTATGATCTATATACATGGAAATAAAATACCAAACCACAACTTACATGAAACACATAGGAATTATCATATATAATAGTGATTTTAATAAAGAATTGATAACAAAGAATGTCGTAAAAGGTTAATATTAAATATTATAAGGTTATATAAATATATATTTGTATGGTTATGGAATATGATTTATAATAAACCTATATTTATGATATAGTGGTATCTATAATTTATAATGAATTTTCTCCCTGAGGTATGCATCTTATGTTACAATATCGTTATTTATCCAGATTATTTATGATTAACTTTACAATGATTAAATATTATAATATAACTCTCAAGAAACTCAGGAAGTTTCATTTCCTTTTCTTACATATTTAAAATAAAAGTTTTCATTTTATTTTTCTCACTTTATGTACTCAAGAGATCAAAAATATTTTTTATGGAAATTTGAGTTAATTTCATTCTTTAATCGAAAAACCTTTTTCTTCACTATCTATGATTTTAAAAAATGTTTTTAATATTCTCCTATGACAATGTAATGTCATTTTAACATTGATTTATTATATAATAATGTTTCTAATAGAATCTACCTGTCTTTTCTGAATGGGGTACTTTTTGACTTTTTACCAAACATGTGAAAGAATGTTTTCTTTTAACTTTTAAAACATGAACAAAATTTAACCCCATTATAACCACATAATATTTCGAATCTTACTCTACCAGTTTAATATGTAATTTTCAAAGAAAAAAATTTCCATAATATTTAGGAATTTATTATATTTTCAATAAGTGATTTCAATGGAAAAGTTATTTTCATCAGGAATTTTTTAATGGTCTTTTAATCGAACTTTTATTCATCAAAGATAACAACCTTTGATTTCTCATATGATTTAATGTGGATTTGATCAAGGTATACCATCCTTATTGTTTCTTTGTTTGGTTTATGATTATTATTATAATATTCTCATGATCACATTTATTTTCCATGTGTTTTTCTATGATAAAATGTGTTTAAACCCCATTTCTATTTCTTCAGATATACTGTGATGAAGTATTCATGAAACCCATTTTTTTTCAAGGGTACTAATATAATGAATTCTCTATGATCATGTAAACAAAAATATATTATTTTAATTACGTTATATTTGGGACCTATATTTTTCTCCAATGCGTTGAGTATATTTTGATATCTCATGAGATAAATAGTACTTTAATAGGGAGAGAACCATGTTAATTAAGAGGTTTTGTACAATATTATAGTATTTAGAGTGAACCATTACTACCACTATAGTTGGGGTAATGAAACCATTCCATTATGATTTTCTGGGAAAAGAGCCTTGAATTCTATGGAAGTGACTATTTTTTATTATATATATGCAACAATTCCATATCTTATGCCTATATTATGCTCTCATGGAACATGTTCTAAGATTCCTTTATGATTCATTGATTATAAACAACTATGATTTATGCCATGAATTAAGATTATAATGTATGATATAAAAGGTATGTTTTTTAAATATTAATCTAAGGTTCTCATACCATTTTTCTTATGTTATACTTATAGGATCCTTGATAAATTATCCATTTACTCTTATTGTGCATTTGATCTTAGTCAATTATTATATTTCCTTTACCAGGTTATGAAGAATGGTTTTATATATTATATGTCCAAGAAGTGTGATAGTTATGAAGATCTAATTGATAGATGATATATAACCATTATAAACAAGATTATTTCTCCACTTTTCAAAAGATAATAAAACTATACGATTCTGGTGTGGATCATTATGTTATGGAAATAATAGTCACCTATTTAGATATAATATTTATATATGAAATGTATGGTTCTTTGTTTTTGGTATCATATCAAGGATTAGTTAACAGTTAGAAACTATGATGAGAAAAAATTAATGATAACTCTTGGTATAAGACTATGTATAAGATAAATTGCTAATCTTTTTGTAATTATCATGAATGGCCTTGGTTAAACCTAAGGTTGTATTGATGAAGGTTTGATGATTTAGTCACCCTATAAATGATTTTTCACGATTATGTGGTTTGACACTATGATTTCTTTTCTCACGGTATTATTTTTGTTTTATTAAATAGATTAAACTCAAAGTAATTGTGTTAATAATGAATGTGATGGACAATGTAGTGATATTATCCCTGAGCAACTGAATTTTATGGAATATGGAATGAAAAATATCATTTTTATGTTCACATATATTTTTAAAGATAATAATAATGTTGTGTTTATAAAGGGGAAAAAGAGGGAACAACATTTTGAATATTCCTTTATGAGGTGACATAAACCTTGTTTTAGTGGTTCCATGGATCCACTAGTTACTGAGAACTGGATCAGTATGACTAAAAAGGCATTTCCCATTATCCATTAATCTGAACATGAGAAATTTATTTGGGATGTTTATCATTTATAAGGAAATAATATCAATGGTGGACCCTTATCATGAACACAAATCAATATGAACAAATTGACTCTATGTAGTGGGGTTACTTTAAGAACATATTACTAAAGAGTTAATTTTATTCTATTCTTCGTAAATAAATGAACAATGAATTCCTCAAGGTAAAATAGAAGGATGATGAATCAGTTGGAACTTATAAGTAACATTTTAAAAGTGTTTTAAGGTATGATTCAGGTATTAACATTCAACTTGAATTTAAGGTTCATATAATCATTAGTGGTTTGAAACCAAGTCCCCAAAGGAATTTATCAATATTGGACTTCAATAGCTATGAAGAAATAATCAGATGTGCACTCAAGGTGGAGATGGATACTGGTGTTACCTATTAATAACATGCTTATAACATGAAAAGAAAAATGGAATTCAATTTAAATTATGAAATATATGGGGTGAAGAAGATGATATTTTCTTTTATGCTCAAAATATGGAAGAAAAAACAGGGGTAATTGATATAAATTAACAAGAAAAGTTTTCAACCATAGAAAGGAATGTTACCGGAAAATAATATTCCAAGGTGATTATAAGAAGTTATCCAATGATAAAAATAGAGAGAAAGAACCATTGAAAGAAACATGAACATTTAAATTTCAAAAATTCAAGGAGTATAGTCATTATTCTAACCAACTAACAAATATAATTTTAATGCTGATGATTAAAGTCAATAAACAATTAATTTCAGAGACATAGGAAAATATAATGAGATCACATTTTCTAATGAGGGGTACAATAAAAAAATTGTTAAAGGTATACTTACTGTACACTCTAGAACCACTGATGTATTATTTGATTCTAGATCTACCCACTTTTTTATATTTAACAACTTTTCTAATGGTATCATAATAGAACATAAAACATTTGATATTGAGTTAGTAGTAAAAACCCCAAATGGTAGGTTGATTTCATCCAAAGTCTATCATTCTTCTCACATTAATGTTTGTGGGAAGGTTTTTCTTGAAAATAATTTTATTCCTTCTCAGGATGAATTTGATGTTGTTTTCTACAAGGATTGTATTTCATTAAATAAACCCGATATAAAATTCTATGTAAGGGAATTTCTGTTTATTATTTAGAACTGAACTACGTTCTTCTATCAGTGTAATGAAAAAAATTATATCTTATGGAAATTATAACCATCATATGTGTTATGATTACTATTCAAAATGGGATTTTATCTTCGATGGTTGGGGAGAAAATAAACATCTATGGTATTCCTATTATTCTGGAGTTTATTGATTTCTTTCTACAAGAATTTCCAAATATTCTATGGAATCGTTAATTTCAGTTTTTAATTGAACTCATACCTGGTTCAACACCTATTTCCAAGACTCTATACAGAATGGTCTTAATTGAGTCTCAATAATTGAAGAAGAAACTCTCGGATAATCTTTATATGGGATTAATTCATCCAACATGGTAACATTGGGGCACAGCTATTCTATTTTTAAGAAGAATTATTGATCAATGTTACTCAATAGTGATTATCAAGAACATAGAAAGATCACAATCAATAATAGGTATCATATACCCATATAGAGGACTTATTTCGGAAAATATGTGGATAAAAATAATTTTATAAGATAGATATTCATTTAGACATCATGTATTGAAATTAATGGACTACGGTATACCTAATACATCATTATGTACATGTTATGGACACTATGAATTTTTTAATGCCATTCGGTCTTACTAATTCCCCCACTATCTATATGAATATAGTGGATATAGTATTTTTAGAAGACCTTGATTAGATTGTGGTATTCTTTATATATGATATTATTATATATTAAAAGGTAAATTAAGATAATGAAGATCCCAAGAGGATTTTGTTGAATAACATAAGGAAGGATGGGCTTTATGAAAAAATTATGAAGTATAAATTTTGGATTTAGAAATTTTCATTCTTAGGTCGTATAATCTCAAGTGAGGGTATATAGGTGGATACATAAATAAGATAAGTTAATGAACATTGTCATAGACCAATAACTGTGACTAGGTTCTATAATTTTCATGGTTTGGATGAATATTATTGGTTTATTATGGATAATGTTTCACAACTATCAAATCCACTCACCGACTTAACTCAGAAAAGATGTAATTTCGATTAGACATATAAATGTGATGAATATTGTAACTAAAAATAATTATAAAAGAATAAAAATCTATTCAATAGTGTATGAGACACAAGACATTGATTTATCTTGTATTACACACAAAACTAATTGTATCTTTTGTTACACACAAGGACGAGTTTTACCGAACAAAAATATACTATTAATATTAGTATTTAATATTATAGTAATAACATAGACCTTAGAATGGAATGAATTAATAGGATTAAATAACTTATGAAAATATATAGTTAATACATTATTATTATTTATATATTTTTTATTATTAAAAAATTATAATTTAAAAGAAAAATAAATGTTTTCTGAAAAACAACATTTCTTAAAAAATATGGATTAGTAGTGCCTCATGCATGCAATTTAAAAATATTTTTTAAAAATTTTATATAGTATATATTAAAAAATACAATTAAAATTTTAAATTGGAATTCCAAAATTATCTTAGGGGATTTTGATGTATTATTCTGTGAATTTTTATTTTTTAAGAATAGTGAAAAATACTGGATTTTAATTGAAAACTACCTTTGCATTTAATTTATTTATAATGTTAAATTATATTTTTAATTGGTTTTAAAGTTAAATTAGTTCAATTTTATATTATTGAATCCAATTTTGGTAAATTTAATCATTTTACACATTCAATTTGGATATTAAAATATTTTAAACTTTTCATGATTTTAACTTTCAAAACCCGTTTTATCATCACACCTGTAGATGTTTTTTAAAATTAAATTATGACACTCCACTGAGTTTAATTTGGAGAAATATATTCCATAGTGAGAATCATAATAATTTTTATTATTTAATATGTTCAAAATAATTTTCTACCATTTTTATTTGTGAAAATAGTTAAAATTAATTTCCACAATACAGGTAAAAAAAAGCTTATTGGGGATTATGCTTATATGATAAGTTGTTAAAATGACCTAAAAACTTGTGAAAAACAAAATATACAAACATATTTAGTCCCTTAACACCTTAATAACTATATTTATGAATTATTTGGATACTATTCAATGAATGATTCCTATATAAAAACTTATGTAAAGAAAAAGACAAAAATAGAACCTTCCTTTACGTTAATATATATATATTGATTTGGGATGTGTAAAAACAACATAGGTTAAGTTATTGATATTATTTTAAATTAAAAATGAGTTTTTTTATCTGGATAAATTTTTTATATTTTTAGGGATGAAAAAATTACATTAAACGCTTGTGAAATGCTGAAGTAGGAACTATTTAGCTAATAATTAAATAGAATAAATGATAATAAAAATATTAAAATTTATATAAATTGAATGAATTATTGAGTTATAATTAATTTTTTAGATTACTATATCATGATAAATTGGTTTTAAAATAACATATTTTAATTCATTCATTATATTGGTATTTTTAAATTGAAATTAAATGAATAATGTTAATATTGACATTAATATTATTTTATAATAAATGATATTTTATTAAATGGATTAAAAATAATAAAGATCCAATATATTTACAAGAATTTTTTAAATTTCAATAAATATGTTATATATATCATTAATGGTCTAATTGTTCTTTTATAATGAATATATTGACCTCTACATAGTAAAAACTATGTTTTCACTCTTAAGGTAAAAAATATATTTTTACGAAATACATGTGTTTGTATTAAAATTAATTTTTCACACACAATGTATTTTCATATAATTATATATATTTAATATTTATAATAAATGGATCTAAATTATATAATAATTCTCACTTTAATTTTTTATTAATGGGTAAATTCCATTGGTTAGAAAACTAGTTATTGTAGTAAAAACCCAAAATGGTTGACGTCAGGATACTTGAATATTATGGGAAAATGATAAAAAAGTTTTTATTTATATGTTTTGGAGTTTTTTATAAAAAAATAAAATATACCCACAATTGTTATTCATCTTTTCAGGCACATTAGTAATATGATGCCTCCCAATAGTCAATACTATTGAGTATTTACATAATGCCACTCCCCCTTAACCATAAAAGGACACTCAATCTCCCATATTCTTCACACCTTTAATCCGATTTGGTTTAGAAATACATGACCAAATAACTTCACAAGTTCCCTAAAATCATCCTAGATGCATTAATTTTGGAATAAATCAAACTAATGATGAATTCTGGGGATGCCTAAAGAGAATACTCGAAGAAGAAGTAATATTCTTCAATGAGGCACTTTATTTTATTTCATTCTCCACATCCCTTAATTTTTATTATAAAATTATAATATAATATCCTAAATATATTATGTATACTTACATATTTTTATGTTAAGGTTATGACCTTCAACCACACACACTTCTATAAAATGGTTCATGAAATCATTATTCATATATACGACAGATTACCATCGTGCAAACCGATGTCGTCTGTTTTTCCATTACAACCTATTAAATTTAGATATGAGGGTGGATATAAATTATATATATATGATATTTAAAACATTTTTATACAACTAGATTAATTAAATCACATATAACTAATTACTTTCTATTTAGCAAGAGACAAGATAATGTCACTCATGTGTGTGATGGACTACCTCCTCGTGAAGCGATGTGATTCATCTTTACTAAAGATTTACATGAAATGTAATAAGGAATAAAGTTATTGATTATAATTTAAATTAATTAAAAAATAATTATATTTATTTCATATTCATCATTCTCGAAATATATTACATATTTTTTACACATAAAGATGATAACATCATTCGTGTATGTGTGGACTACCGCCCTTAGAAAGTGATGTGTCCCACTTTTCATATCCACATCACAAGAATGATATAAATTTGTATAATTTATGGAATAATATGGTATATATATTATATTATGATAATTATATTTAAAATATTTCTTACACCCTTTCTATAATGACCATTGAAAAATTGAGAACTTTACTCATGGGTGCGTCCGACCTACCACCTCTATGATCGTAACATACATAATTTTTCATAACCACCATTCATGATTGGTTTTAAAATTATAATTGATGTAAAAATATGATAATTATTTAATTATTATTATGTAGATTATGTAACTATATAATAACCACATGAATTATAAATTTCAGGAGAATAAGGCAATTAACACACGAAACAACAAAAATAATGAAAGATTACTAATTAAAGATAGATAATATAATTTAAAGGAACACATATGATATTATAAACATTAATATGGTTCAATTTTAGGTTTTTGAAAAGTTTAAAAATTCTATATTGGAGGTTAAATCACATTCAACCTGAAGGAAGCGTGAGGTAAGGGATTTCGTCTCAATTTATATTACATTGAGATTGATTTGTTGTTGTGAACCAATTAAATTTTATGTGATGTATAAATGAATTATTTTTACATGTAATTTCACGAATCATTCATAATTCATGAATTTTAAGTTTAATTTTTAATTATTTCAACGTAGGTTATGTGACTCAAAAATTAACAAGTAGTGAATGTTATTGAACAATCTCACTTTCTTTTGTGATTGTTAACTTTCTCATGAATCAGTCACTTTATTGTAAGATTTTTCTAGAAATTACATCAATAATATATATATATATATATATATTATTTATTTATGGATATGATTATTTATCAACCCATTTCCCAATTTTATCATATTATATTTTATATTGACAGTTATTGGATTAGCTATCGAAATATTAATAAATCTGTATCTTTTACTCCACATGGATATTTTATCATACGGGAAATTGATTCCTGAATTAAAAAAACTATTTTATATATGAGGATTTATTTTTACATGAAAGGGTGGGTGGGTCCTAGTATAATATAGTTATCCATATATTGGTAGTTATCATGAGAAAAATTAAATTGTCTAAATGAAATGGGTTTATATGTATGGTATTTAAATTGATTTGCGAAATGTATTAATAGTAGAGGTACCATGATTCATAAGATCATGAAATCCCATAATTATTTATTTCCAATAATAATCGTTATGTAATTATTATAAAACATATTTTCAATATAATATTATATATTTATTTATTTCAATTTTAGTTTCTTGCATAAATTTAATGTGTTTTAGATAGTTACCATAATCCTATTAATTAAGACTAATCCACTTATTTAAATGCAATTTGACCTCTGTTATTTCATTTTCAATGTTGATTATTATTATTTATTCATGATATATTCTATTGTAAATAGACCTCACTGAGCATTTGAGCTCACCCTTATTTTGTTTCCTTCCCTTGGATATAAAGATGAATTCTTGGAATGAGTTTCAAGGATGCAGATTTTCACTTTTGTTATTATTTATTTAATTTTCCCAATGTAAAATGGGTATCATATATGTATATATTTTTCCAAAACTACTTTTTTTTACCATTAATGGTGTGATTCCATGTATGTATGAGAATGTAATAAAGTAAGGAACTAACTCCTTCATTTTGGGTTAGGGTCACTATAGTTGGTATTAAAGGATGTTTTGTAGAATAATTTTAAACTAGATTTTGGAAAAACTTTATTAAGGAACATATCACAATGATATGAATTGAGGATAATTCTATAAGAACAACTTATGGAATTGTTAAGAATGTGATTATTGGGTCTTCCTAGAAAAACATCCCAATCTGAATTCTATAATTGGACGTGGATCTGGAACAGAGGTACCTAGGGGTAATAAATTCAAAAAAGGAATTTCGAACTTCACTCGAGAATTACTTGGTACCTGAAAACATTCCTTATTTTATATCTGGTTTGAAAATCCTAAGATATATTCATTAGAATATTAAAATTTTATTTACAAACAATTATTAAGGTTTTAAAAATTAATTTTTCACCATAGAAACTATGCTTATAAATATGTGATTACCTTATGTTAAGTATTTAACTGGTTTTGGGATTACACATTATGATTTAAACTTCATAATTATATAATATGATCTAGTATATGACATAAATTAAAAATGGTGCCTTGAAAAAGCAATGGGAATTGTATCCACTCATGCAATCCAAAGGGTAAGAATTATTATTTCATTCAATGTATTAAGCCAATATTTTCAAGGGAAGTAGTATCAAAAAAAATTATCATCATATGGGGAGATAGTATCATGTTATAAAAAATGAAAATAAAGAATTATCCATGTTTTATATATTCAATGGGACATAAGAGAAGAAAATGATGATAGAGAAAAATATAGATTATAGGAAGAAGGGAGATAACGATTTTCCCACATGTGATAATTATGGAAGGAAAAATCATTGTATATTCTTAAGAAGAAAATGACTTTCTTCAACTGTGGAAAAAATTCCATCATGCTCATGATTGTAAGGGAAAGAAATAATTTAATAATTTTGAATTCTTAAACTACAAATATATTGGTAATTACACAAATGAATGCCCAAGTGTAAAAGTAATACACCTCAAAAGAAGTTAATGGGTCTTGGTAAAGCTTATGCTATTACCACAGACTAATATGAATTATTATTGTGCTTGTGTTAGAATTCATGAATTACAACAATTAAGCATATTATCAATGATATCCTGGTAATAATAATTATGAAATGTATATGGATTACACTATAGTACTATTTCTTAAAGTATTTGAAATCATATATTTAACGGTACTAGTATAATTGATTCACTAAAATGTTAAACTTCATGGAAGACATATGATTGAGGGGAAATATAACCCTTAATATGTTCTTAATATTGATATAATGATGTTGGAATAAATAAATGTTTGATATGGATAAATTAAATTGGAAAGAGTTGACTACTTTGGAACTTATTATTTATTTATTAACAAAGTGGTTAATACTCTCACTAATAGAGTCTATAACATATTTTGGATTTAAGAAATATTTCCCATAATATCTATTTTATTTAATTAATAAGGAAGAATTCATGTTTTCAATATGTTTTAATGATAATTTAGGTTATTACCATTTTTCAAGAGAATACTTAATGAAGGTATTCACTTGGTTGGAAATTGATGATTAAGAGATACTACTTTTTTGAAGGGATTGATGATATGTTCATTTTGGAAATTCAGTAAACTTATTTCTGAAGTGTTGGATCATAACATTTTGTAAAATTAAACTATTTATGAAATGGTTTATGTTGATATTTATACATGGTTTTGGAGATTAATGAACTACATAACCAGATGATGCAACTTATTCTAAGGGACGAATTAGAAATAGTTTATGGCACAACTAATGGATAAGATTGTTCTTGTAGAATTGAAACATATCAAGAAAGTATATTTCCTTTTATTTTTATAGCGTGAATGAATTGTATAAATCTAGGAAAAGGGTCTCTAAACAAAATTTTTTCCTATTATTATCATCTTTGATGAAATAAATGTCATTTTCACACATCTTTTTATGGATTTTTGATCATTAACATTATCCTGCACATGTTCTCTATCTATCTCCTATAATAATTTAGTGTTGGTTTTCTCTTCTATTAACATGATTTAATTTCCCATATATGTAATACTATCTGTAAACCTAGTTAAGTGATTATTCCAAATGAATTTTTTAATTCCCTTTATATCTTATCAAGTGGATGTTTTTTAATCTTTTTACGATGTGGAATTTGTAACAAATTAATTTTCAACTATCAAACACTTGATTACTGAGATCTAGTTTAAATTTATATAATAAAATTTATTGAAGGTGAGATGAATGTAACACCACCAAATTATAAAATAAAAATTTTCTTTAATAGAATATGTGAAACAAAACATTGATTTTATCTCACATTACATATAGCCGTATGTTTAGATTGTGTTACACACAAGGTCAAGCTTTACTGAACAACAATATACCATTAATACTATCAAATACTATGATCATTATCACATATCAATTGGAATAGTAATGATGAATAGGAATAAATAAATTATGAAATTATATAGCTTAAAAATTATTATCAATTACCTATTGATTCCTAATAAAATAAGAATCATTTAAAACAAAAATTAAATGTTTCCCAAAAACTATATTTATTTTAAAAGATGGATTAGTAGCACATTGCACACATAATTTAAAATTAATTTTTACCAATTTTATAAAATATATATGATGAAATAAAATTCATTTATTAAATATTAATAACAAAATTATCTTAGTGTGAATTTTTCGGATTTTAATGGGAAGTTTTCTTTTTATTAGTAGTGAAAAATAATTAATTTAAATTGAAAAATTAAATTTCGTTTAATGAATTTATATTGTTAAATGGTATATTTAATTGGTATTAACTTTTAATCATTTTCTTGTTAAACACCCACTTTCTCATCGCGCCGGTGGGATTTATTTTAAATTAAATTCTACCACTTCAATGAGTTGAATTTGGTGAAATGGAGTCCATATTTAGAAAAAGATAATTTATATTTTATTACAATTTCAACTTATTTTTTACCATAATCATTAAGGAAATAGCTAATATTAATTACCATAATTAAGAGGAAAAATAGTTCCTCAAGGGATTACACTAATCATATAATGTGTAAAATTACCAACCAACTTGTCAAAAAATAATATCTAGGACATATTTCGAATCATAACCCATTATATATATATTTTTTTTAATGTGTTATTAGAATCATATTACATGAATGTTATTTTTATAATACGTTATGTATAGAAAAAGACAAAAAATAACCTATTTCATTTAATATCTATTAGGCATTGGTATTGTGAAAAACAACATAGGCGTATCTATAGATATTATTTTGAAATATAAATGAGTTTTTTATAATGATAACTTATTTTATAGTTTTATAGTTTAAATAATTACATTAAATTCCTAAGAAACCCCAATTCATGAATTATTTTGTTAATAATTAAATAGAATGAAAGATACTAAAAATATTCAAAGTGATATAAATTGAATGAATTATTGAGTTAAATTAATTTTTTATATTATTATATCATACTAAAATGTTTTTAAAATAATATATTTTAATTTAATCAATTTAGTGGTATGTTAAAATTCAAATTAAATGAATAATTTCAAAATTGACTTAATATTATTTTTTAGTAAATGATATTTTATAAAATGATTTAAAACTATGAAAACCTGATCATAAAACTAGTGATTTATAAATTTTAATAAATATAATATGTGTTCCATTCATGTAATAATTTCTATTTTACAATGACTATATTTGCCACTAAATAGTAAAAACACTATTAGCAGGGTTAAGGTGAAAATGATATTTTTTCACATTACATGTCTTTTTATTAAAATTAATTTTATATAAAAATAAAATTTCTATTTAGTTTATTGTATTTTATATTTATAATCAGTGTAGCTACATTATCTAATAAATATTAATTTAATTTAGTCTTAAAGGATAAATTACATAGTTTAGAAAACTCGTTACCATAGTGAAACACTAAAATACTAAAAGTAGTGAAACTAGATTATTAAAAAAAGATAAAAATCCATTTATTTTTATGGTTTGAAGGTTTAATTAAAAAAATAAACCAGAAATTCTCTTATTTTTAATTTTGGATTCACATGAGGTAAGGGAGACACCTAAATAATAAATAGATTTGATTATATAAAAGAATGTCACTCCTCCTCTGCAATAAAAGGACACTAACTCTCTCCCCTTGTCCACAAATTCAAACCTCTTTGGTTCATCCAATAAATTACTAAGTCACTTATAAAGTTCTCTAACCTCTCACAGAAGACTTATTTTCGGAAAAATCCATCCTAGTAAGGATTTAATTTATGTTTAAGGAAAATATCCAAAGAACAGGTGATGTTATTTAACAAGTGTTCTTATTTAATTTATTTTCTGGACTCATTAAATATATATTATAACATGATTATATAATAACCATAAAGTCTTAAATAAACTAACATGTCATTATTTTAAGGTTATATACAAAAACAAAACACACTTCCATCAAGTGGGATATTATATCATCGTTCGTGTGTGTGGAATATTACCACATCATGAATTGATGTCAATCATTTTCAGATAACAACATCTCATGGTTGGGCATGATATTGGACATATATTTAATATATGAAATCTAAAACATCTTTTTTACTTTTAGAGGAATTATATCATATCTAAATTAAATCATTTAATTCTATAGTAGACATGATAACATAGCTCATGTGTATGGTGAACCACCGCCTCGCGAAGTGATGTGATTCGTCTTTCACTAACACATTACAAAAAATGTGATAATGATTATTGTTAATGATTATATTTGATAAAAATGAAATAATTATGATATTGATGACATATTGATAAATATTTAAAGATAATACATAATTTTTTTAAACATAAATATGATAACATCATTCATGTGTGTGTGGACTACCACCATCACGAAGCGATATGAATCTCTTTTCATCACAAAAAATATGAATGATATATATATATATATATATATATATATATATATATATATATGCACGTGTGTGTGTAGCTAAATAATTTATATGGAATATATGATATTAGTATCATTCTATAATGATAAAATATTTTTCACACCCTTTCCAAAATGATCATTGAAAATTCTAAAATGTTACTCATGCATACATATGACATACCGTCTACATGATCATAACATACATAATTTTTCATAACTTTAATGCATGATTGTTTTTAAATGTTTAATTTATGTAAAAATATTATAATTATTTCATGATTATCATTCACTGGATGATATTACTATATAATAAACACATGAATTAGAACATTGATGACAAATCACATATAAGAAAATGAGATAATTAATACCCAGAAGAACACACACAATGAATGATTATTAATGAATGGGTGACTACATATTAGCACATGAGCCTTAGCCCAGTGGTTGTGGACTCTGTAAGTGCATCTGAGTGACCATGGATCAAATCCAGGCGGAGGTAGAATTTCTAGGGGAACTGTAGCAGTACTGTAGCAGGTACTATAGTGGGAACTGTGAAGTACTATAGCAGTTACTGTAGTGGGAACTGTAGCAGGAACTATTTGGCACTGCAAAAGCTAGGAATATGACTTTTTTTGGGCTTTCAGGCCACTGATTTGGTCATCGAGTCCTTTAAAGCCTTCGATCCACCCAGGACTTCAAGTTAGTAAGGCCTTAGGGCCACCTCAAGGCTTTCGGGCCACCTTAAGTGCAGATGAAAATCAAAAAACCTACAAGTAATAAGCTCTAAAATGAGGATGAGCAAGGAGATTTCACCACAGGAAAAGCTATACATATTGCAAGAATGAGAGGGTATGGAACCTGCCATCGGGGTAAGCCTGTGCATGCACAAGAATGCCTAGCCGAACAACCATGCAAAGGTAGAGAGCTGATTTCACGATGAAGATGCTGGGGAGGAGCAGTTCCAAAGTAGATAGTCTAGGTTGTATGTAATGTTTGAAGCCTATGGAAAATGAATTCCTCTATAGCCTATGGTCCATGTAATACTTATTCCTACGGGCCTTGATAGGGTTCCACCTCACCCCTTTAATGGTGGATTATCAAAAAAATCAATAAAAAATGAAGGCCTTCGGGCCATTGGAGGAGGGTGACTAGATATTATAAAAGGATAATGTATGATATTATAATTATTAATATGGGCCTTTTTTAGGTTAATAACTTGTTCAGAACCATAATACAGTAGGTTAAATCATGGTAAACCAAAATGAAGTGTGAGGTAATGGATTTCGTCTCAATTTATAGTTCATTGACAAACATTTATTGTTATGAACTAATTAAATTTCATGTGGTGTATAATATTCCCATTTGAAATTTAATATCATTAGGATTTCATAATTCATGGTATATTATATTTATATTTGAATTATTTCATCCATGGTGATGTTACCTTAAAATAACTGAGTGGTAACAGTTATTGAATAATATCACTTTATTTTGTTATTGTCAACTTTCT
Source organism: Viscum album (assembly GCA_963277665.1). NCBI lineage: Eukaryota > Viridiplantae > Streptophyta > Magnoliopsida > Santalales > Viscaceae > Viscum > Viscum album. The sequence goes on from OY728166.1 coordinate 776,247,848, forward strand.
CTTGAAACAATAAAATTCATATATTAATTTTTCCATGGACATTAAAATTATCATAAATATCATTATTGTTTCACACTATATATTATTATTTCCTAAACTGTATACGAATTTTTATATATAGTGGTTACTTTGAAAGTTATTTGATTAATTGAGGAAATATTGAAAAATTCATTTCTTTTAATAAATACATATATTTGATGATAAGACACATTGATTCCAAAATTAAATCGATTATTTGATATATGATTATTGTTTAATATCTATTTTTATATGTGGGGCCTTATATAAAATATCCCTTTGATCTATTGGTTGGTATCATGAGACAAATTAAGTTTCCATATTAAATAGGTTTCTAAATGTAATATTTAGACTGTCTTGGAGACAGTATTGATAGTAGAGGTACCATGATACCTGAGATCATTAAGTCCAATAATTAAGAATTTATTTCATTAATGGTTCATTTATTATTATCCTTGATATTTTCACTACGATTTTATCTCTGTATTCATTTTATTTTTGTTTTATTGATTAAATGGAATGCGTTTTCAGTTATTTACCATGCCATATTGATTGTGAATTTTATAGTTATTTAAATGAAAAATTTTCAAGGATATTTACCATTATATATTTATTATATTTATTGATTCATGATATATTAAACTATATATAACCATTACATATCATTTTATGTCACCCATGTTTTTTTCTTTTCCCAGGATATGATGATGAATTCTTGGAATCAGTTTCAAGGATGTTGATTTTTTTACTTTTGTTATGCTTTAATTTATTTTCAAAATGTAAAATGGGTATCATGTATATATCTATTATTCCAAAAATTATAATCTTTTTTAGTCCATTGTAATGTTATTCCTAGTATCTATTCCAATTTAATGAAGTAAGGCACCGGCGCTGGGGTTCTGGGGTCGGGGTTGCTACAAATGTTATAAGGAACTGAAGAGAATAATAGTCATGAGACCCATGATTACACTATATAATAGTAAAGAAGGGTTTTTAATGTATATTTATGTATAAAATAAATGTTTAGGATGTGTATTTATATATAATTTCATGGTTATAGATTGTTCCTAATGAAAATTGAATGTTCATGATCAAAATTAACCACCTCCAGATTTGGAGTTAGATGTGTTATTTGTTGCAATAATGTATTAAGAAACTATCATTATGGATAATGGTGTGACATATATACTGATCACAAAATTTTGAAGTATATTTTAATTCAAAATTATTTGAACATGACCGAAAGAATATGGTTGGAGGTGATTAAAGATTATAACTTCTCAATACATTACCACCATTAGAGAGTGGACAATGTAGAAGATACTCCAAGTCAAAAGGGTAATTCTAGCCTATCTATTATGAAGATCACAACATATCATATATTTTCAAACTTTTAAATAAGGATCTCAAAATATTGACTGAAGGGGAAAAATCTTATGTTTCATAAATGAGTGTTCGACCATTTATTGAAATTAATAATAAAGAGGAATAGGATAAATATATAGAACTCCAAAAGAAGGTGGGAAATATTCATGAGTTCAACCTAGATTGTGATTGAATAATAACGTTCAGAAACCATTCATGTATCCCATTGGTAGCATATTTAAATAAGGATATGCTTGATAAAGCTCATATCTCTTCATTATCTATTTGTCTTAGTAGTAAATATATGTATATAGATTTGAATGACTATTTTTTGAGAGATTTCATAAAGAGAGATATTGCAGAGTATGTTTCTTTGTGCAGGCAATATGAGAAAGTTAAGTATGAGAGACCAAAGTCTAAGGGAATGTAAAAACAATTACCTATATAACAAAAGAAATGGGAAAATATCACCCTATATTTTTTTATCAGAATCCCAAAAAAATCTAAATGGAATAATACACTATGGCTTGTAGTCAATCATCTTAAAAATTCTACACAAAATATTAACATTAAATAATATTTCCCTCTGGGTAAAATAACTCATTTATACATTATGGAAATGGTATGTTTTCATAGTGTACCACTATCAATTGTATCAGATCTAGATTCTAGGATTACATAAAATTTTTATAGAAGTATTTAGAAGGATTTAGATAAAATGTTATGTTTTAGCACACTTATTATCCTGAAACAGAAGTTCAGCCTAAGAGTACCTTTCAAACACAATAATAAATGATCATATTTTTCTCTATGGATTTCAAATGAGGTTGGGATAGACACATTACATTGGAGAAATTTTCTTATGACAATATATTGCACTCATATATATATTTTCATCCTTTTGAATCCCAATATAATAGGAAGTGTAGAAATCAAACATGCTAGAATGTAGCGGGAGAAAAAATCTATTAGGTCCTAACATAGTTGTGGAAATGATATAAAGGTTAGATCTATTCATCAATGCAAAATATCATCTTAGTGTCGTAAAAAAGTTATAAGGACAATCATCAGATTGATATAGTATTTGATGTTAATGAAAGTGCATTCATATGAATATATCTCTCGATGAGAGTGATGATATTTGGAAATATGGTCATCCTAAGACTTAGGATTAAATTATTGATCATATAAGGATGGCAGCTTATCTGTTTTTGATCCCACCAAATCTCTCTCAAGTTCACAATGTGTTCCACGTATCTCTTTTAAGGAAGTACATACTTGATACTTCCCATGTAATGAACTCAGATGTCATACCAATGATACATGATATTTATCATGATGAATAGACGATAGAGATTCTATATCATAGAGAGAATGTTTTATGAAACAAGTGCACTAATGTAGTCAAATATTTGTTGTGAAATAACAAATTTTAGGAAGCTACATGGGAACAAATGTATATGATGAAGCAAAATTATCCTTAGTTATTTATATTAGAGTAATTTAATTTGGAGGGAAAATTTATTTTAAGGGAATTAGAATTTAATACCCTAACATTTTTAAAAATATATATATTTTTCAAATAAACATAATTTTTTTGATATCTTATGTCATATAAAACAATGCGATTAAATGAACCACTATATATTTTTAAAATATTATTATCACATTTATGTTAGATTCATAAGCATGAATAGAACAAACAAAATTATGAAAACTTATGCTTTACACATGTGTAAAATAAATTCATTAGTTAACAATTAATTGAAAATGAAAACAAAAATCATTTCAAAATAAAGGAGATATTTTTTTTTTCAAAAATAGGTTTTATTTGTGAAATGATTTGTTATCCTAATAAATTAAATTTATCACCATTGATGAACAATTTTAATAAAATTAATATACTATATATTCAATGATATGTTTTAACATTTTTCTAATATTATTTATTTTGTATAGCCGAATAATAAATAATTTTTTTCCTAAAAATGTGTTTCTTTAAAAAAAAAAATTCGTCACATTTTGTGAAATTAATTTAAAATTAATTTCAACTATATATACGTATTTATTTAGATAAAATTAATTAAAAATTTATAATTAGTGGTTTAAAATTTGGTAAATATCACCATTATATTTTCGGTCATTATGAATTGTAACCATAGTAAAATTTATCACTTCAATAAGTGGTAAATCTGGTTAATCTATGTTAAAACTATGTGAAGAGAACCCAACTATTTATCCCAATTCCTACTATAAGAAATTTCTTTGGGCCTTATCATATTAAGTTTAAATTTTTTAGTTTAACTGACTCATTTCCATTGAAATGACTTATAAAATATTTCAATCAAAAAAAGTAAAAAAATGAAACTCTCTTTGTTTTTAATTTATATTATGTGTCAACATAGAGAAAAAGACTGGTTATAAATGAATATAATATTTTACTTAAATACTAATAAAATTATTTTAATTATATGATTTTATATATAATTTTTAGTAATTATATGCCGAGCCTAATAAATTATGCAACACCAATTCAATATATCTCTAATAAACAAAATAATACAAAAATGATATTAAAATTATTAAATGTTATATAATTTTAATGAGTTAATGTGCCCCCGTAATTTTTTAGTTCTATATGCGATATTGTGCAGCTTTTAAATAATTATTTTCTAATTCCTCAACTTTATTGATAAATGAATAGTTTTAAAAATGACATTAATTGTATTTTATAATAAATAATATTTTATTTATTTATTTAAAATTCAAAAAAAAATTATTCAAAAACAATAATAATAAATTGTGTCAAAAACAAAAAATGGTAAATTTTTAGGCTGTTTTCATTTTATAGTAACATCATTAACCCTTAAATGGTATAAAACATTATTGTTACTATAATTTTCAAAAGTGTTTACATGGTTTGAACTAAAATATAGGGGTAATAATGTTATACCAACATGTAATAATTTTATTTTATGAGATTATTTAATACCATCCTAATATTATATCTGAATATAATCATTTTTGAATAATTTGGAAATAAAAATTAATTTGTATTAACATAATATTTTAATAATCTTTAAGAGTACCACTCCCCTCATTTATAAATGGGAAAACTAACTTTATCTTAATAACACAAATTTTATCCTTATATATTGACCAAAATATTGAAATTTATATTCTAAAATTACATATCCACAATATAGGGGATTTTTTATTCCAAAAATTCAAACCCTTGTTTCAAAGAAGATGCAATCACCTTAACCGATCACTTTATTTTAAATTTCTCTTTGGCCTCCTCTAAATCTATTATATTGTATATAAAATAATATCTTCAATATCATAAATATTCATAAATGTTATTATTATTATTATGAAAACTTCATTAAAACCCATAATTCCCATTAAATAGGAAGTGAAAGTGTCACTTGTGCGTACATATGACTTACCGTCTCCAAATTGCGATACAATTAATCTTTCATCACCATATTTTATGGATGTATACTATGGTGGATTTAGTATTTATATATAATATTTATGACACAACTATACTTCTTTAATTATAATATCAATAATACTTTTTTCCCATCCAATCCTTTGGAAAATGATAATGTTGCTCAATGGTACGTATGGACTACCACATCCACAAATCCATGTGACTAATTGTTTATTTATATTTTAATAGATATTAATTAGAACTAATTATATGAGTATATTTGATATATGTGATATAATATTTATCCTATAAATTTTAATTAACATTTTAAATTCTTTTTTCCATCCATAAAAAAAATGAAAACACCATTTATGCATAGGTATGACTTACAATCTACTTGAATGATGTAATTCATTTTATATCACAAAAATTTATGGATTAATATAAATTTTAATATGTAATGAATATATATTATATTTATACCTTGATTAAAATTATTTATATGATGTAACTGTGATAAAAATTACAAGGATGAAAATAACCAAACAAAAACATACATGAAAAACGAAGCAATTATATCCAAAAATTGTGGTTTTAATAAATAATTCATAAAAAATGGGTGATACAGGTTTAAATGTAAATAATATATATTTTTATATATAAAGTTTTTTTGGAATAATAATTATGATAATTCTACATTTATTATATATATTTTGAAAATTTATAAAGGAACTCGGACCGAAGGTAAGAAGTTTTATATTACAATATCATTATTTATTAGCATTTTTTGTGATTATGTATCCAATGATGAAAATTTAGGATCTATATCTGATGAAAATAATTAATTAGATTATCCTCTAGTAATTTCTTTAAAATATTTGTTTTAATTTATCTTTTGACACCATAAGTACTCAATATGTTGAAAATATGTTTTCAAGGAAAACTGATTTCTTTTCTCTCTTTGGTTGAATAATATTTTTCTTCCATATACATTGTTTTAAAAAAAATTTAAGAAGTTTTTTAAAATTGTCCTATGATTTTTTAATTTTATTATTACAATTTTTTTAATTTTTATTAAAGTTTTTAAAATGAATCTTAATTTCATTTTCTGAATGAGGCCTATTTTTACTTTTTAACAAAAATGTGAATGGAATCTTTTTTTTTTGACTTATAAAGCAAGTATAGAATTTCATGGGGGCAATGATCACTCAATATTTTGAAAATTACTCCATTATTTCCCATGTTTATTTCCAAAGAAATTTTTTCCCATCATATTTTAATTCTTTTTCTATTTTAATGAAATAATTTCTAAATAGAGATGTTATTTTCCTCAAAAATGTTTTAATAGTATTGTAATGGTATTTAGATTCATCAAAGAGAACAACACTTTATTTAACTTTTCATTTATTGGGGATATTATCCATTTATATCATCAATATTATTTATTTTAATGTTTTATGTTTATTATGAAAATATTATTATGAAACATATTTCATTTCAAGGGGTTATACTATGATAAAATGTTTTAAAAGCCCATTGATTTTCCATGGGCTATGGTATGATGAAATATTTATGAAAACCATTTATTTTCATCTTTTTTGATATGATGAATGTTTTATAATCATGTGACACAAAAATGTGTGGTTTTAATTTTTTGATGGTGGGAGATATATCTACCTCTTATGCATTGTGTATAGACCAATTTCTCAGGAGATAAACATGACATGAATGGGGAGTGAAACCTGTTCAGTAAGGGACTTTTTTCTTTATGAAAGACTTGTGATTTGACTTTGACTTCTTAAATGGTTTGAGGAATGAACCCATTCTACAATTATAGTCTTGTAAAAGAGCCTTGAATATTTTGGAAATGTTTTTCTCTACATATGTGTATTCCAAAATAACTTGTCTTATTTCTATATTATGCTCTCATGAATTGTGTTATTTTATTCATTTATAATTAATGTCCTATTAAAATCCTATATTTTATCTATAACTCAAAATTATGATATATGACATGTAGGGTATGGTTTTTAAATTTCAATCTCATGTTATGATACCATTTTTCTTATGATATCCTTATATTATCTTTAATATATCCCATGTTTAACGATAATGAACATCACAAGTCAACCTATTATTATTTTTCCTTACATAGGTAATTAAGAAAGGATTTATGTATGTTAAGTCTAAATATGGTGATAGTTATGATGATATATGTGGAAGATGAAGTAGAGCTGTTATGAACTAGTTAATGTTTCTAAATTGCAAAAGATTCTAGGCCTATATGATTTTGTCACAGATCATTATTTTATGTAAAGATTATTTATTTATAAAGATGTAATACCTCTGTATGAATAGTGTGGGCCCCTATAAAATCAATTCATAGATGTTTTATAAAAGGGTAATCTGAAGGATTTCATTTACCTTCATAGGGATAGCCTCAATTCCATTGCATTAAGCAACAAACACAATTAATTTCTTAAATGTATCATAAAATTATTATATCAATGGGTTTATCTTAATTTTTTACAAGCATAGTTTATAGAATTTCATTTCAATATTTCTAAATTTGTCTATATTGACATGATTTGACTACAATTTCATCCAAATAACACTCCCCAATATTCCCTCGGAGGGGATTAATGATGCGGTGCATAAAAAATGGATAGGTGGCCCCAAAATTCTTCTCGTAAAATTATAAATACATAGTAGATATAAAATATTTGTATTAATAGGTGATGGATTAGGAAATTGGGGTGTATTTAAATAATTTATTATAATTCCAAATAATACATCACAATAATACACAATGAACATGTTAACTAATCATTCGTATGAAGTGACTGTCAAGATCGGTTTCCACCATGGAGTAGAGGGGGTTGAATTGGTAGTGGGTTATTTTTATATTTTGTTTTAAACAAATGATGGATATGTAATTTTTTAGAGTATTATCCACTCAAAATAAAAATAACATAGCCTCACATGGCCAAGTACAAAATGAATTTCATGGAATTCAGAGATTTTTACATGGTTTGGAATTAGTGTGGAATCATACTCCCTTACATGGGTGGTTTCCACCCCAAACCATGGAATCCTTTCACTATATCCCCAAGAAAAATTCACTTAGTATAATTCATGTTTCATCACCCTACATGTCAAGAGTCACATCCAATAACATGGTTTCTTGCTACAATACAAATATTGATTACAAAAAATTAATAAGATCACCAAAAAACCTAATTTCATCTGTAATGAAGAATATATATATCCTTATACGCGCATCCAAAATATTAATGGAAGTACTACATATAGTGAAGTAATGAAATAAATTCATATATATTCTTATATTGAAACCTAAAAACTATTAACGATGTGATATTCAATAGTTTTTGATTCTTGGAGAACCATATTACCTCAGCTTCAGAATCACAATTTTTTTGGTGTCTCTCACAATCAACACATTGTTGTTCATCAATAGGGTCTAGTATTTTCTCACACTATTTACTCATTACTCATTAATGTGTTTCCGTAATCATCTATCTCCCTAATTTTAAAAGTATCCCCCCTTTTTTCTGTATAAAAATGTGTAAACATTAATTCCACAGAACATCCATAACTATTGTTTACTACCGCATCTATGTCATGGAATATGAAAGTGATTCCTAATATCATTGAGGAATGTAGAACCATCCACACAATTAGAATTTCTAAAAATTATTAAATTCAGAAACCCCACTGAAAAACATTTTTAATGTTGTGTAAATTTACAATAAGATATATAGAATCAATGAATACATGGATCACAGCGTAAATCGACTAAAAAGATCAATTGGGTACATTAATAAATAGGCTATATGAATTAATTGGATATGAGAATAATATGACTATATATAATATTCACTTATATTGTTCTACATTTATCAACATTCCAAAAATACGATGTCATTCGTATATCAAAATGACTATGTGGATAAAATGGATACATGATTCCCTTACGTAGCTAAAATGGTCATGTAAATTACATACATAGATAGATTGTATATATGAATCTCCCATATTAATTTTCCTAGACCAATTCAGTTATATATCTAAAATGAAAATGTGATTTATTACCTTAATAAAAAATGGATAAATTGATCAAAAAACCACTCAAAATCAAACGAAACCACTTCAACTGATCTGCATACCCTCTGAAAACTGTATTAGGGATCACAAAACTCCCTACCATGATATTTAAATCTATACAAGCCAGATCAAAAAACATCAGCATTAAAAAATTCCTCAGACATGGTTTTCTAAAAATTCAATAATTTACACACACCAAGAACCATGATATATTCAAGCTTATTAATACAAACCCAGAATTGAATGGGGCTCTTCAATATCCATCTTTTCAATTATTGAAAACCATTTTAAATTAACTGTACTTCCATACCTTAAACATATAATTTTCCCTTATAGGAATAAAACCATTTCATCATCTTCAATGAGTATAATTATTTAAGTCCACCACTGAAACCCATGACAAGAGTCTCACTAGGTAACCTCATTTCACACTATGAAGTGTGAAGCCTTAGTCATGATATCATTAAATAATGAAACGTGAAATAATATATTACGAAAAACATGACTGAAAAAAGAATAGATTAGGGATGGAAGAACTCCATGTATTGTTCTCTTCATTAAATGATATACATATTTCATGTACCATTCAATCTAATTATTTTTTTCTATCCAATTGTCTCACAGAATCGTCTTATATCCTTGGATAATTAATTGATTTTCCATGATATACTACCACTAATAAAGAGATACAATGATGAGGCGATCCATGCATATGGGATTGATCTATCTCAGTTGTTCGCCTCAAGTCTTATTCTATGTTTTTATGATATATATGATCAGTATTTGAATGTTTCAAGAATTGAGGCTGGTCCAAGATCAAGCATTGGCGTATCTATTTTGCTGAGTTATATAATCTCGAAATGAGAGATTTATTTCATTATGTTAAAGATTCAATGTATAGGTGAGATCCAAATATCAAATTAATGAATTTACACTTTCATTAATGATCATAAAAATGATATAACTGTGAATTTTACCAAGATATTTGAGGAAATAATATATGTATCCAATCATGAGAAGTGATAATTCACATAGTCTAATTATAAATGAGATCCACATAAATATTTTCTATTTATTTATTTATATAATAAATAGACATAAATAATCTGCTATGAAAAATTATATTCCACATAATTATTTTCAAAATAGAATTGTGTAACTGATTTAATGAGGTGCTTTATATAGCCAATTCCACTACCTATGTGATTAGTTGGAGGTGTGAAAATAATAGTACACTAATGATGTAGTGATATTGGAAAAATTTTATAAGTTATGGAATTTTAAATACCATGTAAATAAATATGAAGATAACCAATCCTTTTGAATATTTAAATGAGCATGTATTTCAGATTTTAAAAGGATGTTTTTATTATATTATAAAATAAAACCAACACTAATCATGTGAAGAGATCACATAAATTGTGTAACCACTATAGAGAATTAAGATATTGATAGTTTTGTTATTTAACGAGATATCAAGATTATTGGGAAGCCTTTAATTGGTTATAATCATGGATGATGGAAAAAAATAAATTTTTTTAAAAATAAAAAATCACTGAAATTGTCATGATTATTAGACACATATATATTATAGGTTAATAGTGTGATAATTTGTGGCTATTTATATAATATAGAACATCCTAAATATATTCTATCATCAAAGTAGTGATGAGTTGTGAAGAAAAACATTGAGAAATTACATTCATTTTGTATGAATAACTTGAGAAGCCCAATACATTCACATATCAAAGTTAAAACGGAGTCAAATTGGAGATATAATACAAGAAGATGATTCTATGTTCTTGAGTTTTTAGAGAACATGAGGAGTATTTAGATCACACCATATTTGGTAAGTGAGTATTAAGAATAGTGGAACTGATCTTTATTAGTTTCTACTAAAGATATTGAATGTTTACAAATAAATAGGTATCCATCATTATTATGGAGGAGGACCATATGAATATGAAGATATTTCTAAATCTGGATCATCAATAATGAAGAGGAGTGGAGATGGGGTGTTTAACCATATACAAATTGCAATATTGTAACTGGGGTGTGTAACCAGTTGTATTCACCTGATGGTATAGTGAAGAATATATAACCAGGGGGAATAACCCATTTAATTAAGTAGTATTCTTTTATGTTGAACATTTTAAATCATTGTGTGATTCTTTCTAAATTACTACAACTGCACATGAATTGATATTGAGAGATAACATTTATTGGATCGAGAACCTTAAAAATTTCTAGAGGTTGAATTTAAATCAAATAGAAATTTTAAAAAGTTACCCCTAATTCACCCTCTCCCTTCGTAGTGTTTCATCTATCATGTGGAACTAAAACTTATTTAGAGTCATAATCTCATGGATAATCACTGGGCATTCATTTTATTTCATTCCAAGATTCAATTATTTGTTCCATTTAATAATTTTAGAACACCTTCTTCATTGGTGGGAGGGGTTCTATAATCATCTCATCATTAAAATTAAGAGAGAAAAAGGTTTCAAGGATTCTATAACATCATGTGGTTTCATTAGGTCATCATCATATTCATTAGGATCATGGTATTTAGGGAAATAATTTCCCTTCAGGCCAATGCATGATAATTTTAATAGTCATGAAGGTCCACAAATGTTATGTCTCTTACTTATGGTTCCCCTTTATTTTGTTAAAATTAATTGGTTTTGGAAACTATGTATCAATTAGATATTAATTGTAATAAACACATGTCATTCCATAATCATTAAACACATTTAATATGAGGTGATATTTATTTCTTCTCAGAAAATATTATGATTCAAAAAGAATGGGTGGTTATCCATTTTAGGATAATATGTTTTTAGGGGGAATTTATCCTTTGCTAGATGAATGAGGTAAGTACTAAATTCTGGGAAGTATCAATTCAATTCGGTGTATCTTGAGTAATAATTTGGGCTTTAAATCATTATAAGGGTTAGTTCATATGGATTAGAATCCATTTATGGTTTCCACATACATTTTTTTCTCTATTTAGGGATACCACTTCTCCAAATTATAATACCCTACATCTATGTATCGGGTTTCACAAGCGTTGAAATGATATTCATCACCATAAAGAAATTATATTTTCTTATTAATGGAGTTCTTCAGATATTTATGATATTTTTTTGGGTATGGTCATTTATTGATGTGACTATAGACTCTTATGAAGAGTATTGAATGAATTAACCTTCCTAACCACCATGGATTTATTAGTAGACATGAGGTATCCTAGAATGGTCTTTAACATAAACAATCCCTGGTGCTTATATTAACTTTTATAATAACCCATTATTATCATGTTGAATGGAGTGAGGTTTTAATCTATGTACCAAAGACAACAACATATCTAAGCTATGATGATATTGATCTTATAGCCAATTTCCACTAAGGATCTATAAAAGTTTATGTTATCTAGTTTTCAAGATATGTAAGGGTTTGATGTTATCTTATATACATTATTATAAGACTTCCTCTATGATAGAGATTATTTTATGGAATTTAGAAAACCCACTTTCAATATGGTATACTTCCTCAGTGTCAATTTGAGTCTCAAAATATTATATTTTTTATATATCATTGATGAAGGATTCTTTGAGATATTTTAACAGGAATGGATAATCCGAGATTGATATTTTTATTTTAATAATATATAATTTCTTAGAGATATTTGTTCATAAAACTTTTTCTTAGAACACCATTATTTTAAATTATTTATAATTATGGACGTGAATTAGGATTCTTGTTCAGAGGATGGTTTAATTTGGTCTGGATATTCCCAATCACCTAATGTAGGGGAAATTAAATCTATAAGAGTTTAAACATTTCTGGGTACACAAAGAGGTTATTCCTTTTGTTATTTCTTGTTAACAATCAATTATTTTAGCCTATAAAAGGATTGAAAGTGGGGGATGCCACTTAAAAATATGTATAGGTATTGGGGGTTATATATAGATGATTCAATTTTTATTATATGATTATATATTGTTGAGTGAGTAATCATTGAACTTTATGCATTCTTTCTCAACACTTTTTTTAGTTACACTTCATCAATTGTGAGGGTGGATGACACAACGGTCTTTATGCCTTGGAATTTTCTAGATCCACTCAATGTTAAACAATAAATCACTAGATATAATCCTTAAAGACACAATAATCCTAGATTATATGGCCTAGAATCTAATTACTGGGGTAATAATTGGGTTGATTGGTATGGTAGTCCTTCCTATGAATTCTATCCTCTTATAACTTGATCAAATCATTCTATTGGTAAAAAATAAAATACCTAAGAACGTAATTAATCTTGAATGTGTACCTTTTATTATTTCATACCATAAAAAAATATTTCTTTTATTCCTTTCAAGAATCATGACTATTTGAATTAGGTCATATAGATTTCTACTGTCGATGTTTTCATGGAAATTTCATTTGGGAAAATAATTATTTGAGGTATGGAAATTAAAGCCCTACATGTTTCATAATAATATTAGTTACCTTCAACTTCATATGCCATTATTTTATTACTAGTGGTACAGGGAGAGATTAAATAATCAATGTGATTATTAGAGAATATTTTATTTGTTACAAAAAACTATGAGATTCCAAGAAATATGTTTGAGATAGTATTTAATTTGTTTTAAGTGACTATGAATTACAATAGAATATTGGAATAGGGTCTTAGAATATGATAGTAATTATATAGTTTCTAGAGTAAATTTTTTTTCTTTTGGATCAATACATAATATATCTCTTATAAAGATCTTTATAAATGAAATAAGAAGTTAATATACATAATTTAAAACTTAAAATATATATTTATTTAAAATCCAAGAGCAGAGACAATATCATGGGGGATTAATGTAATGAAATCCTAGAGTAGCATCACAAAAAAATCAAGGCACCTAAGAGGGAAGGATCCAATGATAGAAGAATGGAAACACCATAAATATTAACCCTTGAATCCATATAATCCACATATTGATTCCCTTATCACCTGGTGTGATGTATGGAAGTGCAGTATTTGATAAGAGTTTTATACCAGCATATATGATAATTAACAGACCATTGTATAGTGAAAATAACATTTTTATGATAAATTACATTTCTCTTGGTTTTTGAATGTGAAATTTCATATAGTAAGTTGATAAATATTTTGTTTTATTCACGAGTAGCATTTTTCCATGGTAAATAAAAATAATTCATGAAACGTTATGAAAAAATTATTCTAAAAAAAGGAAAAGTTATGGAAAAAATAATAACATTTCACTAATATATAATATAATTCTAAGAGGAGTGTTAGAATGTGGAAACTTATTCGTAAGTTATTCCTAGGAGTTAGAGAATCAACAGTCCTTGGGGGTTCACTAGAAATGTAACATATTATTTTGGGTGATAGAAATGAGAAAAACTTAGTTATCCTATATTGTATGTATGAAGAAAAATAAACTTATACACAGATCTGCAGTTAAAGAATTTTGAAATGTAAATAACACATTATGATAAGTAGTATAATTAATTATCTCAGATATGAAAAAACTCATAAAAATGAGTTTTTTTAAATAATAGAGATATTTAAGAATAAAATATTATGGGGAAGAGAAAAATAATATATATGAACTATTAATAAAAGTAAAAAATGTCACAATTATGAAAATTTATTAAAACTATAGTTTAGATAAACAATATTTTGAAATCTTGTTTTGTGAAATTAGTTGTAGTTTCACCATAAATAGGATTTCATTTCATGAATGAATATGATAATAGTATACAAAAAATTGTTGGTTTTTTGATTTGAGGAGTATTCACACGGAAATAAGAAACCACTCTATAGTTCTTGATTGATAAATAATTTCAAAGAGTGCTTCTTTCCACAATATAATGTTCTGCCCCACAATAAAGACATGTTCAGGTGATAATGGATTATAGCATATGAAGATTCAATATAAATGTGGATTTCTTAGAGTTTTTGAAGAAGGAATCATCTGGAATATCTTATATAACTAAATAGAGATCTTGAATAATATTTTAAATTATATTTCAAAGATGTTAAGATGGAGTATTATTTGGTGTGTTTTTCCACATGATAGGGTTGTTGAAAATTTTGGGGAACTTCTAATTTGAAATATGGAAATATTATTCAATACATTTTATGTGATTATTTATATAATAAAACAAATCAGAGAATGTTTAGATACAAAAATGAGAAAATGATATTGTTAAATCCTTCTGAACTACAGTATCAATGAGTGAGGAAGGGGAGTAGTGATGTATACCTTGAATAATCTATTTGGATATAAATTAAATATTATTTTCAAATTATCATGAATTGTTTAAGATGGATAGTGAATATGGCATCTAACCTAACATTTTGTCTTGATAATTGGATGATTTCTACTTTAATTGATGATTATCAACCCATTTCCTTGAACTTTAATCTTCAGATCTCCATTAAATATTTTTTTGATGTTATGCAACCCTCATTGCTGGTTGATCTATAGGAAATTTTTGACTATTAATTTTTTTTACTGGATCATATTTTCTACCATGGGAGCTAGCTAGAAATGGTATTCATAATAGTAAAATTAATTATCATAATATCCCCATGGATTATAATTTGGAACTGAATTAGATTTTTTTCAGTATATTTTGGATTAGATCCTATTAGTTAACTCTCATATAGAGGATTGATAATAATCATCAACCCACTGATTGTGTTTTGTAGAATTTTTTTATATCTCATTGCTCTCAGTGTGCCATGTTTTATCAGTATATAGAGGAAATGGAGTATCTCTTTCTTATATGAGAAACTACCTTGACCATTTTGAATGCGATCCTAGACATTTTTCATTTGTATGGGTTAAGATTCTTGGGTATGTATGATCTTTTTCACTACTGAACTCTTATTCAATGATATGATCACATGGATTCCCTATTCAGTGTTGTTGTTGATGAATGTTTTCATATTATCGAGTGGAGTCGTAATACCATTATTCATGATGGGATATACTTCTTCTTCAAGTTGGTATTGTGAAAAATTATTTTTTTCATCAAGAATACTGGTGTGGCTCATATGGATTATTATGATAACATTGTGCAGGATTTTAGTATCTTAAGAATATTTGGAGTGCCTAGAAATTTAATGCCAGTGATGGGTTAAAATGATTTTCCCCCAACTCCCTCAATAGATCAAAGTTAATATAATGGGTTATTATACTGTAAATACCAGACCCTTAGTGTGTTTTTATATCATTCCTGACCATGAATATAATATCATCAGATGTTTTTATGGCTCTTGTGGTGTGACTTATTCCCTTCAAGCATAGCTTATCAGAATTATACATGATGGTTTGTTTTTAAAAATGAAAGGTAGGAATACTATATTGTTAGAATTCAACTCTTCCACCCTTGTTTAGGCTCTCAAAAATGGTGAATTACAAATTTCATGAAGACTTACAACTAAATGGATGGAATGCATGAATACTCTCATGTGTTTAAACTTTATTACCATACATGTCTTTTTGGAGGATAACATTGTTGTGGATAGACTTTATAACAAAGGCATTGGTATGGCTCTCACTTGGTCAGATTCTCTCTAGGATGATATGAATTCTATTTATAGAAATTATTGTAATAAGCTCCCATGAAATCACCTTTTTTAGTCTATTTTAATAAATAAATACCCAGGCTTTTGGTCTAGGGTCTCTCTCTCTAGGTTCTTTATATAATATCCAAAATATTTATTGGAATAGAAATTATGTATTCAATTAAAAGTATCGGTATCTCTAATTTCAATGAAGGAAAAATCTAGTTAAAAGAATAAGATATTTCATTATCTTTTATATCTTGGGTGGATGATAAAGATAGATGAACAATGGGATTTTGTTTAATTGAGTATAATATCCATATGTATATTATTGATAATATAAATGTTTCAATTTATGAAAATTACCAAAAAATAATTCTCATTTATTTATCATAGAATAATTCTAAAAAAGTTATGGGGATTAAAATTTATATAGAAATATTGGATAAACTGGGGAGTAGTTATAAAAGAAATCTGAATGTAAAATATTGTAAACTACAGATACGATGGAAAAAACTGAATATGTGGAAATAGATGATAAATAAAATATTAATGACTTATTTATAAAATTAAATTAAAATTTCAACACTTTAAATGGGTATGAAGAGAAGGTGAATGATAAAAAAAATTGTCAAAAAATGATAATAACTTTCCTAGATAGGTTTGATACTAAAATTTCATTATTAGAGAATAGATATGATATTAAGCTTGAAACATTACATAACATTCTGACTTATGATTGAAAGGGAAATAATTTATCATTTAAAATTAACACCAAACAGATATTTACTTTTGATTCCATGATTAATCGAAAAAATATAGAATATAATGATTAATATTCATATGAATATAATGATGAGGATATGGATAAAGACTATAAAATAATTATGGATCTTATATCAAGTAAAATCAAAAAGGAAAGATAAATTATAAAATTAAACCCTATAAAAGGTGTTACAAATTTGGTGTCATTAGAAATTTGTTTTTGAACTTTCCAAATATGAAGAGTTTTGATAATGAGTAAAAAAAATTAGATGAGAAACATTGAGAAACAAAATGAGGAAAAAGTTTAATAGAAGTAAAATATATAGTTTGAGAAATAAGAAGTTTTCACGAATTAAAATAATAAGTTTGATGATTATATAAGAAGAAGATATTGGTAAAACATAATTAAACATTATTTAAGTAGGAAAATCATTCATTAAAATGAAATTAGACTTCATTAAGGTTATTGGAATAAAAAGAATAATTATCACAGGTTTTCAATTCAATGAGATCAAAAGACTCAATTAAAACCCATTTTAAAAAATCTGAAAATAAACATGTCATATTTCAAAAAATAGTTTCAAATTACATGTCTAGATGTGTTAGTCTTAGAATAGTAATGATAATCCCTTTTCTAACTCAAAATAGGAGAGGAAAATCTCAAGAAAAACAACCCTCATATAAAAAAACAAGTACATTTTATGGAAGAGAAGAAGTTATATATTCTTGACTGTTCCTCACACCTGATTAGTGACCCAAAAATACTGATGAACATTGAAAATCCTGAAAGTGGGGGTAGTAAATTTTGGAAATTATTATTATCTATAATAAATGAATTTTTCACTACAAAAATTGAATCCCAAAACAATAAATATAAATGTTTTCATATTATTTAATAGAATATACAAAATATTTCTAGTGTTACCCAACTCTATGATGATATACATGATATTATTTTCAATAAATATTCACGTATCATTAAAAATAAAAATCAAGTAATAAAAATCACTCAAGGTAAAATATCTAGTTTTTATCTATTCTAAATGGGTGATTCCATCAATTCATGTTATTTGTGTTCCAAATATGAAAACATGTTATGGCATATAGTACATGGTTATATTGGAAAAATAGTTTTTTTAAATATTAATGAAGGATATTGTGAGAGAAATACCCCAGCTAAAAATATATAGATATCATTTTTGTGAAACGTTTTTAAAAGGTAAAATGGTTTAATGTACTCCCAAAGTAGTAGAGATTATCTCCACTATACCACTTGAGATTACTAATTCAGAATTATATAGACCTATGAGTCAAGAGTATACTAAAGTATATCTATATTTAAATACCTTTATTGATGATTAATCTAGTATGAATAATTCTGTATTTTTCAATAAGTAAAATGTTGATTATTTTTTTAAATTCTTTAAAATATAGGTTGATAAAGCATTCAAGTCAGGAGTCATTATTAATATATTAGATAACAAAAAAGAAAAAAAAATTAATTATTTTAACATATATCTTTCTAGTCATGAAACTATATATCAATACAATACATCATACATTCCCCAATAAAACTATATATCAAAACGGAAGAATATAAGTTTATTTGAAAAATTAGAATCGTTATTTTTGAACATAATATCTTAAAAAATTATGAGGGAAGTTTTATATACTATTTTACACATATATAATAGGTGTTTGTTGAGACCTCAAACAAATATAACAACATATGAAATGTGGTAAAATTAAAATTTAATAGTAAATCATTTTTGAAGTATTTATATTTCCTTGTAACATAAAGATAAAAGCCACCCATTATATAAATTTTAAGAGAAATTAGACTAAAGGATTTTAATGGGATACTTATTAAAAGATAGATTCTATTTAAATTGAAATAAGTGGTTGAAAAAAATGGTTTATTGTTTTGCTTGAAATGTTATCTAGAATCATGGAAAATTTGATTTGAAAACTGTTGGAGTTTTTGAAAATACCAAAGTAGAAAACATACAAATATTTGGAAATTAGAATGATCAGATTCATGATAAAGTTATTTAAGAACAAGAAAAGAAGAAACAATATATTTATTTATTGATTCTAATCTGACAAATGATGAAAGAGATTATTATAAATTTAAAATATAGAGATATAAAAATCTAAAGAAACATTCAGAAATACAGAATTTAATGGGACTCTGGAATGAATTTGTTCATAAAATAAGGATATTAAGATAAGATATCCAAATAAAAATTGTCACATAGATTCATCATCATTCATTTTAAAAATATATTAAGTATTAAACAAGGAATGTTTCTATGAATGAATAGTTGTATCAGATAGAGAGGAATTCTACTTCATATATTATCCCTTGACAAAAAGATAAATTTATGATTACGACTAAGTGCGTATTTAGAAATAATTATAATGACAGAAAGATGTTATATATAATAATATTATACTTGTGTAGAAATGATACACAAACGGTCAAGAGATTTATTTTGAAGAGTCATTTTCTCTTTTTACGTGGATTGAAGGTATAAAAATGTTCTTGGTTTTGGTAGTTGATAAGATTTAAAAAATGTATCAATTGGATATAAAACACTCCTTTTTTAATAGAGTGTCAAATGGATAAGTTTACATTTAGAATCTAGTTATATGTTTCACCTATGACGTGGCACTTTTTGCGGGCGGTGTGAAAATGGTTCGACGAGGATTATCACCCGTCCCTCTTTCTATAGAGACAGGTTCTCATCGAATTTACCATTCCTTTTTTTGACCTGTTCAGCATCATTATCCTTTAAAAAATACTCAATTAACACTATGGGAACTGTTAGTCACTGTGGGTGATTGCATGGTGTTCAAGAAGTTGTGAAATCTATCCTTCTCATATATAAATTCCTTAGATGGTCTCCAACGAGTTTTTTCATGGAGCCAAGAATGCCCAACAACCTTGGTATCCATGATTTATGGACCTTCTTCCCAAAGTCTAGAACTCTTTGGATGACGATTTATCCATCAACACATTATGACTCCATTGGTAGAGGGGATGGGAGGTCTTGCTACACATGAGCCTCAGCCCAGTTTGTGAGGTCTATATAAGTGCATCTATGAGACTGACGTTCAAAACAAGGTGGAGGCATAATTCACGATTACTGTAGAAGTACTGTAGCAGGTACTATTTAGTATTATATTAGTCGAAACTATTCACCTTGGGCCACCGGTTTGGTCTTGGAGTCTTTAAGGCCTTCGGGTTACCCATAACTTCGAGTAATTATGGCTTTCAGGCCACCTTCAAGGACTTCGGGAAACCTCAGGCCTTTGGGCCACCTCAAGGCCTTTGGGCCACATGATTTATGCAGATGCCCTAGAAAAACACTAAAAAAAGTAGCATTCCAAGAGGAGTTTTCAGAGTAGGTGCACTCACCAGATAAGAACCAATGGATTTTGAAGAATGAGATAGTATGGCTATGCCATCGAGACCAGCATGTGCTTTTATGGGAAGATTAGCCAGATGGGCATGTGAAGGTTGAGATATATCTTCATGATGCAGATGCTAGGGAGGGGATGTTCATTGTAGTTATAGTCTGGTTGAATTCTTTAAGACCATAGGGTCTTTCTATGTCTTTTAAGACTATTTTCCATATAATATATAATCTTATGGGCCTTGCAATGGTTCCCCCTAATCCCTTGAAAGGGTGATTATCAAAAAATCAATAAAAATAAAGGCCTTTGGGCCATTCTGGTTGGCAGTTCTGGCTCACCGTACCCTTCCAGTGGAGGATTGTTCCCTGATCTCGGAGTCTCTTATAGATATAATTCATGTTAATATGTTCGTGAATGCTTGGTTCATTCTCTAAGAGTGTGTCCGCAAACAACCCTTGGATTTCAAGATCTTTGTAATCAAGCATATATTTGATGTATAGAGGCGATGCTGACTTGAGTCATATTATAAGGAACTCTGTATCTTATCATCATCCAGGGGGGACAAAAGGTAGATTGATGTTGGGATTGGGCCCAATATGAGGGCTTCCTATATATCCTTGGGGGAGTAATCATAACCCATGTAGTTCGGATTGTTTGGGGATTACGTGTGGGAGATGCCCAGTTGATAGGCATGGTTGTGAGGACCCTTTTGGATGGGAACCCTTTTTGAGATCAGGCCTTCTGGTAGGAGTCCTATGTACACTGAATTGGTCAAGAATCAGATTTCTTGTAGTTTAGATAGGACATTTTTGGGTGGATCCTCTTGGATAGGTACCCTTCTGAGCTCGGGCCTTTTGGGAGCGTCCTACATATACCGATTTGGTTAGGAATCAGAATTCCCAGAGTTCATATTCTTGTGGGAGTTCCAATCCTCACAATCCTCTAAGCCCACATGAGTCATGCTTGGTGTGATAAACAAGAGGATGTGAAATATTCAACAATGCACATGCCTCCTCCCCTATTGTTGGGGGAAAGAGAGCCCACGGTGGAAGAGGTTGGGGCGACCGTGGGTAAGGGCATGGAGCAATGAACCCTTTAATGTGAGATGAAGTTAAAGTTCATGTGGCCCTCTCTTAGAAGATTGGGGACTTACCTTGGTTGGAGGGCACGGAAGAATGTTCTGGGAAGGGGAGGGGTTTCATCCTCGTCAAAGGGGGTGTGAACAGACCCCCTTTGGCTGATCACTATTACTCATTGAATGGAAAAGTGAGTGATCTCCCTTAGTACCAAAAATAGGGAGGTTCACATGAGAATCCCATGGATGGGTTCTAGGTTACCATCAGAATGTAGTTTTATAGGAATTTTTGAAGGCTGAACCATTGTGGGGAGAACATTCGTGACTCCGCTTACCATGTGTATGTAGACTCAAAGGGGCGCGTTGATGCACCTGATGATCTGATCATATGGGTCTGGTGGATTTTATAGAGGCTTTGGCATGATGTGGGGGGACTGGTCAGTGGATGGACTATAGAGGAATGGATGGTAATGGAGAGGAGAGGCTGTAACTTATGGGAATAATACCCAAAAATACTCTATTCCACATACTGATTTCCTAGGTGGAATGAATGAGGCTCCACATATCATGGCGGTATCTAGGTAGAGAGTTCGTCCACATATAGATGTTGTAGATGGTCATGTGTATAGTCCACCGTGTACCATAGTGGTACGCAACCCATCATACTAATTTGGGTTCCATCCAAGTAATGATGTGGTACGCGGCGCCATGGTCATTCGGCGTAGCAGTGCACTACATGGAGCACCGTGTTGAAGGAGGGTCTGGAGGACTGTCATTATGAAGGATTTCATCCATAAAAATTATATGGTTTTCTATTTAACAGTTAGGTTTATGGCTCTATTATTATATTTTAATTCCCCCATTCTATGGTTCACGACCGACTATACCTATAGAGGATGTGGTTCTCGTGCTTGGGCATTATCGAGGATTCGAGGAAGAAGTCAGAGTCTTCTCCAAGTTCCAAATCCTTCAATAATTAATCGTCCTCTTCTGTCTCCCTCTTCTATCTCTATTGTGCTACTTTTATAGTGAATTGAGGAAACTTTATCTATCGGGAACACAACACCATTTGAGGAGGCCCATGAAGATATACTCCAACACATAGAAGACTTGGTCCACCGGTTATTTTTGGAGGTTATGGTTCATGATAATGGTTCTAAGAACTCTACTGGCTTGCTTCCTGTACGAACTTATGAGTTTGCAGTGTAGTGAGTAGATGGTTTTCACACATATGAATCCTTTGGAGACTCAATTCACAGTTTACATTGTTCGCTGGCCGTCGCTATCTGAGCCACTAGTTTTTAGATCATCCCGCATACCTAGTAGTTTTCAATACAACCGCTCCATGTACCTTTCTAGGCGATGGTATGCAGGACACTAAAAGAACCCTAAAAACATGAATTCCTTCGTGTTCCTTCAAATAATTGAAAATCCATCTGATTCCATTCACCTTGCTATGCTTTTAGGAGTACTTTATTCCTTCTGTGAAGCGATTATGGGAGAATATTCTTCCCTCAGTGGAATTTTCAGGACCTATCAAATACCCTCCATAAAAATGGTGTCCGTTTGGAATGAAAAGTGGACTATTCTGATGTAGAAGCAGTCCTGAACTGAAAAAGTTTTTGGTAAAACAAATGGACCTAGTATGAAGGGACCACACCTATATTAATGGGGCCATTTCATTTTTTCCTTTATAGTTTTTCTTGAAAAAAAGTTCCCTCAATTTTCCCAACTTCCTATACTCTCGAGTATCGTGATCTTTGTGAAAATCTCATATGTGTACTGTTTTTTACGTTCTAAGAACTTATTTCCTTCCCATTTCCTTATCTGCGTACCAAATTTTTGGATTTTTCTGACAATGTTGCAGAATTCTAAGATTAAAATCTAGATTCGGAAAAGGAAGATGCTACGTGGTTGTTTCGTCTACAAACTGAAGAAGATCTGGAAAACCGAACTCAAAGAATTAATAATCCAAACTTAGATTTTAATCCAAAATTTTAAACATGAACTTTATTAAGACCTAGGTTTGACGTATCAATTTTTCAAGGACCACTCTGTTTGACGGCCATTTCTCCTCGGGCTAATTCCTCATGGATGGTTCGCGTACTATGACAGTATGCGGTGGGATGCGTCTGTGTACTGTAGCTGCAAGCGAGTATGTTCATGCAAATTTTTAAGTATGTAGTATATGGATGTCGTATACTATTTTGTATGTGGGATGTTGCTACCGCATACAATTTCGAAAAATTTTATGTAGAGCCATTTTTGGACATATTTTTTAGCACTTAAACCATTCTTCCATAGCCCTTATCCAACAAATTTTATTGGACTGACTTTTTGTTGTTTTTTGGATTTTCTGTGAAGGCTACAATCGATACTTTCCTTGATGCTACTGACATCGCTATTTCTTCTGAGGCTAATATTTCTGCCCCTCTTTCTGAATCTAACAATATATCAAAGAACATGGTGGCTTCGGTTGACAAAAAAATTCTGGTTGTTCCATTTCACCAATCCCCGGTGACTCTTCTTATAGTGAGCCAATGAGAGTACCCATATTCAGAGAGACTTCCTTCTTAAAGATTTAGAATATTTTCTAACATATCGATCATGACGCTAGACCCGATTGATTAGCCTACCGCTTGGATTATTAATACCTCCATTCCAAAAGCATTTGTTTCCTCCAAGGGGAGGTACCTTTAGAGAGATACTTCTAATGGGTCTTTACTAAACTATGCACCTCCAACATTAGAGGGGGTACAATAGAAGCCTGATTGGACTTCCCACTATTACCAAAGCATAGTGAGGAAGGCTATAGAAAATGGGAAACATGATTTGTCATTCCAACGAGATATCTTCTCTAGGGCCTGATTTGGGTTTGACTGGGGGTGGCCCTTTTGGGTTTTCCAGAGCTGTGAACAATTTCCAATTATGTTACAGACCGTGGTACTGTATGAGGCCGTTTGGGTTTCTCAGACATACACCCATCATCCTCTTGCCCTTATTTCTCAACTCTTAAGAAGATGATGTCCAGATACCAACACCTTCCATTTGACCCGTGGGGAGGTCGACATCAGTCTATTGGAAATCTGCCTAATTTCGGGAGTCCCTATCATTGGGGACATATATGATGAATTCCTTCACCCTCCCTCTTTTTGGGATTACTAAGAGAGACCCCCCCCCCTTTATCTTTGAAACTCATCGCTTAGTCAAAGGAACTTCTGAAGGAATGTGATCCCTATTCTAAGTAGGAATTTTTTTTTGAAGACTGGTTTGGTGCTTTTGTTATGCATAATGGTCTTGAAACTGATTTGTAGTGACCCGGAGCTTGTCCCAACAAAGCCACCCGGAGATGATTGGGTACTTTCTTGCCCATCATGGAAGAGGGGGATTTTCAGAAATGGGGATGGGGGATCATCTCTAACATTGATCAGTTATTTCGACTGGCATATTTCTTGGAAATGTTTCTTAGTAGATAGCTCTTACCAGTGAGGGAATCTGGTGGTGTAAGAGCCTCAAATTTCATCATGGATGCTCAGTTGGGCATCAGAAAATGAATTAATTTTGTTACTCTAGTGTTGTCCAAGATATACCACTTACTAGGTCGAATTAGCGAAGGGGGTCACCAAATCGGATTATCAGCCCTTTTCAAATTCAACAAGGCCAGATGGGTGTCCACATAGGGGGTTACTCCTTTATCAATTCTTTACTAATTTGAAATTCATCCCTATGACAGTATCTTTAGAGCCCCATTTGGGTCATGATTATGGCTTGGGAGTCATAGGATAAGCTAGAGGAGTCACCTGAATGGAATCAGCGAGACCTAATGGATTATCTCAACATTCATGAATTTTTATATTACCACCCTTATGATCCCCCTGCTGGTATTATTAGAAATAAGTCATATGAAGATTTCATCAACCGAGGTTAATTCTTTTTTCTATGAGAAGGCATCACTGTGGCTCACATTAGAGGGGAACTTATTTTCAAGGGTTATTCACCCTGTAGATTTAGTCGACAATTCAACTGAATTTAAAAGTTGTGTCCCTCTTCTCTCAATAGTGCTCGTTAGAAGAAGTACTAGATGATAGCATGAAAAATTTGGCTGATGTTCACCCGATATGACACCCAGTTCCAGGACAGTCTTCAGAATCATGCGGATATCATGCCCTTCCTCAACTAGAAAAATGTCGAGGGTTGGGTTAAGCCATATCCCTATGACCAATTATCTGACCTAGTACCCATTGTGAAAACTTACAAGGCATCCAAGGAGAATGGAAAGGTGAAGCAAAAGAGAGTTGATGAACCTCCTAACCTGGGAAAGTTCCATCGAAGGCCTCTTTACTCCACCCCAAGGAAAGTCATGAAAGATGGGGTTATGATCTCATAAATGGATGAACAAGTTACCAGATCTATTATTCGGAGTCCATCATCCATTCCCTCTAGGGATTATTTTATGGTGTCTTGGAGGCAATGATACCTTTTGAAAGCTCACCCATCTTCTCGTGTTCAGTATCCTCATGATTTATGGAAGCTCCTACAGACTAGGGAAGTGGCCCTTACTGGAATCAGTTATGTGTCAGCACCAACTGCCATCTCTATTGATGAGGATCCAGATAGGGTGGGTAGTTGTCTGAAGAAACCCGCGACCCTCATCCATTATTAATGTAGTCATCTTAAGTACTCGCACTGGGTACTTTCCATGCTGCGACCATAAACCATTGATGAGGGTGATGACATATTTGGATTTCCTATTGTGGATGCCACATAAAAAGTTTCTTATTCGCTCCCATCATTTCATTAATTTTCCTCTTTTTGGGGTCCTGAATTTGTAGGGATGGATAAGAAATGTTTACAGTTGTATAAAGTTTCTTTGCTTCCTTGCATCAACACCCTAGAGCTACCCATTCCAATTATAGATGCATTAACAGGGGTTTAGATAGTCTGAGATGAATTGAGGGTGAGTTATTTAGATGAATATATATGGAGTCTTCTTCAGAGAGAAAATTTCGATCTTCTTTCTTTTGGGGGATCAATTGATCCTACCTGTATTTCAGCCGATAAAGAGCCTGACAAGGTGTCTTCTTACTTGAATGAGATGGATAAGTGCCTTCATGCTCTTATTCATTGGCATTACTGGTAGGACCATGTGGCACTGATGGAGATATTCCCACGGTTGATAGGAGAGGTTTTATCTATGAACTTCAGTCATAAATTACTTAATTTTAGAGGTGCTGAAATTTTCTCCCTTTCTTCTTATTTTTCAGAGGCCTCTTCGGTCTTGGGAAATGGATTTCCCCCAACTTATTCTCCCGGTGGTACTGTGGCTGAAGGAATACGCCCCATCAATGGAATGGGTACTGAAGAAGGATCTCCTAGAGGACAAGAACATTTGGAAGTAGTTATTTCAGACCATTCTAGGGTGTTTCCTCATCCAGCTCCCCTAGGTGATCTTTATGAGGCATCCCCTAATAGTAAAAGAAACACAAACAAGACTCTTAGATGTCCAAGTGTATTCGATGGGATATCACATGTAATTGTCTGTTTACCAGGTGATTGAACTAAATATCCTTATCTTTCCAACTTACCGGTACATTTATGTAATTTTATGCAGGGGATATTGGTGACCAAACGAAGACCGTTCATGCATATATAACCCATGTTCCTTTCAAGGTGGAAGATGGGTCTCCATCTGTCGCGGCTGATTGAAAGATGGATTCAAGGTCGTTTGAAGTGACTGGGGGTGCTTCTGACCCCTCAGTTGTGCCTCCTATAGTTCAAACAACCTATGCCTCTACAATGAAAGGACATCCAGAAGTTGTGGGATAACCTGACTGACTAAGCTTCCTCTTATTGAGAGAGATAGTGTGGCATTTATGGCTAGATTTGAGTCTAGCGGGGAGCCCTAGGCCTTGCTGGATCTTGGAGGGTCTTTGAATATTGATGAGCCAACTAATATTGATCGAGAAAATTTTTCCCCTGTAGAGGGAGTCACTTCAGAGACTAACATTCTTACTGATCATGGTATCATCATAGAAGTTGCAATCTGGAAGGCTCATATTCCAGCCTCTAAAAACATAGAGCAAGCTATCATTCCCTTTTTTCAGTTCTGAGAGGGGTTATTTTTTCCGCCCCAAAATCCCAAGACCTATATCTTTATCTGGAAAAACTATTCCTACATGACATATAGTAACTAGAAACCTTTTGAGAGCCTCATTGAGGGCTGCTATCTTGACCGATCATGGCCTTGAGTTTTTATTATTCCCATGTATCCAAGGGGTTCCACTGATGATTTAAGGTTCAACATCACATGTTTTGGATAGCAGGAATAATAAAGGGGATAAAGGTATTGATGTCTTATCCTCCTTATTGTCCTAAAGAAAACCACATGATTTGGAAATAGCGGACATCCCAATTTTGTCATCTATTACAATTACCAGAGACGAGGCTGTTGCATGGTCGACATGTGTTGTAGCTGTCGAATCAATTCCCTCTCTGTTGAAGTTCATTCTTCACAACGTTCCATCATTAGGGAGTGATTTCGTGATCGACTGAGAATGCTTAGTCGATCTTCGTCCCACTCAGAAAAAGGCATGGAAGAACATTTGAAGATTAATCTCCCTAACCCCATTAGAGAAGATTCCAATGAAGTTTCTAAAGTTACACCTCTAGTTTGTGGTCCTGGTCTTTGGTGGATATAACTATCATAAAATTTATGATATATTAATGTAGGTGGCTACTACTCAAGAAGTGACTGATGTGCTCAAAATCTCGACTCTCCATAGCAGAGTCGATAGATTATTTGGCTGTTACATGAAAAATTATCATTGATGAAGCTGTGACTCATGCTATAATGGTTGCAACGTTTCATGAGAAACTCAAAAAGAAATAATATTTGATAGAACAACTCGATCAGGAAGTGGAGCAATAGAGCCAGAAACTAGAGCAACTCAAACAAGAGTGGGTCTTGGCTAGAGCTCCCATTGAGGAGGGGCAATGAAAAATGAAGGGGGGAGAAAGAACCAGCCTCCAATCCATGAGGGATGTGGAGACACTACGATCAGGTGGAGAGGCTGAGACTGAAGATTTTTTGAAGCTTACCCAAGACTTTAGGAGTCACACCAATGGTTTTTGTGACTTTTCAACTCTGTCAAACTTCTCTTGTAAAGGTTATGTATTTCTTGCAAGGAGAGGACCCAGGTTGTAGACGACCACCACATATTTTATAGGACACAATGGAACCAATTTTCCTTTGAATGATTCTTCTATGACTTTTCCTGTCATTTCAACATCATTTCAATTAGGAATATATTAAACCCATGATTCGAAACAAGTAAATTGAAACAATCGAATTGTGCTCTAATTGTTTCCTGATTCGAGGGACTTAGCGAGCATAGTTCGACTATTACTGAGGTTCTATGGAACACCTCAGGAACTTTTGTGTCATTTTTCATTATTTCCCTAATTTTTACCTAATCCCATTTTTAACGGGCTTAGCTGACATAACATGACTTTTTATTATGCTGCCATTTTCGGGTTTTCAACCTTAGAAGACTTACACCTTAAATTTTTTGTTTGATTGCTCAATGTTTTTTCAATAATCTGATCCTCAATGTATCCCTAGAGGAGCATTCTGTAGACTTTTTCTCTGGAATGTATGGTGTCTTTTCAGTTGGCAGTTAACATTCCGTCCAATCACACTTATTACTAGTGTTTTAAGTAGAACAACTTTGAGAAAACTTAACAGTGCAAGCGTCCCAATTGAGGGCCATCAGACGAGAATGTTTTATCATAATTTAGATGTGGATAAGGGATTATTATTGATCCTTTACTTGTGAATTTAAACATTCATGATGCTTGGGAGCTATTTTAGGTGTACGTGGGTAGGAAAGGACTCTCTAGAGGATGAAAAAGCCCTTGATTGATCACCATTTTTGTGGGAAATGTATTCAAAGCCACCGGGGCATTGTGCATAGTCAAAAAAAGGTGTTTGTAGGACACTTTCCTTCCATTTCGGAAGGCCTTTTTGGGGTTTTTAACATTTTGAATTTGTGTGGAAGTAGACGAGCCGTAGTGGGTGGCTGGAATGAATAGTGTTGTTTGAAAACATGAGGGGTATTGACATCGACTTTGAGTTGGGAACTGTTCACACACGGTTCTTACTTACGTGAGGGAGAGATGGTGAATGGTTGGTTCAGTCAGAATTCTTTTTCACGTCATGGGAATTTTGGAAGAAGAGGGTTCATAAACTATTATCCATGAGTTTTCCAAATTTTGGGTGTGATGGGACTTTAATGTCATTTGAGGGCATGAAAGTTGGAAAAGACACCCCTGGGGACGAATTTATCTTTGATTGAAAACCATTTTGTGTGCGATGAACGTATATCCTCCAGGGCATGATGTGAATAGCCAAGAAATTGTTTTCGTGGGACACTAGACTTCCATTTCCGATGGCCTAGTAGGTTATGGAGATTGGAAACTTTCTGAACACGGTATGTGACCTTTGATAAGGGGTGAACCTGAACAAAAAAGATGGAATTTTGGATGAAATTATTTGTGGGAACCCCAAGAATGAGTGGGGGAACTCTACTTTTGTATGATGATCATTTTCATGCATATGGATGTGGTATATTTAGAAACCTCAAAAGGGACTAGAGATGAATGAGGCCTATATGTTCTGATATATCCAGGATGTGTGCAAGGAGAAAGATGTAAACCATGAATTTGAGGGACCTTCAAACAAGAGGGATGGAATAAGGCTTAGTAGCCATTGGGAATATTGGGATAGGAGAGGACTCTCATGGGGATGAATTTTCCTTTAATTGATGTCTATTTTTTTGGGCAGCGTATTCAGAGCCTCCATGGCATGTTGTGCGTAGTCAATAAAAGGTGTCGGTAGGACACTGGCCTTCCCTCCTAGACGGCCTTGGAGGGTTATGGGGACTCAAAATCACTCAATGCATGGAGTTTGGAGTATAGAAAGGGTGTATCCAGACATATTAGGGACATTTGGGCTGTGATTTAATCATGGAACTAGGTGTCCCTTTCCTAGATCTAACTCTTATGCATGGTGAGAAATTAATTCCATCTTTCGATTACTTGGTCGTTTAACATCACATGGCCTGGTCCTGGGGTTCATCTTGGAGGTGGGAACATTGACATACCTTTTATAGTTCTGCTGCTAGGAGAAAATTCCTGGTCCATTTTTCCATAATGCCTCATTGTATCTCTCGGTAATATCACTAAGCTCATGTGAGCTATGATCTATGTGAGAAACAAGGGATTATGAGGATTTTGTGGAATTATATAAGAATAGAAAAATCATCATTAGGGGGTTATTTTGGGTTAACACATTATTATGAAGTTTAATTTTGTGTTATAAGGACAATTTTGGCCTTGCATGTCATGCAGTGAGGAAATTCCGCTGTGCATTTTAGAGTCCTGTAGTGAAGATGATGCTACTGTCATAAATATCATCAATTGTTCTGTGTTAATCACAATCATAATGTTTCGACTTTCCTCAGACGTGATTAATAATAGAAAGTGTTAATATTAGTTCTAGGGGAAACTTGAATCAAGAGAGATGACATGGGGCCTAGAAGCCATTGGGTGTACTGAGATAGGAGAGGACTACCCTAGAGACAAATTCGCATTTGGTTGAAAACCATTTTTGTGGGAAACATATGTAGAGCCTCCAAGGAAAGATGTGCATAGTCAGGAAAAGGTGTGACAGAATCCTTACCACTGATAGTAAGCTCACATGAGTTGTACTATATGTGAGAAACAAGGAGTGGTCATAGAGTCTCATTCACATGTGTCAGGAGGTAGATAATATGATGGGGGAATCCATTTTTTTGTGGGGATTGGGCCACGACCGAGGATCGAGGCGTCGATATGTATCATGAAAGGGTAGGAATCAAGATGTACATAGTTCTGTATGTACCCCATATCAATTTTGCTTGGTAGGGGCATTTTCATTCTATCCATCATGATTTTCAGGTCTATCATGTTAATCCAGGATTTTCTCTCATAAGAGGATCCCTACCATTGATCAAAAGCTCATGTGAGTTATACTCGATGTGAGAAACAACAAGTGATAAGGGTTTAAATTATGAATATAAGTAGATAGTGGGCATGATGGAGGAATTTTTTTCCATTTCATGGGGACTAGGCTCGGATCAAGGATTGAGGCGTCGCTACGTATCATGCGAGGGCAGGAATCAAGCCCTACGTAGTTCAGTGAGAGATCATGCATTTTATCATCATGCGATTAGGTCCTTTTTGTTGCTACCATGTTGGATGGAGAAAGAAGTAAGAAATCATTTATTTTACAAAGTGTTGTCCTTTTTTTTGTCAAAGATGATAAATCAATTCACTTTGTAAAGGACATAAAATCAGACGATGCTTTGCTGATTTGTATGTCACAAATATCATAATTTTGGAGAACTTGTGATGCAATCATTATGATGAAAGGGGGAGTAAAGGTGATGCCAGCCATAATAAGTGTCTATTGGAAAGAATGATAATGATGGAAGATAGTGAAGTTTCAGTACTTCACATTGAAACTCTGATGATGCTAAAGCTGGACTTTCAAAGGATAAATATCACGAGGGTGGATTTCGTGATGAAAGATAAAGAATGGTTTATGGGATGTAGTGAAGAGAGAAATGATAACGGAATGGGCAATCAAGATGCAGTACAAAAGAACAGTTTAAGGTGGCACTATTTTCCAGTGTTTTCCAAATTTTAGGGCTTGAAATCCAGGAGATGAAGAAAGGTGTATTTGGAAAAGGCATGAAGTGCGTGAAATAGAAGTTTGCATGAAAGATTGTAGATTTGGAATGAAAGAGGAGGCTGTGTGAAAGATTTTATAATTGGTGAGAATGAGTACGTTGCGTGAAAGATTGTAGAATGGGCGTGAAAGAATATATTGGCGCGAAAGAAACATGCGCTCCAAAGGTGACATAAAGTAGTTTTCTGCGCACCATGCATAATTCACGGTCCGAACTCTAGAAAATTAAAAAGGAAGGAAGAACGCATATGATTTCAAAGGTGCATGAAAGATGAGGATAGCGTGAAAGAAACTTCTGCGCCAAAGGTGACGTCAATCAGGGTTTTGCACGACGCATCAGGGTCTTGCACGATGGATCGGGGTTTTGCATATAGGGGTCAAAGAGGTCTATAAATTTGAGGTGAACCCTTCACATCATAAACGCTCGACACATAGAGAAATATTGAGCTATGAGGCGCAAAAAAATAATAAGAAAAGGAGAGTGCATGAATGAAATTGAGTTGTGCACAAGAAAGAGAAGTTGTGCACAAGAAGAGAGTTGCGATCAAGATTGAAGTTGCGTGAAAGAGGTGATTTGCGAAAAAAGTCAAATATTGAGTGACTACCATAAATGTTTCATGCAGGACACCTATAAGGGTACGCAAATGATTTGGGGTCATCGCACATATTCGGTTGTGTGTAAGATAGTTTTTACTGGCTTCTGTGTAAGAATGTGAAGATATGTACATCAAATAATACACCTGTTCGAATGCAAAGAAGCACTGAGATACTGTAATTCCCTGTTTGTGATAAGAATGTTCACACACACTTGAGGATTGTTTTCCGCGTGCTACATGAGTGTAAGGGTATATCCTACTTGTTTTATTCCACATCAAAGGATTGTTTTCTAGTGTATTGTGTGGTATTGGATTATTTTTGTACCATACCAAGGATGTAGCTACAATTGTTGAGTAGTGAACCTTGTAAATCTTGTGTTCCTATGATTGTGTGTGTGTTTAGTAGAGAAGAAACTATTTAATAGTAGGCGAAGTTTGTTTCGAAAAGAAGGAAACATAATAATGAAAAAGATATCAATAATTCACCCCTCCCCCTCTCAGTGATACATAGATCCCAATTGGGAACATCACTTTTAAATCATGTAGTTTAACATCTTATAGTGAGAACATGAGTCAAAGTTTAATGTCATGTTTCAGGGATTAGTTCCTTACAGTTTTACATCACGTGGAAAGGACAATATCTGATAGTATAAGTTCATAGAGCTCGGACCTTTCTTGAGGTATTCTAACTCACTTTTTTAAGGACATAGATCTCATACCTTAACTTGGTGGATACTGTTAATATTTTAAGGTCATAGAGTGTGGACTATGGAATTTCAGTTTAATGTCATGTTTCATGGACTAATACGATGCATTTTAACGTCATGTGGCTAGGATGATGACTCCTAGTTTAAGGTCATATAGATTGGACCATGGCATTGGGATATTATAACTCCTAGTTTAGGGTTTTAGAGCTCGCACCATGCATTGGGATGTTATAACTCATATTTTAAGGTCATAGACCACATACCATGGAATTTGGTTTGGCTTGTTACACCAAGTATTTATTTAAGTACTATGAATTTGTAAGATTTGTGATGTGTCTCCCATCCATCGACACCTTGGTATATAATCCATTGGAATAGAATATATGTATGACTAATGGCCTTTACCACTTTGAAAAGCTTTGGGTGATTCTTCCCAAGTCTCACCAGGTTTCTTATTACTAACACCATTTCTCCTTCGAGGAAATATTGAAGGCGAACCTTTTTTATGAAGGCTCGTGTAATCCGATTTTGGTAGATTTCTAGATGGTGTAAAGTGTTCATCCTTTTTTCATATAGCTGCTCCAACTCATCAAACCATCTCTGGTATTACTCTTCCATGGAATATTGATCGCAAATGGCCACATGAAGTGATGGAACTTAGATTTTGATAGGAAAAACTGCCTCTTCTCCATATACCAGTGAGTGTGGGGTTTCCTAAGTGGTAGTGTGGGTAGTGGTCCGGTAAGCCCACAAAGCATGGAAGAGATTGTTTGGAAACTATTTATTATCCTTACTAACCATCATCTGGAGTATGTTGGATAAAATCTTATTAAGAGCCTCTATCTTCACATTGGCCACTACGTGGTAGCAGGATGAACAGTTGGATTTAATTCCTTAATACTGGTATAGATTTTCCAACTTAGCAAAGAATAAGTTGGTGTTGTTGTCTATCAGGACTGTATTTGGGACTCCAAATATGGTAATGATGTTTCCCTTCACAAAGATGATGATTTGTTTCACACCAAATTATTTAAGTGGTATGTATTTGTCCCATTTGGAAATAAGTTAGTTGTTGTGAGTATGAACTTTAATTGTCTAGTTGTGGTGGGAGCATATAGTCCCACAACATCTATCCCCTAGGTGGTGAATGTACAGGAGTACTTAGCTACATGAAGTAACTATAGGTTTAGTGTATGATATTATCATGGACTTGGAAATAATGAAACTTCTAGGAGAATATGGAACAATCATGTATCATAGTGGTCCACTAATACCCAAAACATCAAATTTGGTGAGAGAGATACATTGATTACTTGTGAACTCCACAAGATCCAACGTATACTTCTTTCATGACAGCATCCATCTCTTATACATCAATGAACCTGATAAGGACCCCATCAAGGCCTCGCTTGTAGAGAACATTTTCCTAGATTACCCCATTTTATAGTACAAAGTTGACTTCTCTTCATCAGACTTTATCCCTTCCGTCCTATCTGGTGGGAGTACCCCATTCCAAAGGTAGTTTGTAATGGGTGTCATCCAGCCAGTTGTGTGACCATATGGCTCAAAGACTAGGCTAATTTCATTAATTTCCTCTATCTTATTTTGATAAATGGAATTACCATTCAGCGGTGGGAAATTTTAATAACTCCTTCATCCCAGTTTAGATCACCAAGGTTGTGACTGCATTTTCCAAAGCGTCAGCTTGGGAGTTTTGTGAATGGGGAAAATAGGTCAATGCTGGTTCTGATGGGAATTCTGCTATCAGTTCCCAAACATGGGTTATTAAGGGGACCAATACTTATTTATTAATGGCATAGTAACCATTTACCTATTTATTGACTAGCTCTGAATCACCCTTTATTTTTTAGTGTTTAGCTTTCACATGAAGTACCGGTTCCGTGATTGCAATGAGGGCCTCATATTCTGCTTCATTGTTTGTAAACTCTTCCAAAATAACGAAAAGTGTAAGGAAAGATGACTGTTTCAGGGGAGACGAGTATGATTCTCAGCCCCACTTTATTGAACTTGGGATCCTCCATTCCTTTTTCTTTTTGGGCATTGGGAAGCACCATCGAAGTACATTTCCCATGGCTGGGGGTCGTCCTGAATAGAAAATACTTCTTCATCTAGAAGATTATCCACCAATGGTGTTGTTTCTTAGGATGGGTGCTCAACCAAGAAGTCTATTAATGCATGACCTATGATGTCCTTCTAGGGTACGTAACATATTTCATATTGTTGTAGGATGAATGCTTATCATGATAGGTTCCCATTTTGTATGGGCCAATTGAGGTTATATTTGAACATGTTTCAGCGGGAGACTAGTTATACCTCATGGTGTTGCAGGTAATACATGATATTCAGAACTATGAGTATTAGGGCTAGGAAGTTCTTTTCAATTTTTTCATACCAGGTTTCTACATCAATTGTTGTCATGCTGAGGTAATAGAGGCTATTCTTGCTGGCGAAATCAGTTTTCTGCACACGGAAGGTGCCTAATCATCATTCCAGGGAAATTACATTCAAAATGAGAAATCTCCCATCAACTGGTGGCATTAGCACCAGAGGGATTAGGAGATACATTTCGATATTATTGAAGGATTGTTTGAAATCATTACCCCACTCATACGTAACTCCATTCTTTATGATCCTAGTGAATGGTAAAAATGTACCTTCCATGGTAACTATGAAGAACCAAATATAAGAGAGGTTCCCCTAGAGACCTCTCAACACGGTGAGGTTGCAAGGTGGGGACATTCCCATGACATATTTTTTCTCCTCGAGGATGACTTCGATTCCACGATGGCATATGATGAAGAAAAACAATTTTCATGAGGTAACGCCAATTGATAATTTTAGTGGATTCATATTTAAACTTTGATGTCTCAGTTTTGGGAAGAAATTTTCAAGGTCTGTCATGTGGTTTGAGTGCTCTTGAGATTTATCCACTAGATCTTCAACATAACACTCGACAAACATTCCCAAGAAGGGCTTGAAGATGCGATGCATGGAAGGATTTTATATGGAACCTACATTTTTTATACCAAAGGGAATCACTTTCTTGCAGAACACTCCCTGTGGGGCCCTAAAACAGCTAGCTTCTTCATATCCTTGGGACATTCGGATCTGTTTGTATTGTAAATAGCCTTCCATGAAAAAGAGGTCTTTGTATCTGGATATTGCGTCAATAAACAATTCTCTGATCGAGACCAAGAAGTCGTCATTTGGGAAATTCTATTTGAGGTCCATGAAGTCAATACAGATTCTAATATGTCAATTATTCTTTTTGGCGGGGACTATGTTTGCCAACCATATTGGTTATTGAACCTCTTGTATGATGTTGGATTTGATCTGCTTGTTAAATTTAGCCTCTATTTTGGCAACATGCATTGGGTGGGTCCATTTGAATGCCTATTAATAACCCATGCAATCTTTTTGTATGCCCAAATAATGGGTGGCTACCTCAGGATTCAGGCCTGGAATTTTTGTGTAGTTCCATGCAATCAAATCTCCATTATTCTTTAGGAAGGAGGTATATGGATTCTGCTATTTAATAGGCATGGAAACACTGATCAAAGTGGGCCACATGTCATCTTCAGTGCCCAGTTTTATATCCTTATGTTCATAGATTATGTTGAAGACACTTTCTTCGGATGTAAGAGGGGTGTCTTTGAGGTCTTCTTACTCTTCTTCTTCTCCTTCATCATTTTCATTTTCTTCCTCTTCTGATGGGGAGAGGATTCTCGATATAAATTCTTTAATATTGGGAGATGGATCACCTTTTTCATTAGTGAGTAATACATGGGTGGTTTGAGGTCCCAAGGATGGTTCAGAAGCATGTCTGGTAGGGATTATTTTTTTCCCACAGAATCCAGTCTATCCTTCCATGCCTTTTTACTTAGCATTCATAACAGAATCCATGAACACCGTTGATTCTGCATTCGTTAATGCACTTATTCATTCAACTTAGTTGATGGGTAATACGTACTCTTCACCAAGTTTCTGGAGGGGGTCAGCGTGAGCCATCTCCAATCCATTTGGGACATTGATCCAATCAACATTGTCAGGAAAAATATGTTTTTCTTCTGACTAATAGAACCCAACGTCGGAATAATGCGATTTAAAAAACTCAAATAGGGACTTATCGGTGTGCAATGTACCTTTTTTACCATTAGTGAAATATTTGACGCATTAATGGTATGAGGATAGAATTGTAGTGTAGTGATGTAGCCAAAGCCTCCCTAACAATACGTTGAAGGCTGTACATTTCTGTACCACCAGGAACTCAGAATATGACATGAGATCTCTAGTCCATGTTTTAGTCTTGATTCGTCCAAATGGGTTCTAATTCATTTTTTCATATCCCAGAAAAGTTGTGGGGTAGGGTGTCAAGTTGTCTTCATCATATCCTAGCCTATAAAGCATTCTTAGAGAGAGGAGATTAAATATATATCCATTTTCGATTAAGATCCTCCAAAAATCAATCAAATTTACCTTACTGGAAACATATAAGGGTTTAATGTTCCCTTTCATGATGGAATCTTCATCACTATCTATAAAGGAGAAGACATCATTACATTCTCTGGGACTAGTTTTTTTTCTGTGGTCTTCATCCACTTCTACTTTGGCCTCAAACTCCTAGGGGCTTAGTAAGGCTTCGATGAGTTCCTCCCTAAGATCTAAAAACTGGCTCAATGCATCATGGATTGACAGCATTTCTGGTACTGCAACCGGCTGCTTTAGAATATCATACTTCTGCTCTAAATGTCAGCACTTCCCAGTATGGGGTTTCTCATTCACTAACACATTAGGGGTTTGGGATATGGACATAGATGATTCAACCTTTAAGAAAGGATCTGGTGGTATTTCACCTCTTTTCCGAGTTTGGCCGAACTGGTCCACCTGCACACCTTGGGTGATTTGACACTTTCTCTCCCTTGATGGATATTCGAAGAGAATTGGGATTATATTTCTTCTGATGAGGGCAGAGGAGAATTCCTCTTCATGTCATGTCTACCAAAGGGGCCTTATGTGAGTTTTTGTGATGCCAATGGTTTAATTTACAGTGTGGCTGAAGATTTAGCTCCTGTCACAATCATGCCTTCCAGGAAACCTCCATCCTCTATGTCCTCTTCCTCCATCTCTCCATTTGGGCATAGAGAATTTGGGTTTGTGGAAACAGTCTTCATCATAGAAGGGGTCCATCAAGTGAATGAAATCAATGGAGCTGAAGATCAGTTCTTGATCCGACAATGTTCCTGCCTGATTGTCTTCATCTGGTGGTGGATTTTGGTAGGGTGGTGCCCATTGTACCGTTTGGCAGGGGGTGCCTGTTGTACCATTTGGCAGGGTGGTAACCATGGTACCGTTTGGTGAGGTGGTGTCTGTTGTACCAATGATATTGGCATTTTGTCCAAAAGTGTCAACACTAACTTCAGATTTAGTGGAAGATCATCTTCATGCTCTTGTTTTTTGCCTTTCTGGCCTTTAGAGAACCGAAGGACCAAGGATGATGGCTATGTTGTATTGAGAGATTTTTGGTACACAGTTGATTGGTTCAGCTGCACCTAGAGGATTCCTTAGAATCGATTGACGGAATTTCAGGTCATCCAATTGTTCAAATTTTTATCACTCTTACCGTTGACTTTTTTCCAATCAACTTCTTCTCTCAGGTCTGATGTGGAAGAATACGCCACCTGCTCTAGTTGCATGCCCAACTTGACTTACCCTGAATCTACAATATTTTTTAGGAGATCCTCGAAAACAAAGAATTTATAGATGGTATTTCCTAGTATCTATTGATAAGGATAGTAATGTGGGTGGTCGTTGAGACCCACTTCATTGGCTCACATTAGCTCTAGTAGCCGGAGAAAGTTTCAAATCATGGATTCCATGAAGTACCCATGGACCTGTTTGTCTCTCAATGACTAAAAATTATTTCTTCTTTCTTAAAACTTATTTCTTTTATCACCACATTACTCAT
Source organism: Viscum album (assembly GCA_963277665.1). Lineage (NCBI taxonomy): Eukaryota > Viridiplantae > Streptophyta > Magnoliopsida > Santalales > Viscaceae > Viscum > Viscum album. The sequence goes on from OY728166.1 coordinate 776,287,730, forward strand.
ATTTTTGGGGGATGGGGTTGTTTTTGGCATCCAAGGGGTCCTGCATGGTTTGGTGGGGGCCTTGCAATTACAACTGGTACAAGGGGTGGCTTAATAGTGACAGAAGCTGCTTAAGATATTCCCCCACTTTTCCATGAGGCTGATGTGGCCACTCAGGACTTTAGGATAGTCAATTTCAAGGAGTCTTCTATAATTGGCAAATGATAATGAAATATCTGAACCCACTTGTGTAATTAACTAGGATGATCTATGTTCATAATTCATCATGGAGATTATCGATGCACATAATGAGCATCTTATCATGGGGGAGCAGCAGGTTTAGGGAATAAATCAGGTCGTTATATATGGAAGTGAAGTTTTAGAATATGTCACTATCTCGCTTCTTACAGTTCATGAGGTCACTGCCTACTATATTAGGAAATGTTATACTAAACTCGAAGAGGAACTATCGCCAGAAGTCTTCCCAACCAGTGATTGAATTGGCTGCCAGGCTAGTATACCATACAAAGGCTGAGCCTTGCATGGTTCATACAATTTACCTGAGTTTAACGACTTCTTGTTGCTCCGGAGGGCCCATAATTGGGTCACAGTAAGAGGTATAGTTCATTAAATGTTGTTAAGGGTCACCCGGGCCATTGAATATTGAGAATATGGGGTTCCCAAAGTTTGGAGGTGGTGGGACATTACTCAACTACTCAGGGTATGGTTGTGCTCTATATCTATTAGAGCGCACCTCCCCTCCATGGATTCTAGTCAATCCATTAGTTTCTCTATGGTATTACAGATCCCTTAATGTATATCATGTCGGACATGATCGTGGGTTGGTGTCGTAGGGGACAAGAATGGGTGTGCCAGGGCAGCTGGAATTTGGTGTTGATACCCATATGGAGGTATCATTTGGGAGTTTACCTGAATATATTTCTGTTGTCTTCCCAGTGGGGGGAAGTATTGATGTCCTTTCGGGGTCGGGTGGAACGGTCCTCCTAGTTTGGATTCATTCACGGGGATGATTTCATGTGGCATGGGCACCTGTTCTAGGATCACCTACTGACGTCCCACAGGGGGAACACATCTGATGAGATAACTCCTTTGACGTAGCTTGACATTAATTCACCCGAGCTATTTTCTTTCATCCTCCTTTTTTGTGAAACTTTTCTCGAGGGAGAGGGACACATTATCAGGGGAGGAGTAGGTGGGTCATAGATGACCTTGGATTTATTCTTCTCCTTGTTTGGGTTTTTTGGGTGAGGTAGTGATAGATTATTCTAGAGTGTGTCCAAATTTAGGACCGCTCTATAGTTTCGGGTATGCACACCATCTGGATCGGTTGTGGGATTCCTCTAGGAGGGAACCATCTTCCTTCACATACTCTTCCACTATGTCATTTCCTATGAGATTTGTGGGGTTGAAGGTTACCACATTCACTGAGGCATAACACATTGGGGGTAGTGTACCTGGTGCTGAATGGTAGTAAGGATTTATGTATCCTTTTTTGGACATTTTCTATGCATTCTGCAGTGCTCTTTGGGTTTCTTGGTGAATTTTGACCTGAAGGGAGCCCTGGTCTGACCTCGAAACATGACTTTTTATCAAAGGGTGTGAACCAAAAGAATGGGTGGAACATGTAATTCCTCTATCCATCATTCTTCTTAGAAGGTGGAAGACTAATGTCCGTTGTGTGGGGAGTTGAGGTAAAAATGCCTAAATCCCTAGGGGCAGGTGATATTCTAGTTCTTCCATTAATGCACTACGTCTTATATATGATGGTCTTATGGGGGAACTTTGATTTAAGAATTCACCTAGACCTCTGTGATGGGGTCGATCTCGTATCATGGCGGAAGCCACCTCTATTTCTAGTATTTCAATTTCACGTACTCATGCATGGGTGTGAGCCAAGTATAGAATTTGGATGGCATGGAGTCTATGGTCTTTTTATGACATGAAAAATTCTTGTTGGTTGGATTCCCTTAGGTGGGAAGAATGCATGATGTTCCGGGTTTCCTGACTCAGAAGATTTTTTATGGAATGATCTCTTCGACCCAGACGCTTTCGAGACTTACTCCAGGCCGATTTTTGTTGAGTATCCCATATTTCTTGAGTTGGGGTTTTATTTGAATACTTCCTCTATTTGGTGAAGTGGTAGGATTTCATTTCTAATGAGGCATGATATTTGAGACACATGGTGATTTATAGAGCTCCATGTTATCCCCATCCCTGAATGAGAACACCAGTTAGGGTGTTTCCAATGAGATGAAAAAACTTATGCAGTTCTTGGAGGCAATCCATTTAATTTTTTTTATTTCAACTTTTTGATTATGGATCCCTTGTGGATTGGGGGGATTCCAGTTTGATTAGACGGTGGATCTCCCCTATTGTATTGACCTGGTCCACATACCCTTCATAGGGAAAGAATTTTTTTTTGTTGATGTTGAGTAGTCCACATATTAAGGATAATGTAATGCATGCATTCCCCATACAACTCTCCCAGTATGTAAAAGTGGGAAGTGGAAGTACAAAAATACATCACCTATATATTATCCTCATCTAGTTGTCTTCTCACAAACAATATATCCTTATGTTGTTCTTTTGGGGGCTCCTCTACCTGATATGCCTAGATTGACTGTTTCTTAATGATTTCATTCCAATAAAATGGGCTTGTGGGAGCCTTATTATTATCTGAATGATGCGAGGGTGGAATAGAGGATGAGTGTGGCCCCAGTCCATCCTCTAGTTGAGAAATAATATCACTCCTTATAGACATAGTGTAAAATGTATCTGACTCCATCTTTCCGATTTCCTCAGCATAGGAGGGATTTCTCGTATTTGTTCTAGCAAGGGGAGGACCTTCTTTCTAGTATAAGTTTTGGTTGCAAGGAGGACCTTTAGAGTTGGTGTTCCAATGGCGAGGGATACCATTGAAACTTGATTCCCAATCATGGGAATTTTCATTATAGTGTACACCTTAGGGAGGACCTTCATGAAGACTACAGCGATGGGAGGACCTTCTTGCTGGTTAATATCACTATGGCGAGGACCTTCAAAGAAATGGTCATTGTAAATAATGAGGATCATCATAGAGAGGACTACCATCATGACTTGATTCCAGGCTGTAGGGAGAGTTTCTGTGGTGTATATCTTGGGGAGGGCCATCAGGATATACTCCAATGAAGGGAGTACCTTCTTGTTTCTAGATGTTACTATGGGGAAGAACTTCATAGCAACTGCCATTACAGGGAGGGCCTTCGCAATGACTGTCATCATGGAGAGGACTACAATCATGAATTGATGTCCGACTATAGGGAGAAGCAAATCTGTAGCGTATACCCTGTGGAGGAACATCATGGTAGACGACAGTAAGGGGAGTACCTTCTTGCTATCTAATATTTAGGTCTAGGGGAGGGCTACCCCGATGAATATCAGGAGATAGGCCCTCATGATCGATCACTTCTGAACCATGGAGTGATCCCCCGTGGGAGCTTTGTGGAGGACCTTTAGAGATGCTAGTAGATACTTTTTGGGGAGGACCTTCGCAACTGCTACTCCCACTTCTATAATATGGTAATGGACTAACAGGGTCTTGAGACCTTGTTGATATGTGGCTGAGGGCATCAAGAACCCCAGCATCCAGTAGGTCAGGAACAAGCACGTGCTCTTCATTTTCCGGTTTCCATTGGCACATTCTATTTTGGGCGTAGTCTTGCGGGTAACCAGTGCCATCTGTTGTTGGTAATGGCCTTCATATACAATTCCTTGTCTTATTGGGTCCTCTGATGTCATCAAGATAAGTCAACGGGAAACTTGAGTTTTGGAAGAGATATATGTAGGCCATGGAGCGTCCACCACGTTGGACCACCATCCCCCATTTAGAACGAGTATTTGTTCCCGACATGGTTGTCCATGAATCACGAGATATTTCCATCGACCCTCTTGGAATATAGAAAGGATCAATAACTGATCCGTAGCGAATAACTCATTTGGCAAGTGAGTCAATCTGTTCGAGGAAACTTGGTCGTGGGCCTGATTCATCTCCTTTTATACTGATGCAATGATATCTTTCTGTGTTAGGAGGATATGTTCTAGAATCGATGTATGATCTTCTATCATTTCCATGATGTGCTGGGATACATCTTCGGTTGGAAAAGGTATGAAGTCCCATTCTGATGTCTGAGCTGGAGTTGGTTCTTCCTTTGGTCCTCCAAGAGTTTCTAGTAGATATTGGCAGTTCCCTTGTGTCGGGACAGAGGAACGAGTTTGTCACCAATTATCTTCTCTAGTTACCACCGTATATGATTAGTGGTCTTCATATTAACGATAAGGGATTTTCATCTACTCACTTGACACTGTATTTTTCTCATGGGCTTTGTATGCATCTGCATGAATTTGACTATACTCATATTTCATTGCCTTCATATTTGGATGGTAGGCTTGATATGCATCATCATGTATTTTTTCCTAAATGTAGCTTGTTACTGCCCTATTTAGTGAGAGGGCTTGTTGTGCATCAGCAGGTGTTTGTGTCTGCATAGATTTGGTTGCCTCCCTATTTGGTTGGATGGATTATTTTGCATCAGTAGGTGTTTGTTCCTACTTATATTTTTATGATCTGTCTATAAAAATGGACCGGTGAGAACTAGATTAAATGTGCATGTGCTCGTATTGTGCCACCCTATTTCTTTGGTGGACTTGATTGGAGGGGGTAGGGTTGTATGTCTTCCCATGGAATGTCTCTATGTTAGTACGAAAGAGTTGATCCTCAGGACCCAGGGTGATAACGTGTTCCTGATTATATGTTATTTTCCCTTAGAAGGTATCCCAAGGGGCCTAGATCTCTTGGACTCCTGCATGTTCCCTCAGCATGAGGACCTCTTTGGCAGGAGGAGGCATGGTCATATGATGCTGGCGGTGATGCTCTCTAGTGGGGGAACATGAGTAGGACCCCTGTGCAGTTGAGATGAATCATTCAACAAGTAATTCATCTGTCTCCCTAAGATAAGGGAGGTACTCATTATCATGTTCCTGGGACAGGCTCCCAAAATGGTTTGAGATGACCACTGGGGCCGCCTTGTGCTGGGCTTCTGGCAGCGGCTGAAGAGACAGCTGGTGGAGCTTTGAAGACTGGCGGGATTTTCTTGCATCCTCCATCTTTAGGAGAGTGCCATTTCGGTTTTAGTCTCTGATCAGAATGTGGGGCAACCATTTTTGAAGACTCTTGGTAGACGAGGGGGTCATTCTCTTTGTTGGGGCCCCGTCCGTCCGCGGAATCGCTGATGCACAGATCTTCATTGATCGTGGGGATGTCATTTGGATCGAAGGTTTATCTTGAAGAACATGTGATATAAATATATGACATACAGAACAAAAAATCCCATAAATATAGAATTATTTTAAACATATTCATATTTGGTGATTCGGTTTGGCCCCCTTTCTCCTTTTCATTTGGTATGTGGCGAAGGGGTCCGAGTGGGGTAAGACTGCAACCTTGGTTAAGGATTGATGTCGAGTTCACCATTTTTGTTCTACCTCTGAAGTGAAAAATTTTGCACATATTGGGGTGGAAAATATTGGCTGATGTGTCATATCCTTTTATCATTTATCATTGGGGTAGACCCACCACCTTGGTTAAGTATTCATGTCAGGTTCACCATTTTTGTTCCACCTTCGAGGTGGCGTGTTTTGCAGGCGATGCAGAAATGGTTTGACAAGGATCATCACCCTTCCCTTTTTCTATCAGGATGGGTTCTCATTGAATTTACCATTCCTTTATTTTGACCTGTTTAGTGTCATTATCCTTTCAATAAGGTTCAATTAAACTTGTGGGAACTATTGGTCCTAGCGGGAGATTGTGTGGGGTGTAAACACTCATATAATCACTCCCTCTCAGAAATAACATCCTCATATGGTCTTCAATGGGTTCATTTGTGGATCCAAGAACTCCCAACAACCCAGGTATCCATGATTCATGGACCTTCATTCCAAAGGCAGGCACTCATTGGCCGACGATTGGGCCAAAACACAAAATGACTCCATTGGTTGAGAGGATGGGAGGTCAAGCTCACCGCACCCTTCCAGGGGAGGATTATTACCTGGTCCCAGACTCTCTTATAGATTTAATTCATGGTCATATGTTCATGAATTCTTGGTTAATTATCAAAAAGTGTGTCCAGGGGATACCCTTGGTTTGAAGGATCATCTTAAGCATGAATATATTTCATTCTATGGAGGTGATGCTAACTTGAGCCATATTATAAGGCACTCTAGAGTTTATTATATTCCATGGTGGGGTGGAAGGTGGCTTTATGTTGGGATTGGGCCCTCCAGGAGGGCTTCATATGTATCCATGGGATAGGAATTAGAACCCACATATTTTGGATTGTGTGGGGATTGCGCATTAGAGCATCCATGTATACATACATGGTTGGGTGTACCCTTTTGGATGGGAACCCTTTTGATATCGGGCCTTATGGTCGGAGTCCTACGTATCTTGGATTGGTCAGAAATCAGAGTTCTCATTCAGATTCATGTAGATGTTGTAATCCTCACAAAACATTAAGACCAGGTGAGTCATTATTGGTTTGAGAAACTAGAGGATGTGAAAGATTCAACAAGTCATATGCCTCCTCCCCTATTAGTGGGGGGCGAGCTATCATTGGAAGATGTCAAGGCGACTGTGGGAGATGGGGCAAAGCAACAAACCTTTTAATGTTATATGACATTAAAGGTCATGTGGCCCTACCCTAGATGATTGGGGAATTGCCTTAGTGGGAGGTCCATAGAGCACATTCTGGGAAGGGGTGGAGTTTCGTCCTCATCAAAGGTGGGAGTGAGAATAACCCCTCTGATATACAACCAATCTTCATTGAATGGAAAAGTGAGTGATCACCCTTAGTCCTGAAAATGGGGAGGTTCATGTTGGAATCCCTAGGTTGGGCTCTGGTTTACCATGGGAATGTATCCTCACAGGCATTCCGAAATACCAAACCATTGTGGGTAGATCCTTCACGACTTTCCTTACCATAGCTATGTATACACAATGGGGGTTGCTGATGTACTTGATGGTATTGTTATACGAGCTCAGTGGCATTGGTGGAGGCTTTGTCCTGATGCTGGGGGATTGGTTAGTAGAGGAACCATGGAGGAATGGACAGTAATAGAGAGGTGAGGTTGGAATTGGAGGGAACAATACCTGAAAATACCCCATTCCACGTACTGATTTATTTGGTGGAATATGGGAGGCTCTACATACCATGGTGGTATACAGGTAGAGTGGTCATCCACGTACTGATGTGGTAGGCAGAAATGGGTATATTCTACCACGTACCATAGTGGTATACGACCCATCATGCCCCTTTTGGTTCCATCCATGTACTGATTTTGTAAGCGACACCATGTTCATTCTGCATAGCAGTGCACTATGTGGAGCACCGTGTAGAAGGCGGGTCCAAGGGAAAACCATTCATGCGGAGTTCAGCCATGATAATTATATGGTTCATGTTTTACCATTTAGGTTTCATGTTCTATTATTATTATTATTTAATTCCCCTATTTTATGGTTTGTGGTCAGCTGTACTTGTAGAGGATGTAGTTTGTGGCATGGGCTTTGTCGATGATTTAAGACTGAAGTCGGAGTCATCTCCAAGTTCCCCCTCTTTCTAAACTTTGTCGTCCTCTTAAAACTACCTATTCTATCTCTACTATTATTATTTTATAGAGCATTGAGTAAATTTTATCTACCATGAAAGTGACACCATTTGGGGAGGACCATGAAGAGATACTCCAGCCAGTGGAAGACTCGTTCAACATGTTTTTTTACAGAGGCTATGATTCACAACAATGGTTTGTGGAAACATGCTATCTTACTTCATTCACAAACTAATGAGTTCGCAGAATGGTACATAGATAGTCCTCATGTGTATGAATCCCTCGGAGACTCGGTTCGTGGTTTACCTTGTATGTGAGCAATCATTCCATGGGCCAAAAGTTCATAGATTGTTCTGTATACCTGATGGTTCTTGATCCAACTGCTCCACGTAACTTTCTCTATGATAGTACATTATCCACTTAAAAACACCTTGAAAACATGAATTCCTTCACATTCCTTCATAGAATAGCAACTCAATTGGACTCTATTCCCCATGCTAGACTTGTAAGAGTACTTTCGTCCTTCTTTAAAGCGATCGTGAGGGTATTTTCTTCCCTTGGGGGAAATTTAGGACCCTACAATAAATTTTTCTTTTATAGTGATGAAAAAACGTTTTCAAACTAAATATGGCTCTTTATGGGTTAACATATGACTCTATATCTTGATACACAATGTTGGATGTATTGTTGGGAGAGATGATGTTAATAAAGGTAAATATGGATTTCATACATTACGTATGGGAAAGGGAGGAAAATAATCTAATTGTAATTATTTGTGTTGATGATATTATATTTTAAGGTGACCAAGATAATTATATCAAATAATTTTATAAAAAATTGGAGATTCATTCTGAAATGTCTATTGTGGGAGAATTTAGATATTTTTGTTTGTATTTTAGGTACTATAAAATAATGATTTTTTTATTTCATAATAAAAATAATGGCCATATTTATTAAATATGATAGTAATTAAAGATTAAAAACCAAAATTCAAACCCTTAAATGTAGGGATATTCCATGTAAATAATATAAAAGAAGAGACTGTGAATCAAAAGAAGTATATAAGATTGAATTACAGTTTACTTTATCACACTACATCCAGGAATATTATTGTATATGTATTGAGATAGTGTGAATGGTATCAAAGAGATATAAAGTAATAACATTTTGTGGATAATAAAAGAGTTCCCAAGTAAACGAAATAAACCATAAAATTTGTTGTAATTAATAAAATAGGCGAACACCTGAATCTTTCTCATCATATAAATCCTATCTGGGTAGGTGATTTTGATTTTATCAAGACTACTTCTAGGGTTATATTTATTTTTGGATCATATTTTTTTACGAAGCATTGTAAGAAATATAATTTATTCACATTAATAACTACAGAATATGAATACATTGATACTTTAGGATATGGAAGCCATCTGATTTGGATGAAGGAACAATTAGAATATTTGATGGTAATGATTGAAAAACCATTCAGAATTTCATTTGAAAATAAAATCACTACTGATATATCCAAAAATAACGTGTCACACAATTGTTCTAAGAACATTAATATTATTATTCACTTCATTAAAAAGAAGGGTTCCAATTTTGATATTGAGATGGAATTTATTCCCACCATAAATCGACCTATAGATATACTCACTAAGACAATTCCCAAGGACAAATTTTAACTTTGAGGATGAACAATCATGTTTATCTATTTCTCATCACTTTAGGGACTTTGTGGTTACCCCATTTTGCATTATATTTTATATTATATGGGGAGAATAAGTATTTAATTTTTTTTTTACTTTTTTAGTTTGATACAATGTTTTTGTTATAGAAAAAAGGAATTAAGGTTGGATGAGTGATCATATTTGGGGGGGATAATATAGATCACTTGGACAAAATATGGTTTCCACTATGGGATTTAATTATTTCAAAAACTCTAATTTATCTATTGGTGTAGTGTTAACAAAATTAACATTGATAAAAAATGTAATTTGTCATTTCATGGGGTGAGTTTTTGAGGAAGACAATAAATTAATAGAGGGATACTGAAGAACCCAATGGTATTTTTGAATACTATAATATTTATTTTTAACCATGAGTGGGATTCTATAAAATATGATTGAGAATTATTTTTATTTTTTTAAAAGTAATGAAGAATTAACTTATACTATTGGAAGAGTTTCTAAGACTTTTTGAAAAATTATGAATTTTATTGAGTAAACCTATATATTTATGGATCAAGACTTAATATATTTGTTTATGTGTGTTTTGGAAATGAAAAATACATTTAATAGGTAACATTTTTTTGTGATATATAATACATTTCGAGGTGTTCTAATGTGAAAAATGTTTAAGTGAATGGATACACATGATTCTTTAGTAATTTTTAATATGATTACCTGATACATGACATAATTTTGTATCTTAGATCATGAAATTAGAAAAGGGAAGGGATACATAATAATATTTTACTAATACCTAATATAACTCCCTCATAATTTTCAAAATGTGGTTTGTTATTTATATTTTTGTTAACCTGGAATATATAATGTGACAAAAGAGGGGGTGAATTGTGCGTTTTCAAAAATATTCTACAATTCTATAATTTAATAGCCACTATGATTTATATGGATAAGAAGTGTTTACTTCTGTAAAAATAATATGCAGAGAATAAAAAAAAATAACAAATATTTTTATAGTGTTTAAGGGAAAAAATATCCCCTAGTCCACTCTACAAATCAATATCTCTATGAGCTTGGTAAATTTAAAAAGAATAGACCTCTTATCAGAAGGCCATGAATTCAAAACCGAGTACAGGAAGTAGAAACCTTTATAATAAGACTAATAAAAAAATAAATCTTGTACTGTACTAGAGAACCAGTTATCGACAGCTTAGATCGAGAAGTGGATACTCTGACACAACTGAGCATGATAAATTGAAACTCTAATAAATAAAAAGAGATTGATTTGTTTATTTGGGTTATTCTTCATAGTTCCTATTCTGGAAACTGACAAATCATGGATCTTCCTCTTTTTAAAATAACATATTTAATAATGAAGTATTTTGAATCAATCCTTGTTATAAAATGATATTTAATAAGATAAAAAATAAACAAAAGTAGTAATCTTACCATAGAAAAAGCATGAACATGTATATATCCAATGTGTAGCGACTATAAGAATCAATCATTCATTATAACAAGACAGTTAAGGATTATATAAATAATATAGTTTCATATATGAATTTATTATCAGAAATATATTTTTTATAAAGAAACTACGAAGAAATATATAAAACTGATAGCTTGCGTCAATATTCCAAATCCAAAAGGATAGCCTGATTGATCGTAGAAATTCAAATTCCATTTGACAAGGGAGTTGTAATATGAAATAAGAACAAGATTGAATTTTTTAGATGAATACAGTTATTTGAAACCTTTATTAAGGTCCTTGAACCAGTCTTTAATTCTGACTTAATTTTTCCAGCAATCACGGATTAAAAATGTGGCATAAAAACATTTCCATAGTAAACAAATCGTATGGTCGAACTGTATAGCATAATATTCCTTCGCGTAGCATAAGGTTCCATTCTGTAGCTTATGGTTCCTTCACTTAGCGTAGGGTTCCTTCACATAGCATATGGTTCCTTTCCATATCGTAGGGTTCTTTCGGGGAGCATAGGGTTCCATTACATAGAGTAGGGTTCATTGGCATACTATTGGGTTCCTTAACATAACATAGGGTTCCTTCCAATGTATAGTTCCTTAACCATACATTTATATTCCTGTAATGTATAGAACAAAAGTTTTATAGGGATTATAATACACAAATTCACCTTTTTTTGCATAAGATTCCAAACTTAGCATGTATTAACCATACGTTCAAATTCCCAAATATAGGATTGATAAATAGTGATTCCAACTTCTTATGTATGGTTGTTGATCTATACATTTGACGATTCTATAAAAGTAAGGAGGTCGATCCAAACAAAAATTATTTATCGTAACATAGGGTTGATACTATTCACAATAATTTTACTTTTACTGCCTAACATGGGTATAATGAACTATATGTTCTTCTAATGAACATATGGTTTTAAGTAGTGTTTCCAGAGTAAATTACATAATGTTAAATGTCTTTAAACCGAATATAAATTCCTAAAAACTCACTCAAGAAAAATTCATTAAATACAAACAAAGGTATTTGGTTTCCTCAAAATCATCATAAATTATTGTTTACTATTGAGAAAATAAATACCCAAATAATCTCCTCCTTTTTGATGATCAGAAAACACATAACATAATCTATAAAACAATTTAAATAAAATGTAATATTTTTAATCATGAAAAAATAGATATATAAAATATTTTGATATACTAGTATTATTTATAAAATAGAAAAATAGATTTGAGTAAATTAAATATTTTCTCTAATGAAATGATGTTCTATGAAAATATTCTCCCCCATAGATATTCTCAAATATTATACTCTTTCTTAGAAATATTCTTCCCCATTTTGTGATATCAAAAAGATAGTTTGAAATAATAAATTATTTAAGCCATAGTTAATGTATCACTGAACTATAAATGTATAGTCATAAAAACTCATAAGATAAATAAATTTAGGATTATTAGTTATGTATTGAACTTAAAATAAAATAATCCTATATAAGAAAAAAAAATTGATTTAAAATGAATTAAAATATTTTGGAAATATAATAGAGTAAAATCCAGAACCAACAATGGTTAATAAAAATAAAGTCCTTTGATCAGAACCAGTAGGTTCATAATGTTCATCAAGATAGGGAATGGCTTAGACAACACCATTAATATCAATGAGCTTCAAAAGAAATATCTGGAAATGATTGTTGAAGATTTCTGACCACCATTGAAGTAACTTCTTAAAATCATTACCAATCTTCAAATTTTTAACTAGATTAACTTTTATAAACACCGTCACAGCTTCCTCTGACTGAACAAATGAAGTCAAATTATCCTTAACATGATTAAGCACTAATAACAACTAGTTTTGATTTGAATAATGATGACTAACTAGACACATATGATTATCTAACAAAAAAACTTAAAGGAATATTTCCACATTGAAGAGTGTGAAACCTATCATTTAAATCAGTCACCACTAAATCAATAACATTAAACCTTGTTCTTGATTCTAGTAGTGTTTGTTGAGACTAGGTTGATGCTTGATTGCTTTCCCTGAGAGATTAAAATTATCTCACAATAATCAGCTTAATGTCATCAAAATATGACTACTTGAAAGATTAATATCTCAATAAATTGAACTCTAATGGCATTTTATTAATAAAATCTTGAAGGTATCCAACTAAAATACGATTTTACTTGAATTGTGTTAGATGAAGATTTTGAGCCACAAATTCTAATCTCACCACTGTAGTTCTTGTGAACGCTTCAAAATTATTTTCCTTAGCATCCAATTTTTCTCTAAGAAATAAATTATTTGACTCTAATATATTTATATTTATAAATATCGATTCAGTTCGAGAATCAGAATATTACAGAAATTGAGCTATATCTTGTCCAAATCCCACTGAATCCAAATATTTCTCATCATTTCCTTTTGAACTATCTCTTAAGTGAGTTCCTACAATAAAATCGTAATTAGAGACAATAAGAGATTTATTTGATAGAATAGGAACATATTCCCTTTGATGTTCTTATGATTCTTTTTCTCAATATTCTGTTCCACTAGAGCCTCAAACACAACTACTCCTAGTGATTCATCCAAAGTTTTTGGAATATTAATTATAATTCATCTTCTATAAACAAGTCTTTCATTGGTACTAGATTCAACCACTTCATCAGGTCTCTGTCTAAAAGAGCCAACTAATGGAATAATTCTTTTCTCCCCTTGAGCATCTATCATAAGACTTTTTTTGTTCTTTACCAACAAGAAGAACACTTTTGCAACAATTTCTCCAAAAAACCCTAACTTCTTAATGGTCCCAACATCTAAAATGGTGAAATGGTGACAAGTTTTTCCAAAAAATATGTTGATGATTTTTTCCTTTTCATTAATGAAAAAAGGAAATAATCCTTACATAGGTATAATATCCCATATTGGAATCCGTGTGGTAGAAATTATTTAGATACACCATCATAAACCAGCAAAAATTGAACTTGACATGGTTTAAGAACAAAAAAATGAAATAAATGTCCGCAAAAAGTACTTTTTTGTAGTTCAACTGTCCTTGAAAAAATAATATATTAAATAAATTTCTTCCAAACTTGGCAGTCAATTGTATGTTCTTTTTTTATTACTTTATTGATAATTCTTTCTCTAAAAAAAATCATGTAATCTGAAAAATGTTTTCCATTACATATATTCCTTAAATCAAACCAAAACTCCCCCTCATGAGGATGACATAACAAATCATCCATTTTCACAAAATAAATAGAAAATTAATATTTCTTAATCCTACATATAGTAATATCTTCACAAAATATGTGGATGAAGAAACAATTTCTATAAAATTCCAATATCATATACTATATGTGTGTTATATTCCCAAAAACCATAAAAATTACCTGGAAATATCATTTCTTCCTTGAGAAAAATATATGTAGAATCTAAATAATTTAAATTGATTACTTTTACATAGAACACATTGTGAGATTTACCTGACCCATAAGTAGCCGTATCCAGCTCTTCATATTTAGATATTCAAGAGGTTTCAATCTCTGAAGGTTTCAAGATTGAAGGTATTGGAGGATTAAGGTTTTGAAAAATGGGAATCTAAAAAGATAGAGAGATACTCTATGAACTGAAGGGACATTTAGGAGAGGGTAAAGAGAGTGGTATAAGTTGAACAGTTTTCTCACACTGATTCAGAATGTACTCATTAGGTTTTTAATTTAAAAATAAAAATAAAAAAACATATTTTCAAAACCTAAACAAAACATAACTAAATAAAATAATTAATCATAAAATTTTATATATATCATATTCAGAACATAAAATATAAATAGAGATATCAAAATAAAATTAAATAACATAATAATTCATTTATAATTATACAATCCTAACTTCCCCTTAATAAAATCAAAATTTTCATTGGGAAGTGGTTTAGTGAAAATATCATCTAATTTATATTCAGAATTAACAAATTCTGATGATATTTCTTTTTTAAGGATATGATATCTTAGAAAATGATGCCTTATGTCAATGTGCTTAGTCTATGAATGAAATATATGAATTTTTTGAAATATTTATAGTACAAGTATTATCACAAAAAATATATATACTATTAAAATTTAGTCTGAAGTCTAGTAGGGTGTTATTAATCCACAATACATGTGCACAAATACTTCCTGCAGACACATATTCTACATATGTGGTTGACATGGAAACTATGTATTGATTCTTACTCGGCCATAAAATTAAGTATTATCCTAAAATGTCACCAGTTCCTAAAGTGATTTTTCAATCTAATTTAAAACCTCCAAAATCAATATTTGAATATGAAATTAAATTAAAATAATATTTTTGGGGTAATGAATTGATTGAAAAATAATTGATTATAAATATTTAAAAGATATTTTAACAATATTAATAGGTGACTCTTTTGGATTTGATTGAAATCTAGAAAAAAGACATGTAGAAAACGTTATGTCTGGTCAACTTGTAGTAAGATAAAACAAACATCCTATAATTTCTCTATATTTTATATTAGTTTTCCAGCATCATCCAAATCAAGTTTTATATTTGTACACATGGGAGTTTTATTTTTCTTCATGTTACATATCTAAACTTTTTTTGAAAATAAATTATACATTTAGTTTAATTTAAAGTATTTCAATAATCTTTTTGATAAATTTGAAATCCTAAGAATAAATTTTGTTCTCCCAGAATACTCATATCAAATTATTTTTTCATTAATTTTGAAAAATCATTACAAATTTTTTTATCAGTTGAAAAAAAAATAACATCATCGACATAAATTTGAACTAATAAAATATTATAATAAATGGTTTTCCTAAAAATTATAGGTTCTACAAATATAAAATTAATTCATTTTTTCAAAAGAAAAGAACTCAATATTTCATAATAATCTCCAGGTTCTTGTTTATGTTCATAGATATCATTAATATGTTTAGAAATATAATTTGGTTTTGAGAATTTTCAAAACCAGGGGGTTGTTCGACATAAAATTTATCATTTAAATAACCATTTAAAAATGAAGACTTGAAATCCATCTAATATAATTTATAATTCCGATGAGATGCATATGATAATTTTTTTAAGGATTTTAGTCTAGATACAAGGGAAAATGTCTCATCATAATCTATACATTATCCTATATTATATCATTTAACCACAAATATAGCTTTATTCCTAGTTATTATCCCTTTATCATCCTATTTATTTTTAAATACCTACTTAGTTCTTATAACTGGATAATTGTTTGGTCTTTCTACTAGTTCCCAAATATCATTCATTTTGAATTGGTTTATATTTTCTTACATTGATAGAATCTTACTCTCAAATTCTAAGTCTTCTTCAATAGTACTAGGTCCTAACTGAGATAGAAAGAAAAAAAATTATGCTAGGTTCACCTCATTTAATCTAGTTCTAATTCTACTATCTAGGAATCCTATTTTAATTTCTATAGGATAGTGATTTAAAGTTCTAGACTATCTAGGAAAGATATATTCAAAATCATTAGTGTCCTATTTTTATAAATTGGATTGATTTTTTTTAATATCATTTTAAAAAATCATTTTTAGTGGTTTCAAGTCTCAAGTTTTCAAAAGAGTCAGTGACTTCATCATCTTGATCTTTTTATTTTATAAAAGTGTTGGTTTCATAAAACTTCCCATGAATTGATTATTTAACGATCCTTGAATTTTTATTAAATACTCTATGATCATTTGAGGTAATAGAATATACCAAAAATATTCCTTCATTATCTTTTAGATCGAACCTACCATGATTTTACTTATTGTTTAATATATAAACCTTATATCCCAAACTTTAAAGTACATTATTTTATTTTTTCTATTTTTCCAAATTTCACAGGGTTTCTTTTTTAAAATATGACTTGTTAAAACTCGTTTTCATGATATATAAGTTTTTTCTAGAAGAGTTTACCTAAATATAGGTAGGAATACTATATTCATTCAGCATAGTCCTTTCCATTTCATGGATAGTTCTATTTTTCTTATTCAACAATTCCATTTTATTGTGGTGTTCTTAGTGAATAAAAGGTATGATTAATAACTAAATTAGGGGAAAAAAATTATATTCTTGATTATAAAATTCTCCACCATGATCAATTATCTATGAAATTATTTGAAAACATTTTTCATTCTGAAAAACCTTATAAAAAAATTCAAAAACATTGAGAGATTCAATTTTGAGTTTTAGAAAGTAAACCCAAGTAAATATAGAATAATCACCAATGAAAACATAAAAATATAATTTGAAATCAAAACGTTCTAATCTTGAGGGTCCAAAAAATCCATATTTATAAGTTCTAAAAGTTGGGATGAAGAAATTACATTAATGGATTTGAAAGAAGAATTTTTAAGCTTTCCTATTTTGTATAAATCACAGAATTTTTCCTTGTCAAACACAAGAATAGGAAAATCAGAAACTAACTGTTTATTAGATAATTTATTTAAATAATATATATTATATTTTCCAAGTCTTCTATTCCTAATCCATGATACATTTGTATTAGTAGTTAAACAGTTTAAATTTTATTTACACAAGGAATTTAAATCTAATGTATAAGCATTACCAGTTCATATTGCTCTATATTTAAGAAACTTGTCTATAAACATAGATCAAGAATTGTTAGAAAAATTAAAAAAAATCCATCATCATTGAGTTGATAGATACATATTAAGTTATGATTTAAACCTTGAAAAAATAATACATTGTTTATTGAGATTGTCTTTGGATCTCCAATAGTTCGAAATATAAATTTTTTTCCTTTTTCATTGTCACCAAAAGTGTCTAATCCTATAACCATTTGATTCAATGTATGAAATATTTTTGCATACCCACTCATATGCCTAAAATATCCACTATCTATATACCATTTTTTTTTCTGTGACCACTTTCCTTTTCCACTTCAACCATAGAACATATATTAGATTTTAGATTATATTGCTATTTTTCTGAATCAAAATTTGAAGGGCTACTAGAGTATTAAAATAACTCCAATTAGCTATCATATCTCATTTTATTTTTGATCATATTCAATATTATTTTTATATCTCTTTTCTAGAATTTTATATTCCTCTTTTAATTGAAGAAAATCATGTCTAATATGACCCAATTTCATATATTCATAACATAAAACTTCTCTTGGTTCTTTGGCATTCTTCTAGTAGTGTTTTCTGAATCCTCATTTCTTCTTGTAAAAAATCCAGAAATTTTTGGCTAGTTGAGGCAATTCCATTTTTGAATCAGAGGAATTTTATTTTTTCTCTTATTTTAATTCTTTATTTGATATTTTTTATGCTTTCGAGATGCCATCATCAGAGAAGTATTTTACTTATTTAATATAATTTTGTGATCTTAAACTTCAGACTATATCTACGATACATACATCATTAGTGTCCTAATTAGTTCTTTCATTTCCATATCCTTGATAGGTGATGATTTGCGAACTGTAGTAGATATTCCAATCTATTTAAAGGGTAATACTCTTAATACTTTTAAATCATGATTAAATTGTTTGATGGGTTCCCCTAAGTCTATAATATTTTGGAAAATTTATATAATCCTTCCATTAATCAGTGTGATTCTTTCACTATCAAACATTATAAATGTATATAATTTTGGATTAGATGTAGTAGATCTCATCTGTCTATCATTTTCTATTCCTTCATAAGTGACTATAATAGTTTGCTGCATCTCATATGTAGTTGTAAATTGTAATACATGATTAAATTAATCTAGTCCATGATCACAAATAATAGAAATAATTTCTTTTGAATCGATATTGTACTTAACATCCATTTTAGCAGTCCATGTTTCTAGTTTCTCAGGAATCTTATAAAGAGTAATGATTTTTTAGTGGATGTTGAAGCCAATATTTTTATGATCGATAATAATTTGATATTTCCATCATCAATAATTTTTTCTATTAAAATATAGATCATGTATCACTAACATTACATCTCTAGAATCCGCCATTTCCATATTTGTATAGACCTTATACTTTTATATTTCTATATACTTATCCAAAATATCTCTTTTGATACTATTTGTTAGGTCCAAAAATAAAATTTAACACAAGAGGGGGTGAAATGTTTCTATTCACAAATCTTCTGAAATTATGGATTTTAACAAACACTATTATTTATACAAATAATATAATTTTAGTTCTATAAAAATAATATTAAATGGATAAACAAAAATAAAGAACACAACATTTTATAGTGGTTCAGTTCCCAAAGATTCGCTAGTCTAACCTACCAATCACTCTCTCTGTGAACTTGGTATATTTCACTAGAATGGTCCTCTTATCGCAAGACCATGAATTCACAACTGAGTGTAGGTAGATGAAACATTTATCGTAAGACTAACAGCAAATCCTTCGAGTTCTATAATAGAGTACCAGTTAACCTTATCTTAGATCGAGAATTTGATAAGCCACCATAACTGTGTACAAGTAGTTGAAACTCCAATAAATAAAAGTAGTTTTATTTGTTGAACTGGTTTGTTCATTAATGTTGTATCAGTACCAACTGAAAAATGATTGATCTTCCTCTTTAGAAAATAATATCTTCAAGAATAAAAAATTCAGAAACGATCCTTGTTGAAAAAATATATTAAATATGATAACAACTAAATTATAGTAGTAATATTATAACAGTAAAATATTGAACATGTATACCTTCAAACTGTAGCTTCAATCAAAATTGATCATTCCTTGTAGCAGCGTTGTAAAAGATAATTACTAGAATACAGTCTTATATATGAATTTCTTATAAACCATATTTTTTTGATGAAACTCTGAAGAAATATAAATAATAGATGGCTAGTTTTAATATTATAGATCCAAAAGAATAACTTGATTGACAGAAGAAATTAAAATTCAAATTAACCATGGGAGTTTTAACTTACCTTAGGAAAATGAGTGATTTACCCGGAAGAATACGGTTCATCGAAACAATCATAATGATCCATTAATCGGTCTTAGATTCTGACTCAATCATTGCCAGAATCTATAATTAAAAATGTGGATTAAAAACTTCACTATTGTAAACACAATGTAGGGTTGAACTACATAGCATAGGGTTATTTTTCATAGCAGACGGTTCCTTCATGTAGTGTGGGTTCCTTCACATAGTGTAGGGTTCCTTTTCATAGCATAGGGTTCATTTTCATAGCATATGGTACAATGGCATAACATTGGTTTCCTTCATGCAATATAGGGTTCTTTTTCATAAAATAGGGTTCCTTATCCATACATTAATATTTATATAATGTTGGGAAAAAAGTTTTATGGGGATGATAATTCATACATTTAACTTTTAAAAATAATATCCCAAACATTGAATTTATTAAACATATGTTCAAATTCCCAAACTTGGCGTTGAAGAATATTAATCCCAACTTACAACATAGGGTTTCTGATCCATACATTCTACAATTATTCATACATAAGTATGTCGATCCAAATGCTAACTATTTTTCATAATATAGGGTTGATTCCATATGAAAACATTTCACATTTTAGTATAATATAGGGATAATGAACCATACGTTCATCTATGAAATGAATAGTTTGAAATAGTGTGTCTAGAGTAATTCTCATAATGTTAAATTTCGTCACACCATATATATATTCATTAAAATCACTCAATAAAAAATCATTAATAGAAACAAGGTTATTGTGAGCATTAAAATCATTATAAATTTTTGATTATTGTTGAGGCATTACATTCCCAAAAATGTTTTTCTTACATGAAAAGACTTATTAAATTCTTTGGATATGTAACATATTATCCAATATATGGTGAAATGTGAATATTTTCGCTATCTTACTTGATACTTAAGAATAAGAAAAACACCAATTAATGAATAAAAAATATAAGAATTTAGAAAATTATATAAATCATGCTGACATGGAAGATAATAATTTCTATTATATATATACTTACTCTTAGTGAATGATTAATTTTTTAAAGATTAAGGTGATCCCTAAATAAAAATATTATAAGTAAATAAAATAAATAATGCATGAACTATTCATTATAGGAAAAAAATTCATTGTAAAAAATATTTTAATAATAGCTGAGGGGAAGAACAAGATAAAATATTTTTTTTTGGGAAATGTGTTTTAAATATTCTATAAGGAGGATTACACACAAAAAAGAAATATAATTATGATATTATGGTAGAATATGGTTCTAGGATTTTATTAGTAGTTTCAACATAATGAATATACCATACTATAATGATTTATGGAAAAAGAATTGTGAAGATTTCTTCATGTCACAGTAGAAAGTTAGATTATATAATAAAGCACCTTTCATGTTACCATGTATAAAATCATTGAATTAATTCAATATTAATGAGTGTTTCATTGTTTTTTTAAGAATATAACTTCTTAAGTCTATTATAGGTTTAAATATTTATATTTATTGGGATTTTTAGTTAAAATTAAATGAGGCTATGCTTGAATATTTTTTGGGTGATGTTAACTAGAATACTAGGCCCCAAAAAATTATAGGGACCTTCAATTATTAAATATAGGAATATTATTCATAATATTCTCAATTAATATAAGAAGAATAAAATTATTTCAATAATTATTGAATTGGGAATTGAAAATTCGATACTGTTCAAATCTTCTAAATTGTTGTATCAAAGAGAGAAGAAAGTGAGAGGTATGTTTTGGTTAAAAATTCCAAATAAAAATTAAATGACTTAGAATTTTTTGATATTAATGAACTAAAAGTCGTGATAAATTTTTTATTATTATCATGAAGGATAAATTAATATGGTTTACTTCAATAGATTTTTGAGAAACCTAGATTCATAATTGATCTTTAACATCCTATTTCTGACTACATACACTTGCTATGATAGGCTATAAATCATGTTGTATACTAGGAAACCGAGTGAAAGGATATGTTTTGGGGGGTGTATTTTGGGTTTTAGAGGATATTCATTGCAATAAATTGTGTTTATAGATGAAAATCTATGAACGAGGGTGAATAATTGGTTATAATAGTGGTAGGTGTCAACACCGGGACTGATCCTTTTAAAAATTTCTAACGTCATGTGTTATTTACAAATTGATATATCTGAGTAAGGATGTGTGGTATACTATAAGTGCATTAGATCCTAATAGGTATTCTAGATTTATTAAAAAATTACAATTATTAGTAGAACTACCACTAATTCATAGCCACGGTGTAACATGCTATTAGGTAATATTATGTGGTAATAGAGTTAATCCATGTTCGCTTTTCAAGATCTAATATTACCTATAAAAGATAATTTGAATTTTATCAATAGTAGTGGTGTCCCCACAATCAATAATGACACCAATAATACATATAAGAATTCAATTATTACCTATCTTATATATCGTGTATTGAAAGTTAATGTTGTAGAAATAGTTTGATTTCCACAAATCGAAAAAACCCCCCTTTATACTTTGAAGTTATAATAATTTTAAAAATCAGTTTTAAAGACAAAAATATTATACTCATGTCTATATTAGAGAAGTTTAACTAAAAAAGTTATATGGAGTAAAATAATGAACAAATTATGGAAAAATTGGACATTAATTATGAAATAAATGTGAAATTTAAAGTGTCTAAATTTTAAATAAGGAAAAGAAAATTTTAAGATATGATGATATATGATGAATTAAATAATGATTACTATTTTAAAACATTCAATGAAATTATCAGGGACATACATGGGAATGGATATAAGATGGTTGATTCTATAATTATTTTAAAAAAAAGAAGAAATTTCCAAAATAGGTTAAATGAAATATTTCAATACTAGAGGTAGTGAATATCATACCCATGATTAATTACATAACATTCTCATTGGTTATAAAATATGAAATATTTGAGATTTCAAAAATAAGATCAGGTTGAGAAAAACTTCATAGTCCATGAAAAATATAAAAATTTAAGAATATAATGAAAAATATTCAAGTCGATCTAGTAATAAAGAATACGATGAAGAAAAAAAGATTATTATGGATCTTATATCAATGAAATTCATAATGTACAAGATATTTTACAAAATAAAACCCACATAAAGTTATTAAAAATATGAGGGAAATTGAGATTTTGGTATAAACTATCTCAAGAAGAACTGTACTAAATATAAGTTTGATGAATAATTTGGGAATCATAAAAACTAATTAGGATAAATGTTGAGAATAAGTTAAAAAATATATTGATAATAGACGATGTTTATAAGAAGTAATAGATGAAATTTAATGATAAAAGAGGAAAACGATCTAGGAATATAGTATTCAATATATCTTGAAGCTGAAAAAGGATTCATGATATTGAAATAAGACACTAAAATGGTTGATTAAATAAAATGAATATCATTATAGGCTTTGAAATCAGTGATATCAGAATATATGTTTAAAACTCAACCTATTAAATTTCAAAATTAATATTTTTTCTCTGAAAGTGAAACTTTACATGTCTATTATATATATGTTTTTTATTATAAGAGAAAATAAAAACTATCTTATTCATAAAAATAAAATGAGAACATATCAAAAAAAATTCCTTCTTAGAAAAAAATAATCCCAATATTTGGAAGGTAATGAGTAATAGTATCTTGGAGAGAATTATAATTAGTGTAGAAGATCATGATTTAGATGAAATTGTTAGTGTAATAGAGTATTGGTGTACATGTCCAACTTCTATATGTTTAATATTTCACTACTAGGAATGATGTGTGACTATAGTGGAGATATTATTATATGATGATAAGTGTATCTCAAATTAAGTAATTTGTGACAAAAAATTCATCATTTCTGCTAATAGGAAACAATTTTGATTTCTTTGAAGAAATATATGGCATATGTGATCAGAATATTTATTGTGAGTAGGATTAATGATTGGAGTTCCCAAATGGATAATTTTTATTTTTTAACATTAAGTATATGCAGTATATAAGTCAATGTTCAGTGATAAATATGTTTAATTTTTTTCATTATACATAGAAATTAATGAATAAAGAGGTTGGACCTTTAGCTTGATGAACTTGTGTATAAATATTAAATTTTTGTTTATGAAATGATTAATTTTTTTTCATAAAAAGGAATAATATAATGTTAGTTATTGATAAATAATCAAAATCTAAAAAAGGTTAAAATTAATATTAAAGAATTAACAAAATGATGATATTGATTAATCACTTTAATGGGATGCTTAGCCAACTAAGAGTTCAAGAGACCATCCATAGTGCAAAAAGAATAAAAAATCATGGATCATGTGAAGGATTATATCTTAATGATATTTGTAGATTAATTAATGTGATAGATAATCTCTTTATGTGAGTTGATTAATTTCAGCTAATATTTGAAGAAGTTTCTAAAATATATATTGGCTAAGAAAACAGAAAATTAATGTAGCTTATGCGCTTTGTAGACTATAATGGATATTCATAGGGTAAAATAAATTCCATCATAATGTATATTATAGATATAATTTATGTAAATATAAAATCAATGATCCTAAAATGGGTTAGTAACAGTGCATTATAAGTTTTTGGACTCATAGGGTACATTAATAGGGTACATAAGAAAATATTTATGGTGTTTCCCATTATGAAAAAATTTAGCTCTTAGTAAGGTACATTGAATAATAATATCAAACATGAACCCCTCATTAAATGAATCATAGGGTACAAGGGAAATAATAGGGTAAAATATCTATAAGGTATAAATGAACATCATAAATAATGAGGGAACTTTGAATACCATAAGAAAATAGTAAAATTAGTCTATAAGGCTAATTAAGGTTCTTTTAGAGACATCATAAGGTTAATTAATAAAAGAATCTATGATGTAAAAATATAAAAATAAGAAAATAAGAATTATCAATTTGAAATTAATTAGGAAAAAATAGACTAAAAATTATGATTAATGTTGTGGAAACACCCTAATAAATATTTTGTGAATAATTATGAAGAAATATCAAAATTAAAGGGATAAATTATAATTCAATTTTTTTTTCTAAAATTAATATTTTAATTTATATTATGCTTTCTATTATCTTAATAGGAAATATATTTCATTGTTAGATTTAAATTCAATGAGATTCAGGATGTGAAAAAAGAATCAAACCTAAAGTTCCTTAGGATTCGCGAACCACTGAGAAGTGGGGGGGGGGGGTTGAATTAGTGGTTATATCTTTTTGAAATTCCCACAATTATTAATTTTAACCCCTAAAAAATATTATAGTTATTTACTTATTAAATTTTATATCAATTCTCACAATAATGAAAATATAGAAAAGAAATATAGGCACATAAGATTTACAAGGTTCGACCATATATAGTGTGAGAACCTATATCTTTGCTATGGCCACTCATAAAAGTCCAAAGAAATTAAATATTAGAAATAAGTGAATACAAATTTCATCCAAGTCTCATTAGATTCATTCTATGTTTATATATTTATTATTATACCGACTCATATCATTTTAAATGTATATTTACAGAACATGATCCATAATAAAAAAATAATTTAGAAATTGTTTCCTAAAAAAATAATCTAAAATGTATATATGATATATTTCTCCACTAAATTTCATATTTTTCTATCTTTATAAATTTATTCCGTATTGATATCCACAAAGTTTCTAAATTTTTAACTTTTCAAACATTCCGACTTTCTTAATTTTTTCATGTAGAAAAACTTTTTAACTTTTTAACTTTTTTTACTTCATAACTTTCTAAATTTCTTCTTATAAATCATATTTATAGCTTTATATCTTTGATGAATTTAAAAAATTATAATATTCTTCATCTTAGAAATATTTCTGGCATTTTAACTTTTTTTGGCTCACTAACATTCTCAATTTATTCATATTTATCAAGATTTGGGAAGTATAAATTTTCTACATTTTTTATTCTCTTACAACATTCTAACATTCAATATTTTATAAATTTCCAAGTTTCTCAACTTCATCAGTTATAATAACTTGAAAATAAATATTTATTAACATGGAGTAACTATTATTTCCATATTTTATAAAAAAAATCTTTATCATATGTCTGTTATCAAAAAATATAAAACTTTTTCAGTAACACATCAAAAATAATCTTCAATCCCCCATTGTATTTATTGAAAATATTCATTAATAAATGATGAAACTCATAATTTTTTAGTAATCATAAATTTTCACAATTCGTTTCTGTAAAAACTCATATTTTACAAAATTTTCCTAAACACACCCATTCTCAAAGGAGAGTATTAAGACACCACGATAATAGATAAAGTGATGTTTCTGAAGTAACTTGATCCCTCATTGAAAAGAAAATTTAGGTCCATATTAACGAAAAATCCCATTCAATTTTTCCAACTCCACTTTTGTTACCAATTCTCAACTCAAAATTTTTATCTCTAATACTTTTTTTTCACTCCCCATTTTATGATAAAAAATGTTTTATATTCCTTATAGAGATAGTATTAATAAATTATTACAATGTTGTTTCTTTATATTATCCTTTTATTACATAATCCAGAGTACAATGGGAAACTTCATGAAGATTTTTTTGAAGGCATTAGTGTAGGGTGAACATGAATTTACAATCTCAATTCTGAAAATACCTCATTTAGAATAGAATTGGGGAATACATCAAATATATGATACTTTTTTGAAATATATTCCTATATAAAATAACTACCATAAAATTTATCATTATTGATATAAAACATTATATCAATGTGTTATTATCTCGAATGTTCTATATGATTTTTAGAAAGATCAATTGTCTTTGATTATTGCAAATAATCCTCAATGGTGTATACAATTTCAATTTAAAATATTTTAGCTAAACTTTCATCCAAAACGTTTTAGTACATGCCTGCATAGAAGACAAATATTTTTATTTCATTATGCTAAATGTCAATAAACTATGTTTCATACTTTTCTATCACACCCAACATTCTCCTAAGAAAAATGTTCCTCCTAAATTTAATTTTATATCATTGAAATATCCATCACAAATGGAATCTATATAGCCAATATATTTTATTTTATGACATCTTTTATACAACATACTTTGTAAAATTATTCCTTTAACATATTTGATAATTATTTTTTCTACCAACATATGAGATTCTTTCGAATCACTATGATATCTCACATAAAAATTAACTATATACAAAAGGTCTGGCCTTCAAGTTATAAGCTGGAGAATACCTCCCATCAACCTTCCAAAATCATTAACATTCACACTTTTCCTTGATTTATCTTTTCTCGCCATTATGCCAACTGAAATGGGAATAGATACTTATTTGTAATCACCCATGCTAAGTTTTTATAAAAATTTCCTTCAATAATTTTCTAATAATAGTATAATGTATCATTCCCTCTAACAGACATGTATTACTAAAAGGAATTCAATTTCCTTGATAATTGATATTTCAAAAAATTAAATTATTTATTCAGAGAAATGTTTCTAATCATATTATCTCTACTTATTCCATAAACCTAAAAAATAACAATCAGGTTACCTTAATTCATCTCTTTAAGATATAAGTAGATGTCAACATTACCTTTATAAAACATTGATTTTTCAAAAATCTATCAATTATAGAGTTACTCTATAATGGATCTTGTTTCAACACAAACAAGTATTTCTTCTATTTAAAAATAATTGGCTTTATCTACTTCCGGTGAGATCCTACAAAGTTTCTCAGTATATACTTCTTCCTCAATATCCCAATTTAAGAAATCAAACTTTGCATCCATCTAATATAATTTATAACAATGATTTTCAGCCACTTATAAGAAAAATATTATAGTTTCCAATATTTAATCAAAGGAAAGTATGATTCAAAATCCACACCATCCACCGATGAATAAATTTTACAAAATATTCAATATTTTCTTCTCAAAATTGATCCATGTTTTTTCAGATTTTTTAGGTATACCCAATTTTTTATAAACAAATTATTTCCTACTGGACGTGGGAAAACATCCCAATTTTCATTAATATCAATTTTATATAACTGTTTATTCATTACTTCCATATATTCTTTGGGTTCAATATCCTTCAAAACCGAATCTGGTTCAACTTGTAAGATAAGTGCTATTTGATTGTTTAATCACATCTTTTTTCTTGTTTGAATTAGAGCTTTCTGATTTCCAATGATCTTATTAGACTTCAGGGTATGAATCTTTAGATTTTTTCATTCTTATTCACTTTCCCCATCACAATATTATTCTAAATCTTCAGTTACGTCATTTGGATCAATTTCATCTTCACTTTTCTCATTTTTATTAGAAGTATTTGATTAATCATACATAACATTTTCATCAATGTTTTTTAAGGAAGTTGGATTTTAAAATAAATTTTCATTATAGAAATCCACCAACTTTTGTAAATATCTGTTCCAATATTTATAAATTCTTTTGTTGGTTTAATATCCCATTAAAATACATTCCTCAAATTTCATATAGAATTCTCTATGATCTAGATTTTTATCATTAAAAATAAAGGACTTATAGAATCCTTGAAACATTTCAATGAATGTTTTTTGTTAGACTAGATTTTGATGGAATTCATGTTGTATTACGACCTTAAAAACATATTTTTTATACATGTATAATAGTAAAAACAACTTCACTCAAAAAAAGATAAAATGTTTATAATCTTACATTATACTTCCCCTCATTTCAAAAAATCCTCTATTTTCCCTTTCTACTAATTAGTTTTTTGAGGGGAGTATAGAGAAATATATGAATCTTAATTCCAGGATTCTTTGGATATGAATAAAAATTATTTCAGGTACAATCCCTTATATTATTAGTTCTCAACGTCATTATATAAACACACATTTCTCTCTGAACATATATTCTAAAAAATTGAACATTTCTAAAACCTTTTTTTTCTTCATGAACATAATATTGGTCATCTGAGGGAAATCACCAATAAAAGTATTGAATTATAAATACCACATTGTTTATTAATGTCTACTCTACCCATATAGTTTTGAGTAAATGATCATGAGTTCTCTGGTAAATTGAATTTCAACTTTCTTATGGATTTTACCATCCATATTCTTTTTAAAACATTTTATATAAACATAATATTCATTTCTTTTCAACTATGGTATTTTTATAACAACGACATATTAGAAGGGTTTTCATGATTTTTGATACAAGGTTCCAAATTTTACAAGTCTATAGTTTATTTTAATCTTCTATACCGAAGTGATAGGCGTTATAGAGTACTCATATCTGAAAATATTTCCTATGGTTTATTCTCTCCTAGTTATAACTTTACCACCTTTTACACTTTTGTTTATATACGGGTATTTCATTAAAATCAAACCTTTTTCCATTATCATATAGTTGGGTCACACTAATTATGTTATGTTTGATCCCATAAACATATATAACATCCTTATATTTTTTGTTTCTCAGCATCAATTTTTGTTGTTCCAACTCCTCTAAATATTAAGGAATTATAATTTCCGAAATTCCCTACTCTGCCATCACTATTTTCAATATCCTTCAAGAAATTTAAATCATGTTTCACATGTGAAGAACTTCCACTATTGATAATCTATTATTTATTCATTTTCATTCTTTCAAATCAGCTACTACAAGAAAATTTCATTCTATAATGTTCATATTTTCTTTCTTCTTTTCTTCATGTCACAATAGATGGTTAGATTATATAATGAAGCACCTCTAATGTTATCACGATTAAACACATTGAATGAATTCAATATACATGAGTGTCTAATGGTGTATTTGAAGAATATAACATCTTAAGTCTGTTATGGGATTAAATATATATATTTACAGGGATTTTGAGTGATAATTAAATGAGTCTATACTTGAATATTTTTTGGGTGATGTTAAGAAGAATACTAGGCTTAAAAATATTATAGAGACTTTCAATTAGTAAATATATAAATATTA
Source organism: Viscum album (assembly GCA_963277665.1). Taxonomy (NCBI): domain Eukaryota; kingdom Viridiplantae; phylum Streptophyta; class Magnoliopsida; order Santalales; family Viscaceae; genus Viscum; species Viscum album. The sequence continues at coordinate 776,317,525 of OY728166.1, forward strand.
TTCGAACTATTCTCTATGAAGATAAGAAGAATAAAATTAGGTTGATAATCCGTGAATTGGGAATTGAGAACTCGATACTGTTAAAATATTATAAACTATTATATAGAAGATAGGGGAAAGAGAGAGGTCAGTTGTGGTTAAAAATTCCAAATAAAACCAAAATGACTAATAATTTTGTGATATTAACGAACTAGACAGAGTAATAAAAACTGTTTTCATTATCATGACAGATCAATGAAGATGGTTAACATCAATAGTTTTTTAAGAAACATGGATTCCTAACTGATCATTCACATCCCATTTCTAACTACATAAACTGACTATGATAGTCTATGAATCAATTTGGATACTAGTAAACAGAGTGAAAGGTTATGTTTGTGGGTGTGTATTTTGGGTTTTATAGGATACCCATTGTAATAAATTGGATTTATAGTTGTAAATCTATGAACCAGGGTGAATAATTGGGCATAATAGAGGTAGTTGTCAACACTAAGACTGATCCTTTTAAAAATTTCTAATGTCATGTGTTATTTAAAAACTAATATATTTGAGTAAGGCTGAGAGGTGTAATCTAAGTGAATTATATCCTAAGAGGTCTTCTAGATTTATTAAAAAATAACAATTATTATTTGAACTACCACTAATTCACTCCCACAGTGTAACATGCTATTAGGGAATATTATGTAGTAATAGAGCTAATCCAAGTTCACATTGTAAGATATAATATTAGATACAAAATATAATTTGAACTATTTCAATAGTAGTGGTGTCCCCACTATCAATAAGAACACCTATCATACTTAGAAGAATACAATGATTACATATCTTATATATCATGTGTTGGAAGTTAATGTTGAAGCAGTAGTTTGATTTACACTAATCGAAAAGAACCCCCAATTTTACTTTGAAGATTGGATAATTTTAAAAATCGATGTCAAAGGAAAAAAATCCTAAAATCATGTCTCTATTAATAAATTTTAACTAAAAAGTTACATGGATTCAAATAACGAAATAAATATGGAAAAATGAGACATTAATTATGAAAGAAATGTAGAATTTAATGTGTCTAAATTTTATATATGGAAAAGAAAATTTGAAGATCTGATGATATATGATGAATTAAATATTGATTACTATTTTACAACAGTCAATGAAATTATCATTGACATACATGGGAATGGATAGAAGATGGTTGATTCCATAATTATTTTAAAAAACAAAGAAATTTCCAAAATAGGTTTAATGAAAAATTTCAATACAAGAGGATAGATAATATCATACCCATTATTAATTACATAACATTCTCATTGGTTATAAAATGTAAAATATTTGAGTTTTTAAAAATAATACCAGGTAGAAAAAAAAACTTCTTAGGCCATGACAAATATAAAAATTTAAGAATATAAAGATTAATATTCAAATGGATCTAGTACTAAATAATATTATGAAGAGAAAAAGATAATTATGGACCTTATATCAATGAAATTCATAATATTCAAGACATTTTACAAAAGAAAACACATGTCGAATTATTACATATATGATGGAATTTGAAATTTTGGTATAAACTATCAAAATAAGAATTTTACTAAATATAAGTTTGATGAATAATTTGGCAATCATCAATAAATAATTAGGATAAATATTGAGAATAAGTGAAAAAATATGGTGAGAATATAAGAAGTTTATAACAAGTAACAGAATAAATTTTATGAGAAAATGGGAAAAAGATCTAGGTAAGGGATATTCACGCTATCTTGAAGCAGAAAAGGGATTCATGAAAATAAAATAAGACTCTAAAAATGATTCTAAAATAAAATGAATATCATCAAAGGCTATGAAGTCAGTGATATCAGATTATATGTTTAAAACTCAACCTACTAAATTTCAAAATTAATATGTTTTCTCTGAAACTGAAACATTACATTTCCATTATAGATACATTTATTATTATAAGAGAAAATAAAAACCATCATATTTATTAAAATGAAATGATAAAATATCAACCAAAACATTTCTTCATAGAAAAAAATAATCCCAATATATGGAAGGTAATGAGTAATAGTATCTTGGAGAGAATTATCATCGATGTAGAAGATCATGATTTAGAGGAAAATGTTGGTGCTATGGAGTGTTGGTGTACAAGTCCATCTCATGTAGGTTTAATGTATAACTACTAAGAATGATGTGTGACCATGGGAGAGATATTATGATATGATGATAAGTGTATCACAAATTAAGTAATTTTTTACAAAACAATCATCATTTCTACTAATAGAAAACAGTAATGATTTCTTTGAAGAAATCTATGTCATATGTGATTAGACTGTTTATTGCGATGAGGAGTAATGATTGGTGTTCCCAAATGCATAATTTTTATTTTTTAACAATAATAATGTGAAGTGGAAAAGTCAACGTTCAGTGATAAATATGTTTTATTTTTTTCATTATACATAGAAATGGATGAATAAAGAGGTTGGAGCTTTATCTTGTTGAACCTGTGTAAAAATATTAAAATTTTGATTATGCAATTATTAATTTTTTTCTTTAAAGGAAGAATATAACGTTAATTATTGCTAAATTAACAAAATCTAAAAAATGTTAAAATTAATATTATGGTATTAACAAAATGAAGATATTGAATAATCACTTTAATGGGATTTTAAGCCAGCTAATAGTTCAAGAGACCATCCATAGTGCGAAAATAATATAAAATTATGTATCAAGTGAAGGATTATATTTGGATGATATTTCTAGATGACTTTAAGTGAAAGAAAATCCCTTTTATGTGAGATGAATAATTTTTGCAAATATTTGAAGATGTTTCTAAAAGCTATATTGTCTTAGAAAATTGAAAACAAATGTAGCCTATGCACTTTGAAGGATATAATGGATATTTGTAGGGTAAACTAAAATCCATCATAAGGTATATTCTATGTATAATTTATGTAAATAAAAAATCAATGAACCCTAAAATGGGCGAGTAACAGTGCATTATATGTTTCAGGATTCATAGGGTACATTTATAGGGTATATAGGAAATTTTTAGGGTGTGGCCCATTATGAAAAAATTGATGTCTTTATAAGGTACATCGAATAATCATATCATAAATGATCTCCATATTAAATGAATCATAGGGTACAAGGGAAATAATAGGGTAAAATGTCCATAAGGTATTAATGAACATCATAAATAATGAGGGAACATTGAATACCATATAAAAATAGTAAAAGTAGTTTAGAATACTATTTAAGGTTCTTTTAGAGACATCATAAGGTTAATTATTAAAGTAATCTATGAAGTAAAAATATAAAAAAAAAGAAAATAATAATTATCAATCTGAATTTAATTAGGAAATAATAGTCTAAATATTATTATTAATGTAGTGGAAACACCCTAATAAATATTTTGTGAATAATTATGAAGTAATACCAAAATGAGAGGGATTAATCATAATTCAATTTTTTTTTCTAAAATTGTGATTTTAGTTTATATTATGCCTTATATTATCTTAATAGAAAATATATTTCATTGTGATATTGAAATTCATTGAGATTCATGATGAGAAAAAGTATCAAACCTAATGTTCCTTAGGATCAGTGAACCACTGAGAAGTGGGGGAGGGGGTGAATGAGTGGTTATCTTTTTTGAAATTTACAAATTTATGAATTTTAACCCCTAAAAAATGTTATAGTTATTTACTTATTACTTTTTTGTCAATTCATACAATAATGAAAATATAGAAAAATAGTCATGGAACATAAGATTTACAAGGTTCGACCGTAGCGTGAGAACCTACATCTTTGCAAAGGACACTCCTACAAGTCCAAAGAAATTAAATATTAGAAACAAGTGAATACAAATTTCATCCAAGTCTCATTTGATTCATTCTATATTTAGATATTTATTGTTATACCAACTCCTATCATTTTAAATGTATATTTACATAACATGATCTATGATAAAATATAAATATTTAGAAATTGTTTTTTAAAAAACATCATCTGAAATGTATATATGATTTTCTTATCCACTAAATTTCATATTTTTCTATCATTCTAACTTTATTCATTATTTATATCCATAATGTTTCTAAATTTTTAACTTTTCTAAATTTATGTCTTTATTAATTTATTCATGTAGATTTTTTTTAACATTCTACCTTTTGTGACTTCATACCTTTCTCAATTTCTTTATAACCATCATATTTATAACTTTCTATCTTTGAATAATTTCAATCATTCTAATATTCTTCATCTTAGAAATATTTCTGGCTATTTAACTTTTTTTTGCGTCTCTAACTTTCTAAATTTAACCATATCTAGAAACAATTTGGAAGTATAAAATTTCTACATTTATTCATCTCTAAAAACATTCTGACTTTCAATCTTTTATGAATTTCTAACTTTCTCAACTTCTTCATCTCTAATAACTTTAAAATAACTATTTATTAACTTGGAGTAACTATTATTTTCATGTTTTACAAAAAAAATATTTAACTTATGTTAGTTATTAAAAAATATAAAACATTTTTTGTAACACATAAAAAATAATCTTCAATCCCCCATTTAATTTATGGACAATATTAATTAATAAATTTTGACACTCATAATTTTTTAGTAATCAGACATTTTAACAACTCATTTCTATAACAACTCATATATTTAAAAAATTTCCTAAACACACCCATTCTCAAAAGAGAGTATTCAAACACCAAAATACTTGATAAAGTGATATTTTTGAAGGAATTTCATCCCTTATTGAAAAGAAAATTTATGTCCATACTAAGATAAAATCACATTCAATTTATCCAACTCCAATTTTGTTACCAATTCTCAACTCAAAATTTTTAACTCTCATACTTTTTTTGTTCACTCACCATTTTATGATAAAAAAAGTTATATTCATTATAGATATATTAGTAATAAATCATTACAATGTTGTTTCTTTATATTCCATTTATATTATATAATCCAAAGTATAGTGGGGGACTTCATTTATATGTTTTTGAAGGCATTGGTGTAGGGTGAACCTGAAGGTACAATCTCAATTTTGAAAATCCCTCATTTCGAATAGAATTGGGGAATACATCAACTATATGATAAATTTTTTAAATATATTCCAACATAACATCACTTCCATAAACTTTATCCTTAAAGATGTAAAACATTATATCAATCTGTTTTGATCTCGAATGTTCTATGAGATTTTTGGAAATATAAACAGTCTTTGATTATTGAAAATAATCTTCAATGGTGTATAAAATTTCACTTTAAAATATTTTAGCTAAAATTTCATCCATAAAATTTTAATACATGCATGCGTAGAAGACAGAAATTCTGATTTCATTATGCTTAATGTCAATAAACTCTGCTTCATACAATTCTAGCACACCCAATATTCTACCACGAAAAATGTTCCTCATAAATTTAATTTCATATCATTGAAATATACATCCCAATTGGAATTCATATAGCCAATAAATTTCAAATTATAAAATCTTTAATTCAACATACTTTGTAAAAATTTTCCTTTAACTATATGATATTTTTTTCTAACAACATATGAGATTATTTCGAATCACTGATATCTGAAATAAAAAGTAACTATATAAAAAAGGTATGGTCTTGAAGTTGTAATCTGGATAATAAATCCTATCAACTTTCCAAAATCATTGAGATTCACACTTTTTCTTGATTTATCTTTTCTCACCATTATGCCAACCGAAATGGAACTAGATAATTCTTTGTAATCACCCATGCTAAATTTTCATAAAAATCTCCTTCCATACTTTTCTAATAATAGAATAATGTATCATTCCCTCTAATAGACATATATTCCCAAAAGGAATTCAATTTCCTCGATCATTGACATTTCAAAAAATTAATTTATTTATTCATAAAACTTTTTCTAATCATATTATTTAATCTTATTACATGAACCTAAAAAATAACTATCAGGATACCTTAATTCATCTCATTAAAATATAATTGGAGGTCAATATTCCGTTTAGAAAACATTAACTTTTTCAAGAAACCATCAAGTATAGAGTTACTTGATAATGGATCTTGTTTCAATGCAAACATGTATTTCTTCTATTTACAATAATTGGTTTCATATACTTCAGGTGAGAGCCCACAATGTTTCTCAACATATATTTCTTCCTCAATCTCCCAATTTAAGAAATCATACTTTACATCCATCTAATAAAATTTATAACAATGATGTTCAACCACTTTTAAGAACAATATTATAGTTTTCATTCTTGAAACAAAGGAAAGTATTATACAAAATCCACACCATCCCCCAATGAATAGATTTTACAAAAAATTCAATATTTTGTTCTCAAAATTGATCCATGTTTTTTCAGTTTTTTAGGTATACACAATTTGTTATAAATTTTTTTTCTTACTGGACGTGGGAAAAGTTCCCAATTTTCATTATTATAAATTTTATCTAACTGTTCATTCATTACTTCCACCTATTATTTGGGTTCAACATCCTTTAAAACTGATTCTGGTTCAACTTATAAGACATGTGCTATTTGATTCTCAAATCACATCTTTTTTCTTATTTGAATTAGAGCATTTTGATTTCCAATGATCTTATTTGATTCCAGGGAATGAAATTTTATATTTTTTCTTTCTTATTCACTTTCATCATCACAATATTCTTCTAAATCTTTAGTTACGTAATTTGGATCAATTTCATATTCACTTTTCTCATTTTCATTAGAAGTATTTGATTAATCTTACATAACATTTTCATCAACATTTTTTTAAGGAAGTTGGATTTTAAAATGAATTCACATTGTAGTATTCCACAAACTTCTGAAAATATCTATTCCCATATTTATTAATTCTTTTTTGGGTGAATATACCATGACAATACATTCCTCAAATTTCTCATCAAGTTTTCTACGATCTAGATTTTTTATCATTAAAAAGTTAGGACATCAAAAAAGAATGAAATATTTCAATGAAGGTTTTTTAGACTAATTTTTTTTGGAATTCATGTTGTATTACAACCTTAGAAAACAAAATTTTAATATATGTATAATATTAAAAACAAATTCACTCAAATAAAACATAATATTTTTATACTCTTCCATTATACTACCCCCCATTTCAAAAAATTATCTATGTTACCTTTATTCTATTTATTTTTTTGAGGTGAGTATAGATTAATGTATTAATTTTAATTCCATGATTCTTTGGATATGAATAAAAATTATTTCCAGTATAATCCATTCTATTATTAGTTCTCAACTTCATTATATAAACACACATTTCTCTCTGAACATATCTTCTAAAAAATAGAACATTTCTAAAATCGTTGTTTTTTTCTTCATGAACATAATATTTGTCATCTAAGGGAAATAATCAATAAAAGTATTGAATTATAAATAACACATTTCTTATTGATGTCTAATATACCCATATATATTTGAGTAAATGATCATGAGTTTTTTGGTAAATTGAATTTCAACTTTCTTATGGATTTTACAATCTATATTGTTTTTAAACATGTTATATAAACATAATCATAATTTCTTTTCAACTGTGGTATTTTTATAAAAAAACATATTAGAAAAGTTTTCATGATATTTGATACAAGGTTCCAAAGTTTATAAGTCTATAGTTTATTTTCATCTTCTACACTCAAGTGAAAAGAGTTATAGAATTCTCATATCTGAAAATATTTCCTATGGTTTATTCTCTCCTGGTTATAACATTACCACCTTTTACACTTTTGTTTAAATATGAATATTTCATTAAAATCATTTCTTTTTCCATTAACAAATAGTTGTATGGCACTAATTATGTTATATTTAATCCCATCAACATATACAACTTCCTTATATTTTTGTTTCTCAGCATCAATTGTTGTTGTTCCAACTCCTCTAAATATTAAGAAATTATAACTTCCAAAATTCGCTACTCCACCATCAATATTTTCAATATAATTCAAGATATTTAAATCACATTTTATATGTAAAGAATATCCACTATTGATAATCCATTTTTTATTACTTTTTATTTCTTTCAAATCAACCACAACAAGAAAATTTCATTGTATAACATTCATCTTTTATTTCTTATTTTCTTTTATAGAATATTATGTTTATCCCTAAAGGGTGGTTTTAAATTAATTATAATTGTGAACGGATTGGTTATATCTTTCAAAAACATCACTGACTTAATAAAAATTACATTTTTAAACTGTATGAAATTTTTTTGTATATTAATTCATCTTCATAATAAAAAAAATACCTTTTAACTCTGTGGTAGAGTAACTCCATGGTAAGGCATAAGTCATCAGTTCAAATATGATAAGGGTATTTTATATTATTTGATAAGTTTTTTATATTAAAATTAAATCATTTATTATTGAAAAAAATTATTATTTAATCATTATATTTAAAAATTATGATTAATTAATCTCTTGAATGGATCATTCAGACATCGAACTAATTTTCCAGTAGATGTTTTATAACATCATGAAATTATTGTTTTCTATATTATATTAGCTTAGGAAATTTACTTTTCTTCTAGTATTTCTCCCCCTCATTTCATTCCAACTTCTTTTTAGAGACATGTTATGGAAATGGTTATATGTTATATTCCCACAAAAACCATAACACCAATAATAAACACTAAATTTTGATCTTCTACAGATATATGTTCTATCCCTGTAATTTTCATATCAAGGTTTTTAATATATTTATCTATTTATTTCCTCATTACATGGGGATAAATTCTTACCAAAGTTATTTTCAAATATAATTTTTGTTAAATATTACTCAATTACCTTCTCAATCGATTCTCTCCCAATATTTTTGGAAACACCAAAAATATTAGTAAAATCAAATGAACTTTTATATTTAATGGGTGAATTTTTCACCTGATTATTGGGGTGAGTTATTTTTGCAGCTTTAGATGAATCATATTTTACTTCTAAATCATTTTTGACATTTTTGTTCAAATTAAATAAGGTAGGTTCAACCTCAAAAAAAATTTATTGTGTTTAAAACTAATTATCTTCCTTACCTGAAATTGTGTTGTGAGATAATATGTTATCTTCCCTAGTTCATAAATACTTAGCTTTTGGTTTATAACCTCTTGAATGTACTCATATTCCAGTTTTAGAACAGATATTATTTCTTTACTATCCTTTAAATTTTTTTAGTCATTTGGTTAATTAATAAAGTGTTCTGTTAAGATAAAGACATGATAAAAGTTCTAAAATGAGAAAAAAATTACTTTTAAATTTATTCACATCTTTCTTCTTAACAAATTTTTAAAGAATATACCTTTTTCTCTAAATTTTGAAAGATGGTTCTGACTTTTTATAAAATTTCAACATCTTATGTGTTATTGTTATTCGATTCAGATTCCACTTTCTAACTCAAGATTCATTTTTTTCTTCCATTTTATTTTTTCTTACCAACATTTTTCTCATTTTCTTCCTTAAAAGAATTGTTAAATCTCTTACACTAAGGTTTTTATTTATCATGATATTCATATTCATCAACATCAATCTTAGAGAAATTCATTCCAAATTTCCAAATTCCTCCACACTCAAAACATTAGTGTGGATGTTTTGTAATAACCTATGATTTTGTAAAATATAGTTTTTAAAATAAATGTAATCTTTTTCATATTTTTTGTTACACGCAACATTAATTTTAGTTTGGGTTATAGGAAGCACTGTGTTTATCTTATGTTACACAAAACACTAAGGTTAATTGAAACATGAAATACTATTAAAATACTAATATCTAATATGATAGATATCACCTTGCTATTAGAATGTAGAGTATGAATAAGATTAGGTAAATTATGAAAATATATTGTTTTCAAATATATATAAAATTAATTTTTTGGTAATAATTTAACTTGAAATTAAAATAAAAACCATTTAGAAATAAAGGAAATCATTTTCTAAAAAACAATTTTAATGAAAATAATTGTTTTACTTAAATAAACTAAAAAAATTACATTCTGTGAATGATTTTTATATAATTTATATATTATATATTTAATAAAATGATTAACATTCATCTTATTTATTCCCTATAAAAGATATAAGTATTAATCCATCTTTACACTTAAAAATTATATTTTTCTAAAAAGTATTCTATTCCATTTTCCAAACTTTTTTAAAATTATTTTTTTCGAACTTTTAGAGATTTTATTTGAAAAAAAATATTATTTATATAAACCATTAGGTCAAAATTATAATAGTGTTAATTTTTTAGAATTTTACGAAAAAAAATATTTTTCAAAGAATAGTGAAAATACATTCTTTTATATAAGTTTTTTATTTCATTAAATAAATTTAAAAACATAAAAATTATTTTAATATATTTTTAAAATATAAATTAGTTCATTATATATCAATGAATAAAAATTAGGCCATTTAAATCAATTTCATATTTTATATGTTAAAAATTTGAACTTTTGAATCCTTTCTCTTTGGAAAACCAATTTTTCATCACGTCTGCGAGATAAATTTAATATTAAACATTTATAATTAATTTATTGGAATTTGGAAAAAGGGAGTAAATTATTTTATTAATTATTATAAATAATATTAATAATTTATATTATATAATAATTTCAACTTAATTTCTAATTGTAATTAAATGATTAAATAGTAAAAATTAATTACTCCTGTTAATGTTAAAACTAGTTTCCTGGGGCGGGGGGTTAAAATAACATGATTAAGGTAGAAATGGAATAAAAAATTGTTTAAAAAATATTCTACGATGTATTTAGAACAGATATTCTATATGGTTCAATAAATACACATTTTTTGGCCTTGTGGTATCTGAAAAATATGGGTACACATTTTTCTTTTTAGAAATTACAAGTGTGTCAATCACCTCACGTATAAATGGCCACTACTATCCTATTATATTCACACTTAAAAAACTATTTTCCTCAGTAAAAAACAACCCAAACACCTTTCATAATTCCCTAATCATTTCTTGTAAACCATTTTTTCATAAATCAATCATTATATGTCTTTTGGGGAAAACAAAAATAATATATCTGTAGAAGAGGAAAAATCCCAAATTGAATGTTTAATTTTATTTCTTCATCCACCCACTTCAAAACATATTAAATTATTATAATATAATAATAAAAATATAATAAATATAATGGGATGTTATTTTTTGTAATTTAATAACCTAAATACATCTTCTCTTCTATCTAATGGGATGGAAAATCACCATTCATGTGTACAACAGACTACAACCTCCCATTCCAAAGTTATTAATTTTCTATCACCACCATACTTGGATGGATATAAATAAGGATTTAATATATATAAATATATATATATATTCTTATATTATTATACTTTCTTAATCATGTTATCACTTATACCTTCTTTCTATCCATTTAGTGGGGGATACAACAACGTCCTTCATGTGTACAACAGACTCCTGTCTCACTAAGCTATTTGTTTATATTTCAATAATAAATTAATTGGATTGTAATTATGGTAATTTTAGTGAATATATGTGACATATATAGCATAATAATTATTCTTTCAAGTTAATATTTTATTTACCTACATTTTGTTTCATCTGGTGGGAAAATGGAAACAATGTTCATGCATACATAAAACTCACTATATCCATGAATGATATATCTCAATTTCTATATATATGATTAAGGATTTTTATAAATATATATAAACATAATTTATATGATATTTATATCATAATTAAAATTCAATAGAAAACCGAACCATGATTAATGTAATAGAATTGAAAATACCAAATGGAAATAACCACAAAAAACAATGCAGTTATTACCCGAAACATGGTTTTAACAAGGAATTGTTAATAAAAAATTTATAAGGGTCATATGAAATTCATATATGGTATGATTAATTTATATATATTTCATTAATATAATTATAATAAATATATATTTATTATTCAGGGGGATTGAATGTGTATAAAAGATGTTAAGACTTAATGTAATGGATTTCCGTCTCAATTTTAGTTTCTTGGAGACACTTTTCATATTCACTATGCATTTTTTTTATGTGGAATATATAATAAAAATAAATTTATTTTATTTTTATTATCCTTAAAATTATGGGATTTGAATATACATTTTGGTATCTCTCTTTCAGGGGGTTTTCATTTCAAAAGATACCAAAGTGGTAATGGATTGTCATCCCAAATTGCCTTTTTGGGACATAAGTTATGTTATTAACCTACCTTCTTATTTGATGTTTATATAATAACCCTTTAAAATTTTATTTCATTTATATAAATTTTTTTATAATATTTAATGTTTCAATTTAATTTATTCATTAGTGTTCCTTAAAAATCAAAATAAACCAAAGCGGTAATGGTTTTATGTTATGATCCCATATTTTATCTGGATTGTTCAGTACTATACATACAATGATGAAATCATATGATCTATATCATAACAAACTCATGTATTTTCTTCTCTTATAGTTTTATAATAAAAATGCTTAATTTACCATAATTTTTACTATTCATTTTCTCAATATTTAAAAATAATAATTTCAGAACAATCCCCTTATTTCTCTCTTTGGTCAAAACCCTTTTTCTTCCATAACCTTGTTTTCATGAAACGTTTTATGAAATGTTTTTATCATTATAAAAATAATTTAATAATTTAATTTAACCCTTATTTTATTTTTTTATTTTTTTCTTTAAAGGAATCATAATATTTATTTTATTTTTTTCCTATTTTCTTGAAAGGAATCGTAATATCTTTTTTTAAACAATCCCAATTTGGATTTTACTGAAAATTTTAAAGGAATATTTATTTTAACAGGTATGATATATAATGAATTACCATCTATAATGAACATAAATTTAACAAAAAAATTATTTTTTTATGACTTCATGTTTCTTTTAAAATAAAAATATTGCATAAATAATTTATGAATTAAAAAAAATTCAAAGAGAAGTTATATTCCTCAAGAAAATATTGAAGTCATATTTAGAATTATATTTTAAATTAAGATGGCATAATTTGATTTTACATATGGTTCACTAGGGATATGATCCAAAGATACCATTCTTATTATTTCTCTGCATGCTTTGTGTTTATGATGACAAGATATTAATGAATCCCATTTCACTTCCATGGGTTACACCATGATAAAATCATTATGAAACCCATTTTTTTATAGGATGTGCTTTGATGTAATGATAAAATGACTTGGTAAATTATTTCTTTTCCATATGATATTTTATGATCAAATTTTTATGAAACCCATTTCTTTTCATGTGTTTAAATATAATGAATATTTTATAATCTTGTAGAACACATACATATAATTTTCATTATATGATGAGTCGTACCTACATCGTCATCCAATGCATTAAGTAAAGATTGATATCTCATGAGATAAAATGGAATATAATGGGAGGTAAAACAAGGTATGTATGGTAATACTTCCACTATGATAGTCTTGAGAGTAAACCTCGACAATTATGAAGGTTTGAGGAGTGAACCCATTCCACTATGTTAGTCTTGGAAAGGATCCTTTAACAAAAAATTAAATTGTTATATATGCTTATGCGTATATAAAAAATCTATTCCTTATTAAAATATTTTTTATCATAGTTAATGATCATTGATTTCATTATGATTTATATCTTATGAACTACCATGATTTATTACATGAATAAATTTTATGATGAAGGGAATGATTTTAAAATGTTATTATCATTTTATCAAACCCTTATGATCATGATATGTTGATATCTAACATGTTTACCCTTACTATGGATCTGATCTCACACTTTCTTAGGATTCCTTTCATTAGATTTTTATGAAAGGTATTGTGTATGATATTTCTAATAAGGTTTATTGTTATGGAGAACATAAAATTAGATGATGTAGCTCACTTATACACTAGTTTTTTATGTGTCTAGGTTTCTAAATTCAATAGACCTAATCTATTAGGGCATGAATAGTTCTGTAATGTAATGAATACTCATCTATTAAGAAGTAAAATTTTTTAATGAGAAGATTGGTTCTTTATAGTTGGTATTATTGTAGGATTTATTTAAGAGTTGGAAACTATTAAGTGAAAAAATTAGTGATATCCTTGAGAATATATCTAGGGTCATGTATAATGATAATTGGATATATTGTAAAGGGTCTTAGATATTTGGTTAATGATAGAGAGAGTGGTTTTCAGGAAAATACATCCATGTATGGATACTACAAGTTGATGTAGCTCTGGAATAATTTTACCCGGTGGTAGTAACTCTAAAAATATTACATTGAGAAACAATCAATACCCACTCAGTGCAAGACAATGTGACTTTTTATTCACTTGGTTTAACTCTCCTAAAGGGTATACATTATAAAATCACAAACATTTTACAAACTATAATGGAATATTTGAATAATGAGAAGGTGTTACCTTGGTTAAACACATTATTTCATATATTTATTATAATATCACATGATTTAGACATCATATAAGTCAATTTTTATTATTATTTAGTTTTCCACTATGACCAATGTCGCTTAAATAATTCTTTTTGGATTCATTCAATGGTTAGAACCAGAATGAATCATGTTAACACTGAATACGATCGAAATTAAAGTAAATATGAGAAAGAAAATTAGACGATGACAAGAGAGAAAGATATTTTTATTTTTCCTAATCATCTATCATGATATAAAATAAAAAATTTGAACTTTTATGAGATTAAAAAAGCATTAAATAATAGGAATATTATTTTTTGTGAAAGTTTATATGGTAATGAATATGGAAGAATCATTATTCAAAATAGAATGTGGGAATAATCCCCTATAATAATATCAGTAGAAGAGGGAAAGAAATTTTCTTTATGTATAATAAAGAAATATTGTGATGATTTTTTTTGGAGTTCAATGAATTATGTTTGGGGAATAAGGTCATTATCCAAGTCAATGCCTTGATACAAGAGGTAACTTCAAGAAAAAAAGAAGGACTGATTCCATTTCAATCATTGAAGTGGAATGATAAAAGTATTTATTTATTGAGATTCATGTATTATGTTGTAGAATTATTTTTAAATAAGTTATTTGTGTTTTAAGAACCATGAATCATCAAAGGATTGAGTTAAATTTGAGAAATTATTTAACTATATGTAATATTTACTTAAGAGTTATGGACCACATCATGGTTTTATGAGTTTAATGTTGATCATATGTTCAATATCATAAAAACAACTTTTGAGTTTTTTTGTGATAGGTGATTATATAGATTAAGGATTCCATGGGAGAAATTTATGGAAATACAACCGTTTAGGATTTTTATATATTTTAATAGAAAATATTATTTGACGTGGAATGCATTCAACTTTTGTTCACATATAATTAAGTGTATTGGTAACGATTGGGTTTATATTTTCCTTGGTGTTGAGGTAAATGTGGGTTATTTCAATTTTAGAATTATATTCAAATAGTTTTGGAAAAAGGATAAACCACAAGATGGGTGACAACTTATCTCATCTAGAAAGGACTAGGGGCCTGAACCCACAACTAAATGAAGAATAGGGTATAATGACTAAAATTGGATATAGGGTTGAGTATTTCTAGTGGGATAACATGTAGAGTTATATTATTGAGTATGTGTCTCAGTACATTTAATGTTATAATGGTATGGTGGAGAGAGAATTTTTTATGGGGGATCTATGACCATTATCCATACTAAAATGGAAATTAGAAAACATCACCATCAGTTTTTTCCTTAAACTCCCTAAAATATCTAAATAGAGTAATACGACATGGGTTTTAGTCAATAAAATTATGAATTCATTACACTTTGTCAATATTAGATACGATTAATTTTTTGATATGTTTTATATGATATAGATTACAAAAGTGATAAGGTCTCATAGAGTACCACGTTCCATTGTATCTAAAATGGATATGAGGTATAACTAAAATATATGGTGAATAATTCAGAACATGTTTGATAATGATTTGAGAATCAAATCTATGTATCATCCTCAAATATATGGTTAGTTTGAGAAAAAAATTCAAACCCTAGAGAATATACTAATATATTATTCAATGGATTTAAAAGGCTGTTGGGATCAACAACTTACTCTCAATGAGTTTTCATAAAATAATATATTTCATTTTAGTATTAATATGGCTCTTTATGATTCCCTTTATAGAAATAATTTTATAACTACAACACAATTTAATAAATTTGAAGAAATAAAGCTATTGGGACTTGATATAACTTACGAAATGGTAGCTAATATTTCATTCATTCAGAATCTCATAAGGTCTCTACATAGTTTATAAAAATTTTCTGATAATAATTCTTGAAATGATCTAGCATTTGAAGTTAGTGGGAAGGTGTTTCTATGAATTTAATAATTTAATAAATAATGTAAAATAATCCATATGTATATTTGTCCATTTGAAATTATTGATCATATAGTGAATGTATCAAATCACTTGGTGATTCCACTTAACTTATCTCAAGTTCACGATGTGTTCTATGTATCACTCCGGAGGAAGTACATACCTAATCCATTATATGTATTGAACTTAGAGGTTATTCCCTTAGAGAACAATATTTCTCAGGAGAGACTCTACATAATACAAAGAATTTTCTTCAAAAAATGACCACTCAAATTTGAAATTATGTTTAGTTAAACCACCAGCTTGAGAAAATTATGTGGGAACCTGAGGATGTAATGAGGAAAAATTATCATAATTTTTTGGTACCAGGTGATGAATTTTGAGAGAGAAATTAAATTTAATATGTTAGAAAATCACACCACAATATTTTGTTATTTTTTCAGAATAATATAATCATTTTGATATTTTTCATTACACACAACACTGATTTTAGCTTGTATTACACACATCACTCAGATTATCCTATGTTACACACAAGAGAGAGTTTAAAAGAAACCTAGAAATAACATTAAAATATTATTATTTCATAATATAGTTATAACATGTCATTTTTAATGTCAGTTATGAAAAATACTAACTATGTTATAAAAATATATTTTTTACCCATGTACATAAAATTAATTCTATATTGACTTGTTAATTATAAATAAAAATAAAAACTATTTGAAAAAAATGATATCTATTTTTTGGAAAAATATTTTTATTTTCACAAACACATTTAAACTCAATAAATTTAAAAAATTTACTTTTATGACTATTTTTAATGAAGTATATATATATTATATACTTATTCAATTTTTTAACATTATTATTATATTTTTTCTAGGCATGTGATAAGAATAAATGGAATTTTACAGATAAAAACTGTATTTTCATAATGTGAAATATTTTATTTTTTGAGAACATATTTTAAAACTATTTTTTGAAAAAGTCTATAAATTTCATTTGAAAAAAAGAATTAATTTTATAAATATTCATTTCAAATTTATCTTTGACTGAATTTTTGAAAATATAATTTTTCTATGAATAATGAAAAATTCTAGTTTTTATTAGGAATTATCATTCTTTAAATAATTTTAAAACATCAAAATAATTTTAAGAGGGATTTAATAGTAAAATTTTTAAACTAATATATCTATTAATCCAATTTAGGTCATTGTAGTTAATTTCATTTTATTTATGATTTAAAAACATTTTAAGCATTTGAAACTTTTCTTATTGGAAGCCTGTTTTTTCCCATATTAGTGGGATTAATTTGAAATTAAAATTTTCCAATTATGTGAATTTAATTTGGAATAATGGAATAAATATTTAGAATAATAATAATTTACATTGTATACAAAGGTAATCTTAATTTTTTAAATTAATGAAAAGTAAAAATACTAAAAATTAATTACGATCTATAAGGTTAAAACAGATTTACCAGGGGTAAAATAAAAATATAAGGGGTAAAATAACCTGGAAACTTGTTTAAAACTCATTTTATGGCCATATTTATACCTTATAAACTCTAAGGTTTTATAATTACCCATTATGAATAATTTTAGAATTTGAAATACAAGGGTATACCTATTTCTTTTAAAAAATTACAAGTTTGTCACTCACCTCTATTATAAAACTCCACCCCTCTCCTCATCTCTTAAAATTATAGAAAACATTGTTTCAGAAAATACATACCCAAATTACTTCCTTAATACACTAATATCACACTCTAATCTTTTGTTTGGTTATAAATCCAACCCAAGAAGGATTTTGGTGCAAACCAAAACAAGTTTTATGAAGTAGAGGAAACATCTGTAACTAAGAATTTTATTTTATTTCATATTCAAACCACTAAAAATATTATTAAATTATGATGATAAAATAAAATATTATCTCTTAGATACTAAAATGTTATCATGTTTATTAATAACCTAAATCCATCAACTATTGTATCAAATGAGATAAAAAATCATCATTCATATGTACATCGAACTACCACCCCGTGGACCGATGTTATTGATTTTCCATCACCACCTTACATGAATGGATATAATAATGTATTTAATATTAATAATTTTTATATATTATATTATTATACTTCTATAATTGTGATATTATATGTACCTTATTTCTTCCATCCCATGGGGGATATGATAACGTCATTCATGTGCATGACGGAGTAATGTCTCACAAAGTGATGTGATTCATTTTTCACTAAGAATATTCCTAGAAGATGATAATGTTAAATCTAATGAATATATATGATATATATTAAATAATATTTATTTTAAAAATTAATATGTCATTTACCTTTGTTTCATATCATTCATCGATAAAATTGATACAACATTCATGTGTATATAGGATCGCCCATCTCTATGAATGATGTATTAAATTTTATATATATAAATTTATATATTATTATACATACATATACGATGAATTAATATTATCTTTATATCATGGTTAAAATTATAGAGATTATGTAGACATGATGAAAATCTGTGGACTAAAAATACCAAATCAAAACATACATGAAAAAAGTAGTTATCATTAAAAACATGATTTCAACATGGAAATATTCATAAACAGGTAATGAAGGGTCATAAGAAATTAATTTATAGTATATTATATATAATTATGGTTATGAAATGAATTTATAATAAACTTATGTTTATTATAAGGAGGTTCGAACATGTATGAAGAATATTTATATTTAAGGTAAGGGATATCTGTCTCGCTTTTATTTTCTGTGGGACGGTTTCTATATTCACCACATGCTACTTTTATGTGGTGAATATAAAACCAATGAATGTATTTTAGGATTATTATCCTATAAATTATGGTTATTTACATATCCCTTTTATGATCTATATTTAATGGGGTTTACTTTTAAAAATTTACAAAGGAGTATATTATTTTTTCTAAAATTTCCTTCTTTGGGACATAAGTTATGTTCTGAACCAAACTTATTAAATGATGTGTATGTACTACCACTTTAACATGTTATAAATTGAATTTAATTATTTTAATTGTATTTAAATTTTCATTTGATGATAAACTTTAATGGTGCTTACGATTCATAAGATACCAAAGTGGTAATTATTTAATGATACAATCTCTTCATTTATTGGGATTATTCATGACCATTCATCAAATGATGAAATATTATGATATATGCCAAAATAAAATAACTTTTTATCCTATGGTTAATTCATCAGAATAAATGATTCCCTTCATTTTCCTGTCTTTATGTACTCAATATTTAAAAATATTTTATTAAGATAAATTATTTTTATTTCACTATTCAGTCAAAAAATATTTTTCTTTAAAAACTATATTTTCAAAAAATTCATTAAATATGTTTTCTATGACTATAAAAAGGATTTATTAAATATTTTTTATGCATGTTTTTTACAATTTTTTTGAAACGAATTGTAATTCTATTTTCCTGACATGGCTCATTTGGCTTTTATAGAAAATGTGAATTGAAACATTGTTCTAACATGTATAGATTGTACGGAATTCCATATTAAAATTACCAAAACAATGTTTTAAATCTTGATTTATAATTATTTAATTGTAATTTCAATTAAATGTATATAAAAAATATTTTAAGAATTTTTTATTTTAAAAGGTAATTTTCATAGAAAAATGTTATCCTCAGGAAATGTTCCAAGTGATATTTAAAAATTAATTTCATATATTATGACATCCTTTGATGTTAATTATGATTTATTGGGGATATTATTGAAGAATAAATTTATTATTATTTCCCTTTATGTCTGGTGTTTATTATGATATGATTTTTATGAAACCAGTTTCTCTTCCATGGGTTATACCATGACAAATTCTGATGAAACACACTTATTTTTTATATGGGTTGTGTTCAATTGAAATGACTAAATGATTCCAAAACATATTTTTCCACTATATATATTATGATGAATGTTTAATGAAATCCATTTCTTTTCATGGTTTCTAATATGATGAGTATTTTACAATATTATAGAACATATAATTATGATTTTCATTATGTGAATAGTGTAACCTATATCTCCATCCATTATATTTGGTAAAGATTGATATCTCTGGAGAAAAAAGGCTGGAATTGGGAGTAAACCTAATTCATTAAGAGTCTATATCCACCATTATATTATTTATATTATTCCTTGAATACTATGATGTTTTGGGGAGTAATCACATTCCATTATGATAGTATTGTAAATGATCCTTTAACTACTAAAGAAATTATTTTTATGCCTATGAGTATTCTAAAAATATATGAATTATTAAAATGTTATGTTATCATGGTTCATGTTATTTGATTGTATTATAATTCTTATATTATAAAATTAAATGATTTATTCCACGACTCAGGTGTATTATCTATGATATGTAGGGTAATGTTTTCAAATGTTATTCTAATATTTTTATAAACTCACTATCAAAATTTGTTGATATATCTTTTATTTACCATTATTGAGCATTTTAATTCACCCTTTATTATGTTTCCATTCACCAAGTTAGGAGGAAATTTATTATACATGATATGTCTAAGAACAGTTCTAGTTAGGAAGAACATAGTTGGAGATGTATTATGTCACTTAATAACTAGTTGTTTACATGTATATGTTTCCTACGGAATTAGTCATAAATTATTCTGGCATGAATCATTATGTTATGTAATGAATACTCATCTATTTAGATGTAATATTCTTGTATGGTAATTTTGGGTCTTTATATGTTTTCCTCTATACATTCCTCTACCTCTATACTAGTTATTGGAGATAAGATACACAATATTTTCATTCATTTAATCATCTTCTTTATCTAAGAAATCACTATGGTCAGTATTATTAGAATCTTGGATTTTCATCATTCCCACAACTTCAACATAGATTTCATCCTTGATATTATTTTTGAATGGAAGATATTTTCTAATCTCGTAGTAAATAATAAATTTATTCACTTCATCAAGAGATTAATCATTTTTTTGTTCTAAATTTGGTATTTTTAGTCAGACCTAACCTTAGTGGTACTCATGAGATTCTTGAAAATTATGAAATCTTCCATGATTTTTCCAAAACCTTTGATGTTGCACAAATCTTCATTGAATCCTTGGAAATAATTATGAATTATTTCTCTGTCACTCATTCTAAAATAATTGAATTTAAATATTCATATTTTTAACATATCAACCATTACATTGGTTTTTTACACAATGATACTTTTTTTCTTTTCTAAAATTTCCTTACTTATTTTGAGACACATCCACCTCATGAACACATTTTATAACAAATATTTAAAAATAGAATTTATATCTTCACTATAAAATTTTATATTTCTATTTTCAGAAAAATTAATTGGATTATTTTTCTCAATAGGTGGAAACCTAATAGTTTATGCATCAATAAAAACTATGAAAAGTCATAGAAAATAAGTAATTATCCTATTTTTTCATCTGCGATAGTTTTTTCCATCTAAGGTAGGAATACATTTAAATTTGATGGTATTGATATTTTCCATGATAAGGAATCAAATTTGGAATTGTTATCTAATATTAATTTATGTATCCTTCGATTAGTGAACCATTGAAAATGAGGGGGGTTGAATCAGTGGTATTTTTTTAAAAATTTACAGCATTTTAAAATTTAACCCCATTAATTATTTAGACTTATTTCCTTATGAAATATTACAATATTTCTCACAAGAATAACAATATAGGGAAGTAAAAATGGAAAAATATATTTAATTGGTTCATCCTTAGTGTGAGATCCTATATCCATACCATGGCCACTCTCATCAGTCCATGAAAATTCCCTAATATGAATAAATGAATAATTTTTTTTAGATAACTCCTTTTATAGTCATTATATATTAAAATAGGTATTATTAAACTGAATTGAGTTAGTTCAGAATTTTTTTTTTCAAAACATGAGCCAAAAAAATGAAACTTTGTAAATTCTACATCATAAATGTTCATAAAAAATGTTGATCCAATTTTATACATATTTTTTTATCCATATAGTGTTCCTATATCTGATAATCTCCATCTGTTTCACCACATAGAAATAAGAACTTGGTATAAATTTTTAATTCTACCTAATTAATAAAACACCGCACCTCACAAAAAGTTTACATGAATACTCCATCTGATGCTATGTCTGGTTCACTGAACTGACATTATATCCGATACTTTTTCTGAAAACTTATTTATAGAAATCATTTACATGAAACACAAAATTCTGTTGGAAACTCACTCTGGCCAAAACTATGTAACACTTTTACTATTCACATAAACAAATAGTTTAATGCTTTATTTTTCTTTTAACACCTTTATATAGGTTCTCACAATATTGTGAATGTGGGAAAGTAAATTTTCATCCACAATGAAATTCGAATTTCAACAATCAAACTAATGTTAATTTCACTAGTTGCTTCTCAAGAGTTATATAATATTCAATATGATTGCTTGAAACTCAGCATCACCAATATTTCTTGGAATTTTAGATAAACACAACATTTAATTACATATTCAATCTTTATAACATCAATATAGTATAGTTTAGAACTTCGGCATTGTAACTTCATCTTTACTCAATTTGAAACTTAAACTTTTTTATACTTGTAATGATGAATTTGTACATCTATTTTCCCTATTCGTCCACTTTCACCATACAATATTACTATTCATACACTTTCTCTATCTAATCAAACTATTTTTCACATTCTCTATCTGATTTCACTATTCATGCATATTCCTTGTCTGATGTCATTGTTCTCCCACTTTCTCCATATGATCTTACTCTTGATACACATTCTCTATTCAATCGTAAAATTAATGCATTATATCCATCAGTGTTCACTATCCACCTACTTTTTATAACATTAAAATTTTCTTCCAAACATTATACTATGAAATACAAAAAAAATTTATTTAAATTTTGTAACAAACTCATTTGAATTCAGCAACAATCTATTTTACAACTCTTTTTCCCAAATGATTTTCCAGAAAAATATTTTACTAAAAATTGTTTTTATTTTTCCGTTTTTAAATATTCTTCTTGTATAATGAGATTCTTAGTGATGTAGGAAAAATTGAATGATATTTTTAACACACTCCCACTTTTTTCATAAATTTATTAAAGTAAAATTTATAAAATTAATGACATCAAAATTTCTAATTCTCCCCTATTTTTCTACATTTCTAACTTTTTTACATCTAAACATTATAAGTTTCTTCATCTCCAACAAATTTATGAATTTCTAAATTTTTTGAATTTATACCATTCTCACATTATTTATCTCATGAAAATTTTAAAATTAAAATCTTTTCTGAATTTCTGAATTTCTCACTTTCATCATATCCTTCAACATTATGACATTATTACTTTTCTGACTATATAAATTTCTCATGTTATCTCTATAAACTTTTTGAATTTTTAACTTTTATTAACTTTTAACATTCACACATTTTTCATATCCAAGAAGAGTATAAAAAAGTGTTCTAAATGTCTAGTAATTCTTATTTTCTAATTTCAGAAAAAAAATATTTTTTAAAAAGTTATGAATCAACAAATAGAAAACATTTTTTAGCAATCCATCTTAACAGATCTTTAAAATTTAAAGTGATGTTGTTGGGAGATGATGAGTTCCATACCACAAGAAAAAATGTTATTCTACATTACATAAACTCTTGTAGGGGAATTAAAATTTGATAATTTTCTTAAAAATATATAAATGAATTAATTTTTTGTGATTTTGGGGTAATTTATATATTAATATTATGAGAATAAAAATTAATATATTTTTATCATAATTCAGTGAATATAAATGACAAAACTGTGAATGTTTGAATAGTGAGACCATTAGTAGTGTTTTTATTAAATAAAAATATTTTTTGTCAATGAAGACAAGAGAAATATTGATACAACTATTTCCTTGTTAACTATTTTTGTATTGAAGAAGAAATCCCAATGCATATAGGAATCTATAGTGTGGTAAAGAAGGATATAAAGAATATTATATCCAACAGTTCCTTTTGATTGTGGATGTAACGTCCAGGCCCATTGGATCCCACCTAGATAATTTCATGATGAACCACCTGAACCCCAAGCCCACATCTAATAGGCTAGGAGATATAAACTAACATTAGGAATGAATAATATATAATGGGATTTCATATATTAATGAATACACACACCCACACATCTAATTGTATACATGAATCAGTGTAGATGAATACAAATAAAAAAGTGTAACATATCCAATAAATCATGAATGCAATAAATTATACGTAATATAACAAAGTAAAATATTATAAATCACTATTTATAGGGGAAAATACACACCCAAGAAGAAAATTAGGTCCTAACTTTACTAAAAAAGGATAAATGAAATAACTGATAGATACCTTCATATGATGTCTATGTCCAACTTCCTAATTCAGTCTAGGAACCTATTGTAGTACTATGATCTAACAATGTCTCCATCCAACTCTACATCATCGGTAATAGTCAACCTATTCAGGAAAATCCATGTAGGGTTTATTATATGCATACCGAGTATGATTCCCTAAAAACAAAAAGTGAGAAATAGATAGATAAATCCATGGTCATCTCGACCCAAAGTAAGAGGGAAGATAAAGCCACAATATATATATATATATATATATATGATAAAAAAGAAACCCATGTTATAGAGAAATGGGATCTCCATCTCCTCATCCCATCCCAGAATGATGAGTCTGCGTCCTACTCTAAAATTGATAATCAATGTCCAACATTTCAGGTTTCTGTATAAGAAATCCAAGTGGAGCACCCACACCTTACCACTACTCCATAGACTGAGGGGAATGATCTCCAATATTGGACATTATCCATAGTATACTAAAGGGGGTTCCACTAAATAGATTGAGGACCTTCACCCTAGTGTGATATGGGCACCTGTTAGTGAACAAAAGACCCACACCCAAACATTATAGGGGTACCACTTAAAAGATGATAGATGGAGGACCCACACCCTAGTTCCATAAGGGGGTAAAACCTAATAGGTTGATGACTCACACCATCTCATTGTGCTTCATAGTTAAGGGAGAACAATATTTAACAGAGTAATAACACCCCAGTATGTTAGGGGGTTACCACTAAACTAGTGAAAAGAGTATGATGGACTCTAACCTTAGTGAAATATGTTGTTGCCAATACTAGCCTATCTATGATGATCCTAGTTGATCACTTTTATTGGTTCATCATCACGTGAAGAAGCATAATTCTCCCAAAACACACATCATATATTTCATTACACAACTAAGGATTCCATCACATTCTATGTGGGAAAACATTCAATATAGGATACTCATGGGTCAAAATGTGAATTATGATAAAGGAGATACGTTATTCGGAAGTTCATGAGAGAAGGACATGGAAAGTACTATGGATCAAATATCATGTATAATCACTAAGACTCTTGGATGTTTCATCACATTCGCATGGATTTTATGGCTATATCGTACTTCTCTACATGTAAGAGTACTACCTAGAATGTCTTAGTCACATAGGGCCCTAGATGTGTGCTTTTTGTCATGCATGTGCACTTTGTTCCTTGACCCAATTCTTGGTCATTCCAATGCACCTATAATATTGTAAATATACTTTCTGAGAACATGGTGTGTCATTTAACATGGTAAATTATGTGAGTACAGCTAGAACATGTCTTGGCCACCATGGGTGGGGTCAAACAGTGTGTGTTCCTTACCACATGGCATGTGATCTTTTTTTTCACTAAAACATGAGCCACTACAAATGGGGGTGACTATATGAAGTTTTCTCTTGGAATACACAATGTGTATTCTAGTATTTCAAAGAAATATAGGGATGTATTCACTCTTAATTATCACAAAACATTCTCCATTGTTTTATTCTCAAAAAGTAATGCGATGTGAGGATCTTAGTTTATCTATGTTAGATCCTCCATTGGTGGCCAGATTTTAGAAATATGAATCCTTGCACATCTCTTCTCAATTCCACAATACATTTCCCACTGATATTATAGATCCATATACAATAAATCCTCACCCACAATCCTTAACTCACCCCAACCCATTCACAAATATCCAATCATTTTTTCATTTACTAAACCACCACAAATTCAAGTGTTCGGTCATGCTCGAACCCACCAAAATGAAACCCCATGGGCCAATAGGGATCAACATGAATAACATAGGGGGGACTAGTATATAAAAAATTTAAACCAATCATTTTCCAAGTGATCATAAATAAAAATCCCCATACTGAGGCATCTATGGTGATTACTAGTGAAAAAAAAGCAATATAATTAGATCAATACAACCAATAAAATTATGGGACTCATCTGAAGAAAAAATATCACTGATCCAAATAAGATAACTAATATCTATACTAAATATTTTAATAAAGTGGTTAGAATCCAAAAGTTATGACCCATGCCTCGATTTAGGGTCGATCACTGCTAAATAGTGCATTCACTAGCGATTATAAAGACCATCTATGTTCTATACCCCTCCATATACCTTGATCTGATCACATTTCATTGTCTAATATGTTCCAACGTCAATGAACATGAAAACCTACCCTCAAATCCTCCAAGGGTTATGAAGATAATTAATTTTAAATTTCATAATTTTTTATTGATAGAAATTTTTCTTCATGTAATTTAACCTAAAATTATTATTTTAATTATTTCCTTCTATTTAACACACCCACCGGTGGTTGATTTCCAATGAAAATATAATGAAAACCAAACTTAGGTCTCATATTGGGTAAAAAACACATTCCATAATGAACTTTGGTCTTATATATTCCATTCAAGGGGCTAAACATTGGGGAAACCATAAAAAATGAAATGATATGTGAACATGCATTAAAATAAATAAACATTTTCAATATATTAATTTTTGGTTTCTGAGATTCCCAAACAACATGAAAACTCTAAGGATAAATATATATATATATATATATATATGCATATTGAAATGAAAAATCCATTCAAACCATATTCATTACATTCTCCCCTCCTTCAATGATTTTCACCCTGAAAAGCACAAGCTAAATGAAAAGTTGGGGGTACCAAGCCCTTATACTAATCTGATGCTCCCAAGACCTCCATTGCAAACTATAATGTATCCAAAGAACTCATACCAAAGTAATGGTCCATCCACATCAGATCATCGCCTTCCAAACCTCGATTACCCCAAGATACACCTTGAAGGTGCCTCCATCCTCAAATTCCTTCATGCCCCAATCAATAATTTGTGTAGGTTCATGAAAATATCACCTCAGATGATACACATGGAAGACCTCATGGACCAGGTCCAACTAAAAGGGAAGGTCTAGGCACTAATAAATCTCTCTAACCCTCCATAGGATCTCGAATGACTTGATGAACCGAGGGGATAGATTTTCAACATGGATAAACCATTAAAATACTCATAATAGGGAGAATCTTAAAAAAATGGTCCCCATACTAAAACACTAATGTACTATAATTTCTATCTTGGTATGATTTATATATTATATGGTCCATCCTCATCCACTCTTTCATAACCAAAAAATTCTTCGTCATTTCAAAAACCATATCTATCCTGACTAAAGATGTCTTTCCAACCAAAGTGTAGAATAATGGTAACCTATAAGGTCCCCTATATAGGTCCTTTAATGGTTTAATGTTAATACTAATGTGATATTTGTTATAATTAGTAATATATACTAATTGGGATTGATCCGCCCATCTCTAGATGAAACCCAACACATAGGTCATTGGTATATATACTTTGTTTTGTCTAAAAATTCTGTATGGGGGGACACTGTACGCATTATCAACTAGGTCCCAAATTTATCCTACATGAATATACATAAAAAAATTGTGAATTGCCACTCATGGACTGAGATAATCATTGAGGGAATCCATGAAGATAGATACTGTCTTTTATGTACAGTTTCCCCAGGCATGCAACTAAACTCTATTCTTTGATGGAAAGGATGTGTGATTACATAATGTGTCATTAAATAATCACCAAGATATAATCATGTCGTCTCGCTATTTTTGGAATCCTCATCATTAATTCCACGTATATTTTTACCATTCCATCTTTGTAATATCTAGTTGTAGTGTCAAACCTTATCGAACCTAGTGCTCAACCTTCACTTACTGACATATGAAACATCAATAGGAGAACTTGTCTATAATCCACCTCATGATATCCCACCAAAACTACCACTGAATTTAATTATAAATCTTTCCAATAGTATTATTTACATCTTGGGGAAGTGTGAAACTCCCTCATCACCTCCTTAGAAAATGTGACTGAAAACACCATCCTTCCTTGGAAAATTTTGGTGTGTTCCCCTCCTACAAAAAATCCATCTTGTGATTCTCTTGATAATATATGGTTAAAAATAATATCATAGTGGATTTCTATGTACTAATACTATTTCAGACATTGAAGAAGTGGAGGAGTGACCATAATCTATTCAAGAAAATATTCACCCCTCCCCTCTATAAGGATCATCTGTAAGGAAGACAAATACTCAAATTCTTACTCTACAAACCTAGAATGTGTGTTCCTAATAATGGTATCTACCACCAAATTTCTTATCCCATGAGTATAGACTAGGATGAAGTCATAGTACTATAAGAACTATAAAGACACCTCTATCCCAGGTTAAGATCTATCTGATTGATGATATAACTAAGACTCTGCTGGTCTAAGTACACAATAAAGTTATATCTTAGACAATAATGCATCGACATTTTTAGAGAGTAATACCACTAATAACTCTAGGTCATGAGTAGAATAGTTCACATTAGGGGGTATCAACCACATCTATCCATATGTGACCATTTTCTACCTCTACATCAACACACACTCAATCCCATCTCTAGAGGAATCATAAAACACTATGTACTCCATACCATCCACTAATAGTCACAACACATGAACACTATTCAGCCTCATCCTCAACTCCATGAAGGATATCTAACAAAGATTAGACCATGAAAAAAAAATCAATTTCTATGTTAGGGTTGAAAAAGGGGTTATAATCCTAGAGAAGTCCACCAATAACATATTTTAGAATACATCCAAACCAAGAAAACTCAACACCTTTTCCATAATATTGGGTGGATCCCAAAAAGAACTACAACAATATTCACCGGGCCCACAACTATGTTATGCTCAGAAATAAAATGACCATAAATGTGAACCTCATAGATCCAGAATTATTACATTGAAAGCTCTCCGTAGATTTGTTTCTCACAAAGTAAGTCTTGGACCATTCTATAATTCTAAACATTCTCCTCCTATGATGTACCATAAATGAGTATGTCGTTAATGAAGAAAATCACAAATTGGTCCAAGTATAGCTAGATGATCTGGTTCATTAGAGTCATAAAAACTATAGGATAATTCATCACACTGAAAGGCATCAACAAGAACACATAGTGTCAACAGAGACATTTGATTACTGACTTCATAACATCATCCACATGAACACTTCTGTAGGGAATACATCCCTAAAGTCCTCCACTACTAAAGGAATCCATATTTTTGAAGATCCTGTTGTTCTAAGGGATTGAATAACCATATAATGGGCGATGGCTTGAAACATTCTATCGATAAGTCCCACTCACTCCTCCATGACATTTGTTAAGCCCACAATAGTGAATCTCAATGTATCAACCTGAAAAGAATCTAACATCCCTATGATGACACTCAATTTGGGACTAAACTATACAGGAATAGTCCATACCAAAAATAACACTATATGGTTTCACCGTGATGACCTAGAGGTCCCATGATAAACTATCTCCATTGAGCGCCATCTCCCACTACAAGATGATATGTGATATCAAATAATCACACCATGTAGAAACCTCTAGTCATAAATACTGTGATAGAGTCTCAAATCTAATATCAAACTCTTACACCACGTATATGGATATGTGTTGCAAAAAAATCCCTCCAGGTATCATTGAATCATTTTTGGGTTTCTTCTGTTTTTTGAAAATACAGATTTCTATGGTGAGTTGTCAAGTTCTAGGGATGTTGAAGTTAATCCATGTTGGAAAATAACCATGATTAAGGAATAAATGATCTAGAGGCAGTACAAAAGAACAGATACAAGGTGGCGCCATTTTCTAGTGTTTGCCAAATTTTTGGGGTCTAAAATTTGGAGTTTGGTGAGCCTCGTGAAAAGAGTATTTCCTTGAAAATATAAATTAAATAAGGAAAAGGAATGAGTTTCATGATGATAGGATTTATGGATTGGATTTCCTGAAGACATTAAAAATGTTGATTGTGATTCTTTATGATTATGACAAGATTCACGAACGAAATAATTGAAAAGCGTTGTGGCAGCGAAGGACATTGTCAGTGGTGCTTCACGACGAAGGTGAGAAGTAATTGACAGAATGCTCGGTGATGAAGATGATCTCTACGATTGGAAAATTGCAGTGGTGCTTCGTGATATTGAGAGAATTTCAGTAGGAATTTTAGAGCTTCACGATTTCTGATAACGTTGCATTGAATTCGCACAGAAGGTTCGAGGGTTAGTGGAATCATCTATAAATAATCCTCGACCCCTCGAGAGAAGAAGAGAGTTTTCAAATAAAATAATTTTCTCTCGGATCACGAAGGTGGTTTGGAAAGTTAGTGTTCTTCATGGAAGGAAGGAGCTTCGCGACGACTATTCTAGCTCCGCGATAGTTGCATGCTCCGTGTTGGCTTGGTGAGCTTCACGAGTGAAGTCGCTCTGTGACAACTTGAGCACCGTAATGGCCTGAGCTCTGCAAAAGTGTGAAATTTGTGAAATTTTAGGGAAATCTCTAAGTCTTGTTTGATTTTTGCAAAATTGGGAGCCTCACGAAGTAGGGTGCTTTGAGAAGGTATTTCCAAAGGAATTGCCCACTATTCAGTGAAAATGGGGTATCAATTAGTGGATGAAATTTGGACTTCAATAGAGCATCTACATATAGTGGAGGATGCATTCATTAGTCGTAATGAAGTGACCTATAGGTCTATAATCTACGAGTGGATCTTCAGAAGAAGCAGTGAGCCCACTTCTGTTGAGAGAGCAATAAGTTCTCCAATTGTGAGTGGTTGTAAACTAGGAGGGACAATGAGTCTGCTCCGAACTTGTAAACCATTGTATGCTTATAGTGGAATTGGTACATCGGAACATCGCCAGTGTATGCTCTTTGTACGTAGCCTAGTGATGGTGAACTAATTAAAAATTGACGAGTCCTTGGCATGCGTTAAGGTTTACTCATACTCTGCAACATGAGATTGAGAGAAGAGGGTTTTTTCTAATAACCAAACAAGATCAGATGGGGAAGTTGTTTTAATCGGTCGTAATATGATTCACCCCCCTCTTAGGGAATCTTTCCTTGTAGACCTAAAAATTGGTATCTGATGGAAAGTTGGATATCAGTGTTTCTCTCTCAAATGGAGGTCAGCAATCACAAAGGTATTCCTGTCTTTGACGGGAAAATTTTCTATCTATAGAAGAATAGAATGAAACACTACTTCAAATCAATAGGAATGGATGTGTTCATAACATAAATGAATGGAATAATGGCTAATATTAACAGTGGTTCATTATTAGAAGCTGAGCGTAGAGAATTGGATGCGGATACCAAGGGAGTTAATGCGTTTAGGGGATCCCTATCCAATGCTATCTTTATGAAGGTGATGACTTGAAAAACATCACTTGGAATGTGGGAAAAGCTATTGAATATATATGATGGAGATACAAAGGTCTGAAGGTTGAAGCAGTAAGTGTTGTGGAACAAGTATGAAGATATGTGAATGAACCCCAATGAGTTTTTTGATGCATTCTTCGATTAAGAAAATGTGTTAGTAGAAGGAATGCGGGGACTTGGAAAAGTTATTGAAGATACAAAGATTTTGAATAACATCTTGTGGAAACATCCACCTTGGTTAAATCCAAAAGTTTTAGTTTTAAAAGATAATGACATGAAAGAGCTAACATTGGATAACTTACACAACACCCTTGTTGTGTATGAAATTACAAATGATGATAATGATGCTGTGGAAAAGGGGAAATCCAAAGTGGCCGCATTTAAGGCACTAAAGATTCTCGCCATTGAAGATTCTTAAGAAGAAGAAGAGACATATGAGGTGATGTCATTCCTCTCCTCAAACCTTCAAAGAGGAAAAGGAATGTTTAAAGGGAAACTTCCACTTGCATGTTTTTGATGAGGAAAAATTTGACATCTTGCGGCAAGATGTCCCAAAAAATTCCCAGAGGATAATGATGTCGATGAAATTGAAATTCCCAAGAAGAAGTGTTTAGCATATGGGAATGGAAAGAAACAATTTAAGAGAAATTTATTTAAGAAAATGAACCTTATTTCAAAAGAATATGATAGTTTCTATGAGTCCGAGGTTGAGGAGGTTGAAGAGATAGAGAACTGCAGAGATCTTGGAGAAATTGCTATGGTGGCTGTTGTCGGTAGTTCTTAGAAGATGAATGAACCCAAAGATGACGAAGAAGAAGACGAAGTTGAGGGAATAGTTGACATGCAAGCTGAGTTTGAGGCTTCTATTTATGTGATAGATGTTTGGAGATCCAAAAAAAATAAATCCAACAAAGTAGTTTGTGATGTCATACTCAATATGCAGCATCAAGAAGAAGAGAAGTCAGAGTTGATTGAAGAAATTGAGAAACTCAAGTCATCAACACCAGAGGACTCAGAATCGGTTAGTGAATATAAAATCAATATTAAAGAATAGAAAAGAGATATTGATGGCTTGAATAACACAAGGAAAGATCAAATCAAGCGTGTTGAATAACATGAAGGAGAAGTTATCAGATTTGGAAAAAATGATGAGGATCAAGAAAAACTATTGACTCCTACTGGGACTTCAGGAAAGTAGATCAATCAGAAAAATGAGAAGCTAGAAGTAGAGAATAGTGGTTAAGTAGAAAGGAATCATGAATTATGATCAGATGCTACGACCGATAGGGGGCTTGATTGAAAACCGAAAGCTATGAAAACTGAAGTCAAACCACAAGTACCCATTCCGAGATTTAAGGTAGATTTGAGAACAAAGTAGAATTAGAATATTCAGATATCCTAGGGGGTAACTAGCATTACAGAAGTGACATGAAGGAATGTACCTTATATTAGGTGTTATTATGGTGAAAATATGGAACATTCACAGTACACCTGTTCCATATCTAAGAGATATAGAAGGGCACATGAATAGTGGTGGCATCCAAATATAGAACAATTCTCTAGAAAATACATCGAAGCACACTATTTTGTGTGCATAGGATTTGGGCACATGTCTAGGTACTGTACTTCATCCATAAAGAGTAATGTTCCAAAGCGGTGTCAAAATATTCGCAAGAATCAGATCAATGAACAATCTGGAGACTTGAAAATTCAATATAGATTTGAAACTTTTCAAGATAAATCTGGTCCATAATTTTTTGAGAAAGATCATAATTCTCAGTCCATGCCGAGTGTGAATGAATAAATATGGACCAAGAAGAAAAACGATGAGAAGGCAGTGGTGGCAGAAATTTCCCTTAAAGCATCAGATTGCTCTGGTGTGCGGATCCTTGATAGCATCTACACATCTCACATGACAGGCAATAAGGATCTTTTTGAAGGCACAAAATATGACAAAAAAAAAGTTTTCAAGTTTAGAAACGATGAAGGGCTGAAGATTATTGGCTCTGTAAAGTCCAAGTTAGGTGGAAAATAGATGAGACGTGCTAATGTCTTAGTAATAGAAGGCCTCAGTCAAAATTTCCTTAGTGTCAGTCTACTATGTGACTCAGGAAATTATATAAGGTTTACTAAGAAGATGTGTACTATCAAAGGAAGTGACAGGGCCATATATCTACATAGAAAAAGGAAAAAGGGGAATCTCTACTTGGTATGTAGAGAAGAAGACATGTGCTTTCTGTCCAGAGAGGAAGAAAACAAGTTGTGTCATAAATGACTTGGTCATCTATGCCAAACATCCATAGAAGATTTGGTAAAGTGGGATGTTTAAGGAGACCTCCCTAAGCTATCACTTGATCATACTCACACGTGTGATGCATGACAAAAAGGGAAGCACATCGAAAAGGCATATAAGAGAAAGGAAAATATGTCAACAAGAGTGCTCTAATGGGTGCATGATGATGTTTGTGGGCCTATCACACCAAGATCAATTGATGGAAAGAGGTACCATGTTCATCTAATTGATTACTATAGCTGAATTACATGGGTATTTATTATTACCCATAATTTCGTTGTGTTCAGCAGCTTAAAACAGTACCGGAGGGAGTGAGAAAGGATGCTTGGACTGAAAATTCTAATGTTTCGTACTGATAATGGTTTGGAATTCACAAACAGTCAGGGGAAAGACTATCTTGAGAAACAAGGGATAAGGAATCATGTTTTCTATGTGAGAACTCCCCAATAGAATGGCTTAGTTGAAATGAGAAATCAGATCATCAACAACATGGCCAGAATGATGCTCATAGAAAAGACCTGCGAGAGAAATTTTGGAAGGAAAATGTTTTGACATCATTATACATTTCTAACAGGGCTTTGTTGTGTATGATGGAAGGAAATACTTTGTACGAGATGTGGTAT
This sequence comes from Viscum album, assembly GCA_963277665.1. Classification (NCBI taxonomy): domain Eukaryota; kingdom Viridiplantae; phylum Streptophyta; class Magnoliopsida; order Santalales; family Viscaceae; genus Viscum; species Viscum album. The sequence continues at coordinate 776,352,613 of OY728166.1, forward strand.
GGAAAGAAGCCAATAGAGAAATACTTTCGAATATTTGGACGTAATAGTTTTATCCTTAATAAGGAAAAAAGAGGAAATATGAGTCACGAGGAGATGAGGGGATATTCCTTGGATAATTAGAAAAAAAGAAAAGAATAAAAATGCTTTAACAAAAGAATGGGAGAAGTAGATGAGAGAAACGATGTAACTATACTAGAGAATGAATAGATCATTAAAAACAAAAGGGTCACTTTCCTATAGAATGTGTTGAGGAGGAAAGAAAAACCGTGGGAGTAGAAGTGGATTATGTTGATTTAGAAGAAGATACTAATGATGAGCATGAGGAAGTAAAATCCATATCTATACCAAATCCAAGGATTCGAGTTGAAATTGACAGGCAAAATATCATTGGTGATCAGTAAGCTTCAGTTCAGACAAGGAAAAAGAAATCACAACAGTAGACATCTTTCCTATCTCAGGTTGAGATGAAGTGCTACACTGATTTAGTTGAATATGAAAATAGGATTCATTTAATGAATGAAGATCTTGATTAGATTGAGAAAAAACGAACATGGGAGATTGTATCGAGGCCATCAAATAAGAATGTCATCGGGACTAGATGGGTCTATTGCAATAAGATGAATGAATATGAAACAAAAATATGGAACAAAGCACAACTATTTTGAAAAGGATACTCCCAGATAGAAGGAATAAATTTTTTTGAGACATTTTCACCTGTTGTGATACAAGAGACAATCAAATTATTCCTAGCCATTACAGTGCAACAGAAGATAAAATTTTTCCAGATGGATTTTGAATCTATATTTTTTAATAGAGTTCTAGAGGAAGAAGTGTATATCGACTAGCCAGATGGTTTTCTCAGTCATGAGGATGAGAACAAGGTTTAGAGACTAAATAATGCATTGTATGGCCTGAAACAATCAACAAGAGCATGGTAATCAAGGCTTGATCAGTACTTGAAGGAGCATAGTTACCAACATGGGGGAGTTGATTACAATATCTATTTAAACAACAACAATAATCAAAGGATGATGGTCCCAGATTATGTCGATGACATAATATTTGGTGGATCAGATGAAGCTCAGTGAAGATAGTTCTCCGAATTCAAGAAAAGTGAGTTTGAAATGTCGATGATTGGAGAAATATCATTTTTATGTGGTATATAGATCACACAATGGAGGAATGGAACATTTATTTATCAATAAAAATATGCCAAGGAGGTTTTGAGAAGATTAGGAGTGGAAAATTCCAAGGATATGAAGACTCTGGTTACTACCCAGATGAAACTATCCAAAGATGAGAATGGAAAGGCCGTTAATATCAAATAATACAAGAAAATCATTGGAATTTTTCTGTACTTGACTGCGATAAGGCCTGATAATGTATTCACCAGATGCCAAGATGCGAGATATCAGTGTAATACCAAGGAAATGCATATTCTTTCAGTGAAAAGAATACTTCTGTATATTGAGGGAATAGTGGATTTCAGCTTGATATATAGTGACAAATCCTTGTTAGTATTACTGGGATACACTGATGCAGATTGGGACGGTTCAGTGGATGATAGGAAATCAACGTCAGGAGGTTCTTTCTATCTTGGAAGATTGTGTGTGTATTGTCTTTGCAAGAAGAAAGATTGAATTTCATTGAGCACCGTAGAAGCTGAGTATATTTCCTCCACTCAAGCTTGTATACAGTTATTATGGATGAATCAGTAGCTTGATGATATGGGCGTTGAGATGAAATCTCTGATCCGAATCTAGTGCGATAACTCATGTGCTATACTTCTCAGAAAAAATCGCATTCATCACTCAAGGAAAAATCACACTGAGATAAACTATCATTTTATCATGGAGAAGGTGGATCAGGGAATCATGAAGTTGGAGTATGTGCCTACAGAACTATAGGTTGCAGAAATTTTGACAAAGGCCTTACCCAAGGAAGCTTTTTTGATACATTGACTGGCACTCGGAGTCCATTCAACTACTGTACTTGAAAAAGTGTGAATGTGGGACTACCCCCCCTCCTCAAGTTATGGTGTGTTGTTCTATAATGTGCTAATATGTCTTCTTTTCAATGTCTCAGACCACAGAGGAGTGACCTTTGGGTTCATTGACAAAGGGGGAAAAATTGACTCCTTAAGACGGAGAAAATGCCTTAGTCAAAGACACGGGGGAGAAGCTGACAGGTGGAGTAGTGAGATAGGGAGAGATCAGTGAAATATGTTGAGGGTTTTTTAATCTGATGATGCTAGAAGTGATTGATCAAAGAATAGATATCACGATAGCTGAGGATCATGATAAAATCAGACCAATGATGTTGGCCTGGTGTGAGAATGTTTCTAGCTATCACCAATTGGTTTTAGTGTAGTATCACCAATTGGAATCAGTTTGGAAATTAGTATCAGTTGGGTTTCAATAGTTGGTGGTAGAAATGATGTGATTCATTGATGATCTTTTCATTTACCCTTGTTTCTGAAGACGAGAATTTCTCATGTGGGATTAGAGTATGTGGTGAGTGAATCTCTGGACTCTATCTTACTTGGAAGAGGTAGAGGATGGTTGATCATGTAAAGAGCTTCATAGAGGTATTAGAGTGCAGAGAATCATTATGAGAGGAGTTATCAATAACACCCAAAGGGGGAGATTGTTAGACCAAAATCCCTCAAGGTATCATTGCATCATTTATGGGTTTCTTGTGTTTGTTGATAATGTAGGTTTCTATGGTGATTTTTCGAGTTATATAGTTGTTTTTGACAATCCATGTTGGAAAAGAATCATGAAAAAAGAATGAATGATCTGGAGGCGGAACAAATAAACAGATACAAGGTGGTGCCATTTTCTAGTGTTTGCCAAATTTTTGGGGTCCAAAATTTGGATTTTGGTGAGCATTTTGAAAATTGTATTTCCTTGAAGATCTAATTTAAATATGGAAAAGGAATTAGTTTTGTGAAGATAGGCTTGATGGATTGGATTTCGAAAAGACATGAAAAATGTTGATGGTGATTTTTCGTGATTACGATGAGCTTTGCAAATAGAAGCATTGAAGAGAATTGTGGTGCAGAAGGTAATTATGATTGGAACTTCACGGTGAAGGCACGAAGTAATTGATAGAATACTCCATGATTACAATGAGCTCTACGATCAGAAAACTACTGTGGTGCTTCATGCTATTGAGAGAAATTCAGCGGGAATTTTTGATCTTTGTGATTTGTGATGACGTAGCGCTGACTTTGCATGAAAGGTTCGAGGGTCAGTGGAATCACTTATAAATTGGATTTGACCCCTTCGAAATAAGTAGAGTGTTTTTGAAGAAATTATTTTTCTCTCGGATGACGAAGGTGGTTTGCGAAGGCAGTGTTCTTCACGAAAGGAAGGAGCTTCACGGTGACTATTCTAGCTCCAAGAAAGTTTCATGCTCCGTTTTGGCTCAGTGAACTTCATGAGGGAAGTCACTCTGCAATGGCTTGAGCTCTGCGACAGCCTGAGCTCTGCAAAAATGTGAGCTTTATGAAAAGGCAGGGACTTCGTGAAGGCTTGTTTGAGCTTCGTGAAATTGGGAGCCTCGCGAAATAGGGTTCTTAGTGAAGGTATTTCCAAATGAATTTCCCAGTGTTCAAGGGAAAAGGGGTATTCCTCAGTGGATGAAATTTGGACTTCAATAGAAAATATTCATATAGTGAAACATGCATTCCTTAGTGGTAATGAAGTGACCTACAGGTCTATAAACTATGAGTGGATCTTCTGATGAAGTAGTGAGCTCACTTCAGTTGAGAGATTAGTGAGTTCTCAAATTGTGAGTGGCAGTAAACTAGGAAGGACAATGATTCCACTCCAAACTAGTAAACAATAGTGCACTTATAGTGGAATTGGTACATTGGAACACTACCGGTGTATGCTCCTTATATATAGCCCAGTGAGGGTGAAACAAGAAAAAATTGATCTGTCCTATGCATGCTTCAAGGTTTACTCATACTCTGCAATGGGAAAGAGAGATAAGAGGGTTTTGTCTAATAGAAAAACAAGATCAGAAGGGGAAGTTGTTTTAATCTGTCTTACCCTGATTCACCCCCTCTCAGGGTATCTAGCCTTGTGGACCTAACAATATGAAGGAATAATTGGAACCCAAATCAATAAATACTAGACAAGGAGTAGAATAAACACATGTTATACCATATATAATCTTGTGTATATCCTACTCATATCCTTCTATATTTGGAAACTTATCGCGTCCTTGACTAGATACTCCCTCAGCTTGGCATAGGCCACCTGCTGGTGGTGGTGGGAGTAGGTTTTAGTGTCTCCACCATCTATTAGCTTATCCTTCAAGAGAAAAGCCTCCTCCTCTACAAGTAATCCCTCTATTGGTCCCATCCTGAACACATATAAGAGATACTTGATCATGATTCTACCTCTATTATGGTAGTCTGTCTCCTTCCTACATTCCCTCCTCACCTCAATGAGTCTGGAGTCATGATACATAAAACCTCTCCCTTAACAAGTATATCATCTCCCCTCCTTGGCAACACTAGAACCTCTTTTCAAATCATAATCCTCATTTCCAAATGACTTAGTGTAGACATAAGGAGGCCTCCTACACCAAGACATTGACAACTAACACCTATAAGCTACTAAAGATGAATCATCCCCATGATGCCCATTTCTAGCTCCAACAACTTGGAATACCTCTTATTGAAATGTATTGATCACCAAAGACCACATTAAAACTCCATATTAGCTAGTAATTCACAAGGGGATCACATAGTGATGAATTTATCTATGCAGACCATGCTCAAACTTCTGCACCCAAAAGTAACCATCCCACACAGTGTCAAGGGAGTACCACATAAGGGTGGTGAACCTCAAGACATAATCATCAACCATCATACTAAACTATCATATCTCAATAATCTCATGGATCCTAAATAGGTTTAAGAATAATAGGTAATACTCCTCACAGAATAGATGATGGATCCAAGACAATGAGAGCATCATACCATCATGGGTCTATATCACAAAAGTCCAATAGAGCCTTGATTCTATATGTAAAAGAATGGATTCTAATTAAACCGTCAAATCATTCAGAATCAATATGAGCCTAAAGACAAATATCAATTAGTCAATCAAATCCTATACTAATAAGAGATCTAGATCCCCATAGAATCTTGTTGGCCTATGATGCTGGAAATCGCGTAGCACACTAAGCCTATGCAAATCCTCAGTATGATATTATTGTACTATATTCTTCTCTAAAGGAAGGGGTGCTTCTCCCTCCCCATATGGTGGAAACCTTCCATGGGATTAACCCTAAACTAAGACCACATCACTGATGGGATCATCATCATGATACTGAATCGATACCAAAGATGGATGTCTTTATAAAGCCATCTTGAAAGTGATCAAGGTGAACCATAGTTGGATGAGATTATATATATATATATATAGGGGGTGATGATTCAAGATGAAAATTCAAAGGACTCACCCCTATATGAAGTATATGACACTAGTCACTGTAACCAATTTGTTGATATGTTGAGTTGATAATAGGTAGTTATAGTCTTTCCAAATGGATACATCAATTGTGACACCAACAAAGGGTTCCCTATAATGAAGTCGGTCTTGAAGAAACATTGAAACTATTTCCCTAATTCCCATCCAATTACATAAGAGGGTAAAAATAAAAACACAATATAAATGAGTTAAATTCTCTGATACTACTCTATAATGACCCATACCAACCTGACCCACCAATCTATTGGGAAATCGAGATTCCAAAACCCCAATCTTTCATCCAATGGGTTAGGGGATAGCAACAACCATCGTAAAAGCATACTATACAATGGGAGGCCTTATCCTAATGTACCAATATGCATGAACCCATCAATATCCATGAAATAGTACATAGGAATAGTAATTAATGGTAGTAAAAAATAGAGTAAGCCATGTCTGTAATAAAATATAGTGAATAAAATAGTCTATTATAGTATAATAATAGAAAAAGGGGAAAAATACATGCCCAGTTAGAAACTAAAGTCCCAACCTAACTACATTTCGATAAAGGAAATTAATAAAAGATCATATCTCATGATATCTATGTTTGACCACCAAATGTAGTATATTAAACCAAGTTTTTTATATTCTCCATCGAAGTAACGATAAAACTATCCATCATCTATATAAGACATGACATGTGAGGGAAAATCCCATATGAGGGTGCGTACATACATACATAGTAAAATTCCCTAATGACCAAGAAGATAGAACTGTAACAATACATAAATTACCATCTTAACCTAATGAAATAGGGAAAATAAGATCATAATAGATTAATATCTACTCAAATATAACCCATACACAAGATAATGGGGATATCTATCTCCACATACCATCCCCGAAAGATGAATCTACTTGTAGCACTGATGGTCCATCATTGACACCCATCATCTTACATATATTTCCAAGAAATCCATGTAGAGTAAATGTACCTCACCACCATACCACAACCCGAGGGGCCATAATCCCTAATAGAGGACCCACACCATAGTATTATAAATGGGGTTCCACTCAATATTTTGAGGACTTCTGTCCTAGTGAGATAGTGGGTCACCACTTAGTGAATGGTAGGCCCAAACCGCAACATGATAGTAGGTACGACCTAATAGATATATGGATAGAGGACCTATGAACTAGTTCCATAGGGAGGTACAAATCAATAATTGGAGGATTAAAATTTTCCATTGTGTTTTACATTCATAGGGAACAATCTCCAGTAGAGAAACTACTCCCTAGTATAGTAAGGGGTACCACTCAACCAGTGTAATGAGTATGGGGGTCTCACACCTTGGTTTGAGAAGGGGATTTCTGATCTTATAAACTCTTTATTGATCCTACCTTATTCCTGTTACTGCTCTAATATTTACTAAAGATGATTCATGCTCTCAAAGCCTCAATTAGGATCTCTTATTCAGAAAAGAAGGATTTTTTCCCATCGTACATGGGAAAAAATCCAGATAGGATACTCGCAAGCCAAAATCTATGACCCAAAGAAAAAGATATTCATGGAAGATATTCCTAAGAACAGTACATAGAATTTAATAGGGGTCACATTGAATGTGACCTCACATGGATTCATGTAAATTTCATTTTCTTCCCATGGAATGGATGGACATGTAGTACTACACGGTGTGTAAGGGTACTATGTGACATATCTCATCTAGTTAGGGGGTTTGATCATGTGCTCCTGGCCTTGCCAATGTACAACTGGACATGCCCATGTAATTTGGGTCATGATCATGTACCGTGATGTGTACCTAGCTATGTACCTTTTTGTTCCCAAGAACTATTCTATTCCCTATTAGTAATGGGAATTCCCATGTACTCCTGATGTTCAAGGTGTGTCGTTCTACATGGGCCCCATGTGTTTTCCACTAGTGCATGCCTTGGCCACTCAGGGCGGGATCCCATAACATGTGGTTCTAGCCACATGATGTGTGATCCTCAATATCCCTAAAACTCTATCCACAAAAACTAGGTGGTACAACATAGTGTGTGCTCTAAGATTACACACCATTTAGTGAGGTTATTCATTAAAACTGAGGGAAGTATTCATATATCATCACCACACTATTGTTTCTTCCATTTCCATCTAAAAATGAATTGTATATCACATATAAAGGGCTATAGATGTGTGAAATACAACCGATGGAAGGATTTATAACACCTAGACTCACCCACATATTATTGCAACACCAAAATCTTCTTCCCATTTCCTCTTCGTATCCTGGATCCATGGAGGCTTCACCCACAAGATGAAAATCACCCCGACTTATACACAAATCACTAGTTCGTTCTCCATTCACAAAACCTCCTTGAATACAATGGTTTTAGCACACTCAAACATGCCTTGGAAATATCATACCACAATTTTGTTGGCCAGCAGTGTAAAAAATAAAGAATGGAGGGGGAATATAAACAAGGTGAAACCATCATTGGCCAAGATTTCATGGATAATAATCATAAAGGAACTATATCTAGGGTGATAACACATAAAAATAAGAATATAGTTTTATCAATATACACAATAATATTTTGTGGCTCAAGTGAAGACCAAACATCATAGATCAAATGCATGAAATTATAAATCCATGATAAATATTTTAATGAAAGGCTCAAAGCCAAAAACTAAGGACCTTATATATATTTAGGATTGATCATCGATAAAGAACATTTTTACTAGGGATGAACATTACCCTATTTGGTCACTACATCTTCTTCCATCTAGATTCTATCATATATCATTCTCTGATATGATTTTCTAGTAAAGAATATTAAAACCTCCGCTAAAATCCTCCAAAGGTTTTGTAGCTAAATTTGATGATTTTTCATTAAAGGGAATTTATATAGACATTGATTTAGGGAAATTGAAATAAAATAAGTAATTTAATTTTTTATTTTAGTTAAACACACCTACAAGTATATTATTTCCATGTAATGATAAATAATGACTATCCTTAGGTCATTCCTAGATTAAACCATGTGTTTCAGAATCAACCATGGTCTCAAATTTTCCATCTAATATACCAGATAATTTAAAAACAAAAACACTTAAATGATGTTCCCATGTGAATTAAAATATTTCAATATTTTTAATATATTACCTATGGGGTACCAAGACACCCAAAAGCTATGACAGATCTGAGGAAAAGTCCAGATATATACATATAAATATTAAATGAACATTTCCAATTAATCCAAAGTCATTTTAAGGGAAGATTGTGATGATGGAAACACTATAACAATGTCACTAGAGTGAGCAAGTCAATGTGACCTATGTGTGTAATCATAGAAGAAACGGGGAAACAATTATACTGAATTAGGAGACATTCATGGCTAAAGACCTATTCAAGGAAGGTTGTGGAGGACCCCAGAATAATGGATGATATGAAATATATAGGACCCACTTAGAGGGGTCAAAAATATTTTCTAAAGATAGATTCATCTAGAGGGATTCAATATTAAGAACCCATCAATATGTGGATACTACAATCCTATATTATTTCATGAAATTATTTTTTATTGTTTTTAAAAGATATATTACACATGTACAAGGTTCCCTATATTGTAGAGATCAGTCCTCTCAACTTGACCTAAACATAGATAGGAGTAAAATTTCAAGTTTAAACCTTATACATCATCTTGTGGTTTCATTATTCTATTTGGTTGCATATATGAAAGGATGCGACAACTAAAAAGAACTAGATAAATACCTTATTATGTCACAAAAGATTTTTTTAAGGAAATAAATCATAAAAATAAAAAGGTATCTCTGAATCTAACCCTCAGCCTCTTAGATATATCATTATACCTATGTAATCTAATGACTGAACTTCATTAATAATTTTCTTATGGTATAAAATGAAAAAATGTTTAGAAACTAAGGGAGGAAAGGTCGTGATTTATTGAAGTTGCAATGATGGATTTAAAGTGAAAAAATACATGGATTATTGACAATTTATGTTCCTCACACATGAATCACAACATAAAAATACCAAAGATCATTGAAAATGATGAAGTAAGGGTAGATAATTTTGGTAATAAATTTTCTGTTAAAATTATTTCTTTTGGAACTACTAAAATTGAATCTCAAAACCTAAAATTAAAAGATATACTATATGTTCAAGGGATGAAGCAAAACCAATTATGTGTTATCCAAATTTATGATGAGTTACATGGGTTTTTTCTAGATAGACACATTTATCATTAAGATCGCACAATATGGAAGGACCATCCCTCATGGAAAATTAATTAGAGATAATATATTATAAATTAGTTATCACACAATTTCTTATTATTTTACTGCCAAATATCAATATAGGTAGTGAGATAGAAGACTTGGTCATCTTGGCCATAAAAGATTTCATAAAATTCAATAGTATAATATTTTGAGAGACCTGTCTTACTTTAAAAGAGAAAGACTTTATGTTTTTAAAACATATAAGAAAGATAAAATTATTTATCAAATTAACAAGGGAGTGAGGATTATATTAGCAAGATCACAAGATCTTATTCTTGCAAACTTATGTGGGTTTATGATATTTTTTATACCAGTGGTTATCTATATTTAGTTTACCCTTATTATGATTAATATTGAATGAATAATTACATGTTTATCAGTCCCAAGATAAAATTTATTGAGGTGTTTAGAATAATCATAAAATAGGTTGAGAATGAGCCGAGTGAATGCATCAAGAAATCAAGATTACATTATAGGATAGTGTAAATGTGAAATGAATTTGGACAAAATAGTATTAAATAAGAAATTAAGCACTAATATAGTATAAAATGAACTCCCCAACAAATGTTTCAGGAATAAATGGAGAATAAGATTTAGATTAGATAGTAATAACCATGATAGTTGAAGACCTCATCTCAAAATTTTTCAGGAGGTAAGAAATATATACATCTACACACATACACAATAGGTGTTTTTTTGAGATAAACGAAACACTAGAAATCATATTGAATAAATTAAAATAGAAATATAGTATTAAATTAAATTAATGTAATCAGTAGTCCTTGTTTAATAATGATCAAGAAAAACCATCTTGGAATGTTGAAAGAGAATATAGAAAAAGGGATATTTATAGAAAACCTATCATATAGAAAAGGCTAAAAATATTAGAAAAAGTAGTTTCACAAACATGATGATTATGTTTACATAAATATTATTTTCAAATAAGGGAAGATAAATTTAAAAAATGAGGGTGTTTTTGAAAATATAGGAGAGTACAACATACAAATCTCAAAAAAAAATTGAGAAGATTCTTCATGTCATAATAGAATAAAATGAAAAAAATGAACAACTTGTTTTAGATATTAATTCTAATAAAAACTATGATGAAGAAAAGGCTATTGTATTTGAAAAATATTAGTATCAAAATCTAATGATGTATATGGAGACCAATAATTATTGGGATATCAACATTAACCAGTTTATAATAATTGAAGATAAATACTAAATAACCAGACAATACATATTGTACAAATTAATCCTTATTCAGCTATTTCAATAGTTAAAAATGAAGAATTGGCCATTTTTATGAATGAAAAGATGAGTCAAATAGATTTTGATGATACTTGGGGGGGGGGGGATTTTCCGTAGAAAGAAGGATAAAATTGTTATTGTTGGTAAGAAGGTTTAAAGAAATAAACAAAATGATAAAGGATAATTTACAAGGAATAAGGCTAGAATTGTGGAAAAAGGATAGTCACTTATTAAACGTATTGATTTTGAAGTTAAATTTTCACCTATTTCATGTAATGAATCTATAATTATGTTCTTATATATGGTATTTCATTGGAATTAAAAAATTTATTAAATGGACAAAAAATATGCCTTCTTTAATAGATAGCTTTAAATAAGACATATAAAATGATAATGTAGAATTATTTATCATTAAATGTGATCGAAGAAATGTTTATAAACAGAAAAAATGATCTCAAAGGATTAAATAATTCCTTATATCATATTATTCTAATTTGGACGGATTATTGAGGGCGATTATGTCCAAAAAGGGAAAAGCAGGGAGATGCCTTTATATAATCGATGTTCTGGTAGGTAATATCATTTTAATTGTTAGTGTTAATGATATAATATTTTCATGTGAAAAAATATTAATTTCAAATAATTTTACAAAAAAATGAAGACTCAATTTGAAAATTCTATTCTTTTAGAATTTATATTTTATTTGGAATAAAAGTTCTATATTAGAAATAATTTTTTTTCTTCCCCAAGAAATATATACAATCTAGTTATTAAAATAATTATTGAATAAGTTTCGAATGGAGATTAAAATTCAATATCTACACCCATACATGCAGGGATGAGTCTTGGAAAGGATATTGATGGAGAGAGTGAATTAAAAGAAGTATGGAATATTGATTAGTATTTTACACTATCTTACTATATCTATGATTGATATTTTATATATAGTGAGCTTATGTTCTGGGTATCAAAGTATTCAAATGTAATTATATTTAGTCACTACCATGATATTTCAAATATACATCAATGGAATATTAAACATTAGAATAAAGTAAAAATGAGGTGAGAAATTGAATTTTTATGGTTGTACTGATATTAAAAGGGTTGGTTATGATCATGAAATATGTCTACTTAAGGTGGGATATTTACACTAGAAGAACGTTTTATTATCTAGAACTATAAGAACAAAAATTCAGTCACATTAATCACCATATAAGTTTAATGTGGGCTCCTAAAAGTTATTACATCAAGAAGACTTTGATGAAATAAATACTTGAATATGTTTGGTTAAATATTGAAAAACCACTTAGAATTTCTTAAGAGAATAAAAATACTATTGATCTCTATAATTGTTTTACAACACTCTATGCCTAGGAACGTTGATAAAAGGTTTATATTCATCAAATAGATGGTTTATAATTGAGATATAAAGCTAAAATTTATTCTTAACATAGATCAACATGAAGACATATTCACTAAGGAAATTCTGAAGGATAGATTTGAGACATCAAGGTAGGATCAGAAACATCATCCCTTACCCATTACTCAATGGAATTTTCATGTAAAATAACTTTCTTTGGATTTTTTTCAAAATGTGAAAATAATTATAAAACATTATACTTTTTTTTTCAAGATCCAATGTTATTGTTATTAAAAAAAATAGATGTGAATGTTAGAAGAGTTCTTAGATTTGGAGGGAGATCATCTAGATCACATAGCTAGAAAATTATTTTTACTGAGGGATGAAATTATACCAAAATCACTTCTTTATATTTTGATGTACAATAATAAAAATAATCTTCATGAATGTTTCTGATAGGGTTTTTCTTTAAGTCTGTTTTTGAGGTAAATAATAAATCTGAGGGGCTGCATTGGAAAACACAATGGGATTTTTATTTAATGATGTAATTGTTTTCAACCATGGGTTATATTATTTTTAGGATTTTTATAATTTTTTGGAGTTTTGTTTAAGTGTATGAGAATGAGATTGTAAAACTAGAATTGAATCAGAGATTATGTGATTAAATTTGGAATTTCTAGAGTAAATATGTCTAAGTCTTGATCAATATGTAAGATATTTATTATATATAGATTAAAAAATTGAAAAATGTAATTAATATGTTACAGATTTTAAATTATAAAATATTTTCCATGAATTTTAAGAAACAAATTCACAAATAGAGTGTATATGTACAATTCTTGATTTATTTATATGATTATTTAATGATACGAAAGATTTTTTCATGATAATGAGCATAATTTCCTATCTCATATCCCACAAATTCTAAGGTAATGGCATAAGTAAAAATATTATACTCATTTATAACATAAGTTTATATAGAGTGTAGAAATGTGGAAAGGGATTCATAAGATTTTCCTCATATACATAGAATTATAAAATTTAATGGAGGTTCACTAGATAATTATCTTCATTTCTAGGGAAAACGAAAATGTGAAAAATCCAGTTATCTTATATGATATATAATAAAAACAATAAAATGATGCATGTATCAACAGTATAAGAATTAAGAAAAGGACCAAACTCAATATGTTACCGAAGATAATTATTTATCTTATAAATAGAATTAATCATATATTGAAATAAAGTTTATGATTATTGAGAAGATTATATAATAAAATATTATAAATAAATAAAATATGAATTTTTATAATTATTCTTCATGTGAAAAAATAAAAAATGTGAAAAATGATTATGATTCTAGATAAGATGAATAACAATCCAGAAACATGTTCTATGAAATAAGTTTCAACACTTCTATGAAGTGGATTCCATATAATGAATAAATATGACAATAAGATCTAGAACAAAGATGGTTCTGGGATTTCAGAAGTAGCCACTCCACAAATAAGTTACCACACCATGATTCATTATTGATAGATAATTTAGAAAAGTGTTTTGAATTGAAACATAAGGTTTCATATCTTGATGAATCTATTAAAATGTGAAAATGTGTTCCAATGAACAATGAATTCAATATACATGTGTATTTCATGGGTTTTTATAGGGGAAAAATCCCAAGTATATTTTAGAATTAAATGGATATTTTGACAAGGACTCTAAATGAGATAGAAATGTGGTTATGATAAGGGATATTAAGAGAGATATTAACCAGAATATCAGACTACAAAAAATTAAGGGGAGTTACAATTTTGAAATATGGAAATGTTATTCCTGATATTTTCTATGATTTAAAACATTATGAAGTCGAATTGGAGAATATATTAATTGATAATTGGGAATTATGTTCAGTGAAAGCCTATTGAAATGATTTATCAAAGATAGAGAAAAGATACAGGTTATAAAAATGTGTTTTAAATTGTTAATAAAACCATCAAATCCTAATAATTTAGTTGTATATAATCATTTCATGGAGAGGTTATATACTATTTCAATTATTTTCAAGGCACTAAGTGGAATATTGTAATCTACAATTTTCGAAACAACTAGTAGTGATAATTGATATTTCTCATAATCAGCATTCTTATGATATGTCCTTTCTTTTCTTCTTCTTTCATAATTCAATTAGGGGGAATTAAGTCGGATGTGACCCATATTTTTTCATTAATTACATTTTTTAACTTGGTTCCTTTTAATCAATATCAAAGGATTTTATGAAGCCTCTATTCCTCTTGTACAATTTGATAAACTTTTTTTCTAGCTGAGCTAGTTCCATTTCAGAGTCTAAAAAATCTAAATATTTTTTTTTTGTTTTGGCATATTTTTTTATTTTCTTTTAGTTTATGTCATATTAATTTATTTTTAGCAAACCATGTCTCTCTTTTCTTAGTACATACATAAATATTGATGATATTTTAATTGAATAGGATTCATAGATTCTTTAGGTAGATTATCATTCACGATTTCTAGCATCCATGGTTTTCACCATTAAAATATGGGGCTCGAATCATAGGCATATCTTCATTTGGATCATTCATTTCCCAATACATTGTATAAACCATATTATTTTGATATTTTCTTATTTTTATCATAATGGGTCTCCCCTGATACCAATTTTTAGTTTTTCAAAAAACAAATATATACATGATGGGGTGAAATGAGTCTTTTTGATAATTATCACTGATTCATGTTTTCTACTCTATTTTCAATTTATGCATATACTATGAATATTATTTTTTATATAAAATGATTATATAATAATTAAAATTAATGAAGGAAGACAAATTTATAGTGGTTCTGGCATAAAGATCCCCTAGTCCACTCCACCAACGCTCTCTCTATGAGATTTGGTATTTTTACTAGAAATGGCCTCTTATCACAAGACCTTTAAATCGATAACTGAGTGTAGGTAGGTGATACATTAACAAAAAGGATAAAAATATTCTTTGGGTTCTTTTATAGGGAAAATATTATTCATAGATTAACACATGAAGCTAACAGTTATACCAAAACTGAGTGCAAGCAGTTGAGACACAAATAAATCAAAAGTTTTTGACTTGATGATGGTCCGAGTTGTACACCACAGTTGTAGTTGTAGCAACAAATAGTAGATGTATCTTCCTTATTTATAAGTATCTTCATGTATGAACAATTTAAAATAATTTCATGTTGCGAATGATCTTAATTGAAGAATAGAAACAATAAATATTTCTAATCTTATCGGAGTATGAGGATCAAAAATTCAAAACGTTCAATGTTTGTCCTATTCAGTAAACAAGATAGTTGTTAAAATATTGAAGTATTTATGTATTAAATATATATTCACCAAAATAAAAATGTGAATATTTTAAAACAAAATTTTGACAAAATATATAGAGAGAAGATATATTTTTTCAGTATCTCAATTGAAGAAAGTATCCTAATTGATCACGGATACTAAAATTTGAATCAACTAGGGGAGTCATAACATTACTTAAGAATATTTTTGATCTTAACAATTAATATGGGTTTTATATAAAATCCTAATGAGACTTTTAATCAGTCAAATGACATCTTTCAATCACTCATTAATTCCATCATGACTGTTTCTGAAATCTTGGATAAAATCACAGAGTGAAAATATTTGAATTTGAATAGACCAATATAGGGTTCCTTTATATAGAGTTGGGTTCCTTTGAATATTGTAGGATTCCTTTTCATATTTTACGGTTCCTTTTTACAGCGTATGGTTCCTTTTTAAAGTGTAGGGTTCCTTTATGATACTTTCAACTGAGCAGAATATATTGATCAAAAGTAATATTGGGATGATAATCTATATGTCTATCCTTTCATCCTATGGTAAATGTAGAGTATGATTAGTGATTTCATACATCAAATTTGGAATGATATTCTATACATTTATTCAAATGTATCATTTTTTATCCATACATAAACATTGGGTTGGTGATCCATATAAAAATTGTTCCGTATAGGGATGATGTTCCATACATGTCATCATCATAGTTTATATAATCCATATGAAATGTTTTGAATGTGGGGTTCATTCCATAAGTTATGCTTATTATTTTAGGGTATGAACCGTGTTTCCAGAAAACACTAAAATTCTTTGTGGAATATTCCTTATGGATTAATAACTTGAATATAATTTAAGAATAGATATTATAAAGAATATTAATTCCTAAAACTCACCTAAAGTAATATCATAAGTAAGATAAAGGGTATTTGTGAGAAACAAAATTAATAATATTTATAGATTATGTTTTAGACAATACATGCCCAAAAATATATCATTTCTAAAAGAATTTACACTATAACAATACTTTTGGTCTAAATAAAAGCCCCGACTCACACTAGTAAAAGACATAAGAGTAATGTGTGTAATTTTGGTATTTTCATGGGGTCATTTAAATAAAATGGAGAATTTTATGATCTCTATAAACTCAAAAATCTCTTAAAAATGATTATACTCATGTATCAATTATTGAATATCTACTTTCACATGGTCATGGTTAAACCCTAGTAATTCAACCTCCCTACCCAGCTCTGATAGATTCACTTCAAATGTGATTATAAAACTATTTGAGGCCATCATTCCTCCCTTTTACATAAATTATTTACCCACATTACCATTAATATACAATAATTACAATTGTAACTTTATAATGGATAAATTTCCAATGCTCAAAATACCAAAAGGTGATATTGACCAATTTATCAAGAAAGGTCAGATGCTAATGGTAACTTTTCCCATTAAACACTACATATACTAAAAACAATCATACTTAATTATACAATAATGTACTTATAAATTACTTATAATTCACTTGGAAATTTTTATCTTATCATAAATTCATCTATTTAGTTTTACTATTTTTTAATATGAGGATTGATCTTCATGAGAGAATTCAATCCCATCGAATATACATCAATGTTAACATTATTATTTAGTAGCTATCTCTTATACTGTTCAAAACTATTATAGTTAATATTGTTTCATGTCATTTAATTAAATTTAATAATATTTATACTTCCTTTTATTATAGAACATAATAAAATAGTGATTTTGAAACATGAGTTATTTCATTAATAACAGAAATAATTGATTGGGTTGTTAAATTGATGATGGAACTTGGGGATCATAGTATTTACAAGTGAGATATATTTCTCCAAGATTATGGGGAATCTTTACCCTATAAGGAACACTATCATTATACCTCATATAGAACGGTCTAGTTAAGAGTATCATAAGAAACCTCCTATGATTCTTGGATCATGAACTGATAGTGAAATTATGAGTTAACAGAATCCATCTTTGGACACTCCTACTTAATATATTGAATGTATGATATGTACTCATCATATTACTCTATGTATGGAAGGAATAAATTATATTCCCTAGGTTAAAAACTCTAACAGTGTTTGGTTAAAGAGATGGGGGAATCTAGGCCCCTTATCATTTTATAGAATGGACTTGGACTTTGTGGTTTAAGATATTAACAGTTTTCCTGATCTTTAATTAGGATTAGGATCACATAATCATGAAAAAAACTCACATACTAATGTGTTCACCATTTAGTTATGAAATTGTTTCTTTGGTAGAAAGAAATAATTTCATCCTTATTTCCATGATAGTTATAGATGTATCAACATGTACGTTCCATATTTTTACTCACCAATTCCTTATTAAATGTGTTGTTCCTTCCAGTATACTAGACACACACTAGTTTTGGGCAAATGAAGCTTCATCAAATGTCAATAAAATTATTGATTTGGATTATGTTTTTCATCATAGAAAAACATCCCACCAATGTAGTTTCACAAGGGAAAATGAATAATTAGTTATAATCCTATCAACGTACAATATACACACAAAATTTACCTTAAGTTTCATTTATATTTTTTCCACTAACCTCTAAAATAACTTTTAATAAAAGAGAAATCACTACATGTTGGGTTATACATACCTAAATTTAGAGTATTAGAAGTTGAATATTCAAAAATAAGAGATTATTATCCTTTCAATGATTGTCATATATATTTATGACATATTCATGAAATACATCACATTAACAATACTGGTTAATTACATTTCTTGGTTCCTTGGTTGGGTGAAGACATATTGTGAAAGATATTTATTGATACTCATGAATTGGGGGACAATATACAATATTAAATCAACCCATTATTGAAGAAGAGTTAATCACATACCCATTGTATGAAGTATGTTGGTAATGATAGAGTTGAACTCCATAAAAGAAGTAAATATATAGTTTAATGCTGTTAAAATGGAATACATTTTTGTTGATGTTTAACGTCATCCCCAAAACCAATAATTCTTAACAGTTATAGAATAGTTTTAATCCAAATTCTAAGGCTTGAGGGTTCTAATATTATTTTCTTCTATCATTTAATTATAAAGGTTATATAGTATTTTAATATCATCTAGAAATAAGAAAGGGTATTTTAGTGTTAAATTTCATAGATAAGGATCATAGTTTATTGTGGAGTTTAATTTTTTCCAAGAATAAAAAAGGTCACATTGGAGTTTAACATATATAATAAGTTTGAAGGTCTTAAGAATAAGATAGTGTTTTAATGGTATTTGGATATAACCTTCACATTTATTATTATATATCCTAGTGAATGGATCACAGACCTCATAGTTTGTTATGATGGTTTAAATCTCATTGATGTTTTTATACTCATCCTTGATCAATGAGATTTATAATTTGTTGCTAAAAAATAACACCTAAAATTTTCTTTAAATACAAGAAAACACGACATGAAAATCATCCTCTATAATTATTCTTGTAGTTTAATTCTATTTTAGAGGGAATACTATATATTTTAACATAATGAAGGAAATAAAAAGGCAATATATAATTTATGGTCATGGGTTAAGGACTTATTCCATTTAGTTTTAGGTCATACAATTTGGATTACTCCATGTAGTTTAAGGTAATGTTGGGTCAACCATATTTTTATATATTATAAAGTAATGAAACAAGGAATAAATGATTTATATCACATGGTTATATGAATTAGAAAACATTTCTTGTATTTTATGTTCATATGATTCTGACAATGGGTGGTTATTATTGCAATAAATAAAATTAACCTAAAATTCGTAGCTACACAAAATGAATTCCATAGAGGATGGACATAAACTTATATAAAACCTCAACCAAATATAGATATATCCACAAATTTTGTATATATACACATGTATATTGAATATTTAAGAGTGCACAATATGTTTTGTACTTATATAAAATCTATATGAAGTGTGTTAGAAATCATATATCATTACATTTTTGGTTACAGAAAATATGAGGAATATAAATATTATGGCGGATTCTTAACTAAAAGTAGCCTAAGGATTTGGGTCTAATAAAATATTTTAATAAATGTATTTAGCCGTTTCCAAGAACATTATGGAACTCCACCAATAATGTAAACTTGAACCACTATGGTTGGGAACCCTGCTTAAACGAGAATGTATTTGATCCCCAATATATAGAGAGTTGTGATGTAGATGAGCTTTGAAAAGTAACATTCCTAGTACAAAAACTTTCATAGAGATGGATTATTTGGGTCTGGGGAGATTCAAGTGAAAAATGGGTTGAGTTTTCCTAGGAAAGTGTCCTATGAGTATATTTGTGGCTATGTGAAATTTACAGGTCTAAAGAAGTAATCAAGAACCTTAGTGAAATATCCTTTGGGTAAAGGGGGTATGGTGTGGGAGTTTTTACCATGCATATTTTGAAATTATACAAAAATGTTATCCGTTTCCATTTTTGTCATAACTCGGACCACTGGGATAGATTTTGAAAATTACAAGCCTACAATCAATAGGATTGATTCTAGAAAAAAGCATCGAGAATGAGTACCTAAAATGGGGGGAATTTTACTAATATTACTACATTAACACACCAATCCATATCTATGAAAAAGTTGCAGAGGAACAATATAAAGGGATACAACATCTAGAGAAAAAAATTAATGCAATAACCACTAGGGAATACATCAATGTAGGATATAATAAAATGAAATTTTAAAGGGAAAAAATACACTACCAAACAAAAATGAAGTCATAACATAAAAACAACTATAATAAAGGGAATCTAAAAGATCTTGGCACATGATCTCTATGTATTATAACCATACATGGAATATTCACCCAAGCATCACTATGCTCAATCAATTTCATCAACAAACTACTTGTCATCTATATATGACATGACACATGTAGTAAACTCCCATGCATCTCTAAGTATATACATACCCAGTTAGATTCCATGAAAACACCAAAGGGAATAATATATATATATATTATAATTAATATCAACCCATAAAAATAGGAAACAACCTCCAATATATATACACATTTTTAAAACTAGGTGAGTGACAAAGGCAATATACATATCAACATCCCAACCAAGGATGATGAGTCTACCTATAAACCCAAAGATAAATATTTGATTACTAGCGTCTTGTGATTCTATTAGATAAATCCATTTACAGTACCTGCACCACATCACTTCTCCACTGCTTTAGGGGGGAAAATCTTCAATAGTGTAAATGCACTCTAGAATGATAGAGGTGATACTCAATAAATATAGAACTCGTGTTAAGGGGTAACACTAAATAGATGTTTGACCCTTGACCTAGTGTGTCTGGGGGTTCTATCCAGTAGATAGAGGAACAAAGACCTAGTGTTTTAGTGTATTCCACTCAAAATGTTGAAAAACATGGGTGGCATAGGACCTGGTGAGATTGGGGGTTTCTAACACATACATCTCTATGAAAATTCTTCCTAATCACCATTATCCATCAAGCCTTTCCTAAAGAAACATCCCAATTGAAACACCTCATGTAATATCTCTAAATTTCATATGAAGTATACCATTGCATTAAATACATAAAATCTCTCTATATAGGTTAATCACGTACCAAAATATGAGTTCAAAAGAAGGAGATATACTTATTGGAAGTCCCTAGGAATAATACACAACATGTACCTTGGGTCACAAAATGTGTGAACTCTCCTGATTGTGTCCTCACTTACACATGGTTTGGATGGAAATGTATTACTACATAATGTGTATGGATACTTCACGATGTGACTTGGCTTCCCAGAGCCTACCCATGTGTGCAATTCCATACTTGTGTACATTTGGTTGTGACTTTGTACATCTAGATGTTCCCATGTACTTCGTGTTGTGCCAGTATACCTATGCATGTCCAAGTACTTGGTCATGACCCTATACTCCAAGTTTGGCTTGTGTGCCTGGTTGTTCCCATGATTGTGTACTTTCTGAGTACACACTGGGCTTCTATCATAGTTGCATAATGAATGTGTGGGGTTATACACAGTGTAAGATATTTATCTCTACCAGAAACCCTAGCTGCTACATCTAGGGGACTATACAATGCGTGTAATTAATAATAGATGTCATGTAGTCTATTTTTTTCAAATTAAAATTATTCATCAGGATCCCCGATATTCCATTTATACTATTTTTTCACTGGTTTGACCTCCTGAATCCATTAAAATCATTGGAACCATTACAAACCACTTAATCATGGCATCTAATAGATAGAAATCCTATGTGTTATTTCCCACATGGGAATCTGTTGTGCATATTCCACTGCTCCCAATCTATAATCCATGAATCATCATGTGTACCACACATATCACCTCAATTTCTACGCATACCATCGATTCTGATGCCTTTTGTGAAACCTCCATAAATTCGATTCTCGAACTCTGCCAAAAAATAATTAACTGTTACCCCATGGTCCAATACAGAAGAACATGAAGATTATATGGAGGAAAATCACAATAACATAGTGAATTCATATTGATGATGTGAACAAGGATAATAATCATAAGGTAGTGAAAATAGGGATGAATCATGGATAAATGAAAAAAATGATTTAGTCTTGCTCATGTGAATAATGGAAATCATCCATAAAATAAATTAGATAAGAAATACATGTCTAGTATTTATTTAAAATGTAGAAAACCTAAAATAATGATCTATTACTTAAATGAGTATCCATTATTGGTGGGGAATTCATTCAATAGAAGCAAATAATGTCTTGTGCATTCAATGCATCTCAATCATCCTCAATCTTATCATTGTTCATCATTCAATCCCAATTTCCCAATGAAGAAATATGCTCATCATCTAAAATATTCATAGAGTTATGCGAAAAACACCATAAATTTTCAATAAAATTTTATTTAAATAGGTAACATGGTAATAGTTATTAAAATAAATAAGTAAATAAGTATATTAATTACTATATATAACATACCCTCTAAGGGTTTCCTTAACTTAATGTGTGGTTCCATCCAAATTTATGTCACATCCAAGGTAAACCTTGCATTTTAGAATCAATTATTATCTCAGATTTCCTATACAATTTATTTATCAATGGTAAGACCATTAAAACTAAAACATATGCACCCAGATGTAATAAAATATATTAATATTTTTAATATATTAATTATTGAGTCTGGGGACACCCAAACACCACTCTACCTCTAAGGATAAAAATAGACGTACACATAGAAATATTCAAAGGATGAATATACCAAAACTAGAGTCACTACATTATCTTCTCCTTGAATGATTTCTCACCTAAAAAAGAACTACTAAAAAAGTAGGGGTACTGAGACTACATATAGATTTTACTCTCCCATGATCTCTTCTACACGATCCCATGATGCTATAGCCCAAAAAACCAAGGAAATGGTATGTGCATACAAGAATCTCTCGTACTTTTTGTTATCTAGTACTCTGAAATGGTTTCTCTATCATTAATTTCAATCCCACCCTTTTCAATAACATGTGTATGAACATGAAAATATCACCTCAATAATGACACATGGAAAATTTCATGCACCTAGTACAAATAAAGACATAGGGATAAGAGGTATGAAACCTCAACAACCCTCCATAGAATATTGAACATCTCAATGAACCTCAGAGGTAGATTTTTTTTTCTTAAAAAATCTCCAAAATCATCATAATGGGGAGAACCTCATGAAAAAATGGGCTCACATCCAAAAATACTAGGGATTAATACGTCAATATACATATGAATTATGAATTCTCTATGATATCATCATATGATCATAGATCATATGAGCCTTCTCAGTAATTGGCTGCAGAGTCAGTTGAAGAAAAATAGATGTCTCACCAATCATTTCATAGCATATAGTTGACGTACAAGGTCTCCCATACATGGTATCAAATGGTTCCATTCGAATTGCAGAGTAATAGATGTTAGTATAAGAAAAATCTAACAATGACAAGTGATCGTCCATGATCTAGCCAAAGTCCAACATATAGGCCATCATCACATCCTCCAAAACTTGGATAGTCTGCTCTATCTTCCCATAATTCTTGGGGTGATGCACTATAATCATCAACAATACGGTCCCAATAGCCTCATTTAGACCCATCAAAAATTCTGACATGAATGAAGAATCATATTTTGAGACTATCTTCAAGGGTACCACATGAATCCATATGATATCACATTTGTAAATCAACCCAAAACTCTCAACTGAACTCTTCTCCTTGATGTCATGGAAGTGTAATGACATAGAGAGTTAGTCAAAAATAATGTAGATAGAATAAAGGTATCTAACATTCCATGGAATCCCCATCCAATAGTACATGGACATTTCAAATATTCAAAAACATAGTTCTCATCCTTTACATACTGATATGTGAGACGCCAAGAGATAAACTACGTAACAATCCACCTCATGATAGCCCCCAAAATCTATCGCTAAATGTCCTTATACATTTTTTCTACACCGAGATGTGAATCAAATATAGATCTATAAAAATAATTCATAACCACCACTCAACATGTGAATGGAATAACCTTCCTTCAATAGAAAATGACGAATTTATCCCTTACATCATAAAGACCATATTGTGAATCTGTAGATAATGTCTAGTCACATATAAACTCATAGTCGATAACTCCCAACTAATCCTCACTCAGATGTTAAATAATCAAAGGAGTCATCACCGTCGACCAATGAAATGGTTAACCCCTTCCCCCCACCAGAGTTTGCTGCAAAGAAACCAACTACTCAGACACCTCCTCCACCAAATGAGAATGAGGCTTCCTACCATTGGAATATACCACCACATTTCCATTATTGAGATTATAGAATATCTTTAAGTCATAGTCATATTTTAACTCCATCCAACTCCACTCTCTTAGGTTATGATATCTCTGAGTAAAGATGTACTTGAGACACCAGTTCTTTGATTTTAAAACAATGCACACCCCCAGATTATTGTGCATCCACATTGTTAGAGTGAAGAATACCATTTCTAAATATAGTTAATGATCCATGTTGTTTTTTCTCATGGGTCCTCAGATACCTCAACACATATGTGATCAATACGTTCCATATTCATCAACATATAACTAATACTATATTTAGGGGAATCTCAAAATAATATGTATTCCACTCCCTCCACCATTCATCTCAAAGTAGAAGCATTGTTCAACCTTAGCCTCAAATTCTCAAAGGATATCTAACACTACTTGATATCGACAATTGAATACCCTTTCTATTTCTAGGTGGTCATAGTGGCTACAAACATGGAAATTATTTCCAAAAATATACTATACTACCATATAATCAAAAAAACATTATAAATCTAAAACACACTTGGGTGAATCCTAAGAAATCACCACATCAATATTTGTGGGTTCCAAAACTAAACCATGTCTGAAAATGAAATTAACCTAATTATGAACCTCATATTTCCAAATATGGAACTTCAAGAGATTATATTAAATCTGTTTATACTATTGTAACTCTATGACCATTATCATCTGCTCTTCATCCTTTTACTCTAACAAAGAGGTAATGAGTATGTCCTCAACAAAGAAAACCAAAACGGATCCAACTTTAGATGAAAGATCTGTTTCCCAAGAGACATAAATATAGCAGGGTCATTGGTTACACCAAAAGGCCTCTCTAGGAACTCATAGTGTCTATAGAAACATTGAAAATACATCATTATTATATCATCCTCACAAACCATTAACTAATTCTCACCATATATGATATAGATCTTTTATAACTAACTAACAACTTTTAACTAGTTGATGAGGTTTTCAGTCCTTAGTATGGTGTAATTTTTCATTATCATTTCTTGATGTTGGAAATGATAATAAACACATAGCCTTAAGCTCCAATAAATATTTTTCATAAAAAAAGGAAGCTTCTTAGGGAGACATATTATGTTTGAAGAAAACCAACACTCAGACTTCCTCCAACTATGACATCCACTCTCGAAGGTTGATATGTTCCGTATGATATATGGTAGAAGATATTAGTGTCATCCCAAGGTGCATGTCAATGTATAAGTTCATCTCTCACCTCAAAAGTAGTCTCAAAACATCCTTGATGAAGAAATACATACAGTCCTCCACTACTGAAGGAAGAAAAATTCGTGAGGAGACTACTGTTTTAAGAGATAAAATTTCCAGTAGATGGGTGATGGGTTTCATCTTTCTTCATTCAATGAACACTTTCTCATCCATAAAATCTCTCTCACATAAAAAGGATCATCTCATACCATCTATCTAATGACTTATAAATCATCAATAATGAGTGTAAATTAGGGATCATACTTTTGAAAAATAGTATATTTCCAATAATAAAATCATAATGTTTCATATTGATGATCAAGAGGTTCTATAATAAACTATATCCACCAAATTCCAACTCTCCCTGGTGGAAGATAATGGATATCAAAGAATTGCACCATATTGGAATATCAAGACATAGCTGCTGGGATAACATGTAAACAAGAATCTCTGTCTCTCACAAAAGGGATATGGTGATGAAAAATGAATCAAACATGTGTATATTGTTAATTCGTAATGATTATAAAAATAAAAAAATACAAAATTGAATCCCCTTCAATGGAGCCTGGTCGTAGCCATCCTTAGCATGAAGCTGTCTGGGATCCCCGATGTGACATTGGGGTT
This sequence comes from Viscum album, assembly GCA_963277665.1. Taxonomy (NCBI): domain Eukaryota; kingdom Viridiplantae; phylum Streptophyta; class Magnoliopsida; order Santalales; family Viscaceae; genus Viscum; species Viscum album. The sequence goes on from OY728166.1 coordinate 776,379,119, forward strand.
TCAAACCATGACACCTCTAGGATAATCTGGCATGATCACTATTATTATTTATGTGTCTGTTTAAGAACATTCATCCTTATAGAACCCCAATTAATATCTAGAAATCCCCTAAAAAGTCTACTACCAAAGTAAACATGGATAATTTCTCTAGATAATCTAGTTTTGGTCAAAAATATGTGTCCCTAAGAATGAAATATGTTAGGTGGAAGTCCAAAAGAAAATTAATTTTCTTGTACCTTAGGTCACATGGCATGTGAACATTATTGGACACATGGTCTTGTCCTTACCAACAAATTTCATAGAAATCCATGTAGTACTACAAAAAATGTACGAGTAATACACGATATGCCTCAACCTCCCAGAGAATGACCATGTGTGTCTAGACATGCTCATATGCATCTAGCTATTCTCATGTACATCTGGCCATGCTTGTGTCTATGTACTCCTGGAGTACAAACCAGGTCACCAGCATGATGTTACATAATTTTTATAGAGTTATAAACAATATTTGATCTTTATCACTACCCGATACCCTAGCCACTAAAACCGGTGGATGACATGAGGTGTGTTATTCACAACACACATTTTTTAGTATGGTTTTTTCACATAAATTCATATTATTAACAAGGATCCCATATCCTCTGTTTATACTATTTTTCATTCCTACTTGACCTCTCGAATTTCCTAAAATCTTATGAACCATCGTCGGCCATTGATTACCTACCATAGATGGCTGGAAATTGTGAGTTTGATTGAATGTGCAGGAATCAGTTTTTTGTTGATTCCTACTCAAGGAATCAAAAAGAAAAATAATCACCCACACCTCGAATCTAACCTATATTCATCCCCAATCCATAGATCTTCACATCATTCATGTGACCTCCATGAATCCGAGGGTTTGACCTTGCATGAACCCACCCCAATAATGTCAAATAACAAACTTGTGGACCAATGGTGAAGAATGTGAAGAATAATAGGAAGATATGAACAATAACAGGGTGAATCCATAATTATCTAATGAAATCATGGGATATGATAATAAGGTGAGGAAAACCAGGTTGAATCGTAGTGTAATGCATAAAATTAAACTAAATAGACTCATGTGAATAATGGAAATCACTGCTAAAAAATAAAAAATCTATGAATGATATTTATTTTTAAGTTAGGAAATGAAAAATAATATGACCTAACTTGATTTCGGATCAATTAGTGGTGAAGAATGTGTTCACCATTGATAAAGATGATCTTCTGCATTTGATTCATCTCGATCCACCTCGACCTGATAATAATTCCTCATCTAATCCTAATCCATCAATGAAGAACCATACACATATTCCAAAATCCTCCTAGGGTTTTATAGTTATCATAGGAAATTTTCATAAATGGTAAGTAAATATGAAATTAGGAAATCAGTGTAAAAGGAATTATTTAAATAAAAAAATTAATCTATCTACCTAACATACCTACCAATGAGTACCTCAAACGCATGTCTGGTGCCAACTAACTTTAGTAAATTCATAAGGTAAACCTGTGTTTCAGAATCAATTTTCGTATCATATTTTCCAGTCATTATCTCTATCAAAAGGAAACCCATTTATAACTAAAATGATAAATTCACTTGCATTAAAATATATAAATATTTTTTAAAAGTTAATTAGAGGGTACTGAGACACCCAAACCCCAGTTCATATATATATATATATAAATATTCAATGGAAAAATCCATCAAAACTGGAGTAACTATAAAGGATTTTATGTTATACCAAAGAGAAGAAGTATTTCTCAAGGTCACCTTTGATTAATCCATTATTTAAATCTTTTTATCACCATTAGGGTTTTTTATTCCTAAATCATCTACAGAATATAATCTGTATTTTTTGGGGATTTAAGAGAGTGTTGATTACTATGATGTTGTCGTTATTTGGTATTAACTCTTCAACTACCTCCCACATCTATAAAATGGACTGATAAATTTTTTATTAATAATAAAATTCATTTTTCTCTAATCATATCCCATGGAATGTGTGGATTAATGATCTTGGAATCCATTAAGTTTCCATATTTTTTGTACACCTACCATTTATCTAAGAGTTACATTATTTATTATCCTAAAATTATCTATAATTTTCATAATTTATTCCTTTATATTGAGGAAATTTTCAACACCTAAAATGATAAAAATACTATTAAAAAACTTGATGTGTCTATCCTTTATGAGATCCTAAATTTTAGTTACCATTATAGCAATCTACTACAAGATTAAAGTTTCCCCCTTAAGTATGTAAGTGGTGAAATATAGATTATAATTATTATATATATTAATTAACATTAATATTCATTATATCCGTTCAGTATAATCATCAACATACTATTATCCACAATTTTATTTGAACACATGAGGATTTTCAATAAGATACTCTAAGGCATAATCCATAAATTTTGGGTTCTCATTATTTGTTCCTCTTATATTTGTTTTAATTGATTTCAAAAAAAAAAATTCAACTATTGAAGAACATGATTGGAATTCCATGATTCTTGAAAATGAGCAATTCCCCATCATGCATGAATTTTTATAGCGCTAAATATTTTAATACATACCATGAAATACATAAAAATACCATATCCATTTTTGAAAAAGTTATAAATTTGGTAGTAAATGATCATAAAATTAATATCAATATCAAATTTACTCTCTTCCCATTATAATATTACATTAAATTATTTATTATATTATTCCAAATGAATTAATATATAATTTCAAACAAATTTTGTGTATAAATTTTCCACTTTTAAAATAATGAATTAATTGAAACTATTTTTAAAACAAATAGTTGATAATGAATTCACATCCAAAATCCATGAAAATTAAATATCAAACCAATCCATGTGTACCATAATTAAGGAAAAAATTTTCCAGGTCATGACCCAACCCATGTCAGTCTCGAGCTGCAACTACCCCAAGCCAGCCACCCCAGGAGAGGGGGTGGTGAAAAGTGTTGAAGACACAAAAAAATCAAGGAGGCATTTTTTTAAGTACCATTACACAATCACACACACACATCCAACTTAGTGAAAGATTTATTAGGGAAAAGAGTACAATATGATATAATAATGTAAGAAATCCTAATTTCATGATATTCTAAACATAATAAAGTACAATATTGTAAATTGAAATGAAAATAAAAAAAAATACATGCCCACCTAGATATATGTCCCAAACTGATAGAAAACTGGAAAATTAAAATAGTTAAGAGATCTCATCTCTTGAATCCAAATACTAAGACCACTCTATTAATTCCATGAACACCATATCCCTAAGCTTCTCTAATTTCATGAACAACACATCTGCCATCTGCAAAAGACATGACACATGATTGGAAAATCCCATGCATGGGTGAGTATATAAATATCTAGTATAACACCCCAAAATGTTTAAGGGGGATAATTAAGAGATAAAACTAGAGGAAAGATGTAGATAGAACAAGGTATGGAAAATTTTTTATAACTCAACTGAACAAGAGAGTGAAATTTATCTCACCCAAACACAAGGATCTTGAAACGGAGAGAAGATGAACTTCCAATCGAGTCTTCGCTACCTATAATATGAGAGAAAAATCATCCAACCTCGAGAATATGGGCTTGAAAATCATTTGGAATACCTCATACGACTTCACCTCTCTTGGAAGTAGATTATTTGAGTATAAGGAGTATAACTTGAAGAAATAATATAAGTATATTCTTAGACAAAGAATCCCAAATGAGAGAGTAAGGGTATCTCCATCTCTAATCTCATCCTGATAATAAGAGTCGCTAACAGTTCCAGGAGTATCCATCAATGATGCCTATCATCCCACACATATTCCTTGAACACACAAGTCTAAGGGGATCAATCACCACACAATGACATTATCCACATTATGTGGTAATGACTCACAATCATGGTTCTAGGTCATGTCACCAAGATATGTCTCTGTGGGGAATGTGTCCCTCATTCTTGTGAGTCCAAAGGTATGTCACACCATTTCACACCACTAATGTATAATTGGATGGTGAAAACTCAAATTAGAGGACCCATTCCATAGTATGTCTATTCGGTGCCACTCTAATAGTAGTCATAGAGGACTCGCACTGTAGTGCATCAAGGGGTTGCACTATGATAGTCAAGGACCCATACCTTAGTATCACAATGGGGTTAAACTCTAGGTCATCGAGGACCATCACCCTACATGGTAAGCGAATTCCACATGGAAGTAATTTTAGTGAACCTGCACCCATGCCGATGGTTGGTTCCACTCTGATATCATCCAAGACCTTCACCCTTGTACATCACGGGGGGGGGGGGGGGGGGTTCCACTCAAAAATCAATGACAGCCTTTCTTGGCCACTACAGTCAACACATTCATCCTCAATAAGCATCATTCTTAAAACATGTTATCACGTAACATGAACGATGTATTGGAGGTCACCATCATTCTCTATGTAGAAAAAAAACAATAGATATCCTGTTAACTCTCTTGAATCAGGCAACCGGTGAAAAGGGTGATTTTCACAGCAACATGCCCGAATGGGACCTCATGGGTCCCACACCTCATTCTCAATCTTTAATTTCCTAAAATGTCCTCCAATGGTCGGTCTCAAAAAAAATTAGAATCATGTTTATATGGATTACATGTTAATTGGAAACATCATTTTGGAGTTATGACTATTCAAAGATGTCACCTAAAGAGTTTCTCGCAGGCCTGACTAGGCCCATGGTCCAACCGGGTGTGGAACAACCATTGCATTCGGTCCTCCTACTATCACGGTTGACCACCCGCAGTGTATCTTCCCATGGAAAGACCTCCACGGTCAGTCTACTTGCAGCGCTGATTGGCTGTCGTGGTTGATCGCCCAGGACTGACCATGGTCAATACACCAGTGGTAGCTCGAGTTGCCAAGACCTCATAGTCACACATTATAGTCGACCACTTAGGACCGACCACTTTCAATGGATCTGTGGTAGCTCGAGCAGTCGTGGTCTCTCGATCGACCACCTAGAACCGTCCTGGTCTAGCCCACCTAACTCGCCTCGGCTCAACCCACCCGGTTAGGCCCTAGCCCACCAGAGCCCAACCCACTTTGGCCCGCTCATTCATATGCCACATGGCCTGCCCATCCATTACCACTAACTGTTGTCGACCATCAACGCAACTCAACCACATTTACTATGTTGCTCTACTACAAACCACATGGACAGTTATTGTTTTTTTCACCATATATCGGCCACACACAATGGTACCTCCCCCTACTGCCATCTTCTATAGCCTCCTACACTAGGGGCCATCACCGTACACGCTGCTAGCCAATGTCATGCTGGTGGTCCCTTCAGTGAATCACCATTCCTTCTTTGATGCCTAAAACTTTATACAATTTTAGATCTACAATAATAGTTCCACTACTTACACAGATCCAGGTCGTATTCCAAGATTTATTATTATTTTGATGCACTAAAAAGTAAACTATGAAGAACGTGTAAAGAGTGGATAATGGGGAGAAAAATAAATGGAATGCAAGCATAGATTTATGGTCATTTTAGTTTGGTCATCAATGATGATGTACAAATTAATGAAATCAACAAGGAAACAATTTATAATTCTAGAATGGGGAATGGAATCCAATTGAAGAATCCTACCTCGATTAGGATATATTCCTTATTGACGAGCATGTATGCCAATGATCATTGTGATCCATCAAAGCTTTATCATTGAATCGCTAAAGAGAGGAAGGGTGAGATCATAAAATCTATTGGTGGGAGGATAATTAGGAAACCCTAATTAACAACCCATAACAGCTTATATAAATTTGGTCCTGGAACCTCTTAACCACACCCACAAATGGTCACAGGATATAAACATCCTCTTCCCTCTCACATTAGGTCTCACATATAGAAAATAATACATTATAAACACCATTGTGGTCTCAAGATTTCCAATATTATTCCCCATTCAAGATTTAATAGAAAAAAAAATCAAAAACAATATTAAATAATTTAATTATTTTATTTACAGTTACATCCTCATTTAATTTTTCGACGGAAGACTCACGCCAAAAGAAGTTATGTATGGCCTAGTGTAATCGCCATCCTTTTGAATCAACCATGGCATCAGATTTAAGGTATGAGAATTTATTTGAGTGTTATCCTACATCATTCATGTACATAGTATAAAATATACTTAATATTTTTTAAAATTAATTCTGGGCACACCGGGCCATGTTAATGTATGTCATCTAAGCGCCTTGCTCTGGAAATATAAAGAGAAATATTTCAAAGTCATACAATAAAAAAATAGGTCTCTAAATCATTTAATCCTTCAATATTTTCATCCCTAAAACGGAAAACTAGGAAGAAAACTTAGTATACTAAGACCTCATATGGCTCTCCCATTCCCAGGAACTCTCCTACATGTCCTCGTGTTACCTCAACACGTGTACTAAAGGGATGTAAAGTCCATGTAAGGCCTTCTCTTATTGATCCTTGATCTCTATTGGTTTCTCTAAAAATGTAGCTCCATCTTTAATGTCCAACATCCCCCAGTCGATGACGTGGGTAGGAAGATGCACATATCTCCTTAGCTACAACACATGGAAGTCATCGTTCACTTGATCCTATATTGGGGTAGGGAAAGGAGGTAGGTAAAATTTTCAATCCATTTCATGATCTCGAATGGACCGATGAACCTTAGGGATAACTTGCCTCCCTGACCAAACCTTCACATTTCGTGTCATGGGGAGACTCTAGGGAAGATGAGGTCTCCTTGCTATAAATCCTACAGCCTACAATGGAGATTTGGGTAAAATTTATATCTGCTTTGGGCCATCTTTGTCCATTCTAGGATGAACTTAACATTCTCTGTATTTTGTGGTACCGACTCTGGACCCACGAGGGATGACTCTCCAGCCTTCATTAAGCACAAAGGTGACCTACATGGTCTCCCATATATGGCCACAAAAGGTGTCATGATGATTTTAGAGTGGTGTCTATTATTGTAGGCACACACTACCAAAGGCTGGTGATCCAACCATCTCCGGAAGGAATCTAACACACCAGGTAGAAGTATACACTCCAACACTAGTTACAAGATATCATTATTCCCTCCTTCAAAATATCAATCAGGTGAAACTCTTAAGGATATAAGGTCATGAAATATCTCTGAGTCGATGTATCCTATAAGGCAGTGCCTCTACATCCTCAATGCGATGACTATGGCTTCTAGATATAGGGAGTGAGTGAATTAGTTCTATTCATTAAGTCTCAACTACCTTGAGTCGTATGTGATAAATACCTTCTGCTACACCATTTTTAGTGCCAAACAAGCAAAGATATCAATTAACAAGTCATGTGAGTACATTCATCCAACTAGAAGTATCTAGACACGAAAATCACATGGAATTCCCTTTGTATATTCCACTTCCTTGGAAAGAGAGTAACCCCAAATTATAAAGTCCTCCACACCTAGTAGTGGAATCCCAATAAAGAAATTTTGATGAAGAAAAAATCCACTAGAAATGAAAGGTCATACTCTAACACCCAATCATCCAACCTAACCCCAAACGCATAATTCTATGGGAGAAATCCACCACACATCGAAATTATCCACTTTGGGAGGAACATACATTCCTTAAAAGTGTTGATCAAGTCTAAAAACATGTCTCAGTGGTAGAATAACCCCTCTTACTCATGGATTGGAAGCTGCATTTAATAACAAGGACACATGTTTACACTGACACCTACATCACATCGGTTGAACATTGACTAAGGAGTGGAATGAATAGAGTGGCTCATAACAATGTCTAGAAATTTATACTACATAAGGTATAAATGACATAAAGCATACCATTTATCATCTCATTAACTGCGGGGTCAAATACTTCAATAGCCTGTAGCTATCTGTGTCCCTAGATACCAGCACCCTTAACCTGACCTGGGATACCTATTGGTGGTTGTGGTTGGGTCTCATACCAGCATCAACCACCCATAACTCCTCTATCTCCTCTTCCAACTCAGCCTCCCTAGAGACACCCCTATCCTCACCTAGAAGATCCATGATCACGACATTTTCTCTATCATGCAGTCCATCATCTATTTTCCCATGCTCCTCAACATGTCATTTTGGGAAATTAGGCACCATATGACCTCACCCATAACATGTATTGCACTACACCTCTCCAGTCTATTCTGTTCTCCTACATGATCCTAATGATTCCTGCCCATGTGATAGAGTCAAATAATGGGAAGTTATCCTACATCGAAGCCCTATCAACTAAATTATTCTAACTGTGGTAAATGCCTAATATCTATATCATCTACTGCCATTTCCAACTATCTCATGTCCCTATGATAGAAATATCTCTATCACCTGTTCTCACTCTTGAACCCTAGCATAGATGGGTATGCACAATGTCACTATGCTATCACAGATCTCTCTACAGAGTCCCTTCTCAAACTTATATGCCAAGAAGTATGCATTATGGATTATGTCCAGAAAGTAATGAGTTAGGTATGTTCACCAAGTTGACTACTCTTCCATTGTCATACCTCCCTTTTAAAGTTCCAGAATCTCCCTAATCCAAACAGAGCATAATAAAGAGGGGCATTACCCCACACAGAACAGCTGTGGGATGTCATCCCATAAGAGGTCCAACTCATCGTGCATCTTAGTAACCAAGTTCCACCAATATCCTTCAATTATATTGAAAATATTGTCTACCAAACCCACCATATAAACCATCAGTATCCAAATATGACTGGAGAGGTAGACCACCAACTCCAGACAATACTTTATTGCATAAGGATGTGTCTCACTATGGAACATTAGCGGTATTGGGTGCTGTAAAACATGGAGTGCGCTCATCCTATGCCCGTCCTCATTCTACTCTATTGTGATTATATATATCTTAGTAGGTGGAGGGTCTACTACCTCCCACCTAGAGGTATGGGATTGCATGATAGACCCTAATTTGGGGCCTCATCACTCACACAGTCTTCAGCATGAATTTGAGCTCGTATCCTGGATGATTGTCCTCAAAGAGGTGACTTGAAGGTTATCAAAGAGTACCATGGTAATATGAGTATATATATATATATATCAACAATAATGGGGAGTAGAACTATGAAGGAAAATCAAATACTCAATCCTATATTATGCTTGTACTGTTCATCCTTGTATCTAATGTCTCAACATGCCGAGTTGAAAATAAAGTAATTAGGGTCCTATTGAATGGATATGTCAGCTGACCACACCATCACTGGACTCCCTGTCTAGATATCCACACTTAAGATAATTTAAAACATTTGACCTATACCCAACAAATATGTTTAAGGGGAAATGTGAAAATAATGTCATAGGAAATGAAATTTCTATGATACAAATTTTTTATGACCTGACACATGCTGGGCTTGAGGCACAACTACCCCAATTCTGCCTCCATAGTCGAGGGGGTGACAATCAATAAAGGCACAAAAAACATAGAAATGAATTTTTTTATATACCTAGATGCACTCTCACATCCGAATAAATGAAAAAGTGCATAGGGAAAGGAGTAAAATATGATACACTTCTCTAATTAAACAAAACATACATGAATTTATAAAAAGAAAAAATTACGGTAGTGTAAACTGAAAAGAAAATGAAAAATACATTCCCCCTAGAAATATGTGCCAACATGACAAAAAAAATTAAAATAGTTATGATATCAAATCTATTGAATCCAAACACTACAACCACCGTACGTGGTCCAAGAACCCTATATATCTATGCACCTATGAAGTCATGATCGAGCTTTATGCCATCTTCAAAAGAAAGGTCATGAGTTGGGAAATTCCCATGTAGGGTTTAGTTTATACATACACAGTAGAACATATCTAATGTGTGAAGGGGGAGTAGTAAGAGATAAAAATAGAGAAAATATGTATATTGAACCTGGTATGGTAAAAATAGTAAAACTCAAAATAATAATAGAATAAAATTAAACTCATCCAAACACAATGGGCTCCAAACGGTGAGAAGATGAAATTATCATTGATTATTCACTACTTATAGAAGTAGAGTAGAATTTTCCAACCACAAGAAGATATAAATGTAAAGAACATGGATTAAACTATACATCTTCTCTTTCCCTAAAATGAGAGTATCCATGTCCAAGGAGTGGAACCAGAAGAAAGAATATTTTTATTTTCTTTGACAAAAATAAATAATGAGAGACTAAGGGGATCCCCATATCACAACTCTACCAAGGAAGATGAGTCACAATTAGTTCCCAATGTACCCATCAATGATTCTCATTATCCCACATTTCTTCCCTGAAAATGCATGTCAAATGGGATCAATCACCACACTTTGATACTATCTACTTTGGACAAAACTGACTCGACCCCAAAGTGTTAGGTCATGTCCCAAGGATACGTATCAATGGGGAAATGGTCCCTCTTTTTGATGAGTCTAAATTTATGTTAATCCATGTCTCTCTACAGATCTGTATAGCCAGATGGTGAACAAATAAAGTAGAGGATTCACACCCAAGTGTGTTAATGGGGTTTCACTCTAATCTTAGTCATAAAGGACACATACCCTAGTGCGTCAGGGGGTTCTACTTTACTAGTTAATGAACCACACCCTAGTATCACAAGAGATTTCCACACTAGGTCATCAATGAAATTATCCCTTACTAGTATGGGGTTCCACTCAGATGTAATTGTAGAGGACCCATGCCCATGTCTATGGGGGGTTCCACTCTGAAATCATCAAGGACCTATAACCAAGTGCATCGGGGGGGGGGGGGGGTTCCACTCTAAAATCTCTTATATCCTTGCCTGACCACAGCTATATTTGAACACTTCCTAAATAAGTTTTGTAATATAAAAACCCCTCATTGTAACTTGAAATCTACATCAGAGGTCACCACTGTGTTCTATGTGGAGAAACACGTAGGATTGGATGTTTACTCTCCTAAATTGGGAAACTGATGGAAATAATTATTTTCACCACAACATGCCCGAATGGGGCATCATATTCTTGGTGCCTCATCCCTAAACTTCAAATTCTCAAAATAGCCTCAAATTTCCTTTTGGAAAAAAAGGATCACGTTTCTTAGACATCACATCAATTGGATTTTCTATTTATGAATTATGACTATTTGATGTTTCCCTTGAAGAGAAGCCTACAGGCCTTCCCAAGCCCATGTGATGAATTTCCATGTAACAACCACACTAGTCAGTCCACATACCGCTATAGTCAATTTCCATGGTTGAACACCCATGGTGCATCTACCCATAGATTTACTGCCGAGATCGGCCCACTTACCGCATCGACCGACCAACGTAGTCGCCTACCTAGTATTGGTCGTGGTCACTACACCCATAAAAGCTAGATATTTTAATTGCCTTGTGGTCGACCGCCTATCACCTACTAAAATAACTAGGCCAATGGAATCTAAAGCTATTGTGGCCTCGCAGTCAACCATCACAGCCTACAGCCCTAGACCATCTCGGTCCAGCACACCTAGCCCACCGTGGCCCATGAAACCAGGTTGGGCTAGACAACATGAGATTTCCTCATCGCAAACCACGTAGCTGGGCCTTAACCAACTAATCTAAGCCCACCTGGGACTACTCGTGTGTGTGGGATTCTTGGTCGGCCCATCCACTGCCGCAGACCACATTTGGCCACCCATGCGGCCGCCCACCATGCTCCGCACCACATACCAACACCACCACACAACATCGTCCCCTACCACCATCTTCCATGACCGCTCTTGGTCACCCACCACTTGCTATAGTTCTACTTCCCACTCTAGGGGATACCATTGTGGATGTTGTTATCCACCACTAAGCCGATGATCCCTTTCGCGAACCACCACACCTTCTCTAATGCCCGAACCATGGTACAAACATAGATCTAAAATTGTCATTCCCTGAGATGAAAAGATCCATACCTTGATCGAATATTCATTTTCATTTCAACATTAAAAAACTGAACGATGAAATAGACATGAAAAATGGATAAATGGGAGAAAAATAAATGAAATATAAGTATAGAACAATGGCCTTCTTAGTTTGGCCCTGAATGATGATTTTTAAAATGAATAAATCAGCAAGGAAACCATTTTATAATTCCTGAATGGGGAAATGAATCCAAAGGATGAATAATACCTTGATTTCGATCCATTTATTTTTGATGAGAATGGCTGCCAACGATCGTTACTATCCGTCAAAGCTTCATCGTTGAATCGCAAAAGGGAGGAAGGGGAGAGCTTCACCGTAGGTTGTGGGAGGATTATGAGGAAACCCAAATTAGAAACCTATAACTACCTATTTATATATGTTCAATGATCTACTTAACCACACCTTCCAATAGTCTCATGACCCGAACATCCAATGCCCTCTCACTTTTGGTTGCACTTAAAGAAAACATTGCATTACAAACTCAACGGTGGTCTCAGATTCCCAATACAGGTACCCATTCAAAATTTGTTTGAGACAATGTCCAAAATAACATAACATAATTTAATTATTTTATTTACGGTTACGTTCTCAGTGAATTTTTATACAGAATACCTTTACCGACAAAAGTTATGTCATGCCTTAGGTAAAAGACACATTCCAGACACAACTATGGCCTCAGATTTATGATCCAATCTTATGTTCGAGAGTTATTATACTACCTTCATATTAATAGTATAAAATATACATACTATTTTTTATAAAATTAATTCCAGGTACACCAAGCCTCAAAATCTCATGTCATCTCAGTGGATAACTATATATATATATATATATATATATATATAAATATTTCAATGAATTACAAGGGAAAAACCAGATCTCTATAGTCCGTCATAACCCATCAAGGATGTATACACCTATATGGAATAACTGACAAGATATACAATAAATTATTATACGATCTCCTTTCATACATGAACTCCTTATAAACTGATGTTTCCCTAAATTGAATTTATGCATGCCTTTTTATCATATGAAATCTCAACCTTCCCAATACCAACTCAGAACCAAATATTTCCACGATTCAACTTAGAAATCAAATTCTAACACGCTTTTAAATTCCCCAAATGGGTTTTTGAAACTCAATCCCCATGTTGGGGATTTTAAAATCCCTAATGAATTCTCTAGGATTTCCAAAGGTTAGGAACTCTTTTTAATAGATAAAAAATTACTATTGGGGAATTGTTTAGACTAAAATATACCAAACATGCCCTTTAAATTTTAGTTTTAATTAAATACAAAAAAGGACTTAGAATAACATATAAAGATAAATATATTATAGTGTAATTAAAACATATGAAGTATTTGTACAAGGAAAAAATAAGAAAAATCAAACTAATACCTATCCTCCAGGGATATTTCAAAATATCCCTCTAACATGTGTTTGAAATATAATATGCTAACCATCCATTATAGATTCTATAGTCTATCACTAAACATAAGAGATGTTTTCTCATTTTCTATGTCTTGAAAAAAATATGTTCATAAAAAAAATATTTACAATTACATATAGTAAAACATTACCCAGTAGGATTCCCCTAAAACTACCTTTCATTACTATGAATTATATGTACAAAAAAAATATATGTAAATGGAATAAACATTTCAAATAATTATGATCAAATTAGAATTTGACAAAATAATTTTTAAATAATACAAATCAATAATATAAAACTAACCCAAAAAAGGATTTTTACAAACATAGTTTATCATTTCCTATTCACCAATTAAATATAAAATCAATATTATTATCAAACATTTGGTATAATGAGTAATTAAAACATCATTTTGATATCAATATCATTTATGTTCATAGTTTTACCAATAATGGATTGTTATCCATCAATATATTTACCTTTCAATGCATTATGTATTCAAGACACACCATGTCCCTCCCTATCTATGTAAATCCTTGAAACATAAATGAAATTTCTGATCTAAAACCAAATCCAATTTTTTAAAATTTCCTCTTTCTATTAATTTCTAGAAAAACACATTTAACATAATCCAAATGATTCCATAAAAATTAAATTTCATAAAATAAAACCATTGAATTTTAATGTTGAAAAATCAATAATTCAATCAACATCCAAATACTTTTTTACAAAATAAAAACATATAACATGTAAAATTAATATAAAATTAGTTTTTATTGAAAAATTGTATATAATAACAAATTAATCAAGTATTAATTCAATTAATACATGAGATTATCACAATAAACATTGTATAGAATATAATCCACATAACATAGCTAAAAATAATTAGAGTTTCCAAAATATATAGCCATGGATCTCACTCTAAAAATTTCATTCCATTAATATCATTGAAGATATAATTTCATCATTAATTATCCAATTTTATCAATATTCATTCAAATATATAATGTTTTAAGAAATTTATATATGAAAGATATGGGATAAAATTTAAAATAATTACATCTATAATGGATGTACCTCTAGTATTCCCTAAAAATAATCAACTTAAATAGGGAAATTGTGGTAAACCACCAAAATATCTCTAGAGAAACATTTAACATGTTAAAAAACGTTTAGGGTTATTCAATGGGTTTTTTAATAATATTCTATGTATTTAATATAAAACGTGTATCTAAAAAATATCAATATAATATAAAAACTATGTAACCAACCATGAAATCTCTCTAAGACCATTGTATCATTTGAGTATTGAGTATTTCGCATTTTTTTCAAACTATTATTCATATCATGCTTGAATTACTATTCAAATTTCTAAATAAAATGCTTCTTATTACATGGTTAACAATTCATGTAAGAATCATGTTTAAGCTTAAATACTCCTCAATACTTCTCATTCCATCACAAAAAATCTGAAAACTCAAGTGTTAATACACTTATTTGATTGATCCATTTATAATTATGCCTACAATAGGACCTTATGTCAAAAACAATTACCATGTTTCTTCTTCCATAAATAGAACTAGCCAATAATGTTGTATACAGTTTACTCACTCACTTTTATGTTCTTGAATTATACCATAATTCCATAACAATTGAACCAATGCGATAATCACCCCTAGAGGATATTATTAAGTATATCAATACTATTAACCATCCTTTAAAAAAAGGTTCCAACTGGGTAAATTTTCATTGCATTATAGTGAATATTCAAAGAAGGATCCATTTTGTAATTCTTCAATTATGATAAAAATTATACATGATGTACTACAACATACAATTATGGAACCATTAATTAGTACACCAGCACTCAAGTACTTTTAATTATCTTTAAAAAATCATTCAATAAGGTTATATCATTCCTTACTTATTAAGTCATTAAATACCAAATAGATGTTAAATAAACATTAGGTTCGATCCCACATACCCTAAGATAAGGGTGAATTATAGTTATTTTTTTACCAAACACGTTTAGTTATCTCATTTGACCATGTTATAAGGACCCCATATGAAAACAATTATATATTGATATATATAATTTATAAACAAAATGATTTTAAAATGGTTCATACGTTATGATATTTATATGGGGGATAGATTCAAAATTGATCAAGTGTTCCTAAATTAATAATTCATTTTTCAATAAAATGTTTTTTTCTTTACAAATAAGATGAAGATTAATCCATATTCTCCATAATACACTCAATCCTTTATGAAAATATTTTTAATGATGTTTTTGAATTCATACATTTCCAATGAAAGGATTAAATGATAAAAGTGTCAAATACACCAATCCAAAAATTGAGTTTAGATTTAGTTTTATTTCATCAAGAAAAATTTATGTATATTATTTTATATTTTAATATCTACAATTCTATATGATAGAATAATAAAATTATCATTATTATAACATATATGTTATTTTAAATAATAATATCTTATTTTCCTTAATATTGTAAGTTCATATACATTCTATCTCAATGTTTAAACCTATAATTAATGAGTATGATGTTATAAAATATTTTAGGTGTGATTTATTTGTTAAACCATTAATGGGTTTTAATAAATTTATTCATATATCTCTATATATTGTCTCATATTTTTTAAAATTTAAATGAGATACAAATATTTAAATTAAATCAAAATATCCAAACTGTGATGTGGTCTTATAGCACCATGACATGGTTCTATTGGTCATTGTTTTTATCAAAAATTCGTTTTACGAATTCATTTTTATCTTAATTTCCTATAAGTATTTATTTTTAATTTTTTTAATATAATATTCACTTTATAATGGTTGGTTGATACAATGGTTTTGGTTTATAAATTCAATACTTGTCAAATATAATTTATTTAAT
Source organism: Viscum album (assembly GCA_963277665.1). Classification (NCBI taxonomy): domain Eukaryota; kingdom Viridiplantae; phylum Streptophyta; class Magnoliopsida; order Santalales; family Viscaceae; genus Viscum; species Viscum album. Next base: position 776,395,453 of record OY728166.1, read on the forward strand.
GAAGTATTATAACGCCCAGAAATTAAACAGTATTTTGTATCTGATGAGAATTATGGTTATATTTATAAATTTAGACAGAAATTGGACTTAATTTTATTTTAAAATTTACCTTAAATAATCGGTATTCAATAGAGAATTTTATTTCATATAGGGTGTGACAAATTGATTTCTATTGTTTTCTAGAAAACTTATATTAAAAATTTTCAACTATGAAGTGAAAATTCATGTTCATATTCAACTGAGTGAAATGTCTCATTCAGTTAAGAATAATGTCCTAGTTGGATAAAATGATGAATGGAATTAATTAGAGGTAAAAATATTGAGGCACGATAAACCATAAATAAAAATAGAAGTGGGTCAAAACTAAAAAAGTATATTATTTAGTATAAATAATGTTGTATAAATGAATGACGGTAATAAAAAGTAACAATGACCTAACAAAAGTTTTCATGGATATTTAAAAACCACCTCACATGAAAACCAAATAATAAAATTGATAAGTAAATAAATGAATCATTATCCCATGAGGAGGATTGATAAAAAACATATTTATAAATTAATGAATAATATTTTGATCATTAGACATATGGAACAATACAAGTGTATGCATTAGAAGAGATTGGGAATTACCGCAATATTAAATCATTACAATTTTTTTTAAAAACATACCCATGGATAAATCTATAAAGATGAAAATAATTCTCAATTTTATTGAATTATATGAGGTTTATGGTATAGAAAATGGAATCAAGAGACTATTAATGTTCTTTAGAATTTAATGGGGATAATATGGACAAAAAAGTCAAAAAAGGAAGAGGTTTATGATTGGATTAGAGGATTATGAAACAAGAAAAGGAGAAGGATATTTATCAATAAAATATATCAATATTTATATTTTAATATAATTTATTGACTAATATTATTTGATTTATATGGATTTTTCTAGTTCAATAATTTTTTTTTTAATTTATATCCTTTTCTATTTAGGTTTAAAAATTTATTTTTATAAGAGTTGTTCTCTCTGTAAGTGTATTTTTCTGGAATTATTTAACACATTAATTAGAGAAATATTTTTCACCCCTACTTAACAAATAATATAATTATTCATTCATTTAATTAAGTATAAACAATTGAATTTTTATGATAATGGCTGAAAATATATTCATGATGTAGAGACCCGAAGCCTAACGTACATGGACATTACATTACATTTGCGGAATACTTAATACATAACAAAAATACACACACAAGGATCGTAATAGTTTAGTGTCTTTCGAAACTCGGAACGTAATCTTCTAATCCTGGTGAAAGATCTTCAAAATCTCCCACAAAGATCTTCCTTTTTTTTACCTAAAACCTTTCTTTATATCCTGGGGAAAAGAAAACATAAAAGGGTGAGCTCAAATGCTCAGTAAGGGTAAACAAAAGAAATATCAATCGCATAATTTTCATAAGAACATAACATTTTTGGAAATCTTAACCTGCAAAAGAGAGCGTAATTTCATAACATGGGATAAATCATAGTAGTGAAAATGAAACCCTTACTTAAAACATTACTCATTGTGGCATACACACATAATCATAGAGAATCATTTCTTGTTAGTCAAGACTCATTGCCAAGACTATCTTAGTGGACAAAGTCCCTTTCTGAATCGAGTAATCCTCGTTTCAGTCCTGTTTCACTGAACCGGTATAACCTACCATTCCAGCCATGTCTATCTCATGAGATATGAAATCTTTACCCAATGCATTGGAGGGAGATATAGGTCCCACCCATCTCATAATGATACCATTCTTATGTGTGCCACAAAATCATAAATCATACATCATTACATAACCCATGTAATAAAAATGGGATTCTTAAACAACATGACATCATAAAACCATTCATATAAGATAAAGGAATTCATAAACATAATTCCATCACAACATAGTCAAATCAATGTAAAAATATGGATATAAACAGAACCCTTTATTATCTTAGATGGAAAATAATTTTGATAAAACACTTGAAATGAATTCTTGAGGAAAATATCCTTTCTTCTTCAAAATCAATTTCTTTTCACAAAACATCATATAATTTTAAAAGAAAGAGATTTTATTAAAAATAGTCATGAAATATTTTGGAGGAAGGTTTATGAAAATAAGGCTTTATAAAACCGTAAAAATCCGTTCGTGCCGTATAAGTTAAAAAAAACATTCTTCGTACTTTTTTCGGAAAAGTCAAAAAGTACCTCGTACGACAAAAGATTCCTTTCATATTCTTTACTAAAAACTCACCGAAGGGTAAAATTGGATTTAAACTATTTTAAGTGGATGGAAACAATATTACATATTGAGGGAACATGGATTTGGAGGATAAAATACACCCCAGTAAATACTTACGAATAAACAATCTCGGATAAAAATGAGATTGTGATATTTCCCTTACCTTAGGTCCAATTTGCTTCGTATGTGTCCGAACCTCCTGTATAATGATTTAAATAATGTCATTGACTTATTACAGAATCATATTCATTGTTATGATATCATATATGGTTCACTTATGACATTATATTACCCGTTCTTTTGTAAATTCCATGTTAAAGAAACGTTTTGGGTAAAATCGTTTCATTTATCGTAGGTGTTTTGACTTGTTGTTCTTGACATCATTATTACTTATATCATGATTTACTTACTTCCAGAATATAAAATATGATTTATATATCATATATATTCAGTATATATATATATATAATAGATAGATAAATAAAATGAAAAACACCGTTCATGGAGACGGTAGTCCGTACGTACGCATGAACGCTGTTTTTCTTTCCTTATTGTCTTGAAATGGAAGTAAGTAGATGACATACATATGTATATATATATACATAAATCCAGTAGCTTTATAATGTCATGTATTTCATTATTATTTCTTATATATACATTATAATCATTCTTAAATGGTTAACATGGAGAATGAATCTCATCGCGTCGTGGAGACGGTAGTCCGTACGTACGCACGAGCGATGATATCATTTCTATAAATATTGAATTGAATTGGAGTGGATTATAAAATATATCAGAATCAATATGATGTTGTAATAACTATGTATAGTTATTCTTTACACCATTATACCCATCCATGTAAGGTGGTGGTGGAAAATAGATTACACCACGGCGTGGAGACGGTATTCCGTACGTACGCACGCGCGGTGATTTCTTTTTCCGTAGGATGGATAGATGGTGAAATAGGGTTGTTTCATACTTATAATAACATATCAGTATATGAGTGATAATGATGTTATTACTTCATAATGAAACAACCTAAGAAGAAGAAGTGGAAGAAGAAATAAAGATGAAAGAATTGGTAACGGTAATTACCTCTTCTTTGAAGTGCCTCTTTGAGACCTCCTCTTAGGGCACTAGAATTGGTCTTTGAGGAAGACCAGAACCTCTAGGATGTTGCTAGGGAAGTGGAGAAGGGATTTTGTCAGGGGTTGGCCGAGCTTGAGTGCTCAAATTGGTGTGAGGAGGAGGGGGAGGAGGTGTCCTTTTATAGGGGAGGAGAGGGGCACCTTATGAATATCTCAAAATATTATTTTATATTAAAGTCAAAATCGGTTTATAATGGTTCCAAAGGGTCTTATTTCGAAGCTAAAGTGGGGATGGGTCGAAATCCTATCAACCAATATAATTTAGACAAGTTTAGGTTATTATTTTTACCTTATCAATTAGATTTAACTCTAAGTTAAATAATTTAACTTTTACCGTGTCTTTTTGTTTTCTTTCACTATATGGTTAATAAACTTACTATAACATGCCAAAAGAACCCCAAATTGTTTATTATTAATATATATATCCTTATCTAAGTCATTTGGCCGAACCTTAGATTTTTAGGAATACAATAACAATTAATAATATAATATTTTATTTAAAAACTATTTTGTGTCAATTTTGACACTATTTGATATATGATTTTTGTAAAAGTCATAACAGAATTAAATGTTCGAACCAAGTTGATTAAATCAACATTAATATATCATAGTAACCTAGAAAATTAGTGGAATTCATAAAAAATCTCAAATTACACTTATTTTGGTGTTTATAACATCAATTATGTCAATATTTCATTAATAAGATAATTACTGTATCATCGTTGTGTCATAAATAAATTAAATTATTTGATGTCTAAAAATTACAAATAAAATACTATAATGTAGGAAATCTTTTTAGCTTTCTAATTAATATTTATAGTCGAATTTATCTTATGTATAACCCCATATTAAAAATGATTTACTTATTAAACTTTGATTTTAACTATTTTAACCCTTCTTTAAATAAATTAATAATAAATGTCCTAATCTAACCCAAGTGGGCCTAAATGGTCATATTTTATTCCTAAGTTTGTTTTTGGTCGAATTACACTTGTCCAATAGAATTAGGACATGTGTTAGGGCAATAGTAATATCATATTTACCCTTAGTTACCGTATTTACTATTAACCACGGTAAAAAAAGTAAAAAGTTACTATTCACCAAAAAATTATTTTCATCTCATTGAACCACATTTTAGTCCTTGATATTAACCGTGTCTCTCGGATTTTCGAAATTCCATTCACAGAAGCGGCAAAATTAAGTTTTATGAAAAATTCAGTTTTTTTAACTACCACTTAGTAGTTTCACTATTCATCAAAAATTGATGTTTTTCAGAACAATGCCAAAATTTCATCCTAAGCTATATTTCATATTCCGAATTCAAAAATGAAATCTATTTTACCAAATTCATAACATAGAAGTTTCATTAATTAATTTTATAATTAAATCCTGCTGTTAAAATAAATAGCGTGTTTTTAGGAAACAATATATATCAAAAGATTGACACTTGATTATGTCTGGTTTAAATGTGAAATTACAACCAATGACCAACATTGTATTAAATTGTAAAAATATATTCTAAATATACTTTCAAACTACTAAAATTAATAATTTATCACTATTAATTATTTCGATTGAAAAAGTTGTTTTTAATTAAAATTTAGTAATTTTCACTATTCATCAGAATATGAAAGTTATCCGAAAATTACCAAAATTTCACCTTAGGCTAAATTCGATACTCCGAATCAAAAAATGAAGTTCATTTTGAAAAATAAGATTTACAGAGTTTTAAAAAGTGGTTATTACTATTCATAACGGCTAGTTTTAATAATATTTTAATAGCATATCGTTGTTTAGTGAAACTCGGTATTGCGTATTACACACGCTATCGAGGAAGGTCGCGATTGCGTGTAATGAAAGGCAAGTCAAGGATGCGTGTTGTGCAAGCTCCTTTTGGTGTAGCGTACAACACAAGACATTAGTGAAAAAAATATTTTTCATAAAATCTCGGGCTGTTACATTCTACCCCCCTTAAAATGAATTTCGCCCTCGAAATTCGTCGGGGTTATAAATGGTTTACTATTCGAAAGTTTCTTTAATAGAAACCCACATCGTAAAAGGGAATACCAAAACTTGGCTTTAAAAACTAAAGTATGAAATGTAGCGATTACCCAAATAAACTAATCACTGGGTTTCCACATAGGTGAAAATATGGATATGGAAGAGAAATCTAACCATCATGTTCTGATGGAGATTGGTAGAGAACATGGCTATGGAAAAGCCAGTAATCACAAATCCATAAATTTGTGACGATCTAAGGTACCATCTGATTCATCAGGTATAAGAGAACTAGGACAACATTTTTGGTTTTCAAGATCATTTCCCTAAAGTTGAAAATTTGCTTAGAATAAATACTTACTTTATTTTGGTACAATCTCACTTTTTTTCGTGCCTTGAACAATTTCTACTTCATCTCTTAAATAAATGAAGTTGAATTTGTTATTCGTGAAGTGTTAGCAGATCATGTGATAGAATGACGGGTCATTCCATCTGTCTCAAACAAAAGGTTAGCAAAAATTATATACATATGCCGATCTATAGTGAGATTAATCATATATAGTTCCTAAAATGGACTTATACTTCATATATCATACTGCTTAATATAATAAAACTAGTTTCTACTAAACAGGGACTTCATGTAGGTCAGTGGTAGGCAATAAAGTCCAGTCGCACTTCGGTTGTGGGTTCGATTCCTACAGCCTTGTCCGAAGCGATGGGCTGTCGCCCGTCCTGCAGGTTGTCCTTTTTTCTAAAACAACATTACTATAACATCCCATCAATAATATCGAAAAAAAAACTTCTATCCTTAAACAATAATCACTTATGTCCAACATAATCCATTTCAATCTTTAGGCTTATCCATAATACTGCAGTCCACTCTCATAACATAGTGAAAACGATTACCAGAGATTTAATACCATCGTTGATCCCCATATATCATAAGATATGTTTTGTTGGTCACATTCCAAACATTCAAAGTCCTTAATCGTGTATTCTCTTGAATACCTTAGTGAAAACATGAGTGCAGTTAAAAGTTAACACTTTCCACATACCAAAATCCTCAAAATTCTATATACTCAAACCATGATATCACTTAGTCCTTATATCAATCATGAGCTCATGAATACTATTAAACATTTCATTTTCTCGTCTTCATTATGCGCATATCATCTTATTTCCAAAAAATATCTCAATCACTTTGAATACCACATCAATAAATATTGCAATACGCAATGATACAACATTATTTTGGAATCCCATTACATAAATGCTTAATCATTCCACCACATCGTTATCATATTCAACATCGCCAATAGTGATCGCATGTGACTTCCCTTTGTCCTTTGCCTTCAGTGGTTGCTCATGTTGATCATCACTAACCCTTGGATTAGGGCAATTATTAGCATAATGCCCCATTTCCTTGCACTTGAAGCATTGAAGTGTTGGTGGTGCGTTCTCTGCAGTGTTTGCTTTATTCACATCATTAGAAACCCTTTTTCCATTACTTCGACACTCAGCTGCTCGATGACCTTCTTTTCCACACTTAAAACATTTTCTAGTTCCTTTAAGACAATCTCCACCATGCTTCTTTCCACACTTTGTGCATAAGGAAACATTCATCTTCTTTTCACCATTATTCTGAGATTTCTCCTTGAACTCCATCTTTCGTTTCTTGTCAAAACCATGAGATGGATATGTAACACCAACTTCCATTTCTACCTTGATAGCACAACGCACAATTTCTTCATAGCTACTGAAGTCTCTTATAGCTAATGCCCTTCGAAGACTTGGTTTTAAGCCACTGAAAAATCGATCAACTTTACTTTCAGGTTGGATGATAATGCCAGATGCATACCTTGCAAGTCTTGTAAAATTCGCTTCGTATATACCAACAGATTCATCATCCTTCTGCTTCAGCTCAATAAACTCCTTTTCCATCTTTGTTCGATGAATACGAGGGAAGTACTTACTGAAAAACAAGTTCTTGAACTCGTCCCATTCCATGGACTCAATTTCATCTCTTTGCCTTGTATTCTTAATAAGATTCCACCATTGATCAGCATCTCCTTCCAAACGATACACTGCTAGGATGACTTTATCATGTTCAGAACATTGAAGAACTGAAAATATCTTTTCAGTAGTACTAATCCATTGTTCAGCAACTAATGGATCAGTAGACCCACTGAAAGAAGGTGGACGCTGCCTCATGAAGGATTCAACAGAATGTTGCTCCTTCCTTTGCTCGTTTGGATGTCCTGCATGATTCATAGCTTGAGAAAGTTGTGTGAGCATGGCTACAAGATTTTGCATTCCAGCTCCCATATCGTTTGGTTGCTCAGGGGTACAATCATTGCATTTCCCATCACATTCCGCATTAACACGGTTCCTTCGGGTTCCAGCCATCGTCTAAAACCCCAAAAGAATTGTGTGAGAGGCAAAAATCATGCTAGGGAAAACAACATAATAAAGGGTTAGTACCCTCAATATCTAACATCTTAGGTTAAATTCGAAGATCGTTAGCGCAATTCTAGGACTATAACCTATACGTATACTTAACCTTAGAGACATCCCTAGACATACCTTAGAAATATCTCTAGGGATCTCACTAACGTTTTCGCATCCTAGTTTCCAAAGGTTGACTAAACCTTTCCTTTGATACCAACTGTAGAGACCCAAATCCTAACGTACATGGACATTACATTACATTTGCGGAATACTTAATACATAACAAAAATACACACACAAGGATCGTAATAGTTTAGTGTCTTTGGAAACTCGGAACGTAATCTTCTAATCCTGGTGAAAGATCTTCAAAATCTCCCACAAAGATCTTCCTTTTTTTACCTAAAACCTTTATTTATATCCTGGGGAAAAGAAAACATAAAAGGGTGAGCTCAAATGCTCAGTAAGGGTAAACAAAAGAAATATCAATCACATAATTTTCATAAGAACATAACATTTTTGGAAATCTTAACCTGCAAAAGAGAGCGTAATTTCATAACATGGGATAAATCATAGTAGTGAAAATGAAACCCTTACTTAAAACATTACTCATTGTGGCATACACACATAATCATAGAGAATCATTTCTTGTTAGTCAAGACTCATTGCCAAGACTATCTTAGTGGACAAAGTCCCTTTCTGAATCGAGTAATCCTCGTTTCAGTCCTGTTTCACTGAACCGGTATAACCTACCATTCCAGCCATGTCTATCTCATGAGATATGAAATCTTTACCCAATGCATTGGAGGGAGATATAGGTCCCACCCATCTCATAATGATACCATTCTTATGTGTGCCACAAAATCATAAATCATACATCATTACATAACCCATGTAATAAAAATGGGATTCTTAAACAACATGACATCATAAAACCATTCATATAAGATAAAGGAATTCATAAACATAATTCCATCACAACATAGTCAAATCAATGTAAAAATATGGATAGAAACAGAACCCTTTGTTATCTTAGATGGAAAATAATTTTGATAAAACACTTGAAATGAATTCTTGAGGAAAATATCCTTTCTTCTTCAAAATCAATTTCTTTTCACAAAACATCATATAATTTTAAAAGAAAGAGATTTTATTAAAAATAGTCATGAAATATTTTGGAGGAAGGTTTATGAAAATAAGGCTTTATAAAACCGTAAAAATCCGTTCGTGCCGTATAAGTTAAAAAAAACATTCTTCGTACTTTTGTCGGAAAAGTCAAAAAGTACCTCGTACGACAAAAGATTCCTTTCATATTCTTTACTAAAAACTCACTGAAGGGTAAAATTGGATTTAAACTATTTTAAGTGGATGGAAACAATATTACATATTGAGGGAACATGGATTTGGATGATAAAATACACCCCAGTAAATACTTACGAATAAACAATCTCGGATAAAAATGAGATTGTGATATTTCCCTTACCTTAGGTCCAATTTGCTTCGTATGTGTCCGAACCTCCTGTATAATGATTTAAATAATGTCATTGACTTATTACAGAATCATATTAATTGTTATGATATCATATATGGTTCACTTATGACATTATATTACCCGTTCTTTTGTAAATTCCATGTTAAAGAAACGTTTTGGGTAAAATCGTTTCATTTATCGTAGGTGTTTTGACTTGTTGTTCTTGACATCATTATTACTTATATCATGATTTACTTACTTTCAGAATATAAAATATGATTTATATATCATATATATTCAGTATATATAAATATATAATAGATAGATAAATAAAATGAAAAACACCGTTCATGGAGACGGTAGTCCGTACGTACGCATGAACGCTGTTTTTCTTTCCTTATTGTCTTGAAATGGAAGTAAGTAGATGACATACATATGTATATATATATACATAAATCCAGTAGCTTTATAATGTCATGTATTTCATTATTATTTCTTATATATACATTATAATCATTCTTAAATGGTTAACATGGAGAATGAATCTCATCGCGTCGTGGAGACGGTAGTCCGTACGTACGCACGAGCGATGATATCATTTCTATAAATATTGAATTGAATTGGAGTGGATTATAAAATATATCAGAATCAATATGATGTTGTAATAACTATGTATAGTTATTCTTTACACCATTATACCCATCCATGTAAGGTGGTGGTGGAAAATAGATTACACCACGGCGTGGAGACGGTATTCCGTACGTACGCACGCGCGGTGATTTCTTTTTCCGTAGGATGGATAGATGGTGAAATAGGGTTGTTTCATACTTATAATAACATATCAGTATATGAGTGATACTGATGTTATTACTTCATAATGAAACAATCTAAGAATAAGAAGTGGAAGAAGAAATAAAGATGAAAGAATTGGTAACGGTAATTACCTCTTCTTTGAAGTGCCTCTTTGAGACCTCCTCTTAGGGCACTAGAATTGGTCTTTGAGGAAGACCAGAACATCTAGGATGTTGCTAGGGAAGTGGAGAAGGGATTTTGTCAGGGGTTGGCCGAGCTTTAGTGCTCAAATTGGTGTGAGGAGGAGGGGGAGGAGGTGTCCTTTTATAGGGGAGGAGAGGGGCACCTTAGGAATATCTCAAAATATTATTTTATATTAAAGTAAAAATCGGTTTATAATGGTTCCAAAGGGTCTTATTTCGAAGCTAAAGTGGGGATGGGTCGAAATCCTATCAACCAATAGAATTTAGACAAGTTTAGGTTATTATTTGTACCTTATCAATTAGATTTAACTCAAAGTTAAATAATTTAACTTTTACCGTGTCTTTTTGTTTTCTTTCACTATATGGTTAATAAACTTACTATAACATGCCAAAAGAACCCCAAATTTTTTATTATTAATATATATATCCTTATATAAGTCATTTGGCCGAACCTTAGATTTTTAGGAATACAATAACAATTAATAATATAATATTTGATTTAAAAACTATTTTGTGTCAATTTTGACACTATTTGATATATGATTTTTGTAAAAGTCATAACAGAATTAAATGTTCGAACCAAGTTGATTAAATCAACATTAATATATCATAGTAACCTAGAAAATTAGTGGAATGCATAAAAAATCTCAAATTACACTTATTTTGGTGTTTATAACATCAATTATGTCAATATTTCATTAATAAGATAATTACTGCATCATCGTTGTGTCATAAATAAATTAAATTATTTGATGTCTAAAAATTACAAATAAAATACCATCATGTAGGAAATCTTTTTAGCTTTCTAATGAATATTTATAGTCGAATTTATCCTATGTATAACCCCATATTAAAAATTATTTACTTATTAAACATTGATTTTAACTATTTTAACCCTTCTTTAAATAAATTAATAATAAATGTCCTAATCTAACCCAAGTGGGCCTAAATGGTCATATTTTATTCCTAAGTTTGTTTTTGGTCGAATTAAACTTGTCCAATAGAATTAGGACATGTGTTAGGGTAATAGTAATATCATATTTACCCTTAGTTACCCTATTTACTATTAACCGCGGTAAAAAAAGTAAAAAGTTACTATTCACAAAAAAATTATTTTCATCTCATTGAACCACATTTTAGTCCTTGATATTAACCGTGTCTCTCGGATTTTCGAAATTCCATTCACAGAAGCGGAAAAATTAAGTTTTATGAAAAATTCAGTTTTTTTAACTACCACTTAGTAGTTTCACTATTCATCAAAAATTGATGTTTTTCAGAACAATGCCAAAATTTCATCCTAAGCTATATTTCATATTCCAAATTCAAAAATGAAATCTATTTTACCAAATTCATAACATAGAAGTTTCATTAATTTATTTTATAATTAAATCCTGCTGTTAAAATAAATAGCGTGTTTTTAGGAAACAATATATATCAAAAGATTGACACTTGATTATGTCTGGTTTAAATGTGAAATTACAACCAATGACCAACATTGTATTAAATTGTAAAAATATATTCTAAATATACTTTCAAACTACTAAAATTAATAATTTATCACTATTAATTATTTCGATTGAAAAAGTTGTCTTTAATTAAAATTTAGTAATTTTCACTATTCATCAGAATATGAAAGTTATCCGAAAATTACCAAAATTTCACCTTAGGCTAAATTCGATACTCCGAATCAAAAAATGAAGTTCATTTTGAAAAATAAGATTTACAGAGTTTTAAAAAGTGGTTATTACTATTCATAACGGCTAGTTTTAATAATATTTTAATAGCATATCGTTGTTTAGTGAAACTCGGTATTGCGTATTACACACGCTATCGAGGAAGGTCGCGATTGCGTGTAATGCAAGGCAAGTCAAGGATGCGTGTTGTGCAAGCTCTTTTTGGTGTAGCGTACAACACAAGACATTAGTGAAAAAAATATTTTTCATAAAATCTCGGGCTGTTACACATGACATGAATAAATGATTAGTTTTATGAATCATTCTTAAATAATTTTTTTATTTATATAAATTGAATATTTTTAATGTCCCTATAAGTAATGAGGGTTGATTAATTTTTATTTTGTTTATCTTGATGAAATTATTAACAATTATCATGATTGGTTTTTTAATTCTTAAATAAAAAATTTAAAAAGAAAGGGAATTATTAAAATCATAGAAAATTACTCTCAAATCACTATAAACAATCATCCCATAAACCTATCACTTATCCAAGTTATTAATTCCCTATCTATTTTGATTATTTCTCTCCTTTATTAAATGAATCTATTCTAAATTAAAAAATCGTCATAAATTAACTATGTTATTTGTTATTTTATATTTTTTAAAATGTGGTAAATCTATTGATAATTCACCCCTAACCTTTAATTTTATCTTCAAACATCATAATTATTAGTTTAGTGGAATTTTATATATTATTTTATTATAATGTTCCTTAAGGATGATTATATTTCAAAATTTGGGGCCCTTTCAGAGATAGTTGATGTATTTCTCAAATTTTGATTTGTGATCATCATTAATACCTCTCAAAAGTGAAATTAATATACATTCGCATTATACTGAGAAGAATAATAGGTAATGGTCAAAGTATAGTTAATTAGTGACAGTTTCTTTGGTCATAAAAATACATGTAAAATAATATGAAAAAAATTAGATAAATTGATGAAAATAGATTGGGGTGAAAAGATTAGGTAAATGATAAGGATCAATGATGTTCAGTAAGGGAGAGGTTATATTTTTTCCATGTCCAAAATATTTTATCCCTTATAATTTTTTCCCACTTTTAATCCCATCATCCATAGCTTCATTCCGTTGAAAGTGATGTCTAGAAAAATATTAAATGGAAATAAATGTTTTTAATTAATAACATTAGATATAAAATAACTCTCTTTAATTAATGTGATAATACCGCTGGGTCATGTTATACAATTACCAAACATTTAAATTTAATTTATTGAATATGGTTAATAAAAAATCAATACCAATGGACATGTGTGTGTACTACCTCTCTTCTAAATTGATAAGAGATAAAAGGGCATCTTGGGACTTGACTCATTGGAGGAATTTTTTTACAATATAGTACCACATTCCTATCTAAGTGAAACTAAAGAAAAATCACCCAGACACTTATTATTTGTTATGATTCGGTTGGTAAATTTTTTATAAGATATATTTTATTACAAAACATCATTTAATGGTATGTCCTATTTTGATTTCTTCAAGATATAAAAACAACTTTCAAACTTTTGATAATTCTTAATTTAGTTCAGTTTCCTAGGTTATGGTATTGTTTGGGAAAATTTTTTAATCGTGGAATAATAATTCTGCATATATTAATTTATTTTTTTCCTCTTATATTTAGTATCCTAAACAATTTATGTCTCACAAAGTGAATCCTACATCTTACCCATGTGTTCCTTATTTCCAAATATTTTCGATTTGTGGTTGTCTACCTTCTATTTTATCTATTTATAACATTGTTATTATTTTCCAAAACATTGTCAACATTTTAATTTTATTGAGTTCTCATAACACTTATTATTGTAATAACCATGATATATTATCACTTATTCTAGTTAGTTTGAATCTGACTCTTTTATTTAATTTTTTTATGGTGACCCTACAAATCGCTCAAGGTTGTAAATATGTAATTGGTTTTTATTCTTCACTTGATCAATCATTGGTAAAAATATTATGATAAACTACCCTATCATCTCATATTATCCTATGTCAAAATTTTAATCACTTTATCCATATTTTTATTTAGTTCTAGTTTGGCCTTTAAATATAAATAGTGAATTTTTTCTATGCAGAACCCAATGTCAAAGAGATAAACATTGAGATTAACTCAAGGGGAGAATCAATAAACCAATTTATCCTATATCTCATTTATGAACATCCTTTCAAAATTCACTAATAAATTATCTTAGAAAACAGATGTGGATTTATTTGAATATATGTAACGCCCTGACCCTAGAATCCTAGAGCCGATGAATTATTACAGTACATTGAAATGATTACAAGGATGATAATTATTAAGTACTAATCATTTTTACAGTTTGTGAAATCTATAATACATAAATGGTACTCATAATACAATTGGAAAATATAAAATAAAAACATGATACATAGGATTAAAATAAACTGTGTCCAAGAATACTTATTTAAATATTTCTTCTTCATAACCAGTGGAAAGAATCACAATAAGGGTGGGCTCAAATTATCATTAAGGGTATGTTAAGTGGACGAAATAATGAATCCATGTATTTAAAATAACATGGAAAGTTATATAACTGAAAACACATTCCATTTTTTAACTAGATAAGGTAATTTCAATAAAGAAAGTTAAGAAACTGGAAACACATTCCATTAAATCAATGAACTAAAAATGATACTTTTCCATTGTTATATCAACGCAAAATGTCAGGGATAATTAATAGTTGAATTATCAAAAAAGAGAGTGATTATTTTTTAAATGTCGATTTTCTCTATCGAGTGATACATTTACAATCAAATGATATTTTAAACTATTTGGACAACCAATTATCCTTAAGAGACTGCTGATGCATCGAGGGTATTTCATTCACTGGTCACAAAGCCATAGGGCATTCCTTAAACGGTCCCCAACTCATGTATTGTATGTCCATAGAATTAAAAATATATTAAATAAATAATGTACTTTACCAGATATCCATATTGAATAAATAATATGTATTTATTAATAATTCATCAGAGGAGGTTAAGTACAATAATAATTATTTAAATTTAAACATTCTTGAGGGAAAATAATATTTAAACATTCCACTGTGTCCCATACAACATTGAAAATTTTAAATCATAATTCTTATTGAATTACATGAAACGTATTATATCATGATAATAATTGGATTAGTGATATAATTTTTTAATGGGAATTATATACAGCAAATAAAAGTGACTTGGCACATAAGAAAATTAAGTCTCAATGGAATGCAGATTGTGATGAAACACCTTACCTTATCCTTCCTTTTTGTTGCGTGGTATGTATCTTTGTTTATATTGGTTTAAAATATGTTAATAACTAATACAAGAACCGAAATAATCTTTATCATAACATATATTAACTTATTAGAACATTTTATTACATGTATGATAACAATATTTCATTATTTTTTCTGTTTTGGGTGTTAATTTCCTTGTTGTCTTAAGTGTGTTCTGAATTTCTATATGTTGTTCTTATTAAATATATCATTGTTACATAATCTATAGAATTTAAAACATTATTAAATTATCACATTTTTTCATTAAATATGTATTTAGAATAGTCCATTTCATTTGGATATTATAAGTTAAGTGCATTGTTCATGGAGATGGTAGGTCGTACACACGCATTAGCACTACTTTCAGTTCGTTGTTGAATTAAAATAATTAAAACTAAATGATAAATATGTATATTATGATTTTTAGTATCATATTTATGTTACATAGGTTTCATAATTTTATTATAAATTGTATTTATATGTTCTATGTATGGTATGAATTAGTCATATCACATTGAGGTGGGGGTAGTCCGCACTTCCTCAAACAAAATTATCGTATTTATGCAATACAGAAAGAATAAAGGTGTGAAATAATTAAAAATTACAGAAGATTAAAGGAATTATAAATGAAATATATATTGTATATAAATATATATTCCCTCATGATGTCCACCATGAGAAGTGTTAATGAAAAATGGATGAATCATCTTTTCGTGAGGTAGTAGTTTGCCTTACATAGAAACATTTTTTTCTGTTACACATTAGATGGTGGTGTGTGTAAGTTTAGGTAGAAATATCACCATAAAAGCATCCTAGAATATTTTTATGCTGTTTTTCTGATAAAATAATATAATAAGGATATTTTATGGGTTGGATAATGGAAATAAAATTTATAGAGCTTGAGAGAGGGTGTTGCTTCTTAATCAGTAACTTATTTTCATGTATACCAAAATCATACTTGGGTTTTTTTGGGAAAAATGAAGGCTTATAGTTCATGGGCAGGGATATTGGAAGAAAATATTTTTCATGATTTTTTGTACCTAAGAATTTTGATAAGTGTGAGGAACGAGTAGAAGTGGTGGCCTTTTATAGGGAATGAAAAGGACTCACTTGGTATTCTTAAAAACAAGACAGGTGTAAACATGTACTTACCTAAAACATTCATACAAAACAACCCAAACTCAATAAAATAAGTTTAATGTCTGATATATGTCTGGAAAATTGTTTTTGGACATGTTTATTGATTATTTTTTCCCTTAAACATAGGTTTTTACTTCATTTTTTCCTAATTACACCTTAATCATTGTAATTAATTTTAACCATTTTCACTGATCATTTTTGTAAAAAAAATTAGTTGATCTTATTAGACCATAAATATTATATTTATTATAATGGTTCATGTTGGATTTTCAGAATTCAAATCAATGAAGTGGGAAAATTATGATTAATAGTAATCTCTAGACATATGGATTAACTATTTTTAGTAAAAAATGTTCAAAAGATCATTACGATTTTTTTAAATTTAAATGTTAAATTGATTATAATGAACAAAGTTTTTTAAATATATGTATAATTTTTTCAATGTGACTTTGAAACAAATTGATAATATAATTTAACATCAAAAATTATTTAAATGAAAACACGGTTTCTTTATACACACACAGTATTTTTCACTATTCATTAATAAATGATGTTTCTCTTAAATATCCCAAAAATTTACCCTAAGAAAATTTGGATATTCTGAATTCAAAAAAATTATTATATCAAATTAAATTCATATGTGTGTCCAAATTACGATCTAAAATAGGTTCATCATTAAAAGGGGCTAAAATTCCCATAAAAAATATAGTGTTTTGTGTATAATATTAGGTTTGTTCTTATCCTATGCCTATTAGATGAGTATAAAATTATTTGTTGAATATATATAAATAAAAACCCTTAATGTGGTATAATTTAATTGAATAAAAAATGTGATTAAATAATGTTTTGTTTAAATAGACTGGTGTGTGTATTGCAAATATATCAAAAGTTAAATATGGTAAAGTCTTCGGGTGCCACAGTAAATGATGTCACATAAATTCTATGGATTTATTTATTTTTAAATGAGAAAGACATAATTTTAATTGAAAATTATATAATATTTCAAAAGTGTGATTTAAATACAATTTTTTGAATCATTTAATCATAATCTATGTTTTAGAGAAATAATATCTAAATTTTGTTAATTAAATTTACTTAATTTTAAGGATGAAATTTTTTTATTGAAAATTTCTTTTTCAAATGATTTTATTGATTTTTGATGTTTTTTATATTATGTTTTTTATTGAATATTTTTTAAACATAATTTTGTAGAAAAATTTTTAAACAATCATTAGAAATTTTACCTTCAGATTGGATGTTGAAATTTTCATCACTAATTTTTTTGATTTGACCAACAATTATTTGTTTTAATAAAAAGAAATCAAGTTTATTTTTTTCTAATCAATTCCATGTTTAATGATAGTTAATATTGTTATTTAAATTAAGTGTATTTATCTATTTTATGAAATGATTGTAATGTTATAGATTTATTTTATGATGGAATCCAAAGAAAATTTAAATTTTATTAACTAGTAATGATTCACACAACAAATGCATCGATTGTGAGACCATTTTATCAACCATGAAAGTAATATAAAAAATTACTTGAGAAATAGAAATACCAACCAGAGTGACTCCTCATTATTTATCAATGATGGTATATCATAACTATATATAATAATTTGGGCTATCAGTAGACCAGACTAAGAAACTTCATTCTATGACGTGGTCTGTGATGATAAAGTCAACTGACCGCATTGAAATACTAGAATTTTGGAAAAATACTAGATCTAGGATATAACTTCACACTATAAAAAATTATAGTGGTGTGAGTACATGAGAAATTTGAACATTTAAAATTTATTGGGTCAACTACAAGTTCAATTTAAGTGACTGTTCTAGGATGTCAGAATACTTCTTTGTATTAGAGTGACTGTGAGTTCAGAGAATGTTACCACATGACTTGATTAAAGAATTTTGTATGTATAGAATATACCATGACGATTTATATGGCATGAATCGAAGTGACCATATCAAATTAGATTATATTTTAGTAATATATTACAATGGGAAACCTAGAATAATTGAATGTGTTAGAGTTGGTGTCCTAAAACCAACTATTTTTACATTGATTACATGAATATTTAATGTAATACATATTATTCTCCATTCTTCATTACTATGACATAATAACGTCTTAGTGTATTTTTGCATTGATATGTTCATGGAACTTCCCTGCTATGATGATAAGATTGAAATTCTATAACAATATTCTTAAATATAGTTCTGTTGATAATTAACATACTATGATGGGACACAAAGCATACATGCCATCAGATGGGAGTACTCGTAAGAAGATGGGATCTCCTCTCATGAAGTTTTCACTTGGTAATCTCCAATATATGAAATTATGAGAATAGACCCACCAGTAAGAATTCCACATGTTTTTGTGTCATCAGATATTCCAATTTGCGAGCATGTGTAATGATCCATAGACTTAAATAATATCATTAATATGTGTCATGACTCACACACTTTGATTTACTGAAGAACTTTTTCACGGAGACAGTTGGCGGGAAGTAGGTTACATTTGGTGCATCATTAGTGATATGTTATTAATGGATATTCCAAGGAAGAATATGTCCCTTCCATTTATGGAAGTTGATATCTCAGCCATTTGATTGAAATAGAACCGTCGCGCGAAATTATATGATCATGGTGTAAAGGAGAGTTTATTTTAGGTAGTCAAAGAATGGTGTATGAAGTGCAAAGGTTGATGACACTATCAAGAAACATTCTTGATGAGATATTGTGACAAAGGGATTTTGTTACACACTGAGTGTTCATATGTGGATGTCATTGTTGAGACTTTATGTTCTTTCTCTTGGATGCCTGGACCCATTTCTAGATAGTACTCTTGGACTTTTGGGAAGCCCGCCTAATGCCAAAAAGATAGAATCCTAGATGGTCACACGCTAAGTGTTTCTGGTGGTCTCAGTTAAATTATATTTGAACTTAATTAATGATTATTATTTAAAATACAATGGAATAATTTTGAAGTTAAAATTGTTGTATAAATTAAATAAATATGTATTCCTTGGATTTTGGGTCAAATATATATATATTTTATTTTATTTTATATTTAATAAATATGTATTTAGTAGTTTCTAAATAAAATATTTATTTTATAGAATAAATTATACATTTATATATTCAGGTGTTCAATAAATGGAAGTGGAGTTCCAGAGGATCAAGGCCAGTCTGGTAATAATATAATTATTTTCTAGATGATTAATAATTATTTAACTTATTGGAACAAATTAAAATAATGCTTCTGTTATTTTGTGACGTGGAATTTTATTTATAATTCTATTTTGGCGCATGTTGATGCACCCTATATAATGACAATGAATTATTATTAATATAATGGGTATTCTATAAGGTTATGAAGGTATTTAAATGTTGTTATGTAATTAAATATTGTAACGGAATCCCCATGTTGATAAATATACAAATACATCTATTGTGCCATGTACTGAACCTCACACCCAGTGAATGGATGACTGTTTTGCTACATAATTTATCTCTTAAATCCTCTTCGAACCCCCCTCAAGAACGAGATATGTTCTTCAAGGATGAAGGACAGACGATCAAGAATGACAGACACAAGACAAAAACATCCCCACACTAGCACTCGAAGAACAAGTAGTGTCAATCAGGGGACATTTGAGCATGTTTGGATCACCGCTAGAGGGATTCTAGTTTGGAACCTTACAAGCGCAACGAGATAATCTGGAAGGGTCATTTCAGATGATCATCATCATTAATGAAGAAAATACCAAAGATCTAGGTTTTATCTTCATTATGAAATTAATTAAATTAATTATAAAAAAGATGTGAAAGATTATCTCTAAATTTTTCGGGCCTCTTCCATTTTTTATGTAAATATTTGATTATAATATGTGGAGACTGGTGTTCATCGTCGTATTAATCCCAAAATAATCACTGATCATGGTAAAAATAAAAGTTGGGTGTCATCCCAACCATGCTTCTACTACTCCTAAAACCTAAAAGTGGTATCAGATCAGTTACATTATATTTTATAATTATTTAAATATTTCATTGGTGATTTATACATTTAATAATTTAGTTTTCTCAATTCAATCTAATCATTCTGAAAATAGGAATCTCGAGATCTGTTCCTCCTCTTTAATTTCTCAATCACCTTACAGAAATGATCTTTTCTTTTAATTTTTATTAACATAAAATAAGGGATCTCATCTAGAGGTTCCAAAGTTTCCAGGACATACACCACAAGAACACACGACATGTCTTCGACAGTACACGCCATGTATTCAAGGTTCTTTGCCTTGGGTCTGGGCCGCCAAACCAATCCGTGTCATTGGACTATGTATAAGTCTTAATGACTCTGTGTGTTGTCCTAGAAAATGAGGCACTAGGTTTCCAGATTACATGCCAAGTGGCCCACTGGACACGACATGTAGTCCCTTCAGGTTATGGTTGGATAGTGTACACCCTACACGGCTTGCACGGCTAGAGACCGTGTAGCGAGGAACAACAAGACGTGGGGCCTACTATACATGTCGTGAACTCCAAAGATTTCCAATGTACACTCACATGTCGTTTCCCTAGGTGTGTACTTGGGATGGACTATGAAAAATAGTACATGTCATGTCATTGGAACTACACGTCGTGTACTCATACCAATTATGTAGATTTATTAAAATATATTATTATATTATGAAAACCCTTGAGACGTTTACCATTGTTCAGGTGTAAAGAAGAGGCACAACACGTGATATGTATTATATATATGTGTTTAATTTTATATATTTGTAATGTTCATTTCTACTCATTGGGTAGTTGTGGGTAGTAAGTCAGTAGGTTTCCTCCAAAGTACAAGTTATGTAAAAAAGATAACATTAAAAGAAATTATTTTTTTAAAATTATGATGGATGATAATCTCATGAAAATTCTGGAAAGGAAAAGGATTGATTAATTAAATATGATAATTAATTGATTCGAGAATGACTTAACTTAAACTTGAACAGTTAAATAATTTAATTCTAGTTTTATTAATGCGTAAATATCATTTCATGTATGGATGATTAAAAGCTCGAACAATACCTTTGTATACGGATGGATTCTTTTAATTAATTTATTTAAATTAAATTTGTTGGCCTATGAGCCTTCTCATCCTTAATATGTAGGGCCTACGTTCCCATTGTTTCTTTTATGTAAAACCCATTTTTAACCATCACATGTATTCTAGTTAAAAAAGGGCATATGTAATGGATGGAACACCTAAGTTAGTTGAGGCAGTTCAACCACCAGATAAAGTAACCATTGAAAAATCTTATGATAATTCTCTTTATATTATTTCTGTCAGTTTCCTAGTTTATAATTGTGGATGTGTTGTCACGATCACATAATTATGAATTAAACAAGCATGCACGATAAAACTAAAATAAACTAAATGTATGCGTACAAATTATCAATACATGGTTAATCACTTATGTAAGTTCCAATTAATATTAAAAAGCATGTGATAATGATAATAAGAAATTGACACATCAGAGATAAAACTCCCTCAAATAAAATATTAAGTCATATCAAGCCTTATATTAAAAAATTAAGGGAAAAAATCAATAAAACTATGTGTTTGACCAGCCCTTGTTGGGACACTTACTTTTACACATGAATCCCTTATGAAAGGTTTCAGGTTGACTTAACAATATCACTTCATTAGGAGTATCCCTTTCTAGACTTGGTGTAATATTAGAGGCAAGAGTTGAGGAAATTCAATGTCAGGATTTCTGGATTGGGGAGTCCACTAAACATTTCAAGGAGATGCAAGCCCACAGTGGGAAAATAACAACCTACCTAAATACCTTCTAATAGCTCGACAAACCCTTGTTGAGGTTATGTGAAAATAAATATGGATCCTTTCCACTAGAATGTCATGGAAACTAGAAATTATGAGTTCGATGGTGAGGGCCTTTGGGGAATGATTAAATAATGGAAGACTTAATAAAAATTTATTATTTCTCATAAAATGTAATCAATAGAGTAATAATGATCTTCCCTTTTAATTTTAGAAAAAAATACAAACTCATAAACCACACTATTCATACAATCAATTTTGGATAAAGACAACATCCTCACTGGCAGTATCTTCTAGGAATGGTTTATATGCCTTCGGGTTATCCTATGCCATGAAAGGAAGTATTACGTGACGGAGTCATCATTACTTGATCCACCTGCCAAAGAGGTGCGTGATGAGGATTTCTTGGTCAATGTGAAACATATGAACGATGTGGTCGATGTTCAATGTTTGATGTTGTCATCAATGTCCTCTCAGCTCATGAAGTCTCATGAAAACATGGATTATTATAGCATGCTCGAGCACCACTGTTGTATTTACTGGGAGAGATAAATACAAGAAAGGTTTGAGATCTCTAAGATGCTCTTTCAGAGTAATCTTGGAGAAGGTTCCCCAATTGGGCATCATGTAGTCAAGCTCATTTGCGGCATTGAGCACCTGGAGGTTCTTGGATTTAAACTCCCCAAAGATCTAGGCACTAATCTCATTCCACATTACTCCCTTAGAGCTTCTCTAACTTTTTAGTCAATTTCCATATGAACAACATTTATAAGTCTCTATCTGATCTTCTTATCCCCATTCACCAAGTGGACAAATATATGAAGCGCAAAAATCCTTATGTCATTATGGTGAATAAGAGGAAAGGGAAGGGAAAGATCATTAAGCCCAAAGCTTCTTCACAACCTTCTAAGAAAAGGAAGATCATAGGGGAGGCAAGGGAACAAGAGTCTATTTGTTTCACATGTGGCAAGAAGGTCCACTGGATGAAGAACTTAACAAAGCCTAAGAGGCAAGGAGAAGCATCAGGTGTATTTTTTATCGAATGAAATCTATCTGTTTTTACAAATAGGGTATTAGATATAGATTGTCATGCTGAAATATGTATCCAAATATAGGAACCAATTAGATTCATGAAGATTTACTAAGGTTAGGTAGATCTACAAGTAGCCAATAGAGCCAAACTTGTTGCTTTAGCTGTCGAGAATACCACCTCACATTGCCAACTGGGATGATCTTGGTGTTAAAGGGTTGTTATTATGTGCCATTTGTTACTAAAAATATTATTTTTGTATCCATATTATAAATAGATGGATTTGCATTCATGTTTGGAAATGAATGATTCTTCTTTTACAAATATTGAATTATTTTTTGTAGGGATGATTTATACAACGGTATTTACATGTTAGATTACACAATCCAAGTAATGGCAATCGATAACAAAGATACATTACATGACTAATAAAACACCCAACATTGGAATCACCGGCTAGGTAATTTAAATGAGAAATGATTGACAAAGTTACATCTAGAGGGATATTTAGATTCGTTTACACTAAAACCCCTTGGTGTATGTCATTCATGTTTACAAGGAAAAATGACCCGTTCCCTATTAAGTGGGAAAGGTGAAAGGGATTAATAACTTCTTGAATTGGTTTATACCAATGTGTACGGACCATTTCCAGTTGAAGCAAGGGGAGGGTACTCATACTTCATAACTTTTACTAATGATTTTAGTAGATATGGATATATCTACTTAATGATGTATAAGTCGGATTATTTTTATATGGTCAATGAATACAAGAATGATGTTGAGCACCATATTGTTAAGAAGATTAAGAATCTCTTCTCAAACTATTGTAGATAATATCTTAATCAGGACTTCATTGATTACTTACGGGAGTTTTGGATACAAATCCAACTCAATCCTCCATAAACTCCCCCATGGAATGGTGTGAGCGAAAGGAGGAACCACACCCTATTAGATGTGCTGAGATCAATGATGAGTTATGCGAGTCTCCAATTATCCCTTTGGGGATATGCATTACAAACAGAAGCACACATACTAAACCAAGTACTAACTAAATCGATAAATTGTATTCTATATGAGTTCTGGAGTATAAAGATATAAATATTATCAAATTTACATGTGTGGGGAAGCAAAGTGTATATTAAGACCTCTTCAAGTAACAAACGTGCACCCCGAGGAACAAAGTGTACCTTTATTGGATACCCCAAGGAAATAAGGGGATATTATCTATACAACACCTCCGACAAACAGATTTTATAGTGGAAATACACACCCTATTCATTAAGGGGGAGCACATCTCCAAAAGAGATAATGGGAGCGAGATAGGCATTGATGATGTTGAGGCTCAAGGCACACAAGAGTTGGTACATGAAAAGATTCCACAAATCCCTATGGAATAATGAACTAATCCAGAGACACAAGATATTTGTAGGAGTACAAGAGAGGTTAGAGAACTAGAATGGTACAATTTTCTAGTTACCGAGGAAGGTGACTCAATATTAGTTGATAATAATGATCCTATAACCTACAAGGAAGTAGTAAGTGGCACAGATGTTTCCAAGTGGAAATAATCCATGAATTATGAAATGGATTCCATGTACCAAAACCAAATCTAGGTTTTGGTAGACTCTCCAGTTGATGTAAATACTATTGGTTGCAAATGGGTATTCCATAAGAAACTAGACATGGAAATAAAATTCTATACCTATAAGGCACAACTGGTTGCAAAAGGGTACAAACAACATCGAGGAAATGTCTACAATGAAACCTTTTCACCAATTCCAATATTGAAATCCATCAGAGGCCATTACTACTTACCATGGTTATGATATTTTGAAAATTGATGTCAAAACAACATTCTTTTACAAGAACCTTCAAGAAGATGTCTACATGACACTACATGAATGGTTTATGACTCCAAAGGATTCCATTAAGGTATGAAAGTTGCATAAATCCATTTAAGGATTAAAGAAAGCATCTAGGTCTTGGAAAATTCCTTTTGATGAAGCCATATAGAAATTGAGTTTTATTAAGAACGAATGTGAGCCTTGTGTCTACAAACGGATTAGTGGGAGTGAAACCATTTAACTAATAGTATGTGTTGATGACATATTACTTATTGGAAACGAGGTACTGGTCTTACTGTCTATTAAGGCATGGTTTAATTGATGCTTCTCTATGAAGGACTCAAGTGAGGTGGCATATATTCTTGGGACCAAGATCTATTAAGATAGATCCAAGAGATTTTTGGGAGTATGTAAAAGTATATACATTGATAACATACTATAGAGATTCAGTATGGAACAATCCAAGAGGGGATTGTTTCCAGTGTCAATGGAATTCATCTTTCCAAAAAAATGTTCCCTCATACACGTGAGGAATTAAAGAAAATGTAAAGGACTCCAAACACATCAGCAATTGGTTTTGTCATGTATGACATGCTATGTACTAGGCTGGATGTCGCCTATGCATTGAGTGCGGTAGGAAGATATCATGTTGAACCCGGTGACTGCCATTGGTTGGCAGCCAAGACTTTCCTAAAGTATCTAAGGTGTACAACAGATATGTTCCTGTTTTATGGAGGAGATGAGGAACTAGTCATTAGAGGATATGCAGCTGCTAGTTTACAGACAGATCAAGATGACATGATGTCAAAAATGGGATAACTATTCACCTTGAATGGAGGTGCGGTGAGGTGGAAGAGCTCAAAGCAGGGTGTGGTCACAGATTCTATAGCAGAGTCCGAGTATATCGCAGCTTTTGAGGCAGCTAAAGAAGCAGTTTGGTTGTGAAGCTTCATCCAGGAGCTCGATGTGATACCTAGAAGTAAAGATCCCATCATATTATACTGTGATAATACTACATCGATGGATCTTGAAAAAGAGACAAGGTCACATCAGTAGAAGAGGCACATACATAGGAAGTATCATCTCTTAAGTGATTTTTCATAGATAGGTGAAGATGTAGTTAGTAGTATTTTAATGGAAGAAAACATGGATAACCCTTTAAATATAGCTTTGAATCATCAAAAAATGATCATTATGTGAGGTATAGTGGACTACAATTCGTCGGCTATTGGATCTAGTACAAGTGACAGTTTTGTAGAATTGGTGTCCTAGAACCAACTATTTTTATTTTGATTACATGGATCATTAATGTATTACATATTGTTCATTATTCTGCATGACTATGATGTATTAAATTCCTAGAGTATTTGTTGCATTGATAAGTTCATGGGAGTTCCCTGATATGATGAGAACCATGAAATTTTATAACAATATTCTTAAATAATGTTCTACGGTTGGATGACATACTATGATGGGGCACATAGCATACAGACTGTTAGGTGTAAGTACTCATAAGAATATGAGAGTTCCACTCATGAAGTTCACACTTGGTAATCTTCGAGACATAACATTATGAGAACAGACCCAACACTAGGAATTCTGCATTTTTTGGTGTAATTAGACATTCTTATCTACGAGCATGTGTAATGATCCTTAGACTTAAATATTATCATTAATGCATGTCATAACTGACGCAGTTTGATTTACTGATGAAAACCGTCACAGAGACAGTTGGAGGGATGTAGGGTACGTTGGGTGCATCACGAGTGGAATGTTATTAATGGATAAGTCAAGGAAGAATTTGTCCCTTCCATTTATGAAAGTTGATATATCTGCCCTTTGATTGAAAGAGAACTATCGCATGAAATCCTATAGCCATGGTGTAATGATAAGTTTATTTTAAGTAGTCAAAGAACAGAGTATCAAGCACAATGGTTGATAAAACTATCATGAATCCTGATTTATGATATATTATGTCAAAGGGATTATATTACATAGTGAGCATTCATATATGGATGTAGTTGTTGTAACTTTATGTTCTTTCTATTGGGTTCCTTAACCCATTTCTAAATAGTACACTTGGACATTAGTCAATCCCGTCTAATATCTATGAGAAAGAACCATAGAGGGTCACACACTAAGTGTTTAAGGTGGTCTCGGTTAAATTCTATTTGAATTTAATTAATGAATATTATTTTCAAGATAGTGGAATAATTTTTATGTTAAAATAATTACACAAATTAAATAAATATTTATTCACCAGATTGTGGTTAAAATATATTTACATATTTTTTTAAACATTTAATGAATATTTATTTTCCCATTTGTAAATAAAATATTTATTGAAGAGAATAAATTATTTATTTATTTGTTATGGTGTTTAATTAATGTAAGTAGAGTTCGACTGAACCAAGGCCAATCCTTTAGTAAAATAATTATTTTCAATATGAAAAATAAATATTTAACTAGTTGGAAAAATTTAAATAATGCTGCTATTATTTTGTGATGCGGAATTTTAATTATATTTTTATTTTTTCACTAGCTGACGCACCTAAAATAATGATATTGTATTATTATTAATATCATAGGGTTTCTCTAAGGTTATGAATGTATTTAATTTATGTTACGCAATTAAATATTGTAACTGAAGCCCCATTTCAATAAATAGACACATACTTCTATTATGTCATGTATCGAACCACGCACCCGATGAATTGAGAATTGTTGAGATAAACAATTTCTTTCTCAAATCCTTTTCCTACCCCTATCAAGAACAATAAATGTTATTCAAGACCAAAGAACATGTGATAAAAAATGACCGAAACCAAACACTCTCTTCACCGTGCTAGTAACTAAAGAATGAGTGGTGTCGATCGGAGTCCATCATAGCCCGTGTTGATCATCGCTAGAGCTATTATATTTTGGATCCTTACAAGAACAATGAGATAACCCGAAATGGTTATTCAGGATGATAAAAATTTTCAATAAAGAAAATACCAAAGATCCTGGTATTATTTTCTTTATGAAATTAACTAAATTAATTATAAACCTGATGTGTAAGATCCTTTATAAATGTTTTGGTCCTCTTCATTTTTTATCTAAATCTTGGACT
Organism: Viscum album; assembly: GCA_963277665.1. Lineage (NCBI taxonomy): Eukaryota > Viridiplantae > Streptophyta > Magnoliopsida > Santalales > Viscaceae > Viscum > Viscum album. The sequence continues at coordinate 776,423,781 of OY728166.1, forward strand.
ATATTTGATAGAGAATGGTGGTCATTGTCGTATTGATCCCAGAATAATCATTCAACATAGTAAAAATCAATGTTTGGTGTTGTCCCAATCATGCTTCCTCTACACCTGGAACCTATAGAATTTAGAGTCAATGAATTTATTACGTCTATATTTTATTCTAGGTTTGAGGATCTATAACACAATGAGATTTTAATTTAGTGATTTAAATTTAAATAGTTTGTAGTACATGGGCCACCAATATTATAAAATAATGTAAAATAATCATACATTACTATATATTTCATTTTAGATAAATTCAATCCATTTAATATGGTATAATGTACACAAAACTGAGTTTAAACAAAACATAATACTCTATTGAAATATTATTATTTAAACATGACCATTGTGAAATAACCATTACGTTTGTGGGTAAGAATAATACTAACTATATTTTGAAAATTATATGGTTTAAAAATTTATAAAATAAATTCAATGGCTCAATATTAGTTGTAAATAAAATAAAACCATTTAAAATAAAATCAAATGTATTTTGAATAACATTATTTTCCTAATAGGTAGTGTAGTCTCGCCTTTTCCACATAATTTAAAATTATTTTTAACATTTTTTGGATAATTTAATTTAAAAAATAATAATTTTTTAAGTCAGAATATTTATTTTAACCTATCGTGAAATGTGGGTATTTTTCAAAAAATATTAATTTTCTAGTAAATAGTGAAAATACAGATTTTTATAAAAATGTCATTTATTTTTAATAAAATAATCCCCTTATTATTTTAATTTGATTTAAAATTATTAATATTATTATTTATTTATTTTAAATAAAATGAATTAAATTTTAATGAACATTATACTATATTTCATTATACTTTTTAGGCATTAAAACAAATTTTTTATATCTCAAAACTATTTAAAAGTGTATAAAGTTTTTCATTTTGAAATAATTATAAAAACCCCAAATATAGAATTTTTTAAATGAAATGTATAAATTATGTATCAATAAATATTATTTTATATTAATTTAATTAATATTACCTTTTATATTGTTAATATGGGATCATCTTTTCCATAAAAAATGCATTTCCTAAAAAATCATATTCTCATCTTGTTCATTGGTGTAATATTAAATTATATTCTCACAAGTTTGTGAGATAAATTTGGAAAAGTTGGTTCCATATTTTTAGTCATAATAATTTATCATATTTTTTACGGTCAACTTAATTTATTACCATAATTAATAGTGAAAATAATAAAAATCACTCACTACGGTAATGTAAAAACGTGTTTACCGAGGGTTAAACCAAAATGAAAATGGTTAAAAATGACCCAAAACATTTATAATTCCCATTTTGTGGTTATATTTCGACCTAATATATTATAATTTTATAAAATATTAAATGTTTCATCTTTTTTCATGAGGGAATTTTGGTTGTAATTATTTATTTTAAGGAAATTATAAGTGTGTCATCTCCCCCACTTATAAATGGACACCCACTCTCATCACTTTTACACACATTAAAAACACATTGGTTTAGATAATACCTTCCCAAATAATATCATTAATTCTATAATATCATCTTATAAGAATTTTATTGATCATAAATCCATCCTATAAATTATTTTGGTGCAAACCAAAAGATGTTTTCTAAAGAAGTGGTGATGTCTTTAACGAAGTGTTTTATGTTATTTCTTCTTCCACCTCATTAAAATCTCAATAAACTCTGATGATATAATAAAAAAGGTATATTAAATATACTGATATTTATTTATGTCAAGTTAATTACCTAAAACCAACTTGTACTTAAATAAATAGGAAACAAAAGCATAGATCTTGTGTACTGCAGACTACCGCCTCAGAGACCATCATAATTCCATTCCCATCTCTCCTTTTCACGGTTTGATTTATCAATGTATATAATGGTTATATATTATATTTATGATATAATTATACTTATAAAATTATAATATCACATATAACCTCTTACTCTCTAATATATAGGAAATTCAATAATATCGCTTCTGGGTACGGAGGACTACCGCCCCGTTGAGCAATATGATTCATTTTTCACTTATGAATTACATGGAAGGTAATAAGGATTAATTTGACATATATAAATAAATATTATATTAATGAATTATTAATACTTATGTGATATAATTATATCATATAATATATTACCTTACCATCCATGGAATAAATGATAATGGTGTTCATCTGTACGATAGACTATCGCCTCTCGAATAGATGTGATTTATTTTTCACGAACTATTTTCTTAGAATGTAATAAAGTAAAATTTTAAGGAATAAAATTATTTTTTTGAAATTATTTGGTTTTGGATAATTAATATACAATCCAATTCTTTAACCATTCACCCATTGTGGAAATGATAACGTTGCTTGTGCATATGTATAACCTATAGTCTCCACAAGGCGATGTTATTCATTATCCATGTTTAATATTTAATAATGATTACAAGGATATAGCTAACTGAAAATAGTTATATTTATAATAATAATATCATTATATATATTATATAACTATACCTAATTTTCTAGATTCAATGTATTTATGATAAAAAATTATTGATAAAAAAAGGCAATTAACACTAGGGAAAATAGTGATAACAAAAAATTGTTAACAAAAGGGTGATAAGATATTATAAAAGGGATTATATAAGATATTATAAATAATATTATGATTATCTTATAAGTCATTCAAATGTTTAAAACCTCTCAAAATAAATTTAAATAGTTCTAAACAAATGGGATGCACATGGTGAGGGTTTTTAACTCAAGTTATGTCCAACGGGTTATACATCTACATCATTAATTAAATTATTCAAATATTATTTTTAAAATGAAATTTTATTAATCTATTTTTAATTTAATATTTTTTTATTAGATATAAATTTGTTACACATAATCACCTCATTGAGTAAATCTCACCTCAATGATGTGAACTTAAAAATGGTTTATGTTTCAAAATATCCATCCTTGATAGAAATGTTCTTCTACACACATAATTAATTTTATATGCTCTAAATAATTACCCTTTACATATTATATCATTAATCCTTCATACATAATGTTATTCTATTTTAAAATTCACTTAATTAATTCTTGAGGGTATGGTTTCAAAATGTTACCAAAGTGGAATGGATTTATGTTTCAATCTAATTATAATCGGATTTTTTTTTGCTAGAATTAATATTGAAAGAAATTATTTGATAATTATATAATAAAAACCATTATATTTTATTCTCATCTAGGTTATCAAGAAATTTTTCTACAATTGAACAATTTCCCATTCTTTGGTGCATAAAAATATTGATAAAATTAATTTTCGGAAAATATAACATCTTTCTCTCTTTGGTTGAAATCCCTTTCTCTTCCTTATCCATGATTTCATTAATGTATTTTTTAGAAGTGTTTTTAAAATTATTACATGAATATTTAAATTCATTTTTACCATTTTTTAATTTTTTTAAAAATGGTTATTTTCAATCTTCATGTAATTTTCTGAAAGAAGTTCTTTTTGAATTTTTACTGAAAATTTGATTGGAATATTTTCATTAACACGCATTGAAGAGTGGGATTTTCCACCATCAACTTCATTGAAGATTCATTTATAATATTCCAAGGTAATTTTTAAATAAAAATGTTTTATCCAGTATCTTGTGATTTTTTTTCCAAAAAATATTTATAATGTGAAATGGTATTCTCATGGACAACTTTTTTAATATTTTTATATATTATTTATATTCATCAATGAAAATAACTATTATTGTAATAGATTGATTATAAACTATATATATATGTTTCATAAACATATACCTAACTCAGTATCTCTCTTACATTATGGGGTAATTGTAACACCCCATGATTTTATGATATGTTTCTTTTTAAATTTATTCAATTTCTTTGATAGTATATGTTTCATTCCACACTGAACATAAATGAACCATGATATAGTATTAAATATTATTATTTTAGCCCTAGATATAATGCTATGGATTTTGAATAGGATTAAATAAATTATTAACAAATATTTTTTGAATGTTTAAAAAATGAAGTCAATGGGAATTAAAAAAATATATTGAATATAAAGGATGTGGTTTTATTAAAAAAAATATTTTTCCTATAATGGTATTTTATGATGGTAAATTAAATTAATAACTTTTAGTCAAATATATTAATTAAATATGAATTGTATATATTCCAATAATTTTTTTCAAATTCATCCAATAGGTTTGATGGAATTATGATGAGAATAAAACCAATTTTAATAATAAAAGATAATATTTTTTAAAAGGCAGTTGTGCCATCATTTGATGGTGTACTTGTTTTAAATCTCGTTTTTGAAACGATTATAAATTATATTAGACAAAATAATATTTTTCATAAAAATTGTAATAATAATATTTACTTTTGTTCAGTTTTTGGAATTCTGTCAGATGAGTTTCATGTTTTGATGAATATTTATAAAATATATCAATTTAATCAAAAACAACTCTTTTAGCTAAATAATTTATACTGATATACTATATTTTTATTTTTTTAAAATTATAATTAGATCAATATTCTATAATATAATCTAATATATCTCATTGTAAACAACATCACATTGAATTTTAATATAAAAAAACTTCAATCATTTGACCATTTTCACATTAAAACACACTTCTTCATTCCGTCAATGGGATTAATTTTACATTAATTACTTCTACTTATATATATATATATATATATATATATATATTAGGTTCTTGGGGGTACAATTACATTAAACATGCTCACACACACTACACACACTAGCCGGAAAGGAACACAATATCCCTATAAGGGATAACCATCCCATTAAGGATTATTTATTTATTACATGGCCTAAAGACCCAATTGGAATGAAAATCATTACATGGCCCAAAGGACCAAAATATAGCATGAAGGCCTAGTGCAGCATCATGCATGCATCAGGCCTACATCACCATATGTCTGTGTCATGCCTACATCATGCTTGCATCACCACATGCTAGTGGAGATTTTCCCCAACCCAGATTTGAACCTGTGTGTAATGTAGAACCACGGAGAACCTCTACCACTGATGTACACCCCATATTCAAATAAAAATTATGTGTTTTGAATTTTTGAAATGGATTAAATATTTTTAATCGGCAGGTTAAAATTATTTAAGTCGGTTTCTTTTATTTTTTGTCACTAAGATTGGTGATTTTAGTAATTTTTTATTGACATAATTAAAGGTAAATAGAGTAAATATGGGTGAAAATAGTATAGTAAATATTATAAAATCCCCCTAATAATTTGTCTGGATTTCATTGTTAGAATGTATTTTGACCAAAATAATCCTTGGGATAATATTGTAACCTTCGGTATCCACTTTAATGAGAGTATACAATTTATTATATTTTATTTAAATAAACGTTTATGATATTGTACTCATATTTTAAATAATTACTTCATTTTTAATATTGAGTTCTCAAAAAAGATACAATTGACAATAAAAATTTATTTAAAATATAATATGTTTATCTTCATCATGAAAATATATTTTATATTTTTAATAAATAAATAATTTATTTAATGGTTTATACAATGATGATTCAGTTACTATATAATTAATGAAATATCAAACAAATGTTATTAAAAATATTGAAATAACTATTATATCATATAATTAATTTTATACACAAATTTTATAGATGAAAAAGAAATAATATTTATATATTAAAGGTTTTGTTTTGAAGTTATAATGTGGTTATGATATTTTAAAAAATATAGTTAATGAAAAGTGTCAAAATTAACACTAATGCTATTTTAAAATAAATAATATTTTATAGAATGTTATAAAATTATTAAAAATTGAAAAATCATCCTAATAATTGGTATAAAGTTTAAAATTTCATACATGACTCATTTAGGATCATTTTTCATTTTATAATAATTATATTAATCTTTAATGTGTAAAAACACATGTTGTCATGGTAATAATTAAATGGTTTAAATAAGGGTTAAAACCATAAGAAAAGGGTAATAATGGGTCCAAAACATGTATAAAATTGTTTAATTGAGATTTTTTAGACCCATATTCATATTATATTCAAAAAAACTAAATTTTGATCCATTTTAATTGAAAACTAATTTATATTAATTTAATATTTTTAGTGTTTCAAAATGTTCCCCTCACTTCAATAATAAAAGGGAACCCTACCATCACTTAATCCCACCACCTTCAACCTTCTAGATCAAACAAACCATAAATATTTGTCTTCCTAACATCCCCACACATGTTATAGAGTTCCTAGTATTACAAAAGGACAATGTCTTGATCCATTAGGAAGTGATCTAAAGGATGTCCATTGAAGAAGAGGTAATTGTTTTAAAAATTTATTCAATTTCATTTCCTTTTTCTACTTATTATTCATGATTTTTTTCCATTATAAAGTAATAAATACATTATCATATATATTATGAGATTTTATTATGATTATTGTAAAACCATATTCCATGATTTATCCATCATATGAAAAATGAAAGCACCACGTATGCGTATGTATGAATTACCGTCTCTATGACGCGGTGTAATTTTTTTCATATCCACATTACTTGGATTGTTATAATGATAGAAATAATGGATATATATAGTACTTATAAAGTGATATTAAATATTTATAATTAATATACCATCATATTCAATACCTTTTCACCATTAAGGGAATGATATCATCCCTTGTGAAAACATACGACCTTCCACCTCCATGACACGATGTTATTAATTTAAAAGGTTATACATTAATGAATTATTATAAAATTAAATATAGTGACTAAATATATTATATATGAACTTAATTTAATTATTAATATTAAATAAATATATCATATTCATAAGAAACATGACATACCTGACAAAAGGTGCATAGTAAAATGAAGTAGTTAACACTCGAAACAAAGGTTATAATGAAATGTTATTAATAAAACAATACAAGAGAACCATATATGATATCCTAAATAGGGATATGGTTCTGGTATAAATTTATAACAATCATTAATCCATTATAATGGCGGTTAAACCATGTTAAAATAATGTAATGTTTAAGGAAATGGTTAATTTCAAAATCGTATTATAATTCAGGACTTTTTATACCTAATTATCTGATAGTAAATATGTATTGTCCTTGTCCATGTTTCATAAAACTATTTTTGGAAATATTTTAACTTTTTTCGTAATTTTTTAATTCATTTCTTTCCATGTTCTATTCTTTATAAAATGTTTTAGAGGAATATTTTTTCTTCAATTTCAAAATGAGGTAATTTATGAATTTTTCCAAAAAAATAAAAAATAAATGTTTTTATTTAAGTTATAAATAATGGGTTGATTTTTTCTCTATCATGAAATAATAATCTCTTGAACACTTCTTTAGAAGTTTAAATTATTATTTTCAATGAAAAAGTTTTCTTTGAAAATTAAACATTCTTTTAAATAAAATCATTCAAATTAAATGGGGTTATTTCTCTTAAAATATTTAGTGATATTGTTAGAGTATTTTCATATATGTTAAAATATTTTGTTGGATCTTATGCATGGTTGAGGTTCATCACATTCAATATCCTTAACCATATTTTATTGAATGGTCTCTGATTCACTTTGACTGTGGGTGTGATACTTTTTTAAAATTTAGAGTTTATGGTTTGAGTATTCATATTTTATAAGCTAGTTCTTAATATTAATTTTTATGTTGATTATGATTCACCCCTTTCACAAAATGAATTAATTTGACATAGTAAGTGTTTTTTGGGTCCCTCTATATCCCATCGATGCATCAGTAGGTCTCGTTAGACAAACTAGTTATGGTTTTGGATAATGTATTTCCCTATTAAGAATGGTGTCTTGGCCGAAGCCTTGAAGGTATGTTTATAATGTCCCAAATTATGCATTAACTAATTATGAGATTAGTTATTGACATTAAATCTAATTATTTTACTAGTAGAGTATCCATGGTTATGTTTTAGAATGAGGGGATTATTTGTATGGATTCATTTGATCCTATATCTTTCTTGTCATATTATGACAAGGTAGTTGATTAAATGGAATGTGTTTCAGTTAATCACATTTCCACATTCATGTCTGCATGTTTATAATATATTCTACTGTATGTATACCATTACTCATAATCTGAGCTCACCTATTTCATATCATTCATTTCCCCAATGATTCCTTGAAGTATATTATGACTGATATGTAGGGTTATTTAATGGGGAAATAATGGACGAATCAATGAAATTATTTGTATATTTTATGTTAGAAACTATAATGCGATTTTGAAGTATGTATCTAGTTTACCAAGACTAATAAACTATTTGGTCCTTTGGGATGTGATCACTTATATCTCATGAAAATTTTATAAATTAAGGAACTACCACTGGACATCTGATTTCAGGGTCATTACAGACGGTATTATAGAAAGTCTATTAGAAACCATGGGAACTAGATTTATGAAAACATATATTAGAGAGTGAAACCCTATGAATGAATTTGGAAATATATCCAAATAAACATAGGTTATGATTTTGAGATTATTTATACCTAAATTTTAAATTTAGGTTTTGTGATTCACTATTTTATTGTATTTTACATTTAATTTCATAATGATATGATATAATCTAGTGTATGTCATCATTTATAAATGAGACATAGTTATAGGAATGTGAACCTCAATAATGAAATTAATTTGAAGAGTAAGAATAACAACATCATTTATGGGAATAAGCCAATATTTTGAAGGGAAGTTGTCTCCCAAAAATTCTCATCATATGAGGACAGAATATCATTATAAAAGTCTTATGGATTTAATGATAATCAATAGAATAAGAGGAAAATAGGAAAAATTATAGACAAAGGGAAGAAGGGAATGATGTATTTTCCCACATGTGATATTTGAGGAAGGAAACACCATGATACTTGTTGAAAATGATTGGGAGGGCCATCATGATTTTGATTGTATGGGTAAGAAAAAGGTTTCTAATATATAATTCTTCAACTACAAAGATATGAGACACTACCTAGGATAATGTCTCAGGCATCAAATGAATATTCTCCAAATGAATATAATGGACCATCATGAAGATTATGTCACTACCACGTAGAATTAGAAATGATAAACATGTCTATGTTTGGATTGGGGATTTATTTTATCTGAGTATTTTATCAATAATGTCCTAGTTATAATAATTATGATATGTATAAGGGAACAAGAGAATCATCACTATTGGATAGGACTCTCTAAGTGCATCCACAAGACCCTAGCTCAAATCCATGTAGAGTAATATTTCTGGGTAACTATAGTAGTGTTATAGAAGGTATTGTTTAGTGATATAACAAATAAAACTATTCATTCGTTTCAACCTTTAAGTCACTGTTTAGTCCTTGAGTCCTTAAGGCCTTTGGGAAAACCATGACTTTGAGTTAGTAAGTCTTTCTGGCCACAGTAAGGTCGTCGGTCCACCTCAAGGATATCGTGACACCTCAAGGCCTTTGGGCCACAATTTGTGAAAAAGTAACCAGACAGACTCTACATGGAGTAGGATCCATATGAGGGTTCACATTATGTACATTAACTAGGGTAGAGCTAATGGATTTGGAAGAATGGGAGGGTATGAAAATTTTCATCGGTGCAAGGAATATTCATAACTGTAAATGAACACGATCTGAACAACTTTGTAATTTTGGAGAGGCGACATCATGATGTTGAAGATGGGGATGGTCTGTTCTAAGTAGTCATAGTCTGGGATGAATTCATCTAATTCCATCAGATCATGTAATTCCATGAAGCCTATGGTCCATTTTTGGGTTCCCCTACAAACTTTAAAAGGGGTATTATAAAAATGAATAAAAATATAAGGCCTTCAAGACATGAATTATTAATAAGCACGAACGTTTTCAATACGGTTTTAAAGTGATAAAATACTTGGTATGTGACAAAATGAGATACATTATGTTGTTTGGGGAATCTAATGTTATGTTGATTTTGGAAATTTAGTGACCTTCCTTCAAAATATTTTGACATTGAATTTGGAAAATAAGTATTTTCAAAGAGTCTTAAGGTAAATAATTATTCAAAATAATATGATGAACTTTAGATATTTTTGTTTGAGGTTAAAGTATGAATTATCATATTGGAAAAAATTTGCAAAAAAAATTATTTTTGAAAAATATTTATAGGTGGAAGAAATGAAATTATCACCTTATGATTAATTAAAACTTCTCTAGGTATGAAAAATTCATTTTGAACATTCATTTACTAATGTAAGGTATGATGTAAAAAAAGATCAAAGTACAACCAAAATATTAGATTATGATTATGAAATTGAAATTATTCGTGTATGTTTATTTTCTAATGTTTTTATATGAATATTAAAAGAATACCTCAAGTCAAGGAAAAAGGTTCTAGATTAAAAATGTTATGCTTTTACTTTTCTTTACCATAAAATAGAGGTCTTTTAACTAATCCTATGATTTATCTTTTTGGGATGTTTAATTTTCTAATGACCACGTTCTCTATCACTCTATATCAAAAAATGATATTTATATTTCTTTTCAATTTCCCTATTTTCTATTTTCTATTTTGTTATCCCATTCAAAATAATAATTTAATGTTAACTTTTTCTTTTCCCTTTACCTATTGTTAAGTATACCTTTTATTAATCCAATTCCCAATTTGGATTTCCCATAAAGTAATTTTAAACTATCATCCTTTGATTTTTGATGTGAATATTTTAAATTGAGAGGACACAATTTATTGAAATAGGGGAGAATGTAACACCCCAATATCTTACAGTATGTATCTTCTTAAATTAATACTATTTACTAAATAAAATACGTTGCACACAACACAGAACATAAATGAATTGCTATATAGTATTAAATATTATTATGTAAACAGTAGTCAATAAGTTAGAGATTTTTATTAGGATTAACTAAATTATTAAAATATAGTTTAGTCATGTTAATATAATTAATTCATTGGAAATGAAAATAAAATAAAATTAATATAAAGGATGTAATGTTATGAAAAATAATATTTTTACACACATAATGATATTTTATCATAATAAATTAAAGTAATCAATATTTTTTAAAGATATTAATGAAATATATAATTTATATAATCAAATAAATATTTATAAATTCATATAATATGTTTTATAGACTTTAGAAAGCAATAAAAACAAATTTAAGCATAAAAACAATATTTTTTTAAAGTCATTTTTTCCACCTTTTAAGGAAACAATTGTTTTAAATATTATATTTGACACTTTTATAAATTATATTTTACAAAACAAAATTTACTTGAAATTTGAATATTAAAATTTTCATTGGTTAATTTTTTTGTAATTTTTCTGATAAGTTTCATGTTTTGATGAAGCGTGATAAAACAATAGATTTTAATTGAAAACAGATTTTCATCTAAATGATTTATAGTGTTAAATTGTAATATTAATTAGTATTAATGTATAATTTGATCCATGTTTTATCATTTAATCCAATTTGGGTCATTAGATTCTATTTCATATTGAATTTCAATATAAAATCACTTTAATATTTTGAACATTTTCACCTTGAAAATTGTTTCCTCATTCTGTAAACAAGATTAATTTTAAATTAATTACTGCAAAATCTGTGTTTTGAATTTGAAAAAATGGATTAAATATTTTAAATTTCTGATTACAAATTTTTTAAATAGGCATATTTTTAATTTTTTGAAATTATGAATAGTAATTTCGGTAATTTTTTATGAACATGGTTAAGGGTAAATCGAGTAATTAATTGTAAAAATAATATAATAAAAATTAGAAAATTACACTAAAACTTATCCAAAATTTATTGGATGAGTGTGTTTAGACCAAATTCGTCCTTGGGAAGATATTATAACCGTTTTATGCCACTTGTAAGAGAGTATGAAAGTCATTATCTTTTATTTAAATAAATGTTAAATACTGGATACACATTGGTTTAATAACTATATCATTTATAAATATAGGGTTATACAAAAGATAAATTTAACTATAAATATTAATTTAATATTTAAAATTATTATATTAATCATGATATTTTTTTTTGAAATAAATAATTACTTTAAAGGCTTATACAAAGATAATGCAAAAATAATTTACATTATGGAAAAATTAAAACAAATTATTAAATATATTAAATAATTATAATTTATTATAATTATTGAAATACATGCTTTTTATAGATTAAATAACCACATTATTAATTCATTGAATATTTTTTTTCAAATTTATAATGTTGTTATGATATTTTTAAAAATTCAGGTAACGAATAGTGTCAAAATTGACACTAATGATATTTTAAACTAAATAATAATTTATTAAAAGAAAAAAATTTCCTAAAAATATAAAATTTGGATAATGGATTGGTATAAATAAAAACTTTTCATAAATTACTAATTTTAGGTTTGTTTGTAATTTTATAGTAACTATATTATCCTTTCAAGAGTAAAAACACATGTTGTCATGGTAGGAGTTAAAGGATTAAATAAGGTATGAAACCAAAATATAAAGGTAATAATGTGACATAAACATGTCTAAAAAATTAATTTTGAATATTTATACCCATACACATATTTTACTCTAAATAAATCACTTTTGATCTATTTCATATTAAATATTAATTTATATTGATTTAATATTTTGAGAGTTTCCTAAAGTTCCCCTCACATGAATTATAAAATGGAACCTACTCCATCACTTTTTTACACCACCATGAGCATTCTACATTTAGAAAAACCTAACTAATTATCTTCAGAACAACATTATAAATGTTCTATAGGTCCTAATATTCCAAAAATTTCAACTCTAGATCCCTTAATAAGTAATCTAAAGGATGCTCACCAAATAAGAGGTTTCATTTCTACTTATACTCCCTCTTTATGAGATTTTTCCAAGATAAAGTAAAAAATATAGTATAATATATATGATGAAATATTATTATGACTATCGTAAAACCATATTCCATTTTTTACCAATCATATGGAAAATAAAAGCACCACATGTGTGTACGTACAGCTTATTGTCTCCACGTCATGGTGTAATTTATTTTTCATCACTACTTTACTTGGATGGATATAATAATGGAAATAATGGATAGATATATTAATTATATAATTATATTGATTATTCATAAATAATATAACATCAAATTTCTTTCCCTTTCACTATTAAGAGACTGATATCGTCGCTCTTGTCTGTGTTTGACTTACCGTCTACACGATACAATGTGAATAATTTTCCAAGTTAACCATTCAATAATTATTATAAAAATATACATAGTGAGTATATATGACATCTAATAACTTAATATAATTATGTAGATGAAATAAATATATTCTATTCATATGAAACAAGACATACATGAGAAAACTAGCATCAGAGAATGAAGTAGTTACGACACATAACAAGGGTAATAATGAAATGTTATTAACAAAATGATATAAGAGGATCATATACGATATAATAAATATGGATATGATTTGGTTATAAATTAATATCATTATTTAAACCATTATACAATAGTTGAAATCATTATCAACTAATGTACAACTCAAGTTAATGGTTATTTTTACAACCTCATTATTATTTGGGATTATTTATACATAAGTATCTACTTGAGAATATTTATCATCCATGTCTATGTTTCTTAAAAATTTATTCAAATTTTTTATTAATATTTTCCTAAAAATGTTTATATTCTTTTCACCCAGGTTGAATGTTTTATAAAATGGTTTGAAATGAATATTTTTATAATTTTTCAAATGAGATGTTTTATGAATTTTTCAACAAAAACATGGAAGGTGCCTTTTTATTTAATTTATACCACATGAGTGGATTTTTATTCTATCATGAAACATTAATTTCTTCAAGAAACCTTTATTATTTTACAATATTCTTTCTATTGATTTTTTTTAAAAATGTGTGGGCTTTTCAATAAATGTTTTCAAAATAAAAAGGGTTATTCATCTTAAGAAAATTTTAATGATTTTATTAGAGTATTATCATCTATGTCAACATTCTTTGTTAGATCTTATCCTTGATTGATTTTAATATCTTATGATATCTTTTAAAATATTTCATTGAGTGGTTTATGATTTTGTTTGACTATGGATGTGCTACTTTGATACCATTATTAGTTTATGGATAAATCATTCACATTTTGCATGCTATTTTTTAATAAGAATGTTTATGTTGATTATGTCTCACCCATTTAATAATAGGAATGTATTGGATTTAATAAGTGTTTGTTTACGTCTTACATTGATTCTCAACGTATCGGTAGGTCTTATGAGAAAACATAATTTGGGTTTTGGCTAATGTCTTACACGATTATGTATAGTGACTTGGCCGAATCCTTGACAATATGTTTATAATATACCACATTATGAATTCCCTCTTTATGAGATTAGTTATTGATATTCCATGTCATTAGTCTATTAGTAAAATATCCATGGGTATGTTTCATTCTCATGTGATTATTTATATTGAATTATTTGATCATATTTATTTCCTTAGATGTTATGAGAAAGCTATTGATTAAATGGCATGTGCTTTAGTTAATCACCTTTCCATAATCATTTATAATTCTTTATGATAGCTTCTACTATATGTATACCCTTACTGAGGATTTTATCTCACCCCATTCATATGTTTCATTTTCCCCAGTATTTGAAGAAGTATATTATGACTGGTATTAAAGGTTACACAATGGTGGAATAATTCTAGACATAATAAAATTATTTTTATATTTTAAGTTCCAAAATCAAATGTTATTTTCAATTACTAGTCTATTTTTACAGGAATAATAAACTTTTTAGTCCTTTGGGATGTGATCACTTTTATCTCATTCCATTTTAATAAATTAATGCACCAACTTCAGGATATTGGGGTTGGGGTTGTTTCAATAATAGATGCCTCATGTTCATTTCTAAAATTCATACAATATCAAATTTACTTTGATTATTATATTAGACAAGATTATGAAACCTATTTTCTTTCTATGGACAATTATTATGATTCTTCCTTATGAATGATTACTTGTGTGGAATACACATACATGTACATGAAATGAATGTGATGGGTGGACATGGAATTATACGGTCTTCCAATGCATTGTATAATTTTTTAGTCTCATGATACTTCATGTTTGAGATTGGGGAGTGAACCAAATCCATCATGTGGCTCTATCTACCATGTTGTGTAGTCTTTAAGGATATCATTAACATATAATTGAGTCATGTTATATGTTTTTTCCAAATTAAATATCATTCCATGATCGTATAATACCATTATATTTATCATATTATTTTGTGTAATTGCTCATGAGCCTTATCTTTTATGAAATCATGTTGTTTTGTTGACTCACATGTTATGATTCCTTGTCAGGTTTATTCCCATACTATTATTTTTAGCTCAATAATTTATTAGTCTTCTTCCCCAAGTTATCATTTACATATTTGAATCTCAAATGGATTTTAGGAGCTCACTATAGTGAATAAAATAAGGATCCATGTTTCAGTTTCATTTTATGTATTATGTTCCTAGTCTTCTAAAGACATTAGTCCTCTATGATAATTGTGTTATATTAATAGATATTTATGCCTAGAATCATCTAATAATATTTGTAAAAAGTATTGGGTTGATACAGTTTTTATTATAGGAATGGTTCAGCTATCTTATGGAAATGAGGACGAGGAGAAAATTGGGAGTACCTTAGGGATATGATTATGGATATGTATAAGGATAATTATAAGGATATGTCTATGTATAGAAAATTATCCTGGAATTATTTTCAAGTTTGTCGTGACTGGATTGAAAGAATTTATTTCTATATTTGGATTCTATAAGTGGATGTGGTTCTGGAATGAATATAGCATGGAGTGATAACTATAAAAAAGCAATGTTAGTCTTGACTCGAGCATTACTTGGTACATGTATATCGGCCTTACTACAAACTTGTTTTGACATTTCCCTTGGATTATTTTTGGAAATTCACAAACTCATAATGAACCATCATGAAGGGCTTTAATATATGATAATCATGGATTACTAAGGTTAAACCATAATTATATAGGTTTGATAAGTCTATGGTCGATCACAAGATTAAGGGAATAAATACCGCATTTGAGATTTTATGATACAATAGCATGAGATAATTAAGAGTATTTTGATAGATATTTATGGTAATAGAACCCTTGGGATTATTATGGGGTTTTTTAAAAAATATTTCTTTATAGGATAATGAATTCAAAATTTGAGGAGATAATTTTAATTCTACTGGTAAAATTTATGGATTTTTTATCTATGATAATAAGGTAACAATATTAAATTA
Organism: Viscum album; assembly: GCA_963277665.1. NCBI lineage: Eukaryota > Viridiplantae > Streptophyta > Magnoliopsida > Santalales > Viscaceae > Viscum > Viscum album. The sequence goes on from OY728166.1 coordinate 776,440,200, forward strand.
AGATTATTTTGTTTTAAGGAAAAAAAATTAGTATAGAATACTATAGTGGTTAAAAATTTATTTTATAATTAATTATATTTTTAGGATGATCATAATATTTATTATATTATTATAGTAATTATATAAAAATGGTTTTATAAAAATGAAAAACGATATTCTAAGTATCAACTCATTGTATCTAGATTGAATGAAAGGCTTGAACCCATAGCCAAATGATGATATGGGTACATCACATACAGATACCCAACATGTTTTATTGGTTAGTATGAAATTGGGTTTACTTGAATTTTTTTGAGTATAAATTTTATATTGATTTTGGGAAACATAGGATATGATTAAATATTTTTTAATTTTATAAATTTTGAGGTTATTAACTATGTTTATTCATTTTAGGGATTATATTACATTGTAATATCCATTTCTTATTTTATATATTGTCTAAATGTAATAGAAATATATTGATATCATTTTTGGTAATCATGTTATCCATTAGAATTTATTTTTATTGCCTCACGTATAAAAAATCATATTTAACACTAATAATTTAGAGAAATAGATGAGATTGTGGTGAAAATTGATTAAATAATGAAAATATACATTTAAGGTAATTAAATTTCCTTATATACTTAGTCTAGATTGAAAAAAAGAATCTCATTACTGTAGGTACATTATCTTGAAATAAAAAATTTAATCATTTTTTATAAATCAATGGTCTCTTATCTATTTAAAAAAGGGTGTAACAATATCTAATAAATGGATCTTCTAGTCAAATCCATGTTTTCACATCCCACCAATGTTTTCCTACTTGGAACCAAAGTTAGGTGTTACTCAATATTACCTTCATGTTGCACTTTATCTCTTTTAATATAAATTTTTATTAATCATTTGTATGATATTGGTTTCCAAAAATGGTATTTTCAAATGTAAATCCATTGATTATTGATATTTGGATTAAATTGTGAGGAAGATATTTATTTAAGGGGGTAAAATTTAACACCCCGATATTTTAAAAGGGGAACATCACGTTAAATTGGGTATATGACACAAATGAACATATATTATAGGAGGATGTGACACCTAGAGACATTATGATATATTTTTTTTAATTACATTCAATCTCTTTAATAACTTATTAAGAACAAAACAATTTGTTTGAACAAAATGAAAAAATATATTAGAATAGTATTTTTTTTTAAATGAACACCATAGCCTTGCCTTTGGTTTTATACGTATAAATAAGAATGAATAAATTATTTAAAATAAATTTTTTAAAAATTTATTATATAAATTAAATTGTTATCTATTGATTAAAAATAAAATGAGCACTATTTGAGAGAAAAATAAATCTTTTTCCTAAAAAATAATATTTTTCTAAATGGAGGTTTATCCATTCTTTTCAAACGTAATTTAAAAATAATTTTTAGCATTTATAGAACAATTGACTAAAAAATTAAATTTTAAATCTTAATACTGATATTAACTTATGGTGAAATTTTGGGGTTTATTTGGAAAAAATTAATTTTCCAATGAATAGTGAAAAATATCGATTTAAAAAAATTGTAATTTATTTTAATAAATAAAGTCCCATTATTATTTTAATTTGATTTAAAATTAACATAAGTATAATTTATTTTTATTAAAATCCAATTAATTACATTTAAATCATCTTTTTAATATATTTTATTATTTGTTTCTTATTGTGATTTAAAACACCTTATTTATGAAAATTATTCTAAAGTGAATAATTTTTTTCAATTATAAATAATGACAATAACCCATAATAAGTATTTATTTAAATTAAATTTATATATTATATAACTATAAATATTAATTGAAATTAATTTAATTATGATTAATTTTCATATAGTTAATATGAGATTATGTTTTATTTAAAGTGAATTCCATGAGAACATACTTTTTGGATACGTCTAAAAGTTTAATTTTAATTTAAATTCTACTAATTATGTGGGTTTAATTTTAAAAAATGGATTAAAAATTTCTAATTATAAAAATTTATATTATCTGATAGGGTGAAAATAAAATTTTAACATAATTAATCGTGAAAACAGTACCCATTATTCATCACGGTTGATGTAAAAATGGGTTTATAGGGGGTTAACCTAAAATGATAAGGATTAAAACAAATTTAAAAATGTATAATTATTATTTATTGGTAATATTTAGAAGTTATAAGTTCAAATGTTTGAAAATGGTCCATTTTTATCCTTTTGGAATGATAAAAACATGAGTGGAAATCTTTCTTTTCAAAAAATTCCAATTGGGTCCCCTCCCCTGCTTATATAGGGCCAACCATCTACTTTCCTTAAAAAACATCCTTACCTAATTGGTTGAGTGAATAAATTACTAAATAAATTCTTTAATTCCATTACCTCGTCATATTATCCTTTTATTGATCATAAATCCATCTTAGGAAGGCTTTTGGTTCAAACAAAAATAATTTATCGAAGAAGAGGCAATGTCCTTAACTGGAGTTTTATTTTATTACTTATTATATATCCTTAAAATATTATTAAAACACCATGATATAATTAAATTTGTAACATAAATTTATATATATTTTTATACTAAATTAATAACTTACAACTATCTCCTCCTCCCTAAAATTGGAATTTATATTTTTGATCATGCGTATGGTGGACAACCACCACCTGAAATGACGTAATTAATTTTCCCCAACCAATTATTATGGTTGTATATAATGATTATATGTGATATTTATGATATATTTATACATCTGGAAATATAATATCACATAAACCTTCTTAATTTAAATTCCATATGAAATGTGACAACTTCGCGGATGTGTATGACAGACTACCACCCTGTCAAGCGATGTGATTCATTCTTCATATACACTTTAAATGGAAGGTAATAATGATTATTTTGATATCAATATATTATTTTAATGAAATTTTGAGTAATTATTCAAAATAATTATGATATATAATTTCTTACCATACCATTCATTTAATAAATGATAGTTTCATCCGTGTGTACAATAGACTATCGCCTCATGAAACGATGTGATTCATTTTTCACTATTGATTTACATGGAAGGTAATAAAAGATAAATTTTATGAATATATGAAATATATAAATCATGACATTTATTCTGTAAAATTAATATAAAATCAACTACCTTAAACATTCACATGTTATATAAATTATAAGGTCACTCGTACATATGTATGTCATACCATCTCTATGAAGCAATGTGATACACCAAATTCAATAAGGACTCTAAAGATTTATATAATGAAAAAATTGATATTTATAACATTATTATAATTATATATATGATATAAATGTATCCTATGTTTAAGATCTGAATAATTCATGATAAAACATGCATGATAAAATGAGTAAAATAACTTTAGAAATAATAGTGATAATGAGATATTGTTAATGATATAGTAATAATTTATTTTAAAAGAGATAATATATGATATTATAAATAATAATATAATTATAGTATAATTTATAACATGTCTAAAACTAATATAAATGAGTTTATAGTGTGTTCAACTAAAGTGAAGTGTGAGGTATGCAGGGGTTTTAACTCAATTTACATTCATTGGGTTATACATATACTTCGTTGAGAAAATTATGAAAATATTATCTAGGAAATGAAATTTTATTGATTTATGTTGAATATAAACTTTTATTATTTTTATATTTTCTACATTATAACTTCATTGATAAACTCTCATCTCAATGATATGAACTTAAAAAGGTTTTTTATCTCAAAAACCCTTCTATGAGACACGTGTTCATTTATACACGTAATTTATTTTATATGGTGTATATATTTACACATTACATTTAATATCATGTATCCTTAATACTTAATGGTATTATAATTTTTAAATCACTTAATTCATTCATGTATTTTATCATTCAAAATTTTTCAAATCATTAAGGGTTTATGTTTCAATCTCAATTTAATTGGGATTGTGTATGCTTAAATTTCCAATAAAAGAAATTCTTTGATAATTGTAAAATAAAACCCAATATATTTTATTATAAAATTTTTATTCATTAACTTCTAAATAATTTGAAACATTTCCCTCTATGACATCCCACCATTATATTACATAACTTTACATGACATTTTACAAATAGATGATCTTTTAATGTTTTGTGTCTTGGAAATAAGGTACATAGTACATGACAAAATAAAAAATTCTTGTATTTTAAATGAAATAATTAATCAAGGTTAATCCTAATTACCTTTATTAAATCTCCTAACTGAGGTACATATATCAAAGGAATGGGTGAGAAGAAGGCCGAGTAAGGGAAAACAAGTGAAATAGTCTATATGTGAACTTGAGCAATATCAATAAGAACATGAGGAATATCATAAAGTCAGGATAAAGAGGCATAAAATAATAATAATAATAATAATAACATGAATCATAACATAAAAATGTGGCTAAAAAATTTAATTTATACATTCATACTCATATCACTAAGATCCATCCATATGGTGTGATAAAAATTACAAAGGTTATTCACCAAGGTATCGTAAAACTTGTAATCTCTAGAGACTAATTTATTTATCCAATGTATTTGAGAGATATCAGGTCTCAAAATTAATATTAATTTAATTTAATGTGACCTATATAGATAATAATGATTCCTTTCATAAATCACCCCAAGTGAATAAAATAATTGGGTTTCATATCAATATCATGGAGTTTATAAACAAATCATAAACAACATGATAATTATGTCATTAATAACCCATGAAAAGGGAATGATGGTTTTATGTATGTAAATTATAGAATAAAATATATATTTTGTTGGTATTTATGAATTAAAATATAAATTAATGTGATTCGGTTATTCACATAAATAAAATAAATCAATTTTTAGAGAAAAAGAGAGAGATTTTGAGAAGAAAATCATGATGCATAACGGGTATGAAACATAGTTTTATAAAACAATAACAAGAGATGGTAAATCAGTAAACCATTCATAAAAGTATCATAATAATTTATAGTGACATTGTAAAATATAAATAAGAACAATTTATGGAAATTTGAAACACATACCACATAAAAGAGAACTTGAAATGAAATGAGAAGTTGAGAATTACATTACCTTGAAGGGTAACTCCTTAAACTAAATGATCGAGACATTAGGGGATTAAGAAAACCATGGAAGGAATCCTTGTGAGGTAATACTATCATAAATTAGTAGATAATGATTTTCTAATTAATGGAAACAAAAAATTGAGAGGGTATTTATAGTAAAAGAGATAGAGTTTTTTATTAATTTCAAAGAACACCTCATCAGTAGTATTTGCAAAACTATGGGATTTCCCATGGTATTTGATCATTGTATTGGCCCATTAGGACACCCAATATCATATTTTATTACTCAATAGTAGGCCATATTTATTACAACATGATTAAATCATTAATGATGTCATTAAACATATCAAAACTCAAAACTAAATTTTTTCTATTCACCAGAATTTTTTTTGTAAGATCTCATAAAATAACCGTAACCTAATATAAATTTTTTTAATTGAAAAATGAAATTTATTTGTCCTTAATAAAAATTCAAATATGTTGAATTAATCATTTTTCTATAAAAATCATAATTAGAAAAAATAATAGCGGATGGAAATTGCATAGTGACATGCATAGTAAAACATTCAACACTTGAATTTTTTTTCAATTGTAATTTAAAAAGAGTGTTTTTATAATACTATCTCATTATAATAAACATTATTAATATATCATTATTTAAATATTTTAAAAAATGTAAAATGTTTCCCCAATAAAATAATTTATCAAATTCCATCACAATTTTTAAGTAAATCTATTCTTAAAATGGAAAATGACGAAATAAAAATTATATTTAGAAAATGGGATTACATTTTATGATACTTGGGCCTTGATATATTAAAACATAAGACACATATATACATTATAAGTGTAAGGTGTTTGATGGTGATGGAATCTTTGGTTGGCTCAGATAACATTAGCGATGGAATTTTGGGGCGACTTGAATAAGAACTCCCGAGTGGTAATCTCCACTAACTTGAACTTCTCCCATAGGAGATTTCTTTTGAGATTAATATAATGAAGCATGGCTTGGGCTTGGTCCAAAGAAAATCCTAGTTACATTTCCACCTTCCCATGCTCTAAAAAATGGTCTTCATACAGATGATGTCTACATGATGAGGCCATCGAGTCTTTTCTCTGCATTAATTATCCATTATCATTTCTATTAATAAATAATAATTATTACATTAAAAATTATTATTTTTTACAATGGTTATATTAATAAATGATCATATTCCGGTCAAAACAGGTGGTAACTTTTCATTTATTATTATATATTTTTAGATATTATTACATAGAAAATCATACATTTTCAATAAACAAAATATTATTCAAAATTTTGGTTCTTTACCCCCTCTATTTTCTACTAGAAAATATGGGGAAAATGTTTATAAGGAAAATCAATATTATTTCTCTCTTCCGCCAAAACCCCTTTATCTTCCACGTCCATGTTTTTTTACCTTTTCTATGTTTTTGTTATTATATGATTTTTATAGTAATTTTTATCCTTTTTTAATTTATAAAACATGGTTTAAATTGAATCTTCCTCTCATTTTATAAAAAATGAAATTCATTACATTTAACGGAAATTGTGAAATGAATCATTATTTTAATATTTACTTCAAGAACAGTATTTTCAACCATTATTTTACTTGAAGAATGATTTATAATATTACATTATTATTTTAAATAAAAATCGTTTCCCTAATATTTTTTCAATTTTTTATTTTTCATAAGTTATTTACAAACTGAAAATAGTTTTTCCCTCAATAATGATTTTAGTTTTTTTATATAGTTTATTTATACATCATAATAATTAAAAATTAACATTTTTAACGCTCAATATATATATATATATCTCATAAATATATACCAACCTCAGCCTCCCTTACATTTATAGGGATGTAGTTTGACCTCGTCTGCCTCTTTTGTACGTTTCCTTTTTTTAATAAATGGTTTAAGGCTTTACTTCTGGCTGGACTTGGATAGTACTTTTATAGGGATGTACATGTCTTATGTTCAATTCTAAAATTACAATATTTTTAAGTTTCCTTTGATTAAATTATGATGAATGATTATAAAACCCATGATTTTCTTTGTGAAGTTATAATATATATGTATTATGATTGATTCATTAGGTGGCACACATATGCATGTACGTGAAATTAAAATTTTGGGTGTTCTTGGAATTATATGGATCTATAATGCATTGGTTAATGTTGTTGTCTCACATGATGTTATTTACGGGATTAGGGAGTGAATCTAATCCATTATGGGTGTTTTTTCCAATGTGATGTAGTCTTAGAAGTTAGCCTTCACTAATGATTATTTAATATTTTATTTTGTTTCCACATTTCATTTTATTCCTTGATCTTCTGATTCCATGTTATTTATAATATTATACCATGAAACTACTCATATTCATTCTCTTCTATGTTATGTTGTTTTACCTATGACTCACATATTATGATTTGTTATATTGTTTGTACCCTTACTAGGATTTATACCTCACCCCTTTCTTTCAAGTCTTCCCCAGGTTATTCTATAAATATTTTTTAGCTCAAATGTATTTTAAGAATCACTATAGAGAATAAAATAAGGCTTACATGTTTTTGTTTAATTTTATGTATTAATAACCTAGAAATCCAAATACACTATTCATTTAAAATCCTTGTGATGTATTAATGTATTTTTTATGTTTATTAATAATGTAATAATATGTATAAAAAGTCATGCATCACTATATGATCCTTTTTTGTTTTTTCTTCATTGTCTATTTGGAAAATTTTATTTATGTTAGAGGAAAAAATTATAAAAATCATTGTTTGTGTGTGTGTGGATATAGATTATAGATACATAATGATTTCTAAAATTTTCAAGAATAATGAAACACAATTTTATGAATTAGGAATGAGAAATAAATTCAGGACAATCTTATACAGTCATAAGGATATATTTTAAAGAAAATTTGATATCATTGTACATCATTATGAGGCTGATAGGTCATACTAATATTCAATTCTATTCACAGAGCATGTTGGGGACATCTCCAAAATTTTGATGTGAACCTTGGATCATGATCAAATATTATATAAAGTGGAACTAATTTCAGCGTTACAACTTCTTTCGCATAAATCCAGGCAAGTTGATCAAGAGAAACATCTTCTTGAAAAGAGATAAAATGGGAAGTCTTGGTGATATTCTCCACTATAAACCATATCACATTGTTTCCTTTGGATATTCTCGGGAGACCAGTGAAAATTTCCATAGTGATATTTTTCCACTTCCATGATGCTATAGGTAGTGGTTGTAATACCCTTTAGGTTGTTGTCTATTTGCATTCATTTGCTGACAAACCAGGCACTATGTAGTGTAGTAAGTAATCTCCCTTTTAATATCATCCAACCAATAATGATCAAAAAGGTCCCTATACAATTTCATGCTTCTAGGATGTATATAGAATATAGTGATTTGAGATTCACCCACCAACTCCTTCATTATTTCAAGAATAGATGGAACGTGTAGGCTTGTATGAAATTATAGTATACATTCTTAATCAAAATTGAACTTGGGAAACATCCAATCCTTCACAACCTCAAACCTATTTTATAACAAAGGATGTCCATTTTGATATTTCTTGATCTTCTCTAGTAATAATGGTTGATAAATCATTTGGGATATGGTTGATGATGTCCCTTCCCTTCCAATTCCCATGTACAGTTTCACTAGGATTTTTATCAAGGGATCTCCTTGAATCCTCATCATTTCTAGAACAACAGGGTCTGTCTTACTTAATGAATCATCAACTATGTTTTCTCTTTCAAGAAGACAATGAATTATAAAATCATAGTGTTTAATAAGCTTTATCCATCTCTTATGTCTCATGTTCAATTCATTTTTCATGAAAAAATATACTTCAAACTTTGGTGGATTGTGTATATATCACACTTATCCCAATAAATATAGTGCCTCCACATCCTCAAACAAAAAAAACTCTATCCATCTTAATATCATGTGTAGGATAATTTATCCCATGAGGTTTTAGCTATCTAGATACATAATAAATTACCTTTTAATTTTTCATGAGGATACACCCAAGAACTTTTATAGATGACTCAATAAAAAATAAATCCTTTTTTGATTGAGGGTAGAGCTAACATAGCAGAAATAACCAATTTATTCTTCAGCTCTTGGAATCATTCTTCACACTCTTTTGTCTAGATTAATTTGACCCATTTTTTAGTTATCATTGTTAATGGATTATAAATTCATGAAATTGTTTTAAAAAACTTCCTATAATATCCCAATAATAAAAAATACTATGAATCTCAGTTACTATTATAGAATGAGGCCTATAATCTACATTCTTTGTTAGTGTAGGGTCAACTAGGATTCCTTTATTGGTTACAATGTTCCGCAAGAAAGAACCTTTCTGTAACCAAAACTCACACATTCTCAACATTCCAAATAAACTCTCCTTCTTCATAGATTGAAATATTTACTTTAGAAGTCCTTCATGCTGCTCTTAAACATTTATAATATATCCAAATAACATAAAAAAACTACCACAATGTTATCAATGTATTCCTTAAAGAATTTATTCATCAAATAAAAAATTATAGTAGGTGCATTAGTCAATCCGAAGGGAATTACAACAAAATAATAATGCCCAAATTTTGATCAGAAGGTGGTATTTTAAATATATTTTTTATTCACCATCAATTGATGATAACGAGATCCAATATCAATCATGGGGAAGAATTTATCCCCATGAAGTTGCTCAAATAAGTCATCAATTATTTGAATAGGGTATTGGTTCTTTACTGTGACCCTGTTTAGTTCTCTATGATCAATTAATAACCACATCAAATCATCCTTCTTCTTTGTAGAGTGAACATTTTCTCCCTAAGGAGACACAATTGGCCAGATAAAACCCTTATTCGAAAGATCGTGGAGTTTCTTCTTTAATTCCTTCCACTTCATATTATCTATTATATATGGGGTTTTTTTTAAATCATCTAGGAACCTAGAATGAGTACAATGGGGAAATATACCTCTGTTTATAGTGGAGGTCTAGGAAACTCCTCATGAAATACATCAATGTATTTTCAAAATATGGGGACGTTATATGTCCTTATAATTTAATTTTCTTCTTATTCTTCACCGATCAACTCCTCAAAGAAGGCCATATGAGGTGATTATAAACAAAGACCAAGTCAAGATATCAATCCTGGGAAGATAACTATAGGTTTACCATTCATGCCTAAAAATATTTTCTTGATTATGCATTTGATCTTAGAATTATACATTGAAAGCCAGTCCATCCCTAGTATAATGTAAAATTCCATTATGGGAAGACTATCACTTTTGAGGTAAGGATGCACTCGCTAAAGTAAATACTAGAATTTATAAACACTATTTATTCATTGATAATACCACCAGGAGTCTTTATCACGACCCGACCCTACCCGGGCTCGAGCCGCAACTACCCCAAGCCCGCCTCCATAGGACAGGGGCTGGAGACCAGTGCCGAAGGCACAATAACTCGGGGAGGCCTTTGCCTAAGCACCTGTACACACACACGCAGCAAACTCAATGCAACAGTGCAGACTAAAAGTAAAGACAAGCAAAGAAAAGGAAAGGGAAACTGCTATATATATGTACCACAAAGTGCATCGACCTCTACAAGTACAAAGAAAGCTGAAGGAACACTGAAAAGAAAAGGGTTAAAACATGTGCCCAACCAAAAAGTGCCACAACCCGGCAATAGGTAAACAAAGAAAACAGCTAGTAGGGTCCCCCACCTGGAACCCGACTCCGATCACCGCACGCGGTCCAAGCTCCCAAGCTCCTAAGCTCCACTGGTGTCACGACCAACCTGTCCATCGTCTGCAAGGGCACACCAAGTGCGGGCAAAGACCAAGCAGGGGTGAGTATAAAAATACTCTGTAGGATACCCCGAAGGCTCGAGGGAGTAACAAAGGAGGTACCTAAGGGTGAGCAGTAGAGAAAACAAGGAATAGAAAGGAGTACAACCAAGGGCGCAGTAAAGAGTAACAGCTCAACCCATTAAGAGAAAGAAAGTAGACTCATCCAGACACAAGGAGCTGGAAATGGTGAGAAGATGAACTTCCCGTCGAGTCTTCGCTACCTATAGTAGGAGAGTAGACTCGTCCAACCTTGAGAAGCTAGACACGGAAAGCATGTGTCATACCCCATGCGTCTTCGCCTCTCATAGAAGGAGAGTAGCCAAACCCAAGAAGTGGGTGCTGGAAACAAGGTATATACATATGTATGCTCTGTCAAGAAGCCCGAACAAACTCGTAAGGGGATCTCCATCCCGTAGCTCAACCCAAGAAAGAGTAGCCAATAGTCCCAGAAGAAACTCCATCGTTGCCCAGCATCCCGCACATCTACCCTGAACCGCAATCCAAGGGGCTCAAACCACCACACCTCGACACTATCCGCTTTGGGCGGCACTGACTCGCCCGCACGGTTTTAGATTGTGTCACAACAACGCATCTTGGTGGGAGAAAGCGCCCCTCGTACTTGAGAGTTCTGGGGGAACGTCAAACCAAAACTCGTCACTGCCCTGCAGTCGAGAGGTCTCCACAAAGTCAAGTTGTTCCATCACCGACCCGTACAACCAAGGGTCCCGCTCCGGTAGTAACGGAGGAAAGCCACAGACTAGCCTATTCGGAAGGAATAAGTCTAGAATGCCAACCGGTGTCCCACTGCCCAGCCTTGCTGGAGAGGTATTTCATAACCAGATATCGGGTGACCCACTACCGAGCCCTGCTGGAGGGTAAACCATAACCAGATATCGGGTGACCCATAGCCCAGCCCTGCTGGAGGGTAAACCCTAACTAGATATCGGGTGACCCACTACCCAGCCCTGCTGGAGGGTAAATCCTAATACATCATCAGGTGACCCACAGCCCATCCTCACTAGAGGGTAAACCATATGACATCAACAGGCGACCCAATGACCAGCCCCGCTGAAGGGTAGACCTTAATACATCATCAGGCGACCCACTCCTCAGCCCCACTGGAGGGAAAACCTTAAATAAGTCAACAGGTGACCCACTGCCCAGCCCCGTGGGAGGGTAGACCTAGAATAAGTCGACAGGCGACCCACTGCCCAGCCTTGCTGGATGGTAGACCTGGAACTAGATAACGGGCGACCCACTGCCCAGCCCTGCCGGAGGGTAGACCCTAAGAGGTTGTTGGGTGACCCACTTCCCAGTCTCTGCTGGAGGGTAAACCCTTAGTGCGTCGAGTGACCCACTAACCAGTCTCTGCTAGAGGGTAGACCCTAAGAGCGTCGGGTGACCCACTGCCCAGTCTCTGCTGGAGGGCAGATCCTAAGAAGCTGACGAGTAACCCACTGCCCAGCCCCGCTGGAGGGTAAAAATCAGAACTGCTCTGGCCATATCCACTGGAGGGTACAACACTGGCCAACTGAACACGAAGTGGGTATCGTGCAACCTCCCAACTCTAGAACAACTCACCCAAATGAGGTGTAGCGTCTACTCCAGCATTAAGTGTCACTAGCACCGCTACCAACCAATCCATCGAGAGCGAAACCAGGGGGAGACAACTCAACCCTAATGTCCTAACAAACGAGCACAAAGCCAGGGGAAATAAACTCCACCCTGTTAGCCAAAAAAATGAGCACCAAGGGACCCTTTATGCTGCAAGAGGTCCAAATACGCAAAGTAGAACCTGGCACGCACATGGGGCCCGCACAACGTGTGGCCCCATTGCAACCCCAACCAAGCGCCCAAACGGCCTCAGGTACAAGCCCTATGTACCTCCAATTGCTCTCGTATACTCCTAGAGTATACCATGTCTCCAGCCCAAGGGTTTTCGTGCACATGGAACCCAGTGTCAACATGAAGGCATGACGTAACAACTCCACCTCAAAGGCCCAGGAACGGCCAACCATAACTTGGGAACCATTTACATCACTCTCCCAGGAGTGTGCGATCATACGCCAAGGGTCCGCTACAGACAAGGTAGGGCGAACCACCATTAGAGAACCTTCCATGCTTCTATTGTTAATAAGATCTCTCAAGAGGCTCTGCACGGCCAAATGGATCGCACCTTTGTAATCCTCGTGGAAAAACACGCGAGATCGACTACTTACTCGCCTCCAACAGATATCTGATGGAAAATTCACCAACACCGTCTCACACCCGAACGACATCCCGTGATCCCGAGCCTCGGCCCCGAAAACAGTCGGGCGCATCGCACCATTGCGATCCCCTGGGGAAACACGTCAAAATCACTACTCACTTGAGTGCAACGGATATCCGGAGAAAAAGATACGTTCCGGCGCACCGCACATGAGCGGTGCCACGTGTGACCCACATCCTGGTCTCGAAACTCAACGAAAGGATCACACCGTTGCGATCCTCTCGAAAAAGTACATGAAATGGACTACTCACTTGTCCAAAATGGTAGCCCGGTGATAATGCTGGAAATCACCGTCAACTCCCAAAACGGCCCTCGCGGGGCCAGACCATCGTGTGGAATTACAGCGGGCAGACTACGCCAACGCGTTGTCCTCGGAAAATCGCCCAACATCGACTGATCGCACGCCCCGAACGGACGTCCGATGAAAAAGTAGCGTTTCACCGTAATACGTGCGAACTAGGCCCCGTGGGGCCCACACCTCATCTCCAACCCGAATGCTTTGGGAAGCTTCTCAAAAAGTCCGCACGAGGACTGGGATCATGCTACCGCTGACGGTGCGTCAATCGGATTTCCCAAACGGGAGTTAGGCCCGACGCAAGCATAGTTAATTAATTAAATAATTAATTAATTATTCACATTGTGTTTCGTGCCGCAGAGCAACGAAACCAACCCTCAAAGGTTCCGAACCACATTGGAAGGACCGTCTCAGCCTCAGGGCCACAGCGCCTCCGACGGCGCGTCAAACGGACGTCTGGCTCGCGAGCCACGTCCGTTGCAACTTTAATAATAAATTAATATTATTAAATTAAAGCTCTCGGGTCACCCGTCTTCGGGCATGGAATCTAAAAGTCCCAAAACACAACTTAAAGAGAGTGCCTCGTCGATATGGACTCATCGTCGTAGACGGCGCGTCAAACGAACGCGCTGTTTGAAAGATATGGCCCCCCGAAATGGAAGGGGCCTAAAGGGGCCAGTCCGGACCGGTCTAGACCGGGCCGACTCATTCCCATCGCACCGGACCCCTCAGGTCCGGTTCCTCCCAGCAGACCGGCTAGAAGGCCGATCTTCTTCTTCTCCCGCAGAACCCGTATTCGGCGGGTCCTTGTCCACGATGCTTGCCCGAGGCATGGCGCCTCGAGTTCCTCTGCTGAAGGCGACGGGCCGAAGCCGTGCCGCGGCCGCCTCGTCCCCGATCCGCCGCCGGCCGCACCCGGCTCCTCCGAAGCCGCCTGACGCCGCTCGCCGTCCGCGAGCCCCAGCCGACACCAAAGCCCCCGGACGCCCTCGCCTTTCCACAAACCCAGCCGCTGCCGACCACCGCCCACGCCAGGAGCCACTGCGCACCGCCGCCTGAGCCCCTGCCGCACCGCCGCTGGACCTCGCCGGAGAACCCGAAACCGCCGGAAACTTCAAAAACCCGCAGTGTTCGGCGGACGTCTGCGGGTTCCTCGAAACTCGGTTTTACAAACCGAAACAAGCGATGTAGAGAGAATAAAATCTACTACACATTTATGGGCTTCGATTCGACGATCGAACGACAATCGACACATATAATTGAGGTTGAAAGATTGTTCGGAAATTAAAACGCAAACAAAGACGTCCCACCTCGCTGGGCTTCGCCCGAAGCTTCACGGACGATCCTCCGCCGCGCCGTCATCTTGCCAGAGTGGAGAAGGGGAGGAAGCTTGAGGGCTGCCTTGAGGGAGGCTTCGCCAGGGAAGAACAAGGGAGGAAGGGGATGGGGAGGGGTTTAAATAAATTAATTAATGATTTAATTAATTTAAAACCCCCGAAAAGACCCGCATCTGAAACTCCCGACGGGGTCGAGGTTAAGCCTCTCCTAGGGTAAACACCACCTCTAGAGCACAACGGAGGTCTCAGAATTTCAATCCAAGACCCCGTTCAAAAGTTATAAAGTTGAACGCCCAAAGCCGCCAAATTATGAAAACGCCCCTGGGGCCATTTTTCACAAACGACCCGCGCCTGCAAAACTTATACCCCTACTAGGGTAAACGGCATGCTCCGAACTCAACAGTGCCCTCAGTTTTCCAATATGAGCTACCATTTAAGATATACCTGTGTTTCAACATTAAACGAAGAAATTAGTTAATTAATTTATCTGTTTAACATTCCGAAAGCGAGCGAGGGGTCCAAACATCCCGTGCCGACAAGTTTTATGTCGTTCCTAGGGTAAAAAACCCATTCCGGACCCATCCGTACACTCGGATCTCTGATCCGGAACTCCATTTTGGAGTTATCCCATTTATTTCTCATTTCCAGTGTGAACGCGCTAAAAAAAATTTAATTCCGGCCAATCCGGGTCTCGGAATCGCACGCCGTCTGAAGGCGCTGCTCTGGAATATCATCAAGAATATTCCAAACTCTTTCACAGTAAAAACAGGGTTCTTATATCATTCCCTCCTTCAAGATTTTCGTCCCCAAAAAGCAAAACTAGGGAGAAACACAGGTTACAAAGCCCACACCTGGCTTTCCCATACCCAGAAGAACCCACCCACAGCTCTGCGTCATCGCACATGGACCAAAGGATTGATCTGTTCATGCGAGGTTAGCCCTTTCCGATGTCATGCACCCACTCCGGACTTTGGGGTTAGGGCAAGGTGGTAGGGATCCTCGCCATCCCTTTGCACGGTCACAAACAGCCCGAAGGCCCTCTGGGGTAGCTCACCTCTCCGACCGAACCCTTACGTTGCATGCTGCGACTAGAATCACCGCCCGCACCTAGAACAAGGCCCGGTGATTCCCTCCTTCAGAATATCCATATGGTGAAACACCCATGAATATCTGATCACGCAAGATTCCACAGTCGAGGCTCTCTCATACGCACAAAAGGAGAAGGAGTCAACACCATTGACTAAAGGAAAAGGTCTCACGCCTTTTTCCTTACCAACACAGGGTTACACCCAACGCCCTGCGTCGCCCTGGTAACACCTCAAACGAGGAGCAGGGAGAAAATCCTTTCACACGTAGAGCCCAACAATTCTACTGCAAGAAGTAGAAGAGTCACAAGGGGTACCTCTCACCATCCCGTTCTCTGTAGGATCGTAGACATCCAAAGCTTGCGGTTACCCACGGTCCCAACCGTCAGCTCCCGGAGTCTGACATGGACCGCCTAGTGGTGATGGGGAGATCTCGTAACATCGTCTCCCACCTCCAGCTCCTCCCGCTCCTCTGCTAGGGCCACCTCTCTAGCCACTACTCTGATCACGGCGCTGCCTCTGCCGTGGTAGTGCGCCTGCTGCCTGCCCGAAGCTCTCAGCAACTCGGGTCGGGCAGTCTCGTGCCAAATGACCTCGCCCATCACAAGCGTAGTACCGGTGCTCTATGGGCTGCCCTGGTGCCATCCGGCGCCACTGTGGTGTACGACTACAGCTCGGGATCCACTCACGGAAGGGCATCCTCGGCTGAGGCCCTTCGCCTTTTCGACACAGTGGTATACGACCACGTCTCTAGAACCTTCAGTGGGAATGCCACATGCATCGAGATCCTGTCCTCTGGCTCCTGCTAGCTATGGCAGACGTCCCGACTCCATCGCGCCCACTGCCACTACCAACCGCAAAACATGACAGGAAGCCCTCTATCACCAGTGCCTGCTCTAGCACCCCGACATATGTGGAAATGCCCCAGGGTACTATGAAAGCATGAATCTCTCGGCGGAGACCCTGCTCAAACTTCCACTCTCAAAGGTTGTCATCATGGACCAAGTCCGGGTAAAAGCATGCATGGTCTGCAAAACTAGCAGCGTACTCGGCCACCGTCATCCCTCCCTGCTGAAACAACAGGAGCTCCTGAATCAGAACGGAGCGCAATAAGGAGGGGAAAACTCCTCACGGAACAACAACCGAAAGTCGCCCCACGAAAGTGACGGATCGTCAAGAAGCTGGGTCACCAGACTCCACCAACGCCAAGATACTCCACGAAAAAGGATGGCAGCCAAGGCCTCTCTTTGATCTGTTGGCGTCTGCACAAGCCTGAAAAGGTGAACCACTGCCTCGAGTCAAACCTCTGCTGCCTGAGGGTCTGGCTCACCACTGAACCTCAGCGGTCTCTGCCGCTGGAACTCACGGAGCGCGCTCAACCTGCGCTCAAGGTCAGCCTGCTCTGCTGAAACTTCCTACTGCTCAAAAGGTGGGGGTGTTTCCCCCAAACAACCTGAAGAAAGGGGCTCGCATGATGGGTCCTGGACTGTGGCCTCGTAGCTCATAGGGTCATCGTCACGAACCAGAGCTGGTATCCTGGCTGGCTGTCCTCGTGGAGACATCCTGAATATTATCAAGGAGTGCCGCGGTCAGATGAGAATATATGTATATACCAACAACAACAACGATGGGGAGCTGAATCAAGAAGGACAATCAAGACTCGGTCCTATGTGATGCACAAACAAATTTCCCTGCAACAAGTGTCTCAGCATGCCGAGTCGACAAGCGGGTTATCAAGGTCCTGGTGAATGGATACGTCAGCCGCCGCACCATCACTGGACTCCCTGGCCTGAGAGCCACTCTCGAGACACATTAACACTATTTCCCTATATCCCAACGAATTCCCCTTTTAGGGACGTCCGCACAACGTCCCAAGGAATGAACCACCTCTGATACAACTTTGTCATGACACGACCCTACCCGGGCTCGAGCCGCAACTACCCCAAGCCCACCTCCATAGGCCAGGGGCTGGCGACCAGCGCCGAAGGCACAATAACTCAGGGAGGCCTTTGCCTAAGCACCTGTACACACACACGCAACAAACTCAATGCAACAGTGCAGAGTAAAAGTAAAGAAAAGCAAAGAAAAGGAAAGGTAAACTGCTATATATATGTACCACAAAGTGCACCGACCTCTACAAGTACAAAGAAAGATTAAGGAACACTAAAAAGAAAAGGAAAAAAACACGCACCCAAACAAAAAGTGCCACAACCCGGCAACAGGTAAACAAAGAAAATAGCTGGTAGGGTTCCCCACCTAGAACCCGACTCCAATCACCGCACGCGGTCCAATCTCCCAATCTCCTAAGCTCCACTAGAGTCACGACCAACCTGTCCGTCGTCTGCAAGGGCACACCAAGTGCGGGAAAAGGCCAAGCAGGGGTGAGTATAAAAATACTCAATATGATACCCTGAAGGCTCGAGGGAGCAACAAAGGAGGTACTGAAGGGTGAGCAGTAGAGAGAACAAGGAATAGAAAGGAGTACAACCAAGGGTGCAGTAAAGAGTTATAGCTCAACCCATCAAGAGAAAGAAAGTAGACTCATCCAGACACAAGGAGCTGGAAACGGTGAGAAGATGAACTTCTCATCGAGTCTTCGCTACCTATAGTAGGAGAGTAGACTCGTCCAACCCTGAGAAGCTAGACACGGAAAGCACGTGGCATACCTCGCGCGTCTTCGCCTCTCCTGGAAAGAGAGTAGCCAAACCCAAGAAGTGGGTGCCGGAAACAAGGTATATACATATGTATGCTCTGTCAAGAAGCCCGAACAAACTCGTAAGGGTATCTCCATCCCGTAGCTCAGCCCAAGAAAGAGTAGCCAACAGTCCCAGAAGAATCTCCATCGATGCCCAGCATCCTCCACGCCTACCCTGAACCGCGAGCCAAGGGGCTCAAACCACCGCACCTCAACACTATCCACTTTGGGCAACACTGAATCGCCCACACAGTTTTAGATCGCGTCACAAGAACGCGTCTCGGTGGGGGAAAGCACCCCTCATACTTGAGAGTTCTGGGGGAATGTCAAACCAAAACTCGTCACTGCCCCGCAGTCGAGAGGTCTCCTCAAAGTCAAGTTGTTCGATCACCGACCCGTACAACCAATGGTCCCTCTCCGGTAATCACGGAGGAAAGCCACAGACTAGCCTAGTCAGAAGGACTGAGTCTGGAATGCCAACCGGTGTCCCACTACCCAGCCCTGCTGGAGGGTAATTCATAACCAGATATCGGGTGACCCACTGCCCAGCCCTGCTGGAGGGTAAACCAAAACCAGATATCGGGGGAACCACTTCCCAGCCCTGCTGGAGGGTAAACCCTAACCATATATCAGGTGACCCACTACCCAGCCCTGCTGGAGGGTAAACCCTAATACATTATCAGGCGACCCACTGCCCAGCCCCGCTGGAGGGTAAACCAAATTACATCATCATGCGACCCACTGCCCAGCCCCGCTCGAGGGTAGACCTTAATACATCATCAGGCGACCCACTGCCCAGCCCCGCTGGAGGGTAGACCTAGAATAAGTCGACAGGCGACCCACTGCCCAGCCCCGCTGGAGGGTAGACCTAGAATAAGTCGACAGGCGACCCACTGCCCAGCCTTGCTGGAGGGTAGACATGGAACTAGATGACAGACGACCCACTACCCAGCCCTACCGGAGGGTAGACCCTAAGAGGTCGTCGGGTGACCCATTTCCCAGTCTCTACTGGAGGGTAGACCCTAAGTGCGTTGGGTGACCCACTGCCCTATCTCTACTAGAGGGTAGACCCTAAGAGCGTCGGGTGACCCACTGCCCAGTCTCTGCTAGAGGGTAGACCCTAAGAAGTCGACGAGTAACCCACTGCCCAGCCACGCTGGAGGGTAAAACTCAGAAATGCTCTGGCCATATCCACTGGAGGGTACAACACTGGCCAACCGAACATGAAGTGGGTATCACGCAACCATCCAACTCCAGAACAACTCACCCAAATGAGGTGAAACGTCTGCTCTAACATTGGGTGTCACTAGCACCGTTACTGGCCAATCCATCGAGAGCGAAACCAGGGGGAGACCACTCAACCCTGCTGGCCAAAAAAACGAGCACAAAGCCAGGGGAAATAAACTCCACCCTACTAGCCAAAAAAACGAGCACCAAGGGACCCTCTACGCAGCGATAAGTCCAAGTACGCAAAGCAAAACCTGGCATGCACATGGGGCCCACACAACGTGTGGCCCCATCGAAACCCCAACCAAGCACCCAAACAGCCTCAGGTACAAACCCTACGTACCTCCAAGTTCTCTTGTATACGCCCAGAGTATACCACGTCTCCCTACCAAGGGCTTTCGTGCACACGGAACCCAGTGTCAACGCGAAGACGTGACGTAACAACTCCACCTCAAAGTCCCAGGCATGGCCAACCACAACTTGGGAACCATTTACATCACTCTCCCAAGAGTGTGCGATCATACGCCAAGGGTCCGCTACAAACAAGGTAGGGCGAACCACCACTAAAGCAGCTTCCATGCTTCTTCTATTAATAATATCGCGCAAGAGGCTCCTCACGGCCAAACGGATCGCACCGTTGTAATCCTTGCGGAAAAACACATGAGATTGACTACTTACTCACCTCCAGTGGATATCCGACGGAGAAGTCACCAACACCATCTCACGCCCGAACGACATCCCGTGATCCCGAGCCTCAGCCCCGAAAATAGTCGAGTGCATCGCACCATTGCGATCCCCTCGGGAAAACACGTCAAAAGCACTACTCATTTCAGTGAAACGGATATCCGGAAAAAAAGATACGTTCCAGGGTACCGCACACGAGCGGTGCCACGTAAGACCCGCATCCCGGTCCCAAAACTCAACGAACGGATCACACCGTTGTGATACTCTCAAAAAAGTACATGAAATGGACTACTCACTTGTCCAAAATGGTCGCCCGGTGATAAAGCAGGAAATCACTGTCAACTCCCGAAATGGCTCTCGCGGGGCCCACACCATCATGTAGAATTACAACGAGCAGACTACGCCAACGCGTTAACCTCGGAAAAACACCCAACATCGACTGCTCGCACACCCCGAACAGACGTCCGGTGAAAAAGTAGCATTTCACCGTAATACGTGCGAACTAGGCCCCGTGGGGCCCACACCTCGTCTCCAACCCGAATGCTTTGGGAAGATTTTCAAAAAGTCTGCACAAGGACAGGGAGCATGCTGCCGCTGACGGTGCATCAATCGGATTTCCCAAATGGGAGTTAGGCCCGACGCAAGAATAATTAATTAATTAATTAATTAATTAATCATTCACATTGCGTTTCGTGCCGCAGAGCAATGAAAAAAACCCGCAAAGGTTCCAAACCATATTAGAAGGACCATCTCAGGCTCAGGGCCACAGGGCCTCCGACGGCGCGTCAAACGGACGTCTGGCTCGCGAGCCATGTCCGTCGCAACTTTAATAATAAATTAATATTATTAAATTAAATCTCTCGGGTCACCCATCTTCGTGCACGGAATCCAAAAGTCCTAAAACATAACATAAAAAGAGCTCCTCGTCGATACGGACTCATCGCCGTAGACGGCGCGTCAAACGGACGCGCCGTTTGAAAGATATGGCCCCCCAAAAAGCAAGGGGCCCAAAGGGGCCGGTCAGGACCGGTCCAGACCACCGACCCGGTCCAGACCGCCGCCGCCCGCTAGCCGCGGCTCATTCCCATCGCACTGGACCCCTCGGGTCCGGTTCTTCCCAGCAGACCAGCTAGAAGGCCGGTCTTCTTCTTCTCTTGCAGGACCTGCGTTCGGCGGGTCCTTGTCCACGCCGCACGCCCGAGGCACGGCGCCTCGGGTTACTCTACTGAGGGCGACGGGCCGAAGCCGCGCCGCGGCCGCCTCATCCCCGATCCGCCGCCGGCCCCACCCGACTCCTCCAAAGCCGCCTGATGCCGCTCGCCGTCCGTGAGCCCCGGCGGACACCGAAGCCCCCGACCTCCCTCGCCTTTCCACGAACCCAGCCATTGCCGACGGCCGCCCACGCCAGAAGCCACCGCGCGCCGCCTCCTGAGCCCCTGCCGCACCGCCGCTGGACCTCGCCGGAGAACCCGAAACCGCCAGAAACTTCAAAAACCCACAAAGTTCGGTGGACGTCTGTGGGGTCCTCGGAACTCAGTTTTACAAACTGAAACAAGAGATGTATAGAGAATAAAATCTACTACAAGTTTATGGGCTTTGATTCGACGATCGAACAAAAATCGACACATATAATTGAGGTTGAAAGATGGTTCGGAAATTAAAACGCAAACAAAGACCTCCTACCTCGCTGGGATTCGCCCGAAGCTTCAGGGATGATCCGCCGCTGCACTGTCGTCTTGCCAGAGTGGAGGAGGAGAGGAAGCTTGAGGGCTGCCTTGAGGGTGGCTTCGCTAGGGAAGAACAAGGGAGGAAGGGGATGGGGAGGGGTTTAAATAAATTAATTAATGATTTAATTAATTTAAAACCCCCGAAAAGACCCGCATCTGAAACTCCTGACGGGGTCGAGGTTAAGCCTCCCCTAGGGTAAACACCACCTCCCGAGCACAACGAAGGTCTTGGAATTTTAATCTGTGACCCCATTCAAAAGTTATAAAGCTGAACGCCCAAAGCCTCCAAATTACGAAAACGCCCCTGTGGCCATTTTTCACAAACGGCCCGCGCCCGCAAAACTTATACCCCTACTAGGGTAAATGGCACGCTCCGATCTCAACGGTGCCCTCAGTTTTCCAATCCGAGCCACCGTTTAAGAGATACCTGCGTTTCAACACTAAATGAATAAATTAATTAATTAATTTATCTGTTTAACCTTCCGAAAGCGAGCGAGGGGTCCAAACATCCCGCGCCGACAAGTTTTATGTCGTTTCTAGGTTAAATACCCAATTCTTGACCCATATCTACACTCGGATCTCTGATTCGGAACTCCGTTTAGGAGTTATCCCATTTATTTCTCATTTCCAGTGTGAACGTTTTGAAAAAAAAAATTTAATTCTGGCCACTCCGGGGCTCGGAATCGCACGCCGTCTGAAGGCGCTGCTCTAGAATATCATCAAGAATATTCCAAAGTCTTTCACAGAAAAAACCGGGTTCTTACAGTCTTGAATGATATCTATACTTTTATCAGTTTAGTAATTTATTATGTACTCTTTGAAAACATTGAGGAAATAAAGGAATTCATAGAACCAAAATCAAACAATGTACTTGA
The DNA here is from genome assembly GCA_963277665.1 of Viscum album. Taxonomy (NCBI): domain Eukaryota; kingdom Viridiplantae; phylum Streptophyta; class Magnoliopsida; order Santalales; family Viscaceae; genus Viscum; species Viscum album. Next base: position 776,463,420 of record OY728166.1, read on the forward strand.
TATCTTTGAGAAAAAAACAAGAGTACCATCCACCATATAATTTGGAGCTTCAACTTCATCCTCCATGAGGGAAAAAGAATGAACTCGCTCCATTAGACTATACTGAGGCTGATGGGGATTCCACCCCCACAACCCTTGGATTCTGATAGTGATTGGAATTGTGCCAACATTGTCCACACATGAAGAATTGGAATTCATGTAGGGCCTGCACAATCATCCCTTTTTCATTAGTGTTGTGAATTTGGGGATTTACCTCACAATGAAAATTATGAGCGGTTTTACCATCCCTTCCACACTTGTAACATTTCTCGCTCCCGATAAGGTAGTTCCCCAAATTCTTCTTCCCACATTTATTACATGTAATAATATGCATTGGCATTACACTTATTCCCTGATCAAATCTACTTCCCAATCATATATCCAATTGTCTCTTTTTTAATTGGATTTATAGGACCATTTCATCTCATCAAACTCCAATTTTACTCTCATAGCACGTCATATGATCTCCTCATTGTTGGGATAGTCTCATTTGGCAAGGTTCGTCAGTAGATGAGGTCTTATTCCACCAAAGAATATATCAACTGCAACATTATGATCCATGAAAATATAGAGATGTAATGTGAAATCCTTTTGATGTTCATCTCATAGATTCTCATCAAATCATTCTCCTTATACTTCAGCTCAATAAATTCTTTCTCCATTTTCGTTCTCATAGAATGTGGGAAATAATTATTTAAGATGATCCCTATGAACTCTTCCCACCGCATAGCTTCAATATCTCTTCATGGCCTTCTATTTTTTTTCAGTGTCCACCATTGATATGCTTCTACCTTTATGCAGTAAGAAACAAGGGTGGCGTTCTCTTTTTTAGAACTACGATATAATGAAAATTACTTTTCTATAGAGCTTATCCACTATTACACAATCAATGGATCAGTTGGTCCACTAAAATTTGGTGGTTGTTGACATATAAAGGGTAAAATGGAAAGTTGTTCCCTTCTTGGTTAAATAAGTCACTCATATTGATTCATGTTATTTCCCATAACACGAGTCATTTGATTTATCATTCTCATGAAAGTTTCAATCCCAGATTCCATCAGAGGATCATCAATGCATGGTTCGTTACAGTCACCATTTTCATAGTTCCTCCTATTCCCCACTATTTTCTAATAGAAGAAACTTTTGTGAGAAATTTATTTCATTTGAGAATATTATAACTTAAAAGAATTTTTCTGTCTTAAAATATCATAATAAAACGATTTATTCATTATTAATAATTAAATTTTCTATAAATACGTCCTTATGGTTCATAATAATATTGTGATTCACCAAACATATCCCCTGGGAGTATCAAACCAAGAGTTTAGCTAAGCCCATTATTGTGCATCAGTTCCCATTCAAGTCATGCTCAAAGCAGTGCTTTCAGGTTTTACCCCTAGATAAATCTATTCCAGATCCACATCCACTTGTTCATATCCAAATATGGATTCATTTTTTTAGAAACCACTTACATAATATTTCTCCCAAATACCAAGAAGTTTTCATATATTTAAACATTTCTATATGTTTATTCCTAATGTTTTTATATCCCAATTTCGACAAATAACTAAATTATCCTCTAATATCCAATATCACGTCTTTCATTTTTATTACAAAACATTACACAATATTTTACAAATAGAGGAAATTTTAATGTTTAGTGTCTTGGAAATAAGGTAAATAAAACACGATAACATAAAAAATTATTATATCCCAGATGAGTCTTCTTTGTGGATCATCATAAGTACATTTGTTGCATCTCATAACATGTGGACATACATCAAAGGACATGGTGAGAAAGAAGGACAGGTAAGGGATAACAAGTGATATACTTTACATGTGAACATTATAGATATCAATAAGAACATGAGAAATATCATAAAGGCATGAAAAAAGGCTTATCATAATAATAATAACATGAATACAAAATAGAAAATGTGGCTAAAACATTTAATTTAAACATTCATAATCATATCACAAATGTGTATCCCTAAGGTGTTATAAAAAATACCTTGTCTATACACCAAGGTATCGTAAAACTTGTTATCTCTAGAGATAAATTTCTTTACCTAATGCATTGAAGTGATATCAGGTCACACCCTTAAAGAGTAACTCCAAAGACTCGATGATCGATACCTTAGGGAGTTTAAGGTAACCTTGAGAGGACTCCTTTTTAGGTAATACTATCATAACATCGTGGATAATGATTCTTGAATAAATGTGAATGAAAGAATGAGTGGATATTTATAGTAAAAGAGATGAGGTTTTTTATAAATTTTATAGGACACTGTATTAGTGGTATTTTCAAAACCATGTGCTTTACAATTGTATTTGCCCAAGGTAATGGCCACCTGTGAAACCCCATATCATGATTTATTACTCAATAGTCAAAAAACATTATTACATCATGATTACATCATTAATGATGTCATTCAACATAAAGAAAACTCGAAACAATATTTTTATTATTCAAGGAAAAAACATTTTTTTAAAAATCTCATAAATTCACCGTAACCTAATATCAAAATTATAAATTCAAAAATGATATTTATTTTACCTTAATAAATCTATAAATATGAGAGATTTAACTTTTAACAATAAAAATACTTAATTATAAAAAATAATGGTGGATAGAAAATGCATAATGACATATATAGTAAAAAATATTAAACTCAAAAAAGTATTGTTTTATCATTTGTAATTAAAAATGCGTGTTTTCATAACACGATTCCATTATTATAGTCACTATTAATAAATTCATTTTTTAATATATTTAATAAATGTATAATTGTTTACTTATAAAACCAATTTATCAAATTCCATCAGAATTTTTAAGTAGAACTATTCTTAAAATGGAAATGATGAAATAAAAATTTTATTTAAACAACAAGATTACATTTTAGGTGACTAGGGCATTGAATCATAACCCCATAAAAAACCCATATGCGACCTAAGGGTAAGGTGTGCGATAGGGAGTGACTCGCGTTATACACTCTATTTTCTGATTAAAAATATTGGCAAAATGTTTTAATTGAAAATCAAATTTATTTCTCTCTTCTTCTAAAAACACTTTCTCTTCCATTTCTATATTTTCTTTAATGTTTCTATGTTTTTTAAATTATTATATGATTTTTATAGTAATTATTACAGAAATTTATAAAATATGGTTTATATGGAATCTTCCTGTCATTTTCTGAATGATTTAATACTTGAATTTTTATTGAAAAGTGAAATAAATCATTATTTTGACAAGTAAATCTAGAAAACTATTTTCATCCATAATTTTACAATAATATTTATTCATAATATTAAATTTTCATTTCAAAGAGAAATTATTTTCCTGATATTTTGGGAATTTTTAATTTTTCAAAAGTTATTAAGAGTGTGAAAATATTTTTTCCCAAAATATTGTTTTTAATCAATTTATATATTATATTTATTCCTTTCAAAAATCAAACCTTAATTTTATTGAATACTTATAATTTATATAAATATGTCTCATACATAAATACCTAGAAGTGTATATCTTACATTTATAGGGAAGTACATGTCTTATGTTTAATTCTTAAATGATTCTATTATGAATTTTTTTTAATTATGATGTGAGGCAAGATTATGAGACCCATTTTTTTCTATGTGTCACTATTATATTTATGTCTTATGATTGATTCATTAGGTGGAACACATATTCTTTTAAGTGAAATTAACATGATGGGTGTTCTTGAATTATATAGACCTCTAATGCAATGGGTAATTTTTTATTATCATGAGACGTCATTTATTGGATTATGGAGTGGACGTAATATATTATTGGAGTTTTTCCACCATGTGATTTAGTCTTGTAAGTTATCATTAACTTATGTTTATTTCATGTTATATTTTTTTCACATCACATTTGATTCCATGATCTTATGATACCAGGTTTTTTATGATATTATAACATGAAATTACTCATGTGCCTTCCCTTTTATGATATGTTGTTTTACCAATGACTCGCATATTATGATTTATTATCTTTATTATTCCCATACTAATTCTTTTATCTCAAAACATTTCTTCACGTACTCCCCAGGTTACTCTATGAATATTTAAGAGCTGAAATTGATTTTAAGAGACCAATATAGAGAATAAAATGAGGATTCCATGTTTTAGTTTACTTTTATGTATTAATAACCTAGTAATAAAAATACACTAGGAAATTAAATCCTTGTGTTGTATTAATTATTTTTTTGTTTATAAATAATATAATAATATATATAAAAATTCATACATCACTATATGATCCTTTTATTATGGTTCTTCAATGTATATTTAGAAAATTTTACTTAATCTAGAAAAAAATAATTATAAAAAGCATTGTTTGTGTGTGTGAGGTGTAACATCCCAGGTAAATAAAGCATAAGAAATTTTTCATATTAATTAATATTTTTTAATTAAATACTAATTTTACTTTAATGGGGTCTCTATGTTCAATGACGTACCCGAAATGCGACAACAGGTTTCTTTAAAATATCACATTGCACACTAACAATATAATATTATTATTTTAAATCATTGTTAACGCCTAGACGTTGTATTAGATATAATGGACAGAAATAACTAAAATATTATTATACAAGTTTGATAAAAGTTTTTACATTTATCCAATAAATTTTGGAGGCTTAAAATAAGAAAGAATCCGATTTTGAACATAAATACTGTAATATTCTTTAAAATGTCGATTTACCACCTTTTGAGGGGGAACCATTTTTATATATAGTTTTTTATCACTCTTATATGTTATATTTGTAAAAATTAAATTCTTCTTTATAATCGACACATCAAAATTTACTTTGGATGAATTTGTTTTATTTTTCTGATAATGTACATTTTTATGAATACTGAAAAAATGATGTATTTTAATTCCAAACCACCTATTAATATAATTTATTTGTAGGGTTAGATAATCTTTTTAATTGGGTTTAATGTATAAATAGAATATATTTTTAACATTTAATCCAATGTTGGTCATTAGAAGTAATTTCATTTTGAAATTGGACATAAACGAGTGTTAATCTTTTGATAGTTATTATTTCATAAAAACACACTTTTTGTTTTGACAACGGGAATTAATTATAAAATTAATTAATGAAACTTATATGATTTTAATATGGTAAAATAGAAAACATTTTTGAATTCGGAATGTCAAATTTTGCTCAGGGGGAATTTTTGGAATTTTTCTGAAAACATTCAATTTTTGATGAATAGTGAAAACACTAAGTAGTAGTTAAAAAACTGACTTTTTCATTTAAATGAAATTTTACAGACTCTTGGAATTCAATTTCAAAAATAAAACATACATTGTTTTCATTATTAAGTAAAAGTGGTTCAATGGGATGAAAATTATTATTGGTGAATAATAATTTTTGTCTTTTATTAACCACGATTAAAGATAATTATGGTAATTTAAGGTAAAAATAATGTTATAATAATATAAAATTACCATAAAACTTCTACTAAACTTATTTTATGAGTATTTTCCGACCAAGACAATCCATGGGTCAGTTTTGGGACCCCATGGAGCCAATTGGGTAAGATAATGACACTAATAAGTTTTTATTTAAAGTAAAAATAAAAATGTCAAAAACATGCAATGTTTTACTAAAACAATTTTAAATGTGGGGTTATATAATTGATATATTTGAATATAAATATTGATTATAAATATAAACATATTTCATACATCATGGAAATTTTTTATTATTTTTAGACATCAAATAAATAAAATTATTTAGGACACAATGACGATGCAGTGTTTACATCATAAATCGATGATATAAATAATTAAGAAGATAAAAATTACAAAAATATCCAAATATTATTGGATGATTTTATATCTAACATTCTCCACCTTATAATATACTTTAATAATTTTTGGACCTTTAGAAACCGAAAAGCATTATATAATAAAATAATATTTTTAAACTTTCCAAAAGAGCCCCTCCTCTCCCTTATAGAAAGCCCTCACTTCCTACCCATTTCTCACACTTCTCAAGCACTTTGTCTCATCCATCCTCTTCTCCAATAATCTCCCAAGATCCCTCTCTTAATCCTACAATCCTTACCTTAGGCATAAGGCACTTCAAGAAACCCTTTTTGTTCAAACCAAATGGAGTTAACAGATTTAAAGGTAACATATTCTCTTAAGTTCTTTTGTTTTATTTAACTTCTCCAACCCCCTAAACTCTTTTTTCCTTTATTTTATAAACAAACTAGTATCCTAAATATACTAGGATATTTTTATGAGATTTAATGTAGCTACATTTACACACACCTTCTTTTAAGGGGTAATGAACATATTGTTTCCGTGGACGACGAACTACTGCCTCACGAAACGATGATTGTTCAATTATCTCATACCTTCTCTAATGGTGGAAATTAAGAATGAACTATATTTATATATGATATATATTATATTTATATTGTTTCTATGCTTCTATACTTTCTTTTTATAGCATACCTTTATGGTTTCCATAATAGGTAAACGCGATAATTTCATTTGAGGAAGTGCGGACTACCGCCTCCTCAAAGCTATATGACTTATTCATGCCTTATGTGGAATGTATAAAAGATAAAGTTAATGAAATTATATCATATATTATAATGTAATTATAATACACCTATGTATCATTATGTTTTCATTCAATCAAAATATGAAATAGAAATGAAAGTAGCGTCCATGCGTACGTACGACTTACCGTCTCCATGAATGGAGAATTTCATTTCATACCTCAAAATGTTATGTAATAATATAAATAAATGTATATATTGGATATATATGAAATATATGATATCTAAATCATGAATATAATTCTGGATATAATTATATTTTGACCACATGAACAACATGTAGTTATAAGAAGTCCATTTTTGACTCAAGTGCCAAATATCTACAAAATAACCATTATTAACTTAAATGATTACATAATATTTAAACCATAGAAATAAGTGATATAATGGGACTGATAAACATAAAAAAGGTTCTTAATAAAGTATAAATTATCTTTAATTTGTTATTCATGATATTAAATAATGAATGGGTCAAGTCGGACACAAGGTAAGGGAACTTCTTAACCCAATTCCCCTTCTCTGGGTTGATATTATCTTTATTATTTATGTTGTTCTTGATTAATACACAAAATTATTTAATTTGGTGTATAAACACCTTTGACTTTTCATTCCATTCAAAGGGAATCTTTTTCTACAAAGATTTTTATTAAACGAAAAAAAGAATGTTTTTTACTTATGCCGTGACAACAACCTTTCCGTTACCGCGAGTATTATTTAATATTTGGCTTCCTTAAAAAGACATAATGTTTTCAAAAGTTAAATAAATACCATATACTCTTTTAAATATTTTTTATTGAAAATGGTTTGGATAATGAATTTTTTATTTCAATATATTTAAATTATATATTGTGATTGAATTGTGGTAATGTTATCTTTTCTTTTATGTTTGTCTTATGTGTTGTGGTTCTTGGGAATTGCTTATGTATATGGGTGGTCTCGTGATCAACCTAAGGCGGGAGAGCCCAAGATAGCTCTCCAATTCATTAGCTAACGAGACAGAGTTAAATGTGAATATTTCTCCTAAAAGATATAGGGAATAAACTATGATGGGTGTTCCAAATGTAACTCCCTACGTAGCTATGATAGCTACACTGTAAGTATGATATGTATTCCACAAGTTACCATAATGATTTTTGATTACAATGTGTTATTCGTAAATCTTATGTTTTCAAGAGTAACGTAAAAGAATTTATGATATATATGTATTGATGAACTAATGTTTTCTTCCATTGTTTTATAACCCTTACAAATATTTTTTTTCTCATCCCAATTTTTGAAATGTTTTTCACAGTACATAAAGACGAATAGGGTCAAGGATGGGATCAAGGAAATGTCATGCTGTCTAAAACATCAAAATAGACATGACTCCTTTTTTAAGAGTTTTTATTTAATGAAAAAAATGGAAACTGAGTAGAAGTGTCTACTTTGTAATCTTTTGAGATGTAATAGTTATGTCCTGATTCTCTAAAACTCTAAAAATGAAAAGACTATCAATGTGAATTATTCATTTAATAAAATACAATGTAATTTTTAAGGTCGAGACCATATATTTGGTATCAAAGATCAATTTAGACAAATTTAGGAGTTAGGTTATTGCTAAATTAATATCCATAAATTAATTTATGTTAATATTTAAATGATATAGAATTTAAATATTACCATGTTGCATCGCCTAATATATTTTTGTGTTCAAAATGGTTTTCCAAAGATGAAACAAGGCATCTATGTTGGGACGACATCCGGAGGAAGACAACCTTCCAAAACAGAAACCTGAGATAGTCAGAATCAGAAATAAATTGTTTGTTGGAGTGATGGAATAATTGACTCAGGCTATAAATGGTGGTTGTATCGAAGCATGAGATCTGCCAGATTAACCATAATGGAAAATTTCAGTAGTGAATCATTTCATGAGGTAACATCCCCCATCATTATGAGGTTCATCTAACCCTATGCTAGAAAAATGGTGGATTAAATCACTAGAAAAGATTTTTGATGTTATGGGGTGTTCAGAACACCAAAAGGTTAGTTTTGTTGTTTATCATTTTGAATGTGAAGCTGATCAATGATGGTCGATCATGAAGAATATTAGGGATAGTGAGGAGATTGATTCCCTTTATTGGGATAAATTCAAAGGTATGTTTCTTGAGAAATATTTTCCTAAGGTGGTTTGTCTCAGTATGGAAAAACAATTACTTGAACTTAGGTAGGAGGATGACTCATTGGCTTCTTAGGAAGAAAAGTTCACTCGACTTTCAGTGTATACTCAAAATTCCATACGAGATTTTCATAGTAAAATCAACCATTTTTACTCCAGAATAAAGCCAAAGGATCAAAGAGATTTATCTTCTCGTGAGTTCAAAAGTTATGGAAAACCTATTCAATGTGTGGAGAAGGTAGAAATGGAGTTTTCCGATGATCATGTGTTCATTGAAAAACAATAGAATAAGATTTCAAGGTGGCAGGAGAAAGGGAAGAACTCTTCAAAAAATTCTATCGATAAGAAACATAAGTTTACAGTTTGTGAAAATTGTGGAAAAATCATGATGGGGAATGACTTTTGAAATATGTTATGTGCTACCGATGTGGTAAAATAGGATATAAGGCTCATAATTACACTGAAAAAGATCAGGGTAATGGTAAGAAAAAATCTAATTTACAATCTGTAAGATGTTCTAACTGCAATAAAATGAGTCATTATGCAAATCAGTGTCCGACAAATACCTCAACTGAAGGAAACCAACCAGACTACAAGAAGAAAGGGGTGTTGAAATCCTTTTCAACTACTTCAGCAGATGTTAAACCATCAAATAAAGTAGAATCAGGTATACTATTTGTTCGTTCAGGTTATGCTAATGTGTTGTTTGAATCAGGTTCTACACACTCTATCATTTCTAAGAAATTATCTAGTAAATTGGGAATTCTATCTCAGGATATGAATCATAAACTTATGGTAGAAACATCTTGAGTAAATTTTGAGACAAAAAGAAATTATAAGAACCTTCCTTTCCTTGTGTGTGGAAATAATCTACCTGCAAACATTATTGTTTTTTCTCCAGTAGAGTTTGATATTATTTTGGGTATGGATTGGATTTCTGTTTATCATGCTATGATTTACTGCAGAGCAAAAGATGTTTCTTTTCAGAATGATTTTCAGTATCTATACAAGAATGAACCCTTACTTTAAATAACATATCACGAAGCCATGAAACTGGTAAAATATGGAAATTAATGTTACCAAGCACATATTATTGAAATAAAAGGAACTATTCAGATTAATGATGTGAAAATGGTAAATGACTACCTTGATGTTTTTTCTTATGAGTTTCCTGGTATTATACCATATCAGGAATTTGAATTTACAATTGACGTAGTTCATGATGCAAAGCCAATTTCAAAACCCCCTTAACGAATGGCTCAAATTGAACTTTATAGTTAAAGAAGCAATTGCTGGAGTTATTGGATAAAGGTTTCATTCAACCTAGAACATCACCATGGGGTGATCCTGTCTTGTTTGTTAAAAATAAATATGGTTCAATGAGACTTTTCATTGATTATAGAGAACTGAATAACATCACCATTAAGAACAATTATCCTTTTCCTCATATCGATGATTTGTTTGTTCATCTCTAGGGAGATCAATATTTTTTGAAGATTGACTTGAGGTTGGGGTACCATTAGTTGAAAGTAAAAGAATCAGACATTCCAAAGACTGCGTTGTGTAATAGATATGGCCATTATGAATTTTTAGTTATTCCGTTTCGGTTAACCAATGCACCTGCTGTATTCCTGGATCTTATGAATAGAATTTTCCATGAGTTCTTGGATAAGTTTGTGGTTGTGTTCATTGATGATATTTTGGTTTTTTTCCAAAACTAAAGAGGAACATGAATGTCATTTAAGGGTTGTCTTGGAAACCTTAATTGAAAAGAAACAATTTGGGAAATTAAGAAAGTGTGAGTTTTGGTTAAAAAGAATTTCATTCTTTAGTCACACTGTTTAAAAAAAATGGCATAACAATTGATCCTGCTAAAACAAAAGTTGTTGGAGAATATCCATTACCCACAAATATAACCATGATCTATAGTTTTCTTGGTTTGGCAGGTTATTACCATAGGTTTTTTGAGAATTTTTCATGGTTATCTTGTCCAATGACTAAATTAGCTCAAAAAGGTTTTATGTTTATTTGGACAAAAGAATGTGATGATTGTTTTGAGGAATGGAAAAAAGATTGGTGAATGCTCCAGTTTTGGAACTGCCTTCTAGAGATGGTGAATTTATTATCTATAGTTATGCTTCGTTGAGAGGACTTGGTTGCGTCCTTATGTAGAATGATCAGGAAATTTATTACGCTTCATGTCTGTTGAAACCTCATGAGTTAAATTACCCTACACATGATTTGGAATTAGCTGCTATTGTTTTTGCTTTAAAAATTTGGAGGCATCATCTATATGGAGTAAATTTTGAAATTTATATTGAACAAAAAAATTTATATTATATATTCACTTAGAATGAATTAAACATGAGATAGAGGAGATGCTTGGATTTAATCAAGTATTATGATTTCATGATCCTTTAGAATAAGAGAAAAGAAAATAAAGTGGTTGATGCTTTAAGTCAAAAAATTAATGCTTCATTAACCATGATACATTTGGAATGATATCATTTGGTTTTTTAATTGATCAACTTTGGCATAGAAGTTGATGGTGCAGGAAGTTCTTCTGTTTTGTTTTAGTTTTCTGTGAGATCATCGCTATCAGACAAAATTAAGCAAATGTAGAAGGAAGACAGTGAGTTGTAGAAAAAGGTAGAGTTGGTTCCGAAGGGTATGTTTCCGGAATTTATCATTGATAATGATTGGGTTTTGAGGTTTGGTAAGAGATTATGCATTCCATGTGATTCAATATTGAAGAATGAGTTGTCATGTGAAGCTCTCATAGTTCTCCATTTTTAGTTCATCCCGATAGTACCAAGATGTACAGAGATCTTCGAGAGTATTACTGGTGGGATGGAATGAAATGAGATATTGTTGACTTTACTGTGAAGTGTTTAACTTGTCAACATGTTAAAGAAGAGTGGAAGTTATCAAAAGGTATTCTTCAATCTTTACTGGGGCCAGAGTGGAAATGGGAAAATATATCCATGGACTTTGTTTTGCGATTACCAAAGACATCTCAAGGTAATAATGCAATCTAGGTTATTATTGATCGGTTGACTAAATATGATCATTTATTTCCTATTTGAGATACTTTGACTCTAGATAATCTTTCCTGGTTGTATGTTAAAGAGATAGTAAGGTTTCATAGAGTTACCCTCTCCATTATATATGATCTTGATCCAAGGTTTACTTATAACTTTTGGAAACTCCTTTAGAAGTCGTTGGGTACTGAATTAAATTATAGTATAGCTTTTCATCCTCAAATAGATGGGTAGTCTAAACGAACAATTCAGACCATGGAGGATATGTTATGTGCTTGTTTGATGGATTATAAGAGAATTTGGGACCAACAACATTCTTTGATTGAAGTTTTTTTATAATAACAGTTTTCATTCAAGTATGCATATGGCTCCATTTGAGGCATTATGTGGAAAGAAGTGTCGAACTCCAACTTTTTGGGATGAAGTAGGGGAAAGGAAGCTGATGGGACCATAATTTGTTGAAGAAATGGCAGAGAATGTTCAATTGATTCAGAATGACATGAGAACAGCTCAGAGTCAGCAGAAAATTTACGCAGATAACTAGAAAAGGATCTTTCTTTTGAGGTAGGTGATCATGTTTTTTTTCAATGTTTCTCCATGGAAAAGTGTGATGTGTTTTGGTATGAAGGAAATGTTGAGTCTGAGGTTCATTAGACATTGTGAAATCCCAGGGAAAGGTGGATCAGTTGCATATCTAGTGTCTTTACCTCCATGTTTATCCATGGTACAAAATGTTTTTCATGTTTCAATGTTGAGAAAGAATATGCCAGATCAATCTCATGTTTTGAGCCCATAGGTAGTTCATTTGGAAGAGAATCTCTCTTATGAGGAACAGCCTGTCCATATTTTTGACCATTGATAGAAAGTGTTGTGGAATTAGGTAATTCACCAGGTGAAAGTTTTTTTCAAAAAACATATGGTTGAAGAGGCAACATGGGAATATGAATATTCCACGAGGGATAAATACCCCCACTTATTTGATAAGTGAATAAAAATTTCTAGGACGCAATTTCCAAAAGGGGTGAAGGTTATAACATCCCAGGTAAATAAAGAATAAGACATTTGTCTAATTTATTAATATTCATGAATTAAATATTAATATTACTTTAAAGGGGTTTCTATGCTTGATGGTGTACCTGATACGCAACAACATGTTTCTTTGAAATCTTACATTGAACACTAAAAATATAATATTATTATTATAAATGGTAGTTAACACCTAGTTGTTGTTTTTGGGAGAATGGAAAAAACTAACTAAAATATGATTATACAAGTTTGATAAATTTTTTTACATTTATCGAATAAATTCTAGAGGCATAAAGTAAGAAAGAATTCTATTTTAAGCATAAATACTCTAATATTATTTAAAAGGTCGATTTACCACCATTTGATGGAGAAAACTTTTTAAATCTAGTGTTTGAAACTCTTATATATTATATTTGAAAAAATAAAATTCTTCTTTAAAATCAGGGCATCAAAATTTACTTTGGATAAAAATTTTGGTATTTTTCGAATAATGTTCATTTTTTTAAATAGTTAAAAAATGTTATATTTTAATTCAAACCCACATTTTAATCTCATTTAGTTGCATGGTTAGATTATATTTTTAATTGTTTTTAATGTATGAATAGATTATATTTTTATGATTTAATTCAATGTTGGTCATTGAAAGAAATGTCATTTTGAAATTAGACATAAACAAGTGTCAATCATTTGATAGTTATTATTTCTTAAAAACCCGCTTTTTTGTTTTGACAATGGGAATTAATTATAAATTTAATTAATGTAACCTATATGTTTTTAATTTGGTAAAATATACATCATTTTTTAATTCGAAATATAAAATTTATCTTAGGGTGAAGTTTTGGAATTTTTCAGAAAACATTCAATTTTTGATGAATAGTGAAACCACTAAGTATTAGTTAAAAACTTACTTTTTTATTTAAATAAAATTTTACAGCTCCTATGAATTGAATTTATAAAATCTTACATACTTGGTTTTCTTTAGTAAGTAAAATGTGGTTCAATGAGATGAAAATATTTTTTGGAGAATAGCAATTTTTGACTTTTATTAAACGTGATTAAAGGTAATTAGGGTCATTTAAGGTAAAACTAATGTTATAATAATAAAAAATTACCTTGACACTTTTAATAACCTTATTGGATGATTCATGTATGACCAAGACAATCCATTGGTCAATTTCAGGACCCCATAGAGCCACTTGGGTAAGATAATGACATTAATAACTTTTCATTTAAAGTAAAAATAAAAAAGTCCTAAACATGTATTATTTTACTAAAACAAATTTAATGTGGGGTTATATAATTAATATATTTGACTATAAATATTAATTATAAAGATAAATATATTTTTTATATCATTTAAATTTTTTAATAATTTTTTGACATCAAATAAATAAAATTATTTATGACACAATGATGATGTAGTGTTTACGTCATAAATGGATGATTTAAACAAATAATAAGATAAAAATTAAACAAGTATCCAAAACATGTCCATTTATTATTTGATGCTTTTATTTAGAACATGGTCCACCTTATCTTCAACTTTGATTATTTTTGGACCTTTAGAAACTGAAAATCATTATATAATAAAATAATATTTTCAAACTTTTCGAAAGAGCCCCTCCACTCCCTTATAAAAAGCCCTCACTTCCTACCCATTTATCGCAAAACTAAAGCACGTTTTCTAGTCCAAACTCTACACAAATAATCTCCCAATATCCCTCTATTGATCCTAGAAGCCTTAACATAGGTAGAAGGCACTTCCAGAAAACCTTTAGGTTTAATCCAAATGGAGTTACCCGATATAAAGGTAATGTCTTATCTTAAGTTATTTTGTTTTATTTTACTTCTCCAACCCACTAAACTCTTTTTATTACATTATTTTATTACAAAAAAATATACTAAATATACTAGTATGTTTTTATGGGAAGAATTCTATCTAAACTTACACACACCTCCATCTAATGGGTAAAGAACATATTGTTTATGTCGACGACGAACTAAAACCTCACAAAACGATGATTGTTCAATTATCTCCAACCACCTCTAATGGTGGCCATTAAGTTGGAACTATATTTATATATGATATATATGTTATTTATATTGTTTTTATGCTTCATTATTTTCCTTTTTATAGCATACCTTTATGGTTTCAATAATGGGTATATATGATAATTTAATTTGAGGAAGTGCAAACTACCGCCCCCTCAGAGTGATATGAATTGTTCATGAATTTCATGGAACGTATAAAAATTAGAGGTAAAGAAATTATATATGATATTATACTATAATTATAATATACCTATGTATCATTATGTTTTCATTCTATCAAAATACGAAATATAAATTAAAGTGGCATTCATGCGTACGTACAGCTTACCGTCTCGATGAATGGTGCATTTCATTTCTTACCTCCAAATGTTATGTAATAATTTAAATACATGTATATACTGGATATATATGATATATATGATATGTAATCATGAATATAATTATGTATATAATGAACTATTGACCACATGAACAACTTGTAATTATAAGAAGTCCATTTTTGACTCAAGTACCAAATATCGACAAAACGACCATTATTAACTTAAATGATTACATAATGATTATAACATGGTAATAAGTTATATAAAAGTAATAATAAACAATAAAAAGGTTCATAAGATTTTTGAAATTAACATTAATTTATTATTTAAGATATTAAAGAACGAATGGGTCAATTCGGACAAGAGGTAAGGGAACTTCTTAACCCAATTCCCATTCTTTGGGTAGCTCTTATCTTTATTATTTATGTTGTTCATTGATTTATACAAAAATTTATTTTATATGGTGTATAAACACATTTGACTCTTTATTTACTTAAAAGGTAATCTTTTTCTATGAAGCATTTTACTAAATGACAAAAAGGAATGTTTTTTTACGTATGCGGTGACAAAGATTTTTCCACCGTCGAGAGTATTATTTGATATTTGGATTCCTTAACAAGTCATAATGTTTTTAAAAGGAAAATAAAAACCATATATTCTTTTATGTATTTTGGTATTGAAAATGGTTTGTTAATGGATTTTGTTATTTCAACATATTTAAATTATATATTGTGATTGGAATTTGAATATTTTATCTTTCCTTTATGTTTGTTTTATTTGTTATGGTTATTGGGAATTTTTTTACATATACGGGTGGTTCCATGATAAAACTAGGGCGGGTGAGCCCGAGATAGCTCTCCACAGCATTGGGTAACGTGACAGAGGTAAACATGAATGTTTCTCCTATGAGATTTAGGGAATATACTCTGATGGGTATTCAAAATATAAGTCCCTACGTAGTTGTGATAAGTATAATGTAAGTATGATATGGATGACACACGTTACCTTTATGATTTGTGATTACTCTATTTTATTCATAAATCTTTTCTTTTCATGAGATATGTTAAAGTGTTTATGTTATTTATGTATTGACGAACTAATGTTTCCTTTCTTTGTTTCATAACCCATACTGGGCTTTTTTTTCTCATCCCATGTTTTCAAATATTTTTAACAGGATATAAAGATGAATAGTGTCAATAATGGGATCGAGGAAAAGTAATGATGTATAAAACATGTAAGTATACATGAATCATTTTTTAAGATTTTTTATTTTATGAAAAAATGGAAACTGAGTAGAAGTGTCTACTTTGTAATCTTTTGAGATGTAATAGTTAGGTCCTAATTCTCTTAAACTCTAAATGTAAGAATATCGTCAATGTGAATTATTCATTTAATTAAATATTAGGTAATGTTTTAAGGCCAAGTCCTTATATGAGGATATAAATTAGAGATAAATAAATTATTTATATAATTTTCTAGAATACCAACACTCTATTTTGTCGAGAAAATTATTATATTTGAGGAATTAATTGACCACCATCTTATGCAATCACAAGGACTGATTTGAAGCAAATTTGACATCACTATTCATCAAGTGAAGACTAATCAATAGATATAGTTGCATTACACATATTCAGAATATTTTTCTTTCTCTAATAACATTTAAATTCAATTTATTCTTGATATTAGTTTTCATTTTTTATGAACATGATCTTATGTTTCTTGAAGAGTACTTAAATTATCTTACTCTATTTTAATTACCCAAATGTTTTCCAATAAATGATTATGGAAGAGGCTCAATAATATCCTAGATAGTTGTACGTGTTTTTTACATTGTATACCCAATCAAGTTTGTGTATACGTTTTTTACTCAAAAAACATATTTGGAAGTAGGTGACTATCAAGTGGAGAGAAAGAGTTATCTTCTTGATAATAAAAAAATTGAATTTACTTTCACTATATATTGTTTATTTTATATTAATGTATTTCAAAATTAGTATATGTTTCTAAAAATTTATCAAATTAATACATGAACAGTTATCTTTAGTCATTGTTTTATATATTTTGTTAGATTTTAATAGATTTGTTTTAATAAGAAATGTTATTTTTTGACTAGGTTGTGAACAATCCTTTGAGAAACCTTTTAAATAGAACATATTATATATGTTTAATATTTTTTTATTTTCTCCTATTTTAAAAATTTAAGTATTTTTTATACTATTTTATTTTTTAAAAAAATATTTATTTTAATCTCAATTCACTCCCCTCTTGAGTTGTCAACTCAGAACAACATTTGATAACAGATCATTTTATTTCATTCTTATTTTTATCTATATATATTTAACTATGATCTAGTCTTACACATAATTTCTTATTTGTTTATTATAAATTTATATCATTATGGACAAAAAAAGTACTTAAGGAAAATTCAACAAACTAATATCCATATTCTAACGGGACTAAAATTTTCTCGACGAAAGATTAAAATTAAAATACACCTCGAATGTATTAGAGTTGATATTTGGACTACTATTAATGATCAATATAAAAAACCTAAAGCTCTTAAATCTGAATTGAGGGATTCAACTGAGGTTAATAATGATTGTAATTTCATTGAAATTTAGGATTTATAATGTTTACGAGGAAAAGATAAATTTAATAGAATATGTGTGTGTACTATAACTTATGAAATTTGGAATACAATATCTATGTCAGTTGTAGGCAGATATAATGACAAAGAAATGTTTTTAGATACCTATAATATCATCCATGATAGATTTAAGATGAAGTATGATGATTCAATTTCAATTATATATCTCAGTTTTAATGTGTTTATAGACACAATTCATGCATTAGGGAAAAATATTGATGACATGTATCAAGTACTGAGGATTCCAATATGGTTACCTAGAAAAAGGGGAGGCACTATTTTGTCTCTTCATGAATCATGTGATGTGGGAAAGACTCTAATAAAGGAATTTCTAATAAAACTAGTGATATATGTGGAAGAGATTAAAGTGAATTATAATGATGCTAAACAAAAAAATTCAAACACATTCAAAGATTCTTAGTCAAAATATAAAGAATTAATCAATGAAGAAATCTCTAGTTGAGGTGATGGTGAATCTAATTATGATGAAGAAATTGAAAATATGGAAAGAATATTAATGGTATTTTATTAGAGGAATAAATTATTCACGAATTAAAATTTCAAGGGAAAGTATTAAAAAAAGGAAACTAGAATAATGTTGAGAAATTTGGAGTAGTTTCCTATTGTGAGTGTAAAATAAAGAGACTCATTAAAGATAATAGGTCAAAATTAAATTAAAAAAAGTAATATGAAGATAGAAGAATAAAATAATGGAAATAATTGACGGAAACATGGGGTGATTTGGAATATATTTCAACTGATTTAGACTCATCATTTGATGATTCCCAAGAGAATGAAAATATATGATTTAACGAAATTTCACCCGAGGTTACAAATATTATTACTGATCACTATAAAAATAAAAATCATGATATAGATGATATTTCTATTTAAGATATATTTGAATAGTATAATATGGTGGAAGTAACATTTAATGAGATAAAGGATATATACACTAATTTAAAGAAACAACATGATTTCTCTATTAATGTTAAGTCCAATACTCCAATTGAAAATGAGGAGAAAAAATACCTATTAAAGAGAATAATGACATAATGTTTGTAAATGATCAACTAAATAATTATTTTGATGAATTTTAGTAAGAAATAAAACTCTCAATAAAATTACAGCTAGTCATGTTACACATATACTATGTGATGGTTTTATTTTTCATCATTGAAAGAATAACAAACCATATAAAAACTATTTCATACTAAGTTCAAATGTTAATAATAAATCTATAGTATATAGTATGAATGAAATATCTACAAATGGATAAATCCAGTTTGGGAAAAAATAGTATTTTACTATTTTTTTCAAATCAATTTCTAAATATATAAATTAATCTATAAAATAAATGTGGATCTTAAAATATTTAATTGATAAATGTTTGGTCACAAATGGATCTTGGTACCTAAATTGATTTGTATTTTATTGATTTATAAGACCTTATTGAAAATTTAATGCAATAAGTTATGGTATATAGTAAATGGGTGTTCCATAAATATGGTAGGAGACATATCAATATTCAAATATTTGACCAGATTTGATAGTGGACATGTTATATCTTTTGAAAATCAAAAAGGTAAAATTATTGTCCTAGGTCAACATAAATATTATAAAAACTATTTAATTTCCATAGTTTTATTTACTAATTGATTAATATATAATCTTTTAATAAAATATCAATTCTTTGATGATGGTTTTCATGCTAATTTTTAGAATAAATAATTTAGGATATATTTTTAATATTTAATTCCTTGAGGAATTATAATGTTTATACAGTTGATTAAAATTATTTTTTTCTAAAAATTATTCTTGTTTAAATATCGTTCATAATGAATCTAGGATATGGAATAGGATATTAGGAATTTTCAATATATACAATCTTATATAGCTAGCCAAAAAGTAGTTCTTTAATACTCTATATAAATTAGATTTCCCAAAATTCAATGTTTTTAATCCTTGTAAAAAAGTGAATACAATATAAAGTTTCTTTCAATCCAAAGAAATAGGTTTCTACCTATCAGCCATGAGAACAAGTTCAAATAAACTTTTTTTTACCATTTAGGGTTTCCATTTTAGTCAAAAATACACTATGATTTTGTAATTGTTGATAATTAATCAAGGATTACATGTGTATATTTCTTTAATAACATAAGTGATGCTTGTATATGTTTTGATAACAATGAATAATATATAGAGAACATGAGTAGAATTACCATTAATAGTGTGAAAATTGATCATTGACATGAGTTTTAACACCATGATTTTTAATTATTATACTCACAACATGGCTATAATAATAACTTCGATGCTTGTAGAATACCTCAATAGAATAAGGTGGTTGAAAGAATTAATAGAACCCATCAAAAATAGCTCGAACCATCCTTACTAAATCTAAATTACTAGTCTTTTTTTGGACTGAATATGTAAATATATGTTGTTATGAAGTTAATAGAGTCATTATAAAAAACATTTTAAAGAATACTCCATGTGAATAATTGAGTGGGTGAAATCAAAAGGTGAACTATTTCATAGTTTTTGGCTGCAATGTTTACATTCTCAATTCAATGTTTAATATCAATAAGTTTTTTTTATGGTAGATGGGGGAATTTTCCTTAGTTATTCTATATACTTTAATTATAATAGAGTATTAAATTAAAACAAGGTGGTGTAAGATTCTATTCATGTAACATTTTATAATATTGATCAAAATGAATATAAAGTTTACTTCGATAACCTATAGAATGATATGTCTAATTTAAATATCAGTAACACCTCCCAGGATAATGAAGAAGATAATTATTTTCCAGGAAAATATCTGATAAAACCCCATTTAGATAATAAGACCCTAAGGAAAACCTAGAATAAATAAGTTCCTCAATACCCAAAACTATAATAACCCATAGATAACATCATTTAGATAGTGTTGTTAGTGATCTAGGTAAATTGACTCAAACATGAGCATCACATATGAAACTATTTGAACATAAATCCCTTTTTTCACAACATAAACACATAAACATTAATGAGGAAAACAATAATTAACACTAGGTGATACCTATGAAAGAAGAACCGAATCTGTTCGAATGTTATAAAGTATGGTAACTAGTTTAGAAACCAAAATAATATTTGACCATTGGAATTGAGTGAGTATATATAAATAAGGTTATTGAATTTGTAAATATTATAATAAATAATTGAATATTGGTTTTAGACGTTTATATTCCAAAATAATGTATGGGCTATGAAGAAACCTTTTCCCCTGTATCTAGACTTGAATCTATTTGGATAGTTCTTTATCTGGAATCATATAAAAAATTTATATTATATAATAATGATGTCATGATTTATTTTTTTTTTATATTTTTAAGGATGTTTTCATTGAACAACCCCATAGAATTTTAAATCATCATCTTCCAAGCCATATTTAAAATTAACAAAAAGTTATTTATGGTTCAAAACAAACAACTAGAGGTTGTTCTAATAGGCTCATCAATTTTATTATTTGAAATGGTTTTAGAAAACGTGTTTCTGATGCTACTATATTTATCAAAATAACATCCAAAGGTGTTTTTTACATAAATACATGTAGATTATTTTATTTTTGGTTCTTTATGAAATTCAGTATGTACTAAATTTCCAAAACTAATGAAAACTGAATTTGATATGATATTTAGGGATAGAATAAAATTATTTCATGGTTTCAAAATCATTTAATATAAGGATGGAATAATTATAGAAAAAATTAAGTACACTAAATATATTTTAAAACATTTTTAATGGATAGATCAGAAGGAAAAGATACTCCAATGAACTCTACATATAAAATGTCTCTTGAATAAACTATGAATTTTGTTGACCAAAACATTTATAGAGGTATGGTTGGGAGTTTAATTAATTTAATAGCAGGTTGGAATGAAATTATGTTTATTGTTTGTGAGTCCACATTTTTTTGAAAATCCTATGTTATCTAATTTTATTGGTTTAATAATAATTTTTAGATACCTCAAAAGTAATATCATCTTTGGACTATTCTTCTCGACAGGAAATTATTCCTATTTAATTATCTATTCAGATGATGATTTTGGTGGTTGTATGTTAGATAGAGAAAGAACTTATAGAATATGTCTCCTTTTGGGAAAATATATAGTACTATTATGTATTAAAAATTATATATATTTTTATTATATATTATTGAAGATTAATACAAAACTATAAGAAGATGTTATACATAATTTTTTCATGATGAAACATACATATCCTGATTATGCATATCAATTCAAAAATGTACTTATAAATATTGATAAAACAAGTTCTATTGACATTTTGAATAATCATTCATCTCATTCCCAGACTAATAACATTGATATGAGGCCTCACTTTTTGAGTTATCATATTCAAAAGGGGGTATCATTCTTAAATACATTAGCACTGAACATCAAATAGTATATATTTTCACTATTACTTGAATGTTGGGAGATTGAATTATATCTTACATGAATTATGGATAATTCACTATTACTAATCATTCTTCATATATATTGTTTTAAATTTAGTTATTTATTTATGTTGGATATGTAATGACATTATTTATTTCTATGGTAATATTAAATTGTTGATTAAATTTTATTATGTTAGTTTGTGAAGAAGATTGAATATTTTTACTTAAAGTATCTCATCTTGAACATGTAGTCAGTGGAAATTATCTATGTCAACTTTTAAAAAATTATATTATACAATATTTTTTGGTCATCAAGTTTGTTTTATTTCATTTTATCTTATTTTATTTCTTCTCAGACAATACATTAGAAAATTCATAAATGGTCCTATTTAACAAATCTTTAAAAAAAATAAATCAACTCACACTTCTCTAAAAAAAATTCAAGAATTTTTTAACCCTTAATTTACAAAACCCTAGCCTTCAATCTTTTGAATCCCAATCAAGAGTAGTCGTGATGAAGTATTCTTTTAAATAATATTTTTTTGAAGCTCTAGGTACTTCTAGGAGATCAATGGAAACAAAAAGTGTATATAAGTAACTTATGAAACTACACATTTTATTACAGGAAGTCATTCCAAAGAAGGTAATAAACATTATGTAGTTTAGATTCATTTGATCTTCAGTATGGGGAGTTATGATTCAACAGGGATAGACTAACACCTTTATCAATGATAATTTATTTTACATTCAATTTTTATTAATGTAGTTTTATATGAATATGAATTCTAAAGTAGATAGAATATATATCTCCTTAGAAAAGGTGTTCATGGTCAATAATTTGTATTTTCCTCAATATTTTGTGTTGAGAGATTAATAGTACCTCATTCGGTTGAGTAAGTGGATTACTAGAGTTCACATGATTTAAATCACCTGCATTTTGAGATTGGTAATTCTTTGTAGTTTTTAATTTGTGACATAAATTCTAAAATGACAAGTGATATTGAGTAAAATAGAGCTTGTATGATACTAAAAAAGTTTATATAGTTTACCATCTATCATAGAAAACAATATTTCGACTCTATTAGGCATCAAGACTTCTTTATGCTCTATTTTTTGGCACATGGATGTTAGATAAATCTACCTATATTTCTAGTAGAGAACAAGAAATATTTTTGTATATATTATGCATGATTCAATAATGTACCTTATACGAAGTTCATTTCTTCTCTATTAGAACTAAAGTGACTTATTCATAATTGAGTGGAATATTCATTACTCCATAGTGGAATTTTTCACTACCAAAACACTAGAAAGAGAATTATAATTAGCTATAACCCATGGAAGAACATGTAGATTATAGATGCAGATAAGATTAAAATCACACAAATATTGTAAATAACTTTACCGGACCAAAGGATGCATTGGATCTGAGATTAGAGCTTGAGAATGTAGATGAAGGTTATTATTCATTTGATGAAATTAGATCAGTGGTTACTATTTACATTAATGAAGAATCACAAAGGATTATGAGAAAAACATGGTATTCCCTCTGGATTTATAAATTTATATGTGTCCAAATTTACAAAGATATAAAATTAGTGAAGAAAGTAGTATCAAACCTCTACTGGGAAACTACCCATGGATCTATGCTATTTAAATTTGTTTTTTCACTAACATAAATAGTTATTTAAAAAAGAGTCTATATGTAGATATTCCAACAATTTTTTGGGAGAGGGGAGAGCATATATTTGATTACATTCATATAAAATATGGAGGGACTCCTAAAAAATATCATATGGGTGTGGATTATTTTTCTGAAGATAGTAATGTGGGGGATGATGATAATTGTGTAAATATACCAAAACTTGGTTGATAAGATATTACTATTGAATTTAATGATTCAAAGAAGGTTGAGAAGGATCTTTACTCTCGGATTATTTAGAAATAGGGTCTATTACATCTTTTAGTAGATTATGTTCTACATGATTCTTTCTGATCTACACCTTAAGGAACTGTTCTTACTTCTTCCCATGTTTTGGATTCAGATAACCTCTTCCAAGGTGAACCCATCTATAAATCATATCCTAGGACAAAGACTATTCTTATTCAATATTCATATAGTTTAATTTTGGATATTGATAATCCTACTTGTGAATGCTCATAAAATAAATCATCCATGTTGAGACCCTTTGATTTGGTGTTGATTGACTCAACTACTAGACCTAGTCCATCTCAACGAGTTATCCTGGTTCCCTCTTCTGTTATTACTTTAGTATACCTTATATAGTTCAAGAATGATATGTCAGTTGGTTATAAAGATAGATTTCATGGTTTGGGAAGTGTTAGTGAATATGGTAGGAAGGAAGATATTTCCTGCACTATTGAAAGTGGTTTAGCTCATATTCATCCAAATCTATTTATCAAAGTAGTTCACATGGTTCATGTACATTGTAGATTTAGTGCACTAATGGTAACTCTAATGGATTATTTAATATATATATTTTTTAATATTGACTAAAGGTATCTCTATACTATCACCAGTTCTTTGGGAACTCATACTCCCACTCTTTCTTCTCTTTTTATAAATGTTTCAATAGATGATGATCTAGCCAGAATCATTTTGTGTGAGGAAATCTAGATCATTCTAGATAGTTTCGTGGATACAAAAAATAAATGTAGATAGATCTTAATAATCATGTATAATTTCTGTTTAACATGATATATACATAGGTATTTAACAAAGCTCATCACATATTTACTTTAAATGGGGAAATCAAGTATTATGTTTAAAAAAATTTCATTAAGTAAGATCTAAAGACAAAATTTAGATCTTTTGATATATATTTAAAAATCCATCCTTCAAGCCAATCATTCTAGTATATATTCTAATACATGTTTACTATGAATCATATCTTGGATTTTTTTATGAAAGAGATAAACATATTTTAGTAGACTATAATGCACGGATTTAGAGATATTTTTGATATTACCAGTCTCTTACAGAGACTTATGTATATTGGCAATGATTTTGTCATAACACCCTCACATCTTCTTATACCTAGATTTTCTCCTTTACCTATTCCAACTTCTATGGATACAAATAATTTTTCTTTTACACCACCTATAGAACCTTTTAGTCTTTACCCTTCCTTAAGTAATCCATTAGATAAGAAAAATAAAAAAAGGAATTGGGATCCTAGGGGTTACTAAATTTATTTCCCCCCAGGCCATCACCTTCACTAGCTAAAAGAAGAGGTAAAGGTCTTGTTGATCTTTCCACAATTTGGGACAAGGATGACATAGATTCTAATTAGGTAATCTGATAGAGACCTTTTAATCTTTTTCATATAATTTAATGATATATATCTTCTTATAATTCATCTATTGTGTCTTATTTATATTTCTTTCATTCTCTTATGTCATTACCATTACCTTCCTTATAATCCAAAACTGGTGAGAAATGATATATGGATGAAAATTTATTTTGTATTATTTATTGTTTTTATTAATCCCAGGGATTTTTATCGTCAAAAGGGGGATATTTTTGTCTAAGTCGATTAATTATTTGTTTTAATAATAACAAATCATATTATTTCATTTCTAGTTAGTACTACATTTTATGAATATTAAATATATTTTTAGAAATTATGGATATTTCTCTAAGTTGTGAAATGACTGAAAAGCTATGGATTGACTATATGAAGGAATTTAGAGACAAGATAAATTGTTCTAGGTAATATTGTAACCACATGTGAAATTCATTGACCATGTGGCTACTTAATCAAATGAGATAGAAATCTCACAAAGTGCGAATGAAAAAGAAAGTCCAATATGATGACCAAAAGTTATATCTCATTTATGTTATGTTGAAATTCTCTCTAAGTGTTAGAGATACTATATGTTCAGACTAAGAAAACAAACAATATGATGTTTTGTGATGATTAACTCAACTAACTACATGAAACCATTTGAATTTTGAAAAAATTCTTGATGTAACAAATGAATTCATGATACTAATTATAGTAGTGAATAAACCACATTAGAATATTAAATATTTGAAAATCATTAGATCTACCATTTGATCAATAGAAGAGATTGATCCCTAAAATTCCAAAATTTTCAAAGTATTAGAGTGAAATCAGGTTTAGAAAAGGTGACCACATGTAACGCCCCAACCCAAGTTACCCAGAGTTGGTTAATTATTACATAACATTATCATGATCACAAAAAATCATGTCTCGAAAGACCGATTAGTTTAGTAGACTTGGAAACATTATATACATTAATAAGTCTTAAATTACATCATAAAGTGAAAAAATACAACAACATATTCTCCATAGTCGACACTCATATCCCCTCATACTATCCCTGCAGGTCAGTCATAAAATACTTCTTCACATCTTGGGAAAAATAAAACATAAAAAGGGGTGATCTCAGATGCTCAGTAAGGATAACAATATAGCATAAACTTTCATAAATAAGAATAAACATTTAAGGCAATGTATAACTAAAACAAAATCCTTTTAAACTTGAACTTCAACATAATATGGAAAAAATAAAATGAAATAATTCCATTTACTTATTCACATGGATATTTTACTTTTCGAATAATCACATGCAATATAAATAACCACTTTCAGAATGATGGAATACATAATGCTAGACTATCATAACCACATAGTCAAGGCCTTGTGCCAAGACTACAAATAAGATTTTGTAAAGGTCTTGTGCAAAGACACTAGTTTGTCTAGTGAGACCTACCGATGCATCAAGGAGCTGTAGCGGGCTCCACCCATCACTTATTAAGTCCAATGCATTCCTCATATGAATACGTTTAAACATAACATAAACATTCGTATTAAAACTAGCATACGAAATGTCAATACTTTCTCCATAAACCATGAATGGTATAAAAATAACACATCCATAGTCAAACATATCACAAAACCTTAAATACAATATGGATGTTTTGTGTCATAACATCTCACCTTCAAATAAGCTTAAAATCTATCAAATAATGTTTAAATAGATGAAATCAAAACTATTTGGGAGAAATATCTCTTTTTTTAAATCATTTAAAAGTAACTTAATTATGAAATAAAAAATTTACTTTGAAAATATCCATATAAGATTGTAAGGGATGCTTCGAAGATTTTATAACGGCGTAAAATAGCCACACATGCCGTATAAGTTAAGAAAAGACATTCTTACCTTAATTCTGTCAAAAAGGTTAAAAAGGACCTTGTTTGGAAAACAACGAAAATATTTCTTTATAAACATCTTATAAAATGTCAAACAAGGGTATAAATTACTTTAACCCATATTCTGTAAAATATTAAGAATGTTTTGATGTAAATTTTTAAGAAACATGGATGTGGATGATAAAGAGGTCCCAGTAGATAATTAAGTATAAAAAACCTCGGATAATGAAGAGATTGTGAAATAAACCCTTACCTAGTACTTTTCCTTGGTAAAGGGTAGGGTAAAATCCTGTATAATGGTGAAATAATTTTTATTAAATTATTAAATAATCATATACATTAATACGATATCATATATGATCTTTTAACATTTGTTTGTTAACAATATCTTTGTATTATCGTCGTTTTGAGTGTTAACGAATTCGTTTTCCTTCATATGATTTGTTATGTAAGCCCTATTTGTTATGGATAGGTTGTATATTATTCATATCCAGAATAATATTAAGTCTTTAAATATTATTTTTAACCATAAAATAAAAATTATACTTGCATGGATAAGATGGGGAATGAATCTCACCACGTTCGTGGAGACGGTAGTCCGTACGTATGCACGAGCAAAAATATCACTCTTTTGATACTAAAATAATATATAATTGGATGGTATATCATATATAGAGAATAATTATAATGTTATATTTATTATTTACATCAATTACACATCATTATCATACCCATCCAAATAATAATTTTTTGAATAACAATTACACCATGACGTGGAGACAGTAAGCCGTACGTACGTACGTTTGGTGACAAGTCATTCAAAGGATGGATAAAATACTGAATATGGTTATACCATATTTATAATAGTGTCACAATATATATAATACACTAGATTTATTATTTTAGAATGGAAATAAAAAAGAAGGAATAAGTTTAAGAAGAAAGGAACTTAAAAGAGGGTAGTGAAAACATTACCTCTTCTTCGTGTTCTTCCTTTTGATTTAATCAAAAGGGATCCATAGGTTGAATTTATGATCAATCTAAGGCCTCTACGTTGAATTTTCTGATGTTGAGAGAATATTTGGGCAGGGGTTGGCCGAGAAACAAGGCTTTGAAGGTATGAATTTGAGTTAAGGGGCCATGCCCTTTTATAAAAGGGGTGAGGGGCACCTTAGAAAAAACAGAAAATATTATTTTATAATAAATTAATATTCGGTTTATAATAGCTCCAAAGTGACTTATTTAGAGGATAAGATGTGGATGTGTTGATATTCTTTCAACCAATAGATTTTAGACAAGTTTGGTTCACTAGATTAACCTTATCATTTATATTTAACTATTAGTTAAATAGTTTAACATTTACCATGTATCTTTGTTTTTTTATATTATATGGTTAATAAACTTACCATATACATCCAAGATAACCTCAAGTGGTTCATTAATGATTGAAATATCATTATATAAGTTTTTTGGCAGAACCATAGATTTTTAGGAATAGAATATCAATTAATAATATAATATTTGATTTGAAAACTTTTTTTGTCAATTTTGACACTATTGGGTATTTTGTTTTTGATAAATTCACAAAAGCATTATTACTTAGAAAACAATTCATATAACCAATAATAATATGTCATATTGACCTAAAAAATTAGTGTAATTCATAAAAAGTTCCAAATTACTTTTAATTTTGAATTTATAATATCAATTGTCGTAATGGTTCATCAATACGGTAATTACTGCATCATCATTGTGTCATAAATAAATTAAATTATTTAATGTCTAAAAATTATAAATAAAATACAATTATACAGGAAATCGTATTATCTTTATAATTTATATTTATAATTGAATTTATCTTATGTATAACCCTATATTAAAAATGTTTTAGTTAATAAACATTGATTTTAACTCTTTTAACTCTTCTTTGAATTAAATAATAATAAATGTCCTAATCTAATCCAAGTGGACCTAAATGATAATATTTTATTCCAAAGGTTTTTTTGGTCGAGACACACTTGTCCAATAGATTTAGGACATGTGTTTGAGTAATATTAATAACATTTCTACCCTTAATTACCCTATTTACTTTTAACTGTGGTAAATAAAAGTATAATGTTACTATTCACCAAAAATTATTTTTATCTTATTGAACCACATTCTACTCCTTGATATTAACCGTGTCTCTTGGATTTTCGAAATTTCACTCATAGAAGCGGAAAAATTAATTTTTATGTGAATTTGCAAATTCTCCTAGGAGGTGGGTAAAAGGCGGTGAAAAGTTCAACAAAATTTATATATATCTAAAATTATTCTAAACTAACTCCAATGAATTAAATTGAACTTATATAGGTATTATGTATCTATTTTGACCTTAGTTAAATTTAAATAAAATAAAAATTATTTAAATAAAATATTCGGTTTTAAACTCTAACTTTGTGTTTTTCACTATTCATCAAAAATTGAATGTTTTCAGAAAAATATCAAAAATTCTCCCTAAGCTAATTTTGATATTCTGAATCCCAAATTGATGTCCATTAAAAAAGGTAATATTTATAAAATTTCAAAAATTTGGTATTACTATTCATAATGGCTAGTTTGATTGGTTGTGGTGTGTGTTAGAACTCGAAGTTTCGTACAACACATGCTATTGTATTATTCAACGAGAAGCGTACCATGGATAGTTGGGGTGTTACATTCTCCCCTCCTTCAAATAATATTTTCCTCAAAATTTCTGGAATACTACTGCATGAAAAGACTCAGGTGGTTCTTCATCATAAGTTCCTCAGGTTCCCTCGTTGCCTCTTCCATCTTATGGTTTCTTTATATAAATTTTACGAGAATAGTCGTCTGGTTTCTCAACACTTGTTCTCTCGTATCAAGAATCTTTATAGGCTCTTCGCAATAAGACAGATCAGGTTCCGGATCTAATTTCTCATAGGTGAGTACATGAGTTGGGTCAGGCATTTATTTTCTTAATAGTGATATATGGAACACATCGTGAACTTTGGAGAGATTTGGTGGCATTTCCAAATGGTAAGCTACAACCCCAATTCATTCTAGAATTTCGAAAGGTCCGATGTACCTGGGACTTAATTTACCTTTCTTACTAAATCGTATTACTCCCTTCCATGAAGATACCTTCAAGAAAACATGATCTCCTACCTGAAATTCCAAATCCTTCCTTTACTTGTCAACATAGCTCTTCTACCTACTTTGAGATACTTTAATGTGGTTTTGGATTACCTTCACCTTTTCCATCGTTTCCTCCACCTGTTCTGGGCCTATGAGTTTTATTTCACCAACGTCCTCCCAACAAGTTGGTGTGCGACGTCTCTTTCTGTATAATGATTCATATGGTGCCATCCAAATAATTGAATGGAAGCTATTGTTATAGGAAAATTCCACCAGAGGTAAATATTTATCCCACATACCCTGAAAGTCATGTGAGAAAGATCTCAACATTTCTTCTAATGTTTGAATAGTCCGTTCTGATTGTCCATTAGTTTGAGGGTGGTAAGCAGTTCTCAAATGAAGTTTAGTATCTAGGGATTTCTGAAGACTCTTCCAGAATGTTGATTTAAAATGGGGATCACGATCCAAAACAATTGATAGGGGTACTCCAGGAAGCCTCACAAATTCAATAATATATAGCCTTGCTAGACGTTCAAGTGGTAGATCTTCTCTTATAGCATGAAAATGTGCTAATTTGGTAAGATGATCAATAATGACTCATATTGCATCGTTCCTTCTAGGAGTCTTTGGTAGTCTCATAACAAAGTCCATCGTGATATTATCCCATTTCTACTCAGTTATGGGAAGAGGTTGCATTACTCCTCCAGGTTGTTTCCTTCCAGCTTTCACTTGTTGAAAAACCATAAATCTTGACACAAAATCAGAAATTTCCCTCTTCATTTTTTCCCACAAAAAATGTTCCTTCAAATATTTATACATTTTGGTGCTCTCGGGGTTTATAGAGAAATTGGAAGTATGATAATCATCCAATAATTCTCTTTTTAGATCAGGTATACTGGGAACACAAAGTCCCTTTCCAAATTTCAAAATTCCATCTTAATACACAAAGTCACTCAATATCCCATCATTCACAGTTTTATTCTTCTTTTGAAACTCTTCATCATCGATCTGAGAACTCTTTATCCTTTCTAATAAATATGTTTTGGCAACCATTTGAAAAAGTATTGATGGTTCACCTTCCATGGTGATTCCCATATCCATCATTACTAAATCCATGAAAATAGGATCCCTTTCAACTCTCATGTTGTTCAAAACTCCATGATACTTTCTACTCAATGTATCTGCTACCTTATTTTCCTTCCCCGGGTGGCATTGTATCGTGCAATCATAATCCTGGAGTAGTTCATGCCATTTCCTTTGCCTAATGTTGAGATCTTTTTGTGAGAAAATATACTTCAAACTCTTTAGATCGGTATATATCTCAAATTTTTCACCATATTGATAATGTCTCCATAACTTCAAAGCAGTTATTATAGCAGTTAACTCAAGATCATGAGTATGATAGTTTTTCTCATGAATTTTCAGCTGTCATGATTCATAGGCAATAACTCTATCATTCTGCATAAGGGCATAACTAAGTCCTTTATTTGATGCATCACTATAAATAATGAACCCATCATTCCCTGATGGTAGAATCAATATAGGAGCATTGATTAATCTTTTCTTCAATTCTTCAAAACCTTATTCACACTCTTTTTTTCAAACAAATTTAACCCATTTATGTGTGAGATTTGTTAATGGGTTAGCCAATCGAGCAAAATTCTGGATGAAATGCCAATAATAACCTGCCAAACCAATAAAACTGCATACCTTAGTTATACACGTCGGTGATGGCCATTCTTGGATTTCCTTGGTCATAGAAGGATCAATAGAGATTCCATCCTTGGAGACAATATGGCCAAGAAAAGAAATCTTCTGATTCCAGAATTCACACTTTCTAAACTTCCCATATAATTCATATATTATTATAGTCTTCAATATAATGCGCAAGTGATTTTCATGATATTCATTGCTTTTGGAGAATATGAAGATATCATTGATAAATACCACTACAATTTCATCAAGATATTCCCTGAAAACTCTGTTCATTAGATCCATGAAAACGGAGGGTGCATTAGTCAGCCCAAAAATCATTACTGTAAACTCGTAATGCCTGTACCTGGATCGAAATGCTGTCTTCGGAATGTCTTTCTTCTTCACACACAGCTGATGGTATCCAGATCGAAGGTCAATCTTCGAAAAGTATTGAGCTCCATGGAGTTGGTCAAATAAGTCATCAATGCGAGGTAGGGGATACTTGTTCTCTATTTTTATAGCATTGATTTTCCTGTAGTCGATACAAAACCTCATAGATCCATCTTTCTTCATTACAAAAAGGACATTGGCTCCCCATGGAGAAACAATAGGGAGAATAAATCCCTTACTACTAAATTACTCTAGTTGTTTCTTTAGTTCAAATAATTCCACAGTGTCTATTCTATATTGTGTCTTCGATATAGGCCTTGAACTAGGAATTAAATCAATGGAAAACTCAATTTCACATTCTGGAGGATGTCCAGGTAAATATTCCGGAAACACATCTACATATTCGTTCACAATAGGTACATACTCTATTTGAACATTCCATTCCTCACCCATAGTCATTTCATTCTCTTCCTCCCCAAAAATTGAATTTAGTTGAGCTACTGGGGGTAGATCTAGATAAGAATTAGGTGGTGATGATTCTTCTCTAATGATAAGGTGTTTATTATCATCATCATCAAAAATCATAACCTCCTTCTTCATAAAATAAATCTTCACATCGTGGTCCAAAATCCAATCCATACCGAGGATTATGTCAAATTAAATCATGGGTATGATGATGATATCAGTAGATAAAGAACATTTATATGCCTTAATGGGGACTTATTGAAAAAACATTGTAGCACTGAAACTTCCCTTAGGGGTTTTGACTAAAAACTCTCTTGTTAAATCAAATTAAAAATATCTAATTTTCTTAACAAACTGGTAAGATATGAAGTAATGCAATGATCTAGAATCAAATAATGCATTTTCTAAACTTGAGCAAAAAATTAAATTACCTACCACCACGTCTTTTGGAGCTTCTACCTCAATAGTAGTGATAGCATAAGCTTGGCCTTGATCCCTTGTCCTTTTATGAGGTATGTTTCCCTAACGCTTAAGACATTCATTTTCATAATGTCCCATCTCCATGCAGTTGTAGCATTGAACATTAGTAGCTTCTTTCTTCCCCTTGCAATCATGAGCTTGGTGGCCTTTTTCACCACAATTGTAACAGACACCAATTCCCTTCAATCAAGTAGTTTGGGATGTTTATACCCACATTTAATGTAGGATAAATATTCAAATTTTACCTCTTCTCCTAATTTCCATTTCCATAGTGATAGGTAGAGCTCTTCTTCTCTTGCTCTGCTTTAAAGTCGTAAGACTTAGAGAATTCCTTTTCTGTCTTAATAGCACATGCGACAATGTCTTTGTAAGATGAGATGGATTGCGAGACTAATGATCGATGAAGAAATGGTTTTAAACCATCAAAGAAATGATAAATATTACTCCTCGGGTTACGTATATAATTAGTTGCATGCCCTACTAACCTTGTACAGTTAGCTTCATACTTTGCGACATTCTCATTCTCCTTTTGTCTCAGACTCAGAAATTTCCTTTACATATCTACTCAATGGTCACGAAGAATGTATTTTTCTAAGAAAATCTCTTTGACCTCTCTCCATTCCATATTTGATACTTCATCATCTTCCTTTCTGTTTTGAATCAATGACCAGTGTTGGTCAGCATCTCTAGTGAGGCGGTAAACTTCCATGATTACTTTTTCCCTTTCTCTACTCCCCAAAGTCTGAAATATTTTCTCTAAGGAATTTATCCATTTCTCAGATACTAATGGATTTGTACTCCCATTTAATGTGAGTTGTCCCAGCATGTTGATTAGCTGATCAGCACCAGTTTCATCACCAGCTCCAATATAATTATCTTGAGTAGGAGGTAAATCCCTACATGGAGTGCGTGCGTTGATACGGTTTCCATTTCTTCCAATAGGCGCCATTTATAAACAATGGCATATACTAGATTACTTTATGAATTAAAATAAATAATTCCAAAATTGTAAAACACATAACATAAATTGAAGAGTTTATAGATATATTCCATAATCATAAAAACATTTTCTTTGAGGAATTATATACTCACAAAGCCTTCATAATGGTTTGTAAGTAAAATGAGAATTATCCTAAGCATATCTTCTAGGAGAGTCGTAACCAATAGTGAAGCAAGGCCCGTTTTCGTACAATAGTTCACATTCGAGTCTAGCTCAAAGTGGTGTTTTTGGGTTTTACCCCTAGGTACATCTGTGCTAGAGCCACCACAACCTGCTCGTATCCAGACAGGGATTTGTTGCTCAGAAAACTCACAAAATCTCTACAATACCAAAATTCTTGGAAGTTCTTCTATACTAATCCTCAAATTCTATCTTAGGTTTATGTGATCGAATCAGAGTTTATCTAAATCTAGCTTCCAAGGTTTGTACTAAACTACC
This sequence comes from Viscum album, assembly GCA_963277665.1. Taxonomy (NCBI): domain Eukaryota; kingdom Viridiplantae; phylum Streptophyta; class Magnoliopsida; order Santalales; family Viscaceae; genus Viscum; species Viscum album. The sequence goes on from OY728166.1 coordinate 776,498,563, forward strand.
TCTGATACCAATTTTAACACCCCGACCCCAGTTACCCAGAGTCGGTTCATTATTACATAACATTGGCATGATCACAAAAGATTAAGTCTCGAAAGACCGATTAGTTTAGTACCCTTGGAAACACTAGACACATTCATAAGTCTTAAATTACATCATAAAGTGAAAAAACTACAACAACATAGTCTCCATAGTCCATAATCATATCCCCTCAGACTATCACTGAAGTTCAGTCATAAAATACTTCTTCACATCCTGGGAAAAATAAAACATATAAAGGGGTGAGCTCAGATGAACAGTAAGGATAACAATATAGCGGAAACTTTTATAAATAATTATAAACATTTAAGGCAATGTATAAATAAAACAAAATCCTTTTAAACTCGAAATTCAGCATAACATGGATAAAATAAAATGAAATAGTTCCATTTACTTATTCACATGGATATTCTACTAGTCAAATAATCACATGAAATATCAATAACCACTATCATAATGATGGAATGCATAATGTCATTCTATCATAACCACATAGTCAAGGCATTGTGCAAAGACTAAAAATATGATTTTGTCAAGTCCTTGTGCCAAGACACTAGTTTGTCTCATGATACCTACCGATGCATCGAGTAGCTGTAGCGGGCTCCACCCGTCACTTATTAAGTCCAATGCATTCCTCATATGAATAGGTTTAAATATAACATAAACATTCATATTAAAACTAGCATACAAACTGTCAATACATTCCCCATAAACCATGAATATTATAAAAATAACACATCCATATTCAAACATATCCCAAAACCTTCAATACAATATGGAAGTTTTGTATCATAAGAACTCAATTTCAAATAAGCTTAAAATCCATCAAAGGATTTTGACATAGATGAAATCAAAACTATTTGATAGAAATATCTCGTTTTTGAAATCATTTAAAAGTCACATAATTATAAAATAAAACATATACTTTGAAAATATCCTTATAAGCTTCTAAGGGAAGCTTCGAATATTTTATAATGGTGTAAAATAGCCGCACCCGCCGTATAAGTTAAAAAAAGTCATTCTTACCTTAATTCTGTCGAAAAGGTTAAAAAGAGAATTTTTTGGAAAACAAAGGAATGATTCCTTAATAAACTTATTATAAAATGTCAAACAAGGGTATAAATGATTTTAACCCATATTATTTAAAATATTAATAATGTTTTGAAATACATTTTTATGAAACTTGGATGTGGATAATAAAGAGGTCTCGGTAGATAATTACGTATAAAAAACCTCGGATAATGAAGAGATTGTGAAATAAACCCTTACCTTGTACTTTTCCTTGGTCGAGGGTAGGTTAACCTCTTGTATAATGGTGAAATAATTGTTATTAAATTATACAAGAATCATATACATTAATACGATATCATATATGATCTTTTAACATTGTTTTGTTAATAATATCTTAGTATTATCGTTCTTTTTGGGTGTTAACAAATTCATTTTCCTTTATATGCTTTGTTATGTAAGTCATGTTTTTTATGGGTAGGTTGTATCTTATACATATCCAGAATTATATTTAGCCTTTAAACATTATTTTTAACCATAAAATTAAAATTATACTTGCATGGATACGATGGGGAATGAATCTCATCGCGTTCGTGGAGACGGTAGTCCGTACGTATGCACGGGTGACAATATCATTCTTTTGATATTAAAATAATATATAATTGGATGTTATATAATATATACAGAATCATTATCATGTTATATTTATTATTTACATCAATTTAACATCATTATCATACCCATCCAAATAATAATGTTTTCAATAACAATTACACCATGACGTGGAGACGGTAAGCCTTACGTACCCACGTATGGTGACATGTCATTAAAAGGATGGATAGAATACAGAATATGGTTGTAGGATATTTATAATAACATCATAGTACATATAATATACTGAATTTATTATTTGATAATGGAAATAACAAAGAAAGAAGAATTTGAAGAAGAAAGGAACTTGAATGAGGGTGGTGAAAACATTACCTTTTCTTCGGGTTCTTCCTTTTGATTAGATCAAAAGGGATCCTTAGTTTGGATTTCTAATCAAAATAAGGCCTCTAGGTTGAAGTGAGGGAAGTTGAGAGAATATTGTATCATGGGTTTTTCCGAGCTAAAAGGATTTGAATGTATGAATTTGAGATAAGGGGAAGTGCACTTTTATAAGAGGGGTGAGGGGAACCTTAGGAAAAACTAAATATATTATTTTATAATAAATTCATATTCGGTTTATAATAGCTCCAATGTTACTTATTTATAGGATAATTTGGGGATGGGTCTAAATCCTTTCAACCAATAGATTTTAGACAGGTTTGGGTCACTAAATTAACCATATCATTTATATTTAACTCTTAGTTAAATAGTTTGACATTTACCATGTCTCTTTGTATTTTTGTATTATATGGTTAATAATTTTACTATATACATCCAATATAACCCCAAGTGGTTCATTAATGATACACCTATCATTATATAATTCATTTGTCCAAAAAATAGATTTTCAGGAATAGAATATCAATTAATAATTTATTATTTGTTTTAAAAACTCTTTTATGTCAATTTTGACACTATTGGGTATTTTGTTTTTGATAAATTCACAACAACATTATTACATAGAAAAAAATTCATATATCCAATCCTAATATATCATATTAAACTATAAAATTAGTTTAATTCATAAAAAGTTTCAAATTACATTTATTTGGGTATTTATAATATCAATTATCTTAATGTTTCATCAAAACAGTAATTAATGCATCATCATTGTGTCATAAATAAATTAAAATATTTAATATCTAAAAATTATAAATAAACTACCATTATGTAGGAAATATACTTAGATATATAATTAATATTTATAATATAATTTATCTTATGTATAATCCAATATTAGAAATGCTTTAGTTAATAAACTTTGATTTTAACTCTTTTAACTCTTCATTGAATTAAATAATAATAAATGTCCTAATCTAATCCAGGTGGACCTAAATGATAATATTTAATTCATAAGGTTATTTTTGGTAGATAAACACATGTCCAATAGAATTTGGACATGTCTTAGGGTAATATTAATATCATTTTTACCCTTAATTACCCTATTTCATTTTAATCGTGGAAAATAAAAGTAAAAAAGTTACCAGTTACCAATAATTATTTTTTTCTTATTGAACCACATTTAACTCCTTGATATTAACCGTGTCTCTCATATTTTCAAAATTACACTCATAGAAGCGGTAAAGTTATGTTTTTTGTGAATTTTCAAATTCTCCTAGGAGGTGGGTAAAAGACGGTGAAAAGTTCAATAAAATTTTTATATATCTAAAATTTTTCTAAACTAACTTCAATGAATTAAATTGAACATATATGGATATTATGTATCTATTTGGACCTTAATTAAAATTAAATAAATTAAATAATTATTGAAAAAAAATTCAATTTTAAACTATTACTCAGTGTTTTTCACTATTCATCAAAAATTGAATGTTTTCAGAAAAATAACAAAAATTCACCCTAATCTAATTTCGATATTATGAATCCAAAAATTAAGTCCATTTTGAATGATAATATTTATAAAATTTAAAAAATTGGTTATTACTATTCACAACGGCTAGTTTGATTGGTTGTGGTGTGTGTTAGAACTTGAAGTTGCGTAAAACACACACTATTGTATTATTCAAAAAGAAGCTTACAATGGAAGCTTGGGGTGTTACACTACATGACTGGACTAAAGAATTTTATATGTATGAAATGTTTTTTGAAGTATGACATGGAATTAATAAAAGTGATTATATATGAAATGGATTTCTTTTGAAAAATATATTCCACATGGAACAATAGAAGTATTAAATGGAGATTTATTGAATTTATTACATCTAGATTTAATGAGGCATATGAGGATCATTTCATGATGGTTCTAGAAAATCTATTTATAGAAATTTATTTATTTTAGAGATTGAGAATCCGAACAAGATGTGTCTGTTGGTGTAGATATACATTAGTCATATAGAATATTTTATCCACATTTCAATAATCCAAATACTCTATTTTAATCACTAAATCTACTAAATATAAGATATTTATTCACATTTGTCTTATAAAATTCCAATGAAATATTTAAATATAGTATTATATCATTACTAATCAAGCATTGATATATCAAGAGATAATGTTTCTTTATAAATATCTAGACATTGTTCTCTTTGTGAGGTCACTTTTTCTTTTGAGATTTTCATGTTCTTATTTTTCATTTCTTAAACACATGATCCTGTATTTCATAAAGAGTAAATTAATACTCTTTATCTACTTTACATACACCTTTTCATTCCCAAAATAACTATTGAGGAGGCTTGGTAATAGTTTGGATGATGTTGATTGATGTTGTAAATTTTCTACTTTATCGAGGTTTTGGATTGGTTTAATTATTAATTAACATTTAGTTAGTAGGGGATTTTAAAGTATAGATAATTAGGTATTAGCATGAGACTAAATATCATGTTTTTATTTCCCATATTTTTTTTTAGATTTTACTTACTATATTTTAAAAATATTTTATTTTTCAAAACTATTTATGAAAACAATACATTGACAGTTATCTTTAATAATGGTTATATATATATATATATTTTGATGTATTTATATATTTTTTCAAATGATAATGTGATTACAATTTTTTTAACTAGGTTGTTATTGCGTCATTCAAAAACCATTCTAAAATAAAAAAATTACATAATTATACTATATTAGTTAACTGGGATATTTTATAAATCTAGTGATTTGGTTTTACTTCTTTAAAAGAGAATTATTTTTTGGAACCTCAATCCCACCCCTCTTGATATTTTCATTTCGACCAAAAAATTGATTCTTTTTCATTAATTTATTAAATATGTTTGTTTTAGGACCCAATTCATTAAATGTAATTTGTTGAAATTAAATAATAATGAAATACTTTATTCCCATGAGTGAAGGATCATAAATTTCCTACCACAATAAGAAAAAATTTCAATATTCTATGAGAAGACCATAAAATTATATGATCAATAATTTTGGTAGTATACCAAAGATTCCATTAGCTAATCATTCATTAACATGTATTCATATATCAAATTAGAATAAATAAATTTGATAAATGGGGATTCATCTGAACAACCACCTTTTTAACCCATCCTATGTGCTAGATTCCATTAATAACACCTACTTCCATTCAAATACCAATACATTCATCCATACAAATCCAATCTTCTTTGGCCATTGATTGTGCCTCCAATGTCAACTATTAAGATCAACAATGATAAAGGATTCAAGGTTTGGATGAGAAAAAATATTATGAGATGAGTTATAGAGATCACTAAATATGGGAATTAGGATTCTGAGAATATGGATGAACTCACATGAGCTCAAGTTGTGTAAGATAACCATTTATCAAAATAATAAAAATCCCAATTAGGTTCAAAACTATCCATTTATGTAGACTATTATCTATGATAATGATGGTCTCATCAAATAATGTAGTTAGTATTAATGTCACTGTTGTTTTATATAAATTGAAAAGGATTATTAATTGGACCTATGAATGAAAATAAAACTATGTTATCAATGATGATCAATTTATAGATGATGACCTCAGTGCCACATGGATTTGAACTAGATTGAAGAAGTAAAGGTAAGGACAAATTATTTTAGTTGAACCATGAAGGATGATATTGAAATTGAATGAAATTAACTTTGATAGTTGTTTCTTGTAAAGATGAAATTGTTTCCATGCCTAAAATTTAAGGGCCCCAACATCTATAGAATAAGAATATTTTTTTTAAGACTGATTGAAAAAAAATTCTAATGAAATATATTGATGTTCAATTAAGAGGATAATTGATGTTGACATGAATGAGAAGCCTCTATCAATTCTTATGGAAGCCTCATAGAGAGGATTTTTGCATTTGAATATTAGATGTAAAATGAGTTCAATGAATAAATAAAAAGATCAAGTTGTATATTACATTCTTAGGTTCATTGTTGATACATATGTATGAATATGATGGGGGAATTCATAGCTTCCTAACACACTTGTCAAATTAGTGAATAATGTTTCCTGATATGATATCTCTATAATTCCCCAATGGATTGATCAAGGAGAAAACATGAAGGGATACCCTAAGAATAAACAAGAGAACCAAGGGGGTCGAGTTTTAGTTGCTGAAGTTAACATGGTTGTGAATGAGGAATCCTGGGAATAAATTTGGGAAGATAAGACCATTTTATTTTATAAAATATAACATGTACTTAAGGCTTTTGGAGAAGTCATCACTACATTGATTTGGATCATAGATGTGCTAATAGTTGTGTGTAGAAGGTTAAATTACTTTATGATATGATGTTATAGTAGAGTTCCTATATTTCACCAAGGTAGAGTGCACATAAAATTTCTTGAAGGGTAACATCACAAATATTTATCAATCAAGGTTTGATATAAATATTTTAATTATACGGTGATACATATTTCCAAAACAGTGATATTATAATGAAAAGAAGGGGTATCAAGAAAAAAATGAAGAAACAATATTATTATAGTGATCACCAGAGAGTGATCGACCTAATTCAACATACCTTTTTCCTAAGAAAATACTATATATGTATGTCACATTTTATTACAGATTCTAAGTTATTATTACTAGGGAATGAGTCAAAAATTATAGACATCACCTCAAATCACACCACATGGATATTTAATCAATTTTATTTAGGATATACCCACATTTTGATTTTTTTTCAAATAATTATTGATATTCGCCAATGTGTTCCCCATTGTCATTTACCAATATCTAATTATCTCATTATTCCTTGTTGTTTCTTAATATAATTTTATTTTCTCATTGAAAATAAATTTTGACAATTTTTTTGTATCCCTCTGTATATTAAGATCTCTAATTTCCACTCATGTGAATATAATTTTTGAGGCTTGTTTCAATATTTTAAACTTGATTATTCCTAATGGTATGAGATTAATGTTGGTCATCATCCCAGTCCTTCACCCTTAACATGTTCTAAAGGTGGTTTGGGGGGTTGGCCAGTGCACTCTAACAAAATATTAGTTTTTTCTCATTTTTCCTTAATAATTTCCCATATTTCTCTTTGTTTTCTCAATAGAGGGATTAGGTGAGATTTTGTGTTTTATAATCCCATGAATATCACTTGGTTAAGAATTAAATTCTTGATTTGATGGATTCTATTAGGGGATTATCTTACTCTTGGGAGAGATCCCATGCACTAGAAGTGGTTATGTGGATGTATATTAATTTTTTGGTAGAGAGGGTTGTGTGACTAGAAAATTATAGAATTCACAATTTGAGGTTGTTTTGTCTTGGTCTTTTTATTTAGTAGACCCTTGATTAATAGTTTATGAGTGGATTTACTATGATCTTGGCCTTTTTCTCATGGACTGTATATCCCCTTCCTAGTTATGGTTACCCTTGTTCTTCTTATTCCAAATCCACCCACTAAAACATGTGTTTACATTATTGTTTCCCTGTGTTTTAATTTTAACCATTTAAATATATAATAATTCAAAAAGAGTCGTGGATGATCACTGGGACAAGTGAAACTGCTTCATTAAGAGTAACACCTAGGTTATCCATTGTTCTATATATTGAGGGATTATAAATGTATCTATAGACACCCCTTTTAGTGGGGGTCCTTCACTAACCAATTTTATTAAATTTATTGATTGAAAGTAAACAAAAATACTGTTTATAACTCTATTGTTTACAAGTTTAATTGATAAAAATAAACATCTACATATTTTGAATAGCCCAAAATGAATCATAGTCATATTATCATGTAATAAAATTTAGTGAATAAAAAAAGATTAAAATATTATTATACTAATTTTAATTCAACACTCATGAGTTATCATGTTCATTAATATATATATATATAATGTATTAAAAAACACACACTATCTTCTAATAATTTTTCTTTATCTCATTGATTTTTTTCTTTCAATGAGTATTATTAACCCAACACAACTCATCTTGTTTCATTCATAAAATCTACAGTAACATTATATATATATTAAATAGAAATAATAACTCAAAATATTTATACATCAATGAAACATACATTACTCTCCATAAAGTAAAAAATTCAAATATTAAATATTGTTATATGAGTTCAAACTAATTTCTAATAATGTTTTGGTATGTTTGATGTTCCCTTATCTCTTTTTCTTTTGATTTTTCTTGTCAAAGATGGATAAAATAACATAAATCGAAAGTAATATAATTTATATAAAATGATAAAATATATATTTGGAAATAAAAATAAAATCATAAAATATTAATTTAGGGTATACATAGTTTGTGTGTGTATTAATATGAATCAATAAATTCAACTTTTATATAGTGTTCATGTAATTTTATATTCAACTTTTTCATAGTGTGTGTGTGTGGTCCTTAAATCAATGAATTCAACAAGTTTCTCTTGGATTTTATAAATAATGACAACAACAAATTCAATTTTTAGATTAGGTATTCTAATTAATTCCTCATTTTCACCAGAAATTTTATTTATTATGTCAAAAAAGAATATTATTATTTTTACATTTTGAAAGAAAAATAATTTTATTTCATCATGTGATAAGACATTTTCTTTAATGATAAGAAGAAAATTACACTTGAAAAGGGTTTTTGATCACCAATGGTTCTATCGTAGTCTTCTTTAATAAATCAAGACTGATCAAGTATTCCTCTATTTTAATAAATCATTTGAAAATAAAATATAAAATTTTCATAAATTATGGTTTCATTCACTATAATAATTTTATATTCCATTAATGTACTTTTATACAAAGAAGATAATAAAAAAACATAGGCAATGTTTTTTCTTGATTTCATCAACTAGAGAAAGCTTAAAATGACTTTATGAACTCTATCTGATTGATTTTCTAACCTTATTATAATAAAACGTTTCATTTCATCTAAATTAAGACAAGAAATAGACATTGAATCTTCCATTCCAAATTCCATCAACAGTTTTCTTCCGAAATCTCTTCAGAAATAAAAATAACTCCCTTTTATTGATTAATTTTAAGACTTTAGAAATTTCTCTGTTATCCTTGCATTAATATATCAAAAAAAATTAATTTTTGTGATTAATTATTAAACATTTATTTCTTATTTCTAGAAAAAAAATATTTCATAAATATAATTAAATATGATGAGGTATTTCGTTTACCACTCTTTAACATAAATTCTATCATTAAAAATTCATTTCCTCATGTTAGGGGATTGATTCTTCTTCAAAGAAGTTCCCCCGCGTGAGCCCGACCATAGGGAAATCATCAAAAACAGGTTTTTTGAAGATGAACACTACATCAAATATTCATCAAATCAAAAAATTCCTTACTCTCCTCCATTTCAGAACAAAGTTTCCCTTGTAGTCTCTTTTATGGAAGATGATGTATGGGTTTTGGTATATGATATTTGTCTTACTATGGTTGGTCTTTTCCATGGTGGGATAAACTTGATATCTTCGATTTTCCAATCTCTAGAGGCAATTGGTTTCTCTAAATTTAATGTTATTATTTGTGGATGAGGATTGTGTGGTGCACTACTTTGATGATAAAGAGGAACTTTATTGATTTTGGGGGTGACGGAGCTGGAAAATCACCGATTTCGATATGAAGATCTATAAATTATCTTCCATTACTTTGGAGGGCTGTGAATATTCACTTATGTCGATCTAGATAGGTTTCATCGACCTTCATATTCATCTTTTTCATTTATAAACTCTTCTAAATGCTACAAGAGTTTTTGGATTGCCAATAAATATAGACTCCTGGACTATTAATTTATCTCTGTCATTTAGTAGCTCTTGTTTGTATTATATTGGACCTTGAAAGGGAGTTGCTTCAGTATTTGTGGATCCAAAATTGATGTTATGGATTCTCTTGGAAAGAAAATATGATAATCTTCTTCTTTTCTACTTCAGATGCAAGAAATGTGGTCACTTAGCTTCAACATGTTGTCAAAAGGATGTGTTGAGTAAGGGAAGGTGGGTCAAGAGTGATAATGATCCATTTTTTTGAGAAAATAATAAAGAGAGAATGAACCTATTAAAAGTAGAGGGGGAACCTCTAACATGGATGTCTTCGGATCTGGTACGGTTATAGAATACTTATGGGGAAAAAGATTTGGAATAAGCTGATGCATGACATGGGTTCAAGTGTTGTTGAAGGGTATGGGTCGGGTTCTATTGATGGGTCTATTACTAACCACCATGATACCTCATAAGTGGGTACTATTGATTATGAGAAGAGCATGTATGATATAGAAACTGGAATAGGATTCACTGTTATGTTGAATGTAAAACATTGAGGTAGAGAGAAAGTGGTGTAAGACATTCATCAGTTTTCAAATGAGGAAGATGTACTAGAAGAGGTCAATGCTTCAATCAATTCATCCAAGTATGATGAAACCCGAATTAATTTGGATGTGTTTTAAGGTAAGAAAAAAACTATAAGAAAAAATAGTGATGGATTTGAAGCTATAAGGAGAATAAATTGTAGCCATGGATGGACTACTCCAATATTCCCATAACTATCAATATTAGGCAAACTTTAAACACCAAGGCCTTAGAGGTTGTGACCCATGAAAATAAATATAATGAGATCTTCATTATAGTATTATTTTTTAATGATCATTATATGAGAGATCAATGAAAATATACCCAAATTCTTACGAAAATACCTGAGAGAATCATTGAACCATGCAACAACATGAGAAGAGGCTAGATGATTTCAATAGAACCTAAGGGGATAAAAATTATTTTTTGATGAATAAATAATTTAAAATATTCCTAGTAGGTCTTCCATCAAGATTAAGTGATCATGGGACCTTCCTACCTCCTCTATTTAAATTAGACTTATTGTGAGGGTTGCCACTGAACCCAAAAAAGTAGATTATCCTAGAAATAAAAAAAATTCTCGAAGTTATAACAATAAATTTCATGAAATTATTTTATTCAAACCACTAAAATAAAATTTAATACCAATCTCTTGGGTTTCCCATCAAAATAAATAGTTATTTCATAAACTTTTATACAAATCCAATACCATATCCATGAAAAATCCAACTTACTGATGTATAAAAACATTTTATTTTAAATAATATGTTTATAAATGTGGACATAGAATTGATTTGTAATATGTTGTTTCTTATTTTATTGGTTATATCACAAAATATTCTTATGGTATTAGAACTTGATATAGTATTGAATATCACATCAATGTCATCTCTATCAAATCTATGAAATCCCTTCCAAACTAGTCATTCCTTATATCAAACCACTTCATATATTTTATTGATTTTTTAGAACACCCCTTTTATTCAAATAATATTCTTATATATTTTATTTTATTCATATTATCATTGCACATAATTATAAAATTCTTTTTATGAATAAATATATTTTTGTAAATATTGTTGTTCTTTAAGTAAGGACTATTAAATGTATAAAGTAAAAAAAATTTTGTTTAAAAAATGAATCAAAATTAGGGGATTAAAGCTGTTCAAAGTAAATCATAGAAACAAAAAAATAATAATTTAGTTTATGATATTTATAAAATAATGTGGATTTAATAGAGTCATGTTGCGAAAAGTTTTTAACATTATCTACAAATTCTTTAAAGTTACTTATTATTTAATTTTAATTATTTCTCACAAATAACTTTGGTTAAGGATTAACAAATATCTCAGTTACTCACCATGATATTGATACTGTTCAAATAAAACTAAACCATAGAATAATAATAATGTAGTCATGGTCTTGATATTTGAATTTTATTTTGGCATAAAAATCTAATTGATATCACAAATAATTAAATAAGAGATGTATTCTTGTACTGTATAGTTGGAATACTAAAAATTACACAATAAATGAATAAAATTGATCATCTAAGAAACAAGATTAATTTATTCATTCATAAAAAAATTTATTCAAATATGATCTATAATAACATAAAATATAATTAATTGTTTTTAAATCTATAATAAAAAATAATATCTAATTGGGGTATTGAAATTCACTATTAGAATAATTTATCTTCCTTATAATGATGGCTCATTTAGTTCTCAATGTAGGGGAGGAGAAATCCCCTCTAGAACTAAATCTTCATCCATGATATTCCTATAACGATAAGGATATATAATAAGTAAAGGGAAAATATAAAATCCCTCATAGTCTCCATGATTAATTATTGTCACTTCATTTGGGGAACATAAAAGAGATAAACACTTGGTATATATTTATAGCCAGGGCAGAAGTTAGTCTTAGCACCTATAATATCGAAAACAACATTACTCTAGGATTTGGTCAAGGATGCCTCATTATATAATGTTATAGAAAAAAATTAAATGAATTAGACCTACTAACTGGCTATAAAAATATAAAATTGGTTTTAAATAGATGTATATGGGGAGATATAAGGAAAAGTTATTTAAGATTCCTATTAACGATGAATAATTAATCTTTTCAACAATAATTCAACCATCTAGTCATATAAATGGAAAACATTAGTTATAAAACTTTATAATGTTGTATATAACATATTCAAGGATCCACATACCAAATTTTCTCCCAATTTGATTGGAAAATACAGAAATAAAATAGTGTTTTTAGTCAATAAGTGTTCGTGGGTTCCTATTACTTTGGCCCATCAATCTCTAACTTCGTTATGGAAAATTAAAAACACCATAACTAAAAATGATGAATTTAAAGTGAAATTATCAATTTTAATAGTGTTTACAATCAATTTAATTAATTAAATTTAATATCTAATTGATTCTTATGTTATGAAATTAAATCAATAATGTTGATTGAAATAGTAGTATAAGGGTTGAATATAATATTGAATGATAATTATATAACACTCCGAAAACTAGTCCTGTGTACTCCAGGGAAAATAAACATATTAGATATATATGAATAATGATATTCTAAAACCCATCATGGTTTAATATCCAATTTCAATTCAATATATGGTAACAATGTGATCAAAGTGATAACCACACCGAGGAATAATTTTTGTATTAGGATAAATAATTATTTCATAAATTGAATCTAAATAAAATTGAAGGGAACACATTATACTAATCCTAGTAAGGCAATCCATGATTCAACCATTCACTAAATTATGTTGACTCCTTCAAAATGAGAATAAACAATTTTAGGTTCAATGAAACACCAAAAATATAGGTATTAGTTTCCTTATAAAAGAGAGGAAGGAGATGCATGGCTTCATGAAGATCAATCATCTAGCTTATTCGGATATCATGATCCCCAAGAACACATGTAATCAAATAATCCTAGAAACAATATGATGTTGTATCATGTAATACACTTGATCTGGTAATGATCATGTAAATACCCTTAAGTGGGTCATTTGGATCATACAAATCCTCATTAGATAGCATGCTTCATCAAACAAAGCCCCTACGACATTCCCTCAAGATAATGTGAAGGCTGATAGATGAGTTCCTCCAATTAGGGGACATGTAAACTGATTAGTGGCTTACAATAACCAAAATCTCTTTATAAAATTAAACATTAAAACGGCATAAGGTGATGTAGGTCATGTTGATTTTAATGTGAAGGCCTAATATGGATCGCGTGTGTTGTTCAATGATCATGATAGATCCCTAGTGGCATGTAAACCATGCCATGTGAAGGCCTTTGGGTATGTCATCTTCAACATGTGAATTCCCTAGGATGCATCCATTTGATCATGTGATCCCCTTTTAAATCCATATTCAATTTTATTGAACATCAATGTTAATTCTCAAACATTGTCGTGATATCTAACATTGATCACAAGACACAACATAGACAGGTGGAGTGACCACCCATGATAATACTTTTACTCCATCTCAAGATCCATTACAGATCATGTGATGCCATGATTGAAACCAATGTAAAAAATTCAATGGACTTGGAAAATAGAAAATAAAAACATGGAGAAGGTATAATCTTCATGGGAAAGGTAGTTACACTTTTTTTCAAGCGAATGGTGGTAGTGGTTCATATGTGTAGTCCATTGATCACAAAACATCCCCACAAACATGATGACCTTATTATATGTTGGCTTTTGGACATGTCACCTCCATAATGTGATGGACCTCAAACATTTCCATTTGATCGCACGACACCCTAATAGACAACTGATCAGTGAGAAATGTTGTCTTTGTAAAATAGAAGGAGAAAATGGAAGAAACCTTATAATAAGGAGGGATTCATTGAATTTTAAGTGAGGGGGGGGGGTAATTTTATTTTCATAGTCAGACCATTGATCACATGAAGTCCCTTAGATATGATATTTTTATCTTGAAAAGAGCCCTATACAAGTTTCTTTTATTTCAAAAAATACTCTTCAACAAGATTCTTGATCTCATGAAAATTACACGACTTGTTACTATGATATTTTGAATCCCTTTGACTAATTGATTTTTTATATGAAATCCCTTTGATACTACATGTGTCCGATAATTTTTGTTGTTGAAGTAATGATCTCACGATCAATATTTATAATGTGACATAAAGATGATGCCAGAGATGAGACACAAATGGTTCATTAAAAACATGTGATACTCTAACGACTCAGGCCCATGTCTGTAAAATACACATCACATAAAATGACATATATTAGAGGATGTGAGATATATAAATTCCTCTCCATAATAATTACATAAGGAATTACATAGCTTGTATACACACTTTACATGATCACCTTATTAATCACGTGAAGGACTTTTGGTGCACCGCCAAGATTATAAAAAGGATTTTCAATGTATCTACTTGGTCATGAAATGTATCAATACGTTAATTCCAAAATAAAAATTATAAAATTTATACAATAATGTTGGAAAAATAAAGAATCCTTATACAAAGATATATATGATTATTTTCATTCAATAGGATTATGTAATTCCTATGACTTATTCATTATTCCAGAGATAGAACCCAGATATGTCATCTAAGTCATTATAATTTATCTAGATATGTCCTCTAGTTTTTTATAAATCCAATTAACATATCATCCTCGATCATGTGTTACCATTGGGAGTGTCTCTTTTCATCACTTGGAGAATCCATGGACATGTTACCGGAATGATAATACATAACCCCAACATGTCAAGAAAGTATTGTGAAGTCCTTTAGAAATATTATAGTTGATCACAAAACACCATTGGATGTGTCTGTGTCAATAATGTGAATAATCCATATAAAAATATTCAAAATCAAGGGGCAACACCCCAACTTGTCCACCAAGTCAACCGTAGTCTCCCAAACAAGTTATTGAAGTCACCCGATAGTCTATTGGAATTATCAGCGAGATCATATGGAAACCCTTCAACATGTTAACCTTGATCAAGTAAAATCCCATGGACATGTGTTTCTAAAAATATAGAACACCATATAAATGTCGGAATTTTCATGGGAAAACCTATAGACATGTAATCTTTATCATGTGAAGTACCCTGGGACATGTCATCAATATCAAATAAACACTCACGACCTATTAGGTAGAAACCCTAGACAAGTTAGAATGAAACCCATGACATGTCAACAAATCAATAAATATATTTCAGGTTGAAAAACCTAGAAATGTTAGACTATTCTCTCAGGAGTACTTGGGTATCTTCCTTCAAACCATGTGATCCCCGAACTATGAGTCTTTTGTTTGGTATTCCCCTTTGATTTGGGGAGATTCCAAAATAGGTTAAGAATGGTTACTCATACAATCCTATGGGTATTATGGGATCCTAATGACATCCAGAAATACTAATCTAGTCATTCATGGAACTTACTATATATCCACAGGTGGGAAAGGTTTAGATATTTTCTAATAGGAATCCAAAATGGAAAAATCTCCTAATTTTCTTAATCCTAAGGGATAAAAGTAATTTATCTGATTATAATCACCCATTCCAACCCATCAGTGGGTTTGGAATGAATTAATCTATGGGGACTCTAATTCATTATATAAACAAGATATACATAATTCCTTTCCAATGATCGATCCTTGTATCCAACACCCTGATAAAGCCTCCCTAGAGAAAAAGTGTCATATTCAAATTTGGTGAGTCTAATCACTAATTTTCCCTTATTTCTCAAGACGAAGTTGAATCACATGTGCTTAGGGATTTGAAATGATCACATCACTCACATCATAAGATTACCTCGACCAGGGAAACCATATAGTGTATTCCCCATTCTGTGACAAGATATGATGTCCTATATGTAAGGGCATCCACCTCAGTTTAAATTCTGATGAAATTCCCATATTGGTAAAATCTATAGAAATAACCCTAACATGAAAAACTTATATATCATATCCCATCAGTGGGATATGGAAAAACTGAACTATGATGACTTTTATTCTTCTTATAAGTAGGATATGTAGGACGCCTTCCTAAATCTTGAACTCCAAACATATTTTCAAGTTACCTCAAATATTTCATTTCTGCATGATGTTAAATTGAATGGATTTGAAATAATATAACTACAAGGGGTTTGATTTTTATTAAAATTAGGATACATAGTGTGTATTACGAAGGTTCAATCCTATCCTAGAAACACCAAATTTCTTGTATGGATGTTAGTGAATTAAAGAGTTCATGTTTATATAGACTAAAAATATAAGTAGCTACCAATTTCTATGGAATAATGAGTAATAGATATAGAATATCATATAAATATAGATAGTATCATCAACAAAACCCCCTTCACACATAGAAGGATCCAACCCCCAATCATTTTATCAGTGTAACGAGCCCCACATCATGATTTTGAAAATATTCATGAAAATATCTTTAATATATAAGAGTGTATACAAATAAGTAATAATTCCAAAAATAAGGGTTGGATGATCTTGAAATCCCATATTATTGAAGAATGTGAGTTCTTAAGTATTATTGGGTCGGAAACACAAAATGAGCTACTTTTCTTTAGAAAGAATCACTGTACATTATCAAAGATTATGGAACATTTGGGAGTATTTATGAGAGATAAAAATGGTAAACCTAATTTTATTTATTATAAAACCATATTTTACCACTAATAAATTAGTAGATATCATACTACTTATTAGGGAAATAAAACATAGTGAACCAAATGTGAAATCTTGTATTGAAAAAAAATATAACTAAATCCTTATGGAAATTTAGAATCAAGTCTCTTAAACTAATAAAACCACAAAAATATTTATGAAGGAATTTTTTTAATCAAGATTTGAATCTATAAAATAATAAAAAACTCAATTGACCATAAATTAGAACATCTTTTTTTCATCTTATATATATATATAATAAAATGGTACACCTGACATTAAATCCTTCAAAAACTAAATAAAACTAGGGTTCCCCTCAAATAAATCCTTTCTAAATATGAAAATTCTACATGCAAAAAAAGGTTTAACTAGGAATATATAATTACAATATTTTTACCTGTGAAAAGATGATAGATAATGTTTTACACATTCTAGGATTCAATAAATGATGAACTTGTTCATTTATTTCATTCTAACTACAGAAACTACTCCCATAGACATCATGAACAAATATCATATATTCACTAAGTGAATATTCTTGATCTTCTTCTATAATAGTAACCCCGATGATCTAAAAATAACTTCCCCAGCTAAATCCTTCATTTTTGGATGGTGAACAAAATGTTTTAGAAATAACACTAGCATTATACGATCACAACCTTTAATTCTACATATATTGGTTTCGAGACACATAATCTATCAAGTTTGTATCATTCATGGAAAACATCAATGAATCTTATGGAACTTGTCACCACCACCAATCTCTTCAAAAGATTATTCATGGAGCAAATCAATTAGAACCTTTCATAGATTATGATGGTGGATCAAGGATCTAACTACAACTCCATTCTTATTCAGGATCTACTTAGGAGGGATCACAACAAGAACTTTTCCAAGTGTCTTCCAGTAAATTTCCTTTGTTCTCCTGCTGAGGTACCAACTAGAAAATTTCCATCCTAGACACTCATGCATGCGTAACAAGGAGGTATCATTGGTATTAGAATTCTATGGATAGATGAGAGTGGGATTATATCCCGACTTCCATTGATGAAGTCTGTCAGCATATTTTGGTGGTAGCCAACATGCAATATCATATACACACTAACTCTATTCAAGTATGCACATATACTCCTATTGAAAACATGTGGGAGGAACATATCCCTTCCCCCATGAATGAATCCCCTTTGCATTTTCCTATTCTACAAATAGGAAAGGAGTAGGATTACAAACCTGATTAAATAAAAAATCTCCAAGTATATCATGGATACTGATAATGTGAAGGCCTACATTATTACAAACACAATTCTAAAGTGTCTCAAAATTTTAGAAACAACAGAATAAATATATCAAAATATTTTGGAATTGATTCAGATGCATGGATAAGTAAATATCCCTATCCTAATATCTAGAGTATCATATCACCATGACTAGTACGAACAAGTGGATACACCGGTGAATTTTCACATTGTTTCTCCTATCCAGGAGGATTACTGATATATTCTGATAAAGGATGAGGCACAAGACTGATATCATATCCATGTTTACAGTAAAATAGTGAAAACTACTGAAAGAATTATTATATCTCTATAAATAAAGCTACTTGGCATATTCTAGTATCTCATAGAAGAGAGGATCAAATCAATACTTTCAATGATGAACGACTACAAAAACATATTTCAGAGGATATATAGCAGGATGCTCATATTCATTATTCTATTCTTGAGGTTCGTCAACATATTCTAATGGAGAGTGCATATGTGAACTAGGATCCAACCCCCTCTTCAACTTGGATTAATTTGAATATTCCATTAACCACCCATAAGAATGTTCATATTCCAACTAATAATTCAAAATCCAATAGGAATACTCCAATTACTTCTCTACAGCGGGTTCCTATCCCTACAACAACATATGGTTATCAACATATTCCAATAATTGTTACACAGTAGGCTCATATCCCAATTCAATCATGAAAGGCTGGATAACATATTTAGTCCATGAAATAGATTGAGCTTCATATTATAGATCTACTCAATGGTAGTGTCCTTGAAGTTGTACGACATATATCTACAGCACCTCAAGGCTATGTTAACTCTTAAACCTAAATTGAAGGAAATAAACAATTAGATAATAATCCCCATAATAATTTCTAGATGGATCATAGGTAACCTACTCATGTCATCTAGCATGGTAAACCTCCACATGGTTATAACATTATTAGAAAATTAAATACTCCACTTCCATGGACACCTTCAAATAGGGAGGCTCCAAAACTAAGGCACCTTCATATATATAGTTGATTAAATTATTAAAGTTAACTTTATATAGTACCCCATCAACTATCTACAACACTTCACCATATTCAAAAGGCAACCTGGTGAAGCAACCACTGTGATCTGACCCAGTGGAGGTATATAATTTTGATCATGAAGAGGACAACAAGGATATATTAAGCGACTTATCTAGAATGGAATTCCCAAATAGTATTTACCCATCATCACATCCAACAATGAGATCCCAATGATATAGAGAAAGATTTCATTCCATTATTATGCAAGAACATGTGGGAGATTCATCAGTAGTTGAAGGATGAAAGCGTCCCTTATCAAGGGTATGAGTATAATATATCTATCATAAATACATTTTATTTATTTGGACATGACTATATTCTTTGTAGATTGAAACCCAATGATGGAAGAGTATGAAAAACACCTGCAACGTGCTTGTCACTATATTTTAACAACTCTTCATTGATTGATTTCAAGAGCTTCATCAAACATATGTATTAGAGGATTTGAAAAATATAGAGAACTACACTTCACTCTATCCCAGGAGAAACAAATATTCCTAGATAAGACATCCTATAATGTTATAGCCGTAAGATAAATTTGGGTTCTTGGAAATTCATAGGCTAGTTTTTTAACATTGTGAGATTAACCTACTTCAATGGTGTAAATACATTACAAACATAGGTTGAGGGCCGTGAACAGAATCCTAAATAGGGCCCCTAAAAATTTGGAACACTTTTTAGACGCAAAATCTGACATTGTGTACTACACAATAACTTACCATAGTAGATTATTCCATCAAAGACATCCATTTCATAGAGGTCATACATGAGTATAATTACTTCAATGAAATTGGATTTCAATATCTTCTGCCATAAAATCCATCTAGGAGAAACCCCATCCCATAGGGATGGGGTCATTTTTACCACCACCTCAACCCTCAAATTATCAATCCTTATTAGGATCCATGAAATATCAGTAGTATCTACAAGCAAACTCAATCCCATAGGTATTGAGACATTTTTATTTGAATCTAAATTAACAGGTTCATCAGACCCAAAGTGGGTCCTAAAAAATCAGTTTCTATTCAATATCATCCCCACCCTAGAGGGATAATGGAATTTATATCTCAACTTCTTTCTCAGTATCCATTAGGTCCTCAATTAGAATCATCAAATCCTCAAAAAAGGATCTTAATGATCCAATAGTGTCCCTAAATCATTTATATCATACATGGCTGGTGGAATTTTTATCATTATCATCAAATTAGAAAAAATCATTCTTCTCTAGGTTTGGATATAAATATCAATGGTCGATATCTCATGTGTTATTCGCACCATAAGACATACCTTTTCTAATTTTTTTCTATTCACAAAACATGATCAGAATCTCCCTTATAGTGACTATTAATATACCAAGATAGAAGGAACATACAGTGAATAAAATAAAACACTGTAAGGGACAAAATAAAAAATGGATCATTACGGCCATGGGTTAGAGAAATAACCCCGATGCAATCCTTAAAATATGAGTAAGCATTTAATAATCACCATATTTCATGGAGAGTAATTGTATTACTATCATTTCATGATATAACTCAATTAATTTCATCACCATCAATAAACAAATGATGTATAATGTGATATAAACATAGAGGGGTGTAATTTAAAAACAATAATATAAGGGGTAGGGAATATGGATGCACAAACTGAGGCTAAATGTATGTGGAATAAAATAATGATCTAGAAAATATCACCTAGAAAAGTTGGGTTTCCACCACCATGGTGGAACACTTCCAACAATAAAGGAAATGGTGTGGTTATATTCCAATCACTACCCATAGGAGTTGAAATTCCTTCTACAAAATAACAACTAGCATATATTGAGAATGAGATACAAAATCACACATATCTCAAGATGGAACCACTCATGGGAGACATTTTCACTGGGTATTATCCTTATATAGAGACGAATATCCCTCCTCCCACATTTTAGTAGAGAGGTATTAAACATGAGAGTGTTCCATTTGAGCATCAACCAAGATCCTTATCTATGAATCCATTCTATATAAATGTTTATGTTGTGGAGGTTCGAGACTTTCCTCCATTACGATAATAGACTCTCCCCTATCAGGTTGATCATTCACTCCTAGAATGGGTCATGAATCACTAATATATGAACATGTGACCACCTTATCAATCCATTCCAACTCTTTATAGATGTGATATAGTCTATACAATCTCACATCTATAACTCCTAAATTCCATTAAATCATTCTATGATCGAATGGAATCCATGGAAGGGTGGTACACACTTGTGAAGGATGAGAATAATCCATGCCCCAAATGGATGGTTGTCTCTTTTTCCTTGAAATTTTTTGTAAATCCTATATTCATAACATATTTTGGTGCAAGATATCTAGAATAATATCTCAAGAACATCATATCCCAATATAGTTGAATGATAGACCTATGAGATCTGTAGGCGGTGAATTAACTGATATTGTTTATAAAACATTTGGTAAGGCCATCTGTCATTTGGTACAACAACCTTCCAGCATGATCCATTGTAGGATTTTAAGACCTTCACATCAATTAATTTATCATTTCATCTCCACATTAAAAAATATGATAATTTTTGACCTTATAAATTAAAAAAATGATATGGTATCTTAAATTATCTGAAGAAATAATGGATTAACGTATTCATCCATTATCACTCCCTCACAAGAGAAATTTTTGGAACTCAATGCTAAAAATTTTTAGGGTGATCTACAAACACCTTTTCTCTTGGTGATGTATCCCAATAGATTCTATGAGTCTATATGGATGACGCAATGACTATAAGATTCCATCCATTAGAATTGGTCCAAATATCAGTGTATTACCTTAACATAAGGGATGTTTTTTTATAATGTAGAGACTACTTCAAGTACCCTCAATCAATTAGTAGTTACAATTTAAGTACAAAGAAGGTGTCGAATCATTCAGTGCCTCCAATCCAGTAGTAGCAGCAAAAAATCTCACCCAGTTAGAAGCATAAAGAAATCAAGGTCTCCCATTATTCAAAGAATGTTTGACTAAAGTGTATTTACTACAAAATGATAAATTCTCCTAATTATTTCATTGTAGACATAGAAAATAATATACTCTAGCCACTGGAGCCCATGAAACCCAACAAAGTCAACCTCACTAATCATCCTGACTATATCCCATTTTATAGTAGACTAGATCACACCATCAAGTACTAATTAGTCTTTAAATAAATGATCTTGAGCATGATTGATTGTATATCAGTGATACTAGATAAGGTCCTAGAAGATTTGATCTCTGTAATCGTAACTCAACAAGAATAATCTGGTGACATGAAAGATTTTTTATTCAGGTGCGGATAGAAGATCATTAACAGGATGGCTCAAAAGTTAGTTCACTGAGATCATCCCACAGTATCATCATAGCTTCAAAAACTTGAAATATTCCTGGTATATAATGTGGAATAATTTAATACAACTCTTATAGGTATAATTAATCATCATATAAAAGAAAAGACACACGAGAAAGAGTCTTATCTATCTCCCTAACAAGATCTTACTCTTGCAAACTTATTTCCAATAACATTTGTAGAGTGGGAAGATCACTAAAAAATAAAACCCTCATAGTATTAAGACCTTTTTTATATTCTATTAATGTTGTTTACTTACTGTATCCCTTCTTCGATGATAAATATGACTATGATTATGAGTTCTCCATACCGGATCGAGGAGATGGATTTTATGGATGTAGAATCCATGGATTCAAGGGACTGTGATGGTGTGGTTGAACCCAATATTGTAGTTGCATCCTCAAAAAATCTATATATTCATCCCACACTCATGGAAGAGAATATTAGAAATCAAAATAGAATCATGGAGATTCCTTAGATCCCTTGACAATCCAATCAATCCTAGTAATCTTACACATCTGACTTATATGGGTGTGATTGTCTAATCATCCAAAACAAAGGGGAAGGCTAGTAGTTCCCATAAAACATGCTAAAGATTCTCTTTATATCTCTTCTCAAGAACTAAGAATTTCCACCTCAAACAAATTAACTCCTAAGGATCATAATAGGGAGAAACATCACCTAGGGAAGCCCATAAATCTGTCACAAAATTATTATATTCTAAAATGGTTGGTTGCTGTTCTAGCTGAAATTTTAGTCCAATATTCTCTCCATATTTCAAAATAACTCAGAGAGGAACTCATTAGGGAACTCTAGATCCCACATAAATTAAATATAGATTTTTAAGTAGTTGAGGTTTACAGAGTGGAGACTATTCCCTCAAAATTTCATGTCACAATATCTTTCACAATAAATAATTTTAAAGAAGTTATCTCAAGACATATCAAACCCCAGTATGTTTTAGGAAAAATAAGAAATGTCGACATCTAAAGGTATCTAGTTTACAGATTTTCTAGGATCTACCTTATCCTGATTCAGAGCCTCCAATGTTTATGACATAGCTATGGTGACCTATCTTTGAAAAATATAACCATTCAAGTGTAAAATTTGTGTGAGATAAGGCCTTTCTAGAAGCTCAATCTCATGTATCAGTTTGGGTATCTCACATGTAACTTTATGTTCAGTTTTATCAAACAAGACACATCATATAATTTATTTTTTGGAATACTTTTGATTCATAGAAACCTAATAGTACCTTCATCATTTCATCATTTCTTGAAATAACCCATATATTGGAAGTTCTATATACTAAATAGTGATAATGACACATTTGATTATAGTGAATCAATATATGTTGAGGTAGGTTTATACAAGAAGGTAGGAAAATAACTAATAGTGAATTATGAATTGTAGGTTGTGTCCCGCAATGGATTGGGGACCATTCATGTGAATCCCTGATGCATGCCCAACAGTGATTGTGTGATACCCATAAACCTTATTGAGGCAAGAGATTTAATCCTAGTAAGCTATCATGAACCACAAACATCATTGGATTACATCAATGGGATATTAGACTTGTCAGCTAAAGGGGGTTTATCAAAGAGGGGTTAAGCTAATACTCTATTAGCATCCAATAATTTAATCATGCAATCCTAAATAATTGACGATACCCCTAATAATTTCTATGTAACTCAATATTCACAAGATCCTCCTACAACTTATGGTAGTATAAAACAAAACAAGAACTCCCAGAATCTCTCTCTAATGAATATGGAAGTCCAGGATTATAAAATTTCTTCCCATGGAATCTCTTACCTTGAAAGTGATAGAGATACCATCAGATTAATGACCATGTTTGAAAATTAATCCATGGACTCATAGATGGAAGAAGAAGAGGATGAAATAAAGAATTCCCCTCCATCATTTGAGAACGAGTCTCCACCTCCATCATTTAGATCCGGAATATGGATTTTTTAAATTGAATAAGACTCGTGACCTAAAATTATTAGTTCCTCTATTCTTATCTAGGAATAGATTATATATTATTTATTTCTAAAGAATCATCAATATTTTTTATCTTTGAATTATACATAAATTTCTGGGTTGAACCCCAATCAGTCTATGCACCACTTAGTCTTGCCTAATGAACATCAAGGCTTCAAAAAGGTAGCTAGGAGGATGCTCCTATCTTGTCCTACTAATGTATAATCATATGGTAAAGAATTTGATCAAATCCAAATTTTTCGGGCAGTTAAGTAAAAAAAATGGATTACAAACATCATCCCCATCAACAAAATGAATAGGCATATAAGGGCATGCATCGATTTCAGAGGCCCTAATGGACACTTCATGAAGGATGATTTCCCACTACCGATCACTGAAATTTTGATCAATTAAAATATTGGATTATAAGAACATTCCTTTATGGATCCGTATTCAGGTTATAGTTAGATCAAAATGGGCCCTAAATACAAGGAAGGAACCATCCCTAGAAAAATCTTGGGATCTTTTTCTATCAGGTTTTTTCCTTTTGATTAAGGTTTACCAGAACAACTTACCAATTTTCCTTTCATCATATCTTTAGAAACTTCCATATATGAATAGTAGAATGTAATATCCATGGCCTGGTAATAAAGTATTTAAAGTGATGTGACCACCTCACAAATCCTCAAACAATCTTCAATATTTTATGAAAACATTGTTTGAATATGAATCCTCTAAGGTGTGAATTTAGTGTGAATTTAGGGAAATTACATTGTTTTTGGTATGCCATCATGGTATCAAGGTCAAACTGGAAAGGACTAGTACAATCCTATCAATGTCGCACCCTTTCAAACTTAATGAACTAAGGTGACTCCAAGGGAAACTCACTTACATTCAACATTTCATAACTACCCATGTTGAAAAATATCTACCATTAACCATGTTAATAAAAATTGGAGTGGCCTACCGATGGGGTGAGGACATACAAGAAGCCTTTGAGAGTATTATGAATAACATACAACACCCACTGGTCTTAGTGTTTCCAATTAAATTAATGACTCTTGTATTATATGTTTCCTCTATGGAATAATCTCTCTGTTTTCTCCTTATATTGAAAAACTATGCGGGAAATGAAAACAACCTCTAATACCTTATCCAAATGAGGTTCGGTATACAAACTACGTATTAAAATATCAAGAACAACTTCTTCATTTTCATTTTTATAGTGAAAATTATGATACATTATATATAGCATCACAAAGTCCACTTGGTCTCTAGTGTTAACCCGCTCAACCACATATTTATATTCCCTACATTGACTGGGCATCTAAGATCAGGGGATATTATTCTGCCACACATTTGAATCCACTTATTATCCCATTATTCACTTAAATGGAGGGCCCTAGATGATTTCCTTGTAGCACATCTCATACCATAAAAACACCAATGGAAATTGAACTTCTGTAAGAAGAGGATTTCTAAGACCATGACCCTCCCTAAACATGGGAGATTTATTTTTTGGTTCCACATGGAGTTCTATTAGAAATAGGATAGAAAAACTAAATCTCAATGGGGTTAGTCTAAGGAATGTGTTTGTTTCCTGGGGAAATTAAAATTTTCCTTACATATTATCAATAATTGTTGGTTCTGCTAATAATGAAGAAGAATATGATTCCCTCAATGCTAGCATGGAACTAACCCTACAACTACTGATAGGCTACCAGAAAATTAAATTGGATTTAGTGTAAGTGATTAGAAAAATCGATGATGAGTTTTCCATAAAGAAGAAATAATTGGACCTTATCCTCAGATACATTATAGGATTGATAAAAGAATTACCCTTTAAACTAACATTTCATCACATACCTCGATCAAAAAATGATTTGTTTGACACACAATAAAATATAGCCATAGTCCTGGCCAAACCTAATCAGGACAGTGTGGTTTCCACATCATGCCCCAAAGGATTGTCTCGTCAGTCATTGTTTTTAACATGTAGGAAACAAATATGGTCAAACACATACTGAATCATGGTATATTTATATCCAACCCTAGATGGATGGATCGAATAATCGATTACCTCCAAAATGGGACCCCAATATTAGATCAATCTGAAAGGGAATAGGATTGACACCAATAAGTGAACTTCACTATGGGTGATGGAAAATTGGGACCCCCTCTAAAATGATGCTTTGATGTAATTCTCCACAAATAAATTCATGAAGGATAGATTCCCACCATCATGGTAAAAGTCCATGCAGGCTCCAATAGTTCACATATATCTAGGACTAGACTCTCCCACAAAATTAGGAGGCAAGGTTACTATCAGTAAATAGTGATACAAGACTCTGTGGAATTTACCTTGAAATTTCATGAATTTAGAATTCGTGAAGACATCATCAATCATCCTCCAAAGATAGAACATACCACTAAATATTCCTCTCCATTTTCGGTATAGAGAATGAATTTTGTGGGTCCATATATCTTAACCACAACTAAGCATTTTTAGTGCATCCTTAATACTACTGGATTCTTTTCCAAATGCGATAATGAAATACCCCTGAAGAAAATTATGTGGAAGAATATGATCAATTTTTAGAAATCTTACATCCTCGCTAGATTTGGTATCCCTCAGATGATATTGATAGAAAATTACACCAAATTCTATTTTACCAAATTGAAGAAATTATTTATAGAGTACAACATCAAATCCAAACATTCATCCTATGACCATATAACAAAAAAAGGAAAAATAGAGGCCTTAAATATGATTATATATAATACACTATAAAAATGGATGAAATGGATAATAATTCCTTGACATACAATCCCATTCATGCATTATGGTCCTACCGTACCACCACACATACTCCTACACAAGCAACACAATATTCAATGACTTAAAAGTCCAAAGTAATGTTTCCTATAGAATTCTAGTTTTAATTGTTTGAATAATATCTACGGATAACTCTCAGATGATGAGAAATGAAATTAGTAGTTGGTTGATTTGGAGCAACTCTATGAGAAAAGGTTTCATACAGTGAACAACCTTGATGTTCATCCAAATCAGATCACACAAGACTTCAATAAATGTGTTGTTCTTGACTCATTCCATCAAGGATAATTGGTATTGTAATTCATAACAATAATGATACTAGTATAGAAACTAAAAAGATTGGAACCTTGTGGGATGTTCTTTAAATCATATATAAGTTATATTCCAACAAATATTAATCACTGGTCATGATGGATGAGGAACACATTACACCCCCCACCAATGCAAGGTTTCTCAAAAATTCCTTTTTATAGTGTTATAAAAAAAATTTAATTACTTGAAGAGATAATATAATATGTACCGAGTCCTTTGTCCTAATATTATGTCACTAAACTACACACCATCATAATTCCTTGAATCAAGACTCTAAGCTATAAAACATCCTGAATCCTGGAATCATGAATTTAAATGGAACAATATCCTATGTCTTGGAATCAAGAATCTAAACTAAAAATCATGCTAATTCTGGGAAACTAGATTTCAAATTGGATATAATCGTATGTCTGAGTAGCAGTACCCTAAACTACACAACATGATATGTCCTTGTATAAAGAATCTAAACTTCATAACATTCTATGTTCTAGCATAAAAAATATACACTATGCAACTTCATAAGTCATAATAGTATGACTCGAAATAGTATAGAATCCCAAGTCTTTCAAGAAAGCCTCTAAATTTCACAACATCGTATGCCCTCAATGTAAGACTCTAAACTGCACAACATCCAATGATCTAGAAGAAAGACTCTAAACTGCACAACAACATATGTCCTGGTGGTATGAATCTAAACTGCACAATATTATATTTCCTAGATGAATGATTCTAAATTTCACAGCATCTTAGTTCCTATAAGAAATACTCTACACTATATAAAATACAATGTCCTGGAATAAATACTCTAAACTCCAAAACAGACTATGTCCTAGAAGAAAGAATCTAAATTGCACAAAATCTTAAGTACTAGTGGAAAGAATCTAAACTGTCCAACATCCAATGTCAAAAGAGTAAGAATCTAAACTATAAATTAGACTATGTCATATATTAAATAATATAAACTAAACTACATATTATATCATGGTATAAAAACTGTAAATTTTAAAAAAATATTAGGTCCTGATAACATGGCGTTAAAATTCATAGAATGTTTTTTCATTAACACATGATGTTAAGTTTAACTGACAATGTCGTCACTCCATGACATCTAACTTCATAGAATACTTCCTTACCGTATGACGTTAAATTTCACAAATAAAATTACTGCACAGAAATTTCACACCACATGAGCTAGATCTGTGTGAATGAAAAATGATGTACTCTTTTAATTTTGTTTGAGTAAAATGCACATATAGAGTCTCACCATTTAAGAACTATTAGTGTCTTGATTCTACCTATCATAGGATAAATAGTGACACCTATTTCCTAAATCAAAAGGTACAAAAACAATATCCACAGTAAAACTTCCCCCACATTTTATGGGGATGACTTGTGTATAGAGTTCTCTATTCAAGAACTAAATGTGTCATGATTCCTATTATCACAAGATACGTAGTAACACCCAAATCCCAAATATTAGGTCTAGCCAAAATATCAACCGGAAAATCACACTCCTATGTGCATGGGTCATACCTATGTGGAGAGTCTTCCATTCAATAACTACATGAAAATTGATTTTTTATATTATATGATACATAGTGACACCCAGATCTCAAATCCTAGGTCCACCCACAATATCAATGGAAAAAATTCACCCATTTGTGTATGGGTCAGATTTTTGTGGAGAGTATTCCATTTATGAACTATGTGTGTCTTTATTCTTACTATAACAGGATACACAATGATAACTAGATTTCTAATCCTAGGTCTAGCAACAATTTTAATGGAAAAAAATTCCCCCTCTTAACATGGTCAGACCTGTATAGAGATTTTTCCATTTCAAGATCTAGTTTTGGATTAATTCCTACTATAAAAGGATATATAGTGGCCCATATATCCCAAATCCTCAGTCTATCACTAATATCAATTAAACAATTCCCCCTTTACATATGGTTCAATCCTACATAGAGATTTTTCCATTTAAAACCAAAATATGGATTGATTACTACAACTATATAATACATAGTGATGCCCAAATATCCAATCCTAGGTCCATCCACAACATATAGAATGATAAATGTTCACCCCTACCTAAATTTGGTATGGACCTATATATGGAACTATCTAAGAAATTCACTTGGTTTGATTCATACAATCAAAAGATACGTAGTGACAGTAAGATCCTCCATTTTAGGCCCTGTTGCGGGTTTACTCACCCGAAATCATGATCCTCCAAAAGAGTCAGATCCATTTAGAGGATAAAACAAAAAATACATTATGAATAACTCCATAATTCTATTTCATGGACTCTTTCATGGATTAATCTATAACCCAATTATACCTTGTTTCTCATTCAGAGTATGGATCAAGTGATCTTAGGGAACCTGGAAAGATTCTTTTGCTGTATTGGATAACGACTTTCAAGGATAAGGAAGTATGTCCTAGACCCATGAATTTAAACTTCATGGAAACAACCTTATCACATGAAAATAAGAATAATGTAAATTTCATAGTGTCATGAATTAAAACTACATGAGAAGGGGTCTTCATGCTAAATATATCACCCCCAAGATAAATGTGGATTTATGAATTTCTTGTCTCCTCTCTTTTACTTGAAACTATCTTCAATACTCTTTGTCCTAGCCTTTTGAGTATTTTAGCCCTCCTTTAATTTTAAATTCCCCATTAACCAACAACATATCTTCAATATCTGAGTTCATATCAAATGATTCCTTGAGTTGATATCCTTCTATTAGAACCCCATGGACCTTGGGCTCCATTTCTCCTAGTTCTCCTCTATAGAAAACTGGTAATAGGGACATGATAATATAAATGGATCCCACTAGGATTCGCTATTGAATTACATAATTCATAATATATTTTACCTAGATGATGTTTCATTCAGAGGTTGACCCACCTTAAACTAAAGAATTATTTTCCTCACAACGTGGAATATGGGATTCCTCTATTATCATTAGTTGACATATAAACACCAGTTTATTTATTCAGCTGACATATATATTTTTGGGTTATGATTTACACTCCCCATAATCTATCATCTCAATTCGATTTTAATACTCATGATATTACATAGCTAGGTGTCATGTCAATTTTCAAAGAAATATTATGACATTGTATCCACTTAACATTTCATTCCAAGGTATGCATTGTCTGTAAAGACCCAATTTCCATCAGTTAGTCACTCCAATTGGTGATATGGTCTAGTTTTAGGATTCCACGCTACATGACATATGGTCCATCATATAAGACCTAAAATTCCATAGAGTGGTCCATCCTATCCATGAATATGCACTATGGAAAACAAATTTCTTCTTCATACCATAACGAAACATAGAAATTAGCTATTCCTATATATGATCTCGATATATGTAGAGGACCCCTTAGCTAATCTGGACATTTGGACTATTAAAGAGAAGAAAATACCCTGCCCCACCCCCTATATATGCATCAGATCTACACAGAGGAATCTCCAAAAATGGGCGGTTTATCTCATGTTTACATTACTTATATTGTGAATTAGTAAATATAGGGAAGCCTATAAAAAATATCATATGGCTCTATTTTAATAGTTTCAAGTCAGATATACTCACTCATCCTACACACGAGTCAGATCTATGTAAATCTTTCTTACACATGAGATAAATCAATGCAAGAAGTCACCATTATATTACTACCCATCAATATGCTTGTTCATAGATAAATGTTGTACCTTACATCTTAATTCCCCAGACCAGGGAAAATATTCGACAGGGATATCTTTGAAAATTTCATATTGGTCCCTATTTCCTTTCTTCATAAAGATAAAATATAAGGAATATTTTCTCAATTCATGTTATTAAACTTAAAAAATAATGTATCCCAAAGTAATGATATTAAACAATGAACACCATAATCCATTATCAATCCTTATAAAATGAAAATAAGATCATAACCCTAATCATAAAAATTTTGGGGTGCTTAATTCATCTTTCAAAAAACCTTACTCCATAAACTACACATTTTATCTTGAGTGTTTTAAATTTCTATGAACCTTCCAGGGCCCTTGGGAAAGGAGACCCAGCATAAAGGGGACCTTTGATTAATTAGGAATTTCTACCCTCGATTATCATATATGATATCTCATCCATCAACCAAATGCATTTATGTCATTTTATAAATGTCCTATAATACTTTTGATCCTTGAACTCATCATAGTGTATCTCTTCACTATATTGGATTTATGATTATAGACCGGACGATTGTCCCATTCTACTTCTCGTGATTTTATAATCCTATTTTAGGATTTACAATAATTTCAAAATTAAATTGTGAAGTTTTTATGGTACTTCTAATATTTGGAATCATAATAAAGATATACACTCCCCTCCTTCTAGGTCCATGTGCATCATTGCCTTAAAACACAGGCACCATGGCCAAAGCTATGTGACCATAAACATTAGCCTCTGATGGCCTAAATTTTATGATTCTAAACAACTATTAAAATAGATATAAATCTTGTTAGGATAATACATGAAAAGGGTATCTTGGGAAAATTTCATGTCCCTTCTCACTAAACTATTCATATCTATAGTTTAGGAAAAATATAGATAAAAAATAATCAAGTCATAATGCTCATGGGGCCAACAGTGCATCCCTATTAAAATATGAGCTATGATCAACAGACCCCCAGTCAAATAAAGAGTTAAGAAAATGATTGATCACATATCCTCATTGTGATAATGTGTTCAGTACGCAATGAAACATATTTTAGGGTACTCAATTCATTATTGAATATTTATTTTTCCATAATACACATTCATGTCTTAAAAGTATGAGTTGACACCAATAATTCGTTGAGTTCACACCCTTATTCTGGAACTCCGTAGCATTGAGTTATTCCTCATAGTTTTCCCCACTAACAGGCAAGTAATAGGGATTGTTTTATCCAAAGGGACCCCTCTAGGATTCATTAGTGAATGAAATAGCGACTAAGAGATTGTTCCTAGAGAATGTTTAATCGTAGAGGATATCCCCCTTAAATCCAGATGTTATTGTCCAGACTATGTAAAAAATGATATTCTCCCATTATCAAAGGTTGACCTGTACACACTAGTTTCTACCATTATATGAATCATATATTCTTATAATATGATTTAAAATAAATTTAACAAGACCATTCAAGAGTATTCAACATCTTCGATGTTACATCACCATTTATTGTACCCTTTCTCCAAGAAGGGATATGATGTTCTATTCCATAAAATTTTTATAAATCACACCACAAGAATTAAAATCAAATGGAGTAGGATCGATATTCCAAATCAGAAACTAATCATAGATAGGGTTTCAAATACCTTATTGGATAGCTCTTCTCTCTATATCCCACATCATCATCCAAATGCTTTAATCTTCACTAAACATCCACGACCATTGGAAAAGTGGAGGTACCTTTCTACACTACCATTAATATATTCCATGTGGTCTCATTCATAATGTAATAATACCCATCAACTAAAAATATCTTTACATTATATGAAAGGACCTCTTATCTTCATGAACCCCATCAGAAAAATGGAATAACACAGTACCTTTGGGTGTTTTTAAGTAAACCTCAACATGTCATCCCCATTCCAAATTCAATAGTTCATGAAACGAGACATTCTTTAAACACCCCATATTCCATATATCTTGGTGGAATCAGAATCCATAACATTTTACCATCCACTAATACCCTTTAAGGTATGAATGTAAGGTGTCAAAAACTATTATATACATTCAACCTTCATGTACCGTACAAGAATACAAGGTGCTATAACCCTTCATGAAATTCATTTTTTTTAATAAAAATTAATAATTTGAAGTATCAAAACCATTAATAAACACTAATGATTAAAAATCCCATCAAGGATGTAGGGTTCTTTAATAATTTGTGAATTCATATCCTTCACTACCTGCAATATATGGTACAATATACAATACCCTAAACTACTGGGACAAATGGCCTAAACTAAAAGACTACATACTATAATGATAGATGAACTGATATAAAAGAACATAAACTATTACCATAGATAGTCCAAGATAAAACAACCTAAACTAAAAATATATATGTTCCATGGTAAAAGACCCAAAACTAAAATAATAGATGGTCTGTGATAAAATAACCTAAATTAAAACTATAAATGGTTTGAGCTAAAAGTCCCCAAAACTATATCAATATATGGTCAAATTTAGAAGGCCATAAACTACAACGATAATCTAGTTTTAAAGATATTAAACAACTAATTTAAAGAGATACAATTCATTCTAGATCGATAACCAAGAAATGGAACCCTAAAAAAATGTTGTGCCTCTGCTCTTTTGACACGAACTTTGTGTATTCCTAGAAATGTTGATCACATATAAAATTTAAAAGGCATAAAATTTATCAGGATGAAAACCTATAAGAAGGAAGCCTATGAACAATCTATATCCAATCCCACTAATCGTTAACTATATTAATATTATGAAAATGTTAGGGAAATTAAAAAAGATAAAATGATTATAGTGTTAACTATTCCTTGATATAAAAAATCATTCCATGCATGCTATGTCCTCTACATTAGGCCTAAATTAAGGAATAATTACATAAGTAGATGCATCAAAAAGGAATCTCATGTCAGAATTCATTTATTATAAATCATCAAGAGAAATATATTTTGATTAAATAATTAAATCAAGGGGTTTGGGTTTACCTGGTATTAATAAAAGGTAGGGTCTCTTTAATGATCTATATAATACCAAGTCAATGAAATTACATTCACATCATGAAGGAATGAGAAAATTTCAATAAAATATAAATTAAAAAGTATTATTTCTTTTATAATGTGAAGTGGATGGAGGAATATCATCATTTTGGAGTCTCTACAAGGTTCTATAAAAAATATGATTGGATTACAAAAAATAAGACCAACTAAGTGTGAAAAGTTAGTTAGAGTCTAGAGAGAGGTGATTATTGAGCATTAATATACCATATACACTATATCATTAGGCACCACATAAGGATAAAGAACATCAAATAATGATAACTCATTACTTATATTTTGGGTGTTATCAAATATGAATTAGGACATCCAAATATGATATATTACATGAGATATGATAAATTCATTTTCAATTTTCCCTGTAGTCATGTCACAAATATGGACACAAAAATGAGAGATCTTCTGGTAGATCTATTTTATTACTTATGTATAATATCTTATTAATTTGATTAGAGGCATAACTTCATCAAAAAATGATAACGTTTCTGTCACTACCGGCTAATTTCTGTTATTATGAGATAATATATATCATGATATTATATAATTTATGATAGTTGAAGCCACCAACACCTGACTCACGAAAGAGTTGGAGAATATTTTCTTGTTGTTCAAGAATTTTCTCCAAGAGAGTCTCTGTAATCAAGGCTTTAGTTGGTTTCCAAATTTGACTACATGGTTAAATATACATTGGAGGAGGGATAAGTGGATCCAATAAGGAAGTAGGAGAATCCGTCTTGGTTATTTCTCCACTGACCATTGCCTCAACTGTCACTTGCACCGAAGGGATGAGTTCCTCAAAAATCCTATCTTGAAAATGGTACTTTCCTTACTATGGTGAAATAGCTCACTTTGGGTATCCCCCAAGTCATAAATAAACTACATTAATAGAATAGATAAGGGGATTGTGGAAGATAAAGTCTTATCCACCTGACTAATCTGTCAATTCAATACACCACTCAGTAAGCTTCCAATCATGCCTAGGAGTAGTTGTGAGATAGGAAGGCAGGGTCATCAATAGGAGGAATAAAGATTTTTATAATTTGAAAAATCATGCACATGAATAATAAAAATTTGGTGAAGGATCCCATTATTTCATTATCCCCATTCACCCACTAATGTAAGGGGGTGGAGAACCATATTAATATAGAAAATCTGTTGATAATACAAACATGGTTTATATGGGTCATAGATAATCATTTCACATAAAAGAGATATAAGAGTCCAATTCCAGATATATAATGTACATAAACTCTCAATGAATTATACTCTACCATTATCGATAATTTTCCTAGTCACAACGAGATATGGAATGAAGTTGAAAAGGTCATACTGGATCAACACATCAATAACCTCACTGGGACCTAATGTAATTTTCATGACACTGGAAATGAACAACAACATGGGATAGAGGGATCATCAATGATATTGGTAGTGTTCTTATATTGTTAATAATGGAAATACTCTCATATGAATCTAAATAATAATTTGAAAGTGGTGTAGATCCAATGGGTGGTTTTTTTGAGATGACTAATGAGCTAAACAAGTTGAGAATGTGTTGAAATGACTAGATTATGAGGCCTCACCACTTCTAATTGTGTTTTCATCTCCAATGTACCTACTAAAACTCCCAAGTGTGTGTACCTATCATGTAAAATCCATATATTAAAAAACACATCCAAAACCCTACTAACTGAAGATTTGGGGGGGCACATTTGGCCTCTCACATTTTCCCCATGTGGCATTCTATCAAGTTTCCAAAATATCCCAATAAGAGCCTACACTACCTCAAAATTTTCAGGAAGGATCTGGTAGGGAGAATCTATTTTTTGGTCAAGTCCATCTAAATTAAAGGAAAATTTTGATCCAATCAATGAGGGATAAAAGTGAGGATAGGTCTGGATCCTTCTTTAACTTTTCTTTTTCAATTGTGGTCATATCTTGTGTAATGGTTAATGATTGTTCAAGGTTATCCTAAGAATCCATAGTAGTATGGAATTTATCATACATATTCCAAATATAAGGTATCCCTAAAAAATGATAAACATCACCGAGGTTGATCCCTAGTTTCCATGGGTAAAATCAAAGGAGATAGTACAGGAATATTAGTGTTTAATCTCCCCTATAAGGAGTTCTGATTGAAAGTTATTGACAAAATTTGGAATTCATGTCCCCTAATAAAGATGAATAGAATGCGGTTGATCAAATAATTCTGAGTAGCTTATCCTAACCCATAATTTACAAGCCCATTCTCCAAAGAAGTATCCACTAGGATGAATTACCAACTTAGAACTCCATCCACCTATCATATTATTGAAATAGATAAAAACTATGTTTGAGTAAATCTGATCAATTAGTGGATGGATGTGATCACGACCATCTGAACCCATAGAAGAGTTATCCAATATATAATATATCAGTTGGATTAGTTCCACCATAAATTTATTGTCTTATGAAATTATCTTTTGAATTAAATATATAGAATATGAAAACCAATTTTTTTGAATATAATAGTTTGGTGAAGGATTTATAGTATCATCCATAAGAATGAATCCATAAAAAGGAATTCTGTAAGATACATGGTAGTTGTAAAGTTTAGATCGAATAATCTACTTAAAACCTCTTTGTTAGAAAATACTTATTGAAAAGGTTCATAATTATGAACCCCAAAAATCATAGCCCTTAATCCAACCGCATTAGAATATGTATGCAAACGAAGAGACATATGCATATGACTATAAAGAATACTAGATAGGAAGACCATCCAAAATGGGGAATCTATTAAAAGATATGTGTAACATAGGAAGTATCACACAAATAATGTGACAAAGATATGGGTTTGTGGTCAAGTGATCTATTACCTATCTCATAAAACATTTAACACATGTAATTCTTCCTGATTTTATGATCAAATTTTAAGCCTTGTTATTGTGTTACCACATGGAGGACTTGTGAATAGAACAATGATCAAGCGATATTCTAACAAAGTTCCACCTGATCACAAGAGGCATACAGGATATCCCTATAATCATATACTTTTAGCATAGCCTGATTAAATTACCATTGATTCAAGGAATAAATTAATTAAGTTGTTAAGAAAATGAGGTCATGCAGTAACACTACACAATTGGATCAAATGAATGGTTCTCATGATGGGTATATGTGAAGAGGATTGAATTAGTAATGTTATGGAGTATATTATAAGATCTTTGAAGATCTGAGTAAATGGTGAAATGGTAGGCCATTCACTCTCCTATATATATGGTAGCCAATGGAATAAAAAGGTCACCTAATAGATAGAAATTCACTCAAAAAATAAATATTGGAAGAATAAAGGACCCATGTGTGAATTCACATACCTCATAAACTAGTCTTCATCCCTTTAGACCTTTCTTCTGAGGGTAGGTTCTTTTGAAACGTTCCAAATGACAATTAAAAATTATATCATAGAATAAATACCTAAAGCATATGTATTGTTTTCCACACACAATAGAGGAAGGAGTATCATAGCTACACAATGATCCAGAAGATCAGTTATGCGGATCGCATAACCCCTAGGAGAAAACATAATCACATGATCAATGGAATGTGAGATGACCAGATCTTGCATTACATGTGATATGATAATTTTGACACAAATATCCTCCAGTGAGTCCTCAAAATCATTAAAATACCCATCATACATTATTATTCACCATGCCAAGCCCCTACCATAATATTCCATGATCAATCAATGTATTCCAGATTAGTTCCTCTAATTAGGTGACATGTCATGAAAAAAATTCATAACAGTCACCCAAATCCCCATATATATATTAATACCTAAAAAAGGACGAATCTTCATATGATGCAATTTATGATTATTTTATTATGATGGGATTATATGACTCATTTGATGAGTTTAATGATCTTGAAAGATCCAGAGAATCATGTCATCAATGTCACACTAAAGCACTTGGGTATTCCACCTTCATTATTAGAAGGAACTCAAATGCGTCTATTAGATCCGAAAATTCCTCTTTAGAACCATAGAAAAGAGGACTAACTATCCATGATAATGATCATACAACATCATGAGATCCAACATTGATCACATGATACACCACATAAAATTGGTGTGACAGTCGAGGATAATGATCATTATCCTTCACTAGATCTATGGTTGATCATGTGATTCCCTGATGGACATCCATTGGGAAAATGATGGAGATCTGTGAAAATAGTATATAAAAAGATATAAAGTGTGTAAGATTTATAATAAATGATTTAAAGATTATTT
Organism: Viscum album; assembly: GCA_963277665.1. Lineage (NCBI taxonomy): Eukaryota > Viridiplantae > Streptophyta > Magnoliopsida > Santalales > Viscaceae > Viscum > Viscum album. Next base: position 776,537,639 of record OY728166.1, read on the forward strand.
TCATATGAATGGTTATTATTGTATGCATGATCAGTCTATTAATCTCCCAAAATTCCTACTGACATGATGATCTCATCAAACAATGGATGCTAGAAATTGGCCCTCTATCAAGATAAGGATATCATACACTTCCTTTTATCATACGATGCAAGGATAGATAATTGATGGGTGAGCTCCAAAGATTTTCTGAAATATAAGATGAAAATATTGAAACCTTTTTTAAAAGTTTGGTCACACTCATTTTCATGTGAAGGGGTAATTCTCTTCATGTGATCAAATGTTTGATCTTGGGATGGCCCTACGATTGTCCAGTTTGATCCCATGAAGGTCTACATACAAATCTACCTTGATCAAATGAAAACCACTTCGACATATGTTCTAATCTCATGAATATTCCATAACATGTATTTTTGATCATACTAAGGCCCTTTGACATGTCAATATGGTTATGAGAAATCCATTTGATTATCCATGAGTCCAATAAATTTGGTTATGATTGAATTATTTCATAGCTATATTTTATATTGAGATATAATGACGACACCATGAATGAACCATGAAAGGTTCATGTGAAATGGGTGATGCTCTACTAACTGAATCCATATCTAGGTTATACGATCTGTGTTAAGAGGCACATATTTTGGGAGGGGAGGCCGAAAAATTCCACTTTCTTGACAAAAATAAAACATACATGAAAGATAATATTGGGGATATTAGACTTCTCTAAGTGTAAATCCATAGATTTGTAATGGTCTTCAATAAGAAAAAATAGTTAATTACATAAGTTAATATATAGAATGCATTTACACTTTACAAAATAACCCTATTGATCATGTGAAGGACTTATAATGTGCTATCCAGGTAATGAAATGGTGTTTTCATGTATAGATCTGGTCACATGAAATCTCAATAGGATAATTCCTTATGAGCACTGAAACATTTATGTGATAAAGAATATAATTATATAATCCTTATGCAAAGATGGATACACCCATTTCCATAAAATGTGGTCATTACATTAACATGAATTATTCATTAGTCATGCGAAATCACCTAGGAATTTTAGAATAGTCATGAGAAGTCTTCCAGAAAAATCATACAAGTAACACAATGTACTCCTGACATATCGGCCTTGATCATGAGACATCCTTTGATGTTAGTATATCAATCACAGTAAGTCTCCCAGGAAAAGTTAGCTGAATCATGAAATAACACCCATAATGTCATACAAGTCTTGAAAAGTTCTTTAGTCATATCATCCTTGGTCACATAACTCCCTTGGATGTGTATATGTTGATCAGATGATAATTCCCTAGGAAAGTCATTTGAATCATGCGATAGCAAATAGACATGTCATCTGAGTCATGTGAAGTTCTGTGGACATGTCTTCCAAGTCATATAACAGTCCTCTAGACATGTAAACTAGATCATATGGAAGCCCTATTATATGTATACATTGATCAAACAAGATACCCCAGACATGTATTCCTTGGTCATGTGAATCACATCATAATTTTCATCGTTTTTCATGTGATATCTGATTGAAATGTCAACTTAGATCATGAGAAGGAACAATGGGGATTTTCATTCTTGTTAGGAAAACACTCAATGCATGATAGGTAGACACCCTAGACATGTTATTCAGACACTGAAGGCATGTCAAGTGGATAATTAAGACATGTTAGGTGGAAAACCACTGAAATTTCATCATTTTCCATTAGGAGAACTTAGTCATTTTCCCTTGAACCAAGTGAACCCCAAACCATGAGTCCTTATTTATGAATTTTCCTTTTATATGGGATGTGTCCATAACATGTTAAGAATTGATACACATACATTTATAAGGGTATAATGGGATCATCATACCATACATACATGATCATCTAGACACTAATGGTTTCGAACCATAATCTTTCATAGGATAAAGGATAGATATTTTAAAATGGGAATCCACACTAGTATAAGACCAAAAAAATTCATAATACTCAGGGAAAATAATAATTTTTCTGAGTTTAATCACCCATTACAACCCATAAGTGGATAAGGAATGAATGAAACTATGAGGGAATTGATTCTGGCACTAAGAAATATATAAAATACGACTTTATAAGGCCCAAGATCTGTATTGAACACCACAATAGGGCTGCCATGGTGCATATGTCATATATCCACATGAGGTGAATCTAATCAGTTTTCATATCTAGTTTTCACATCGATGATGACTAACATGATCTTAGGTATATTCCTAGATTATATTAGTAATTTCATAAATTTTTCCCAACTAGGGTAACATCAGTGTGTATGCCCCATTTAGAGACATCATATGATATTCCTTGTACAAGTGCATCTACCTCAATATAAGTTCCAAAGGAATTACAATATTGGTATACTCTTAAGAAATAACCCACAAATGAATTAACTATCACCACCCATTAGTGGGTTAAGGAAAGATTGAACTATGAAAAATATGATTTCTTATATAAGTCAGATAGAAAGGATTCCTTACTAAGGTTGATATCCATACATTGTACCTAATTACCCTCATATATAACCTTTCTATATGATGTTTAACTGAAAGTCTTAGACTTTAATAAATGATGTGGGTTTTGATTCCTATTATAAACTAGATACATATGATGCATCATGACTGTTAAAACCCATCATAGAAATACCAATCACCTTCTTATATGGTATTAATCATCATAGTTCATGGTTAAATGGATTTAAAATATAATGAGCTACCCATTATTGAGAAATGATTGGAATCAGATTAAGTACCTTAGATACATACATATGGTCCCGTCAATATAACCCCATTTTCACCTAGAAGGATTCAACACCCAATCATTTTATTAGGGTAGCTAGTTCCATATTTAAATTTTTAAGAGATATATGACCATATATTAAATCTATAAGAGATCCCCATAATAGGAAATAATTCAAACCAAATGTGTTAAATGTGCTTGAACTCCAATCCTCTAAACCAATGTGAGTTTTTAAGTATCATTAGGCTTGGAATCCTAGATGATCTCCTTTACATGGAAATTAGTTTTTTACCTTGTTATTTATGTGTGATTCGTTGAGAGTTTTGTGAGTTATTAAAATGGTAAACCTGATGTTAATGACTATGAAACTTTTATTCTACCACCCCCACCCCATAATCAATTATTAGATATTAATCCAGTTTTTAAGAAAAGGAAAAATATTGAATGTGATGTGAATGAATGTCATGAAAAAATAATTGAATCATTATAGGAATTGGGAATCATGACTCCTTAACTCGGGAAACCATCTACATTTTTCTAAAGGAAACAAATCCCTCAGTGAGTGTGTAAAAATTATTTTGTTCTTTTTTACCGCTTTTTATGAAATAAATATGGGTTAATTTTTTTATATTAAATGGTTATTTTTAATTGAATCATATATTACAAATTATTATCAAGTTCAAGAAACCCATTTTCTTAAGAATTACTAGATTTTATTCTTTTAGATTTCAACATATATGTTATTTTATGTATATGGTAATTTTTTATTTTTATTTTTTGAGTTTTTTTTGAAAAAGAACATTTTGTGTTATCATTGGATAATCTAATATATTTATGAGATTATTTATAAAATAAACTAATGTTTTTAATAACCTATCACAAAATCCAATTATAAATAACAAGTTTTACATATGTGTTGAGTTATGTTAAAAATATCCATGATTCGCAATTATGTGTAATGATGGGTGGTGGACTTCAATAACACACTTTATATATTAATACCCAGTATATAGTTTCAATAACTCAAAGGATTCATAAAAATACAACCATAATATCATTGGATAACATTCAAATTCCCTATATTCAACTATCAGGGTAAAAAACATACTCTTGATAACATTCTACATGAATATTAACTCATATTTAAAATGTAGTCTATTTTTTAAAAATAAAATTCATTATGATTTTAAAATATGGTCTATGAAATTGATATATGTCATAAATATTATATAATAATATTATGGAAAAAAATTACAAAAACTTATAGAAAAATAAGGAAAAATATGTTTTTGTGTATTTTTAATTTATTTGATGTTTTTTACTTTTTAACACACAGATTTATTTCTAAAAAAATAAATTATCGACCAAAAATAAAAAAATATAGTGTTCTCAATGAAATAAAAATATATAATGTTTATGACATAGGAGAATACAACCTAGTGGGTTTTTTAGAGATAGGGATTCATGAAGGTGGAGCTCCCCCAAAGGAGAATCTAAAATAGACTTCAGAAAGTTCTTCATCCATTTACTATTGAACATGAATAACTATTGGGTTTCATTTTTTTAAAATAAAAAATTATCAATTAACGAAATAGTAGTAATATTATATATCAAAATATATTGATAATTAATCTTACCAGGGTGAAATTTTTTCCTCGTATTGTAAGAAAGAAGATTATACCCAATGTATAAATAATAGTAAAGGAGGGGGTAGCTTTGAAAAGCCATATAATTTTCATTATAGATATATATTTCGTATTAATGTTTTTGTATTTTATAAAACATTTTCATTTTAATTTTCCTTTGAGGACATATGAAAAATATTAATATTTAATTTTTTTATAGCTTGATAATATCAGTGTTCTTTCCCAACAAAAAGCTTAAAACTATTCACAAAAATAATACAATAATGTAGAATCCAATATTGTTTTTAATCATTTTTAACCCTATAATGGTTCATATAGTATTTTAATCTAATACTTCGTAATTGTTTCAATCCTTTTTAAGTATTTATTTTACCTCGATATATATGCCTTAACTATTTTTTTTTAAGGTTGATTATTTATGGAAACTGAATTTCCAAAAATCATACCTATGACAAATCAATTGGATTATATATTAATAGAACTGATACCCTTTATTACTAATGAAGAAACTCAAAAATAAAAGCATATATATGATTTAGGTTATAAAAAAATATATTACTACCTTAGTGTCATCAATTATTTTTTTAAGTAATTCAATCCATTTTAGCACATAATAAAATATTGGTAGAATATATATTTTTCCTAATTTATTAGGTAATGGACACTTAAATTCAATCCCTATAACAAAAAAAAATTGGTCCTCGCCCGTGTGTTTTCATGTTGATGTCAAATAATGATATAGAAATAAACCATCACTCTATTAAAAAACATGATCCACTACTAAAATAAAATAAATGTTCCAATTATCTAAAAAAAATATTCACTTATTAAGTGAAAAATATTATCCACTTCTCAAATAGATTACATCATATAGTTTTCAAAAGTACTTGTCACATGTGGTATGTAGTACCAGAAGAAGAAACTAATAACTGAGGGAATAGAAAATTCTACACTGGTAATGAAATACCCCTATTCTTCTATGTAGCATGATATTGTATATCTCCAAAATAAAGATACAGTAAACCATGTCACATTATATGAATGAAAGAAACCCAAAATTTTTATTGACTATTAAAATGAACTCCATTAATAGATGTTACAATGTTCATGCTAATGTAAGGAGGAAAACGTATTGGAGGAGGCATTCATCATGAACTATGAAAAGGATTTATCTAAGGTATATTTAGAGAAGGTATTGGAGGAGTTGGTGGTGACAATCGATAATCTGATAGTTGATATCTAAAATAGGAGAAGAGTTTGGGAGCTCATAAAGGTGTTGGAGGTGTCACATGACCTTAATTATTTACCAATTCCATCATACTAATATGGGTTTGAAGCCAAGGGGAATGACTCCACCACTTGTGGATGGTAATTCCTTGCCCATGGAATATTCATTGGATTCATAATTTAGGTACCCACTATATCCTCTTAAAGGGCACCCTATAATTAATGAAAGTTTAACAACTATGTAATTGAAAGACTTCATTTTTTTACCTAAAACAGCCTAGAGGTTCTATCTAGAATGTTTACCTATGCAGAATATTAGAACAGTATCAAAGATGAACCAGTGAGGTGAATGCTGGAGAAGTGCAAGAAATTACTGCATTATCTTCATCATATTATACTTGACCCAAACAACGAAGATGGGATACTTTTATAGGATTTGAAAATTCATGACGAGATGCAACTAGTGATTTCTAGATTTGAGGGATTAGTAGTTGGGGATCAAGAACCTAACTTAAGTTCAGATTCTATATTACAGTCCACAGAATCAGAGGTACAAAACAGGGATGGAAATAATAATTTTAATATATATAATCTATAGGTTGGTAGTGAAGCAAGATTTCTAGAAGCCTCAAGAAGTGTGTGGAAACTCGAATAACATTCCATAAGAAACTGATTGTAATCATTTCCATCAATGTGCTCATCATTTTCATCTTGGATCTGATCATCTCCAACCTCATATGTGTTCCTTCTTTTACTTCGGTCCTTCACCCTCACCCCCACCCAATTGGAATTAGAAACATGAACCAAGAAAAATAAGATAATATTGGAAAAATTAAAATAAAATTCTGGTAAATTTTTGATCAAGCATATTTACATGACTCAGATTGAAATTATGAAAAAAACAATGACATCATCACTTCCTAGAAAATATATGGTGACATAAATATCCAAGGTGACTAAATACATAGTTTGGGAACATAATTTACCTGATTCTTTTGTTACATCTTCTCAAATATATCAATATTTATAAAATATATCAAAAAATCACTATAGTTAGTAAATTAAAATACAATTTACAAATTTAATCCCAAATTATATTTGAAATGTATTGAAAACCATCACAAATATTCTTCCAAATACTAAACAAATAGTGTAAAACCTGAATCAGGATTCCACAAAACTTTTTTATTTTGTGTTTGGAGTGTTATTAAAATTTTAAAATCACATTAAGATAGAGAATTAATGATTTAGAGAAAGGAAATCCAAAAACCACAAAGAGTATATCAAAAATCCAGATCAGTCAACTCCTGATATTCATATAGATTTTAGATCACATACCAACCAGTTCAAGAGGAATGTTATCATTACAGAGCTCCAAATAATCCCAAATGAATCCTTGTGCACTTTATTTAGATCTTTCTTATCCAAGAAACTCTCTATGTGAGTGTATTGGTCATTTCAAGAGTCAAGTAGATAAGAATATTCAAAAAAAGTTTTTAATAAGAAAACACCATAAATAAAATGAATCACAAGTCATATTTCATAGAAGTAAATGAACAATTAACTGAAACAAAATAAAATGAACCACTACTCTAAAATATTCCATTTATCTGGTGTTTAGTGATGGTGAATTTCTCCAATATATAGTGTTAATCTACACAGTAACTTAGTATATAGGATTGAAACATTGTATTAACATTGATTATGTTGAATATATAGAAAGCATAAATTAGTGGTTTAGAATATTGTAATAATAGTGGATTGAACATGCTGACAGTTAAAATAGAATAAAACATAATGGATAAACATGGTACATGCTTAAAATTTAGTCCATGTAATTGAAAAAAATATAAAATCTCAATACACAAGATTAATTCTACCCTAAGAGCAAGATTTAGCTCATTTAACATAAGTAAACTCTGATTTTCTATGGATCTATATAGTTTTTTTAAAATAAACCAACTAATGAAATTTTAGTGTTATTGTGTAGGGAATTAAGAATGTAGACCCACCAGTAGAAGAATATTACCTACTAAATGGATAATTGAGGACATAAAAATGAAATTTAAAAATTAAACAATTTTATAGAAAAATTTTATAAACATAACTAATTGATAATTCATATTAAACATTAAAATGATTCAGATGTTAAACATTTACTAAATACTTGTACTATAGGTAAAAGCGGCGAAGGAGGAAGGATTGTGTTAGATTTAGGTGACCTTACATAATATATTAAAATATAATTTATAACAATAATTGAATTAACAAATAAATAAAAGTTTCACAAAATGATGGAAAAAATGAATAAGTAAATGAAAATAGATAGGTAGCGGCTGATGTGATGACCTTATTCTCAATGAAATCACTCAATCTTCTGTCAAAACACTTATCTTACTACTTTAAGTTGAAATGATGAATCCCAAAATATCCTCCCCCTCATTTTTCTATTTTATATTATTCTCATAAATTAGCACGGGAAACTCTAGTGAGGCTAGATTAATATTTAGAGATATATTAATGGTTGATAGATATGATTTCCACTATACCTATTGAATTAATTCATAGTCTAGTATAGTGATATGACTCTAAAATAAATGGAGGATTACACCAACCAAATTCAATGAAACTCAACAGTGGGTATTTAATGTAAGTCAATGTTACTTGATAAAAAATTATTTCTTTCGAGTATCTCACTCATGATTCATCGAATCCAAAATAAAAATAATAGGACAAGGAGACAAAAAATTAGGAATCACATATCACCATTTTTTTAAACTCATATAACATTATGAATTAAAATATTTGAAAACAAAGATAAAACAAATGGAATTCTTAGATATTGATACATTTCATTATATAATGGTGGATGAAAAGTGAGGGATTTCATGGTATATTTAAAAAATGATTCAAAACTCATTCAGAACCCTATCTAAGTATGTTAAAATAAGTATTTTTTAAAACATGATCATCCATATCCTTCAAAAATTAAATAATCGAGGAAATAATAAACAAAATGAATTCTTACAGATCTAACCTCTTTGTAGGATTAAAACCCACATTTGAGAGGAAATAGAATTCTTTAACAAGAATATTTACTCACTATGGAAAAGTCAATTACATTAATAAAAAATGAATCATAAGGATAATTCAATTTTTGAAAAATATAAAAAAAACAAACCCAATATCAATGGTGTAACCATGTGTAATTTTTTACAAATGATTTTTCTTTCATTACCATCCCTTGGATAACCAAGATATATCATTCAATCGTCATCGCATTGAAGTGAACATAGTTTTCTATTACAAAAAATGGTTGATTCCCCTAGAATGTGGGTTGGTATTCCTATATATGAACCAAATACTAGCCACACCATCCTACTGTAGAAACTGTACATTCCCTTCCATTAATTTTTCCAATAAAAACATTAACTTTATTAAAGGATCAAAATTTGTCCAAGAATATCTATAGAGTAACCATTCTGATAAAAGTTGATGATCGATAAAAACATTAAACATCCCATATAATAAAAATAGTGAACAAAAAATAAAAATAAGATCAATTTCAATCAATATAAATAATTCATATCATAGTAGAAACAAAATAATAAAAATGATTAATTAGAGATTTAAAACAACTTTGTAATGATAAAAAACAATTTATTTTTTATTATTTGATTCCATACATTATCTTACAAAACATCATTATGTCAGAGTTACAAAACTGTTGTTTCCCAGTAAATAAATGATGTTAAATATTATAAGTTTAATTAAACCTATAAAGGAGATTTAAAAATTAGAAAACACGCAATGTTGCACAGTTAAAAATTCTTTGTATATGTGTGTGTATTGAAATGATACCTAAAAAATACTACTTATTTCAAACTATAAAAAAGACATATTGAAACTGTATATTAATGTTATGGAACTAGAACATATTAATATGTAATAAATTTCATTTTTTACATTAATTTCTAGTAAACAATACCATTCCAGATCTGGTAAAAAATACATTTAAAAGAATATTAATTTAAATAAATATAGATTTTTTACCATTCATGTTCTAGTGATATCCTTATTTATTATTTTAAGTTTCAATGAAAAGAATTATATTAATTGTGTCATCAATAAGAAAACTATTTTTTAACTAAACTAATGAATATACTATAGTGAAAAGAAAGAGAAAAACCCAAGATAGTTAAGGACACAATAATCATAGTATTCTTCTTGATGTATCCCTATTGAAATGTAAGAATGTTTTCATCTTACACTCAAAAATTTGAAACCATCACCAACTTTTTTGATAATATATTATTATGCATGTGTTCTGACATGGTTGCATATGCACCCATGAACTTCCTCATAAATATTGTTGTTGGAATCATTTCCTATCATGTTACAAATAGGTTGGTCCAAAGCTACCTTAACAACATTATTGTTATACTAGATAAGCTAAATTACTATTCCATGTTGAAGGGGAAATTAACAGCACTGACCTGCTTATTTTTCTACATAGTTATTCTACAAAATTAGAAGAAAAAATTATTTTTATGGCTTATGGTCGGTCATATGGGATTCTGGTTATAAAGACTCAGGGAAATCTTGTTTACCAAGACATGTGTCTACAGATCATACAAAACAATTACAGATATATTCATAAAATCTAAACATGCAATGAATATATTTGAATGATGATTATTTGGTAAATATTTAATTCCATACTATATAATGAAATAATGGGTAATGGAATGCAGTTATAGAAGCATGGATTATCTTTTTCAGACTTAAATGATGAATAAACTGAAAAATATATTTTTCATACATTAAAATGAAATATATATGGGTTTGAGCCAAAACATTAACATGAGCTATTTTTATAATTTAAATTAAAGAGACATAAAATATTAAACATAAATATATATTATAACATTTAATTTGGGCATCAACAATGAAGGATAAATTATTCTCTTCAAAAAACTCAAATTCATGTTCTTTTATTATAAGAGAATATATCCATTCCAAAATAAAAACATACATAACACAGATATTGTAAATAAAATATTCATTTACACCATAAAATACCAAACATTATAGATATTTAAAAAAATGTTATATTCATTTAATAATGATAAAATTAATATACGTTGTTTAAAAACCAGAAACATAAAACACATTATCTCATTAATAATCATATAAATATATTATAGAACACATGAAATTAAAGTAAAACAAACATGAATAACTTCATTAAAAAAAATAACAGTTTAACTATTAATAAAAAATTAAAATGGAATCTTTAGTTGAAAATCAAGAAACACAGATGAAAAAAACCTCATTAAAAAATTAAATTAACTACAAATAAAAAATTACAATTGGAATTTCATTTAAAAAAATACTTGTTAATGTGGGGATAAAAAGAAAAAATAAACCTCCACGGAAGAATAACCAGTGATCATCATCATCCAGTGAACAAAACTTATGTGGGTGTAATCAATCATAGAACGAATGATCTATAATAACTAATGATCAGCATCATCCAGTGAACATATGTTATTGGAATTCATTTACAAGGACTATAAAAATAAATATTTTCATTATTTCGTAAAATTATTATCCTTGACATTATAATCATATTCATCATCATCAAAATCAATATTCTTTAGTAAAAGAATCGAAACCAAAACAATCGTTTCTCCCAATAAAACGTATTTGGTAAAGCTCAATTGATATTTAGTGAGAACGTGATTATATTCATCATTTACACATTACTCTTAATATTCATAATGGATCTCACCATCTCCATCCTCATACGTGACTTCCTTATTTTCCTTCAGTCATTTAACCTCATGCTCCTAGTAAGTTGGAATTATTAATATGGTCTAAGAAAAATAAGATAATATTTGTAAATTATCAATGAACTTATGGTAATTGTTTTATAAACCATATTGAAATTTCACATATTTAAATTATAAAAAAACAATGAAAAAATCAATTCCATGATAATTTATGGACCCATAAAGATTTAGGGTGACTAAATACATAGTTTGTGAACATAATTTACCTGATGCTTCTGTTCTAGCTTCTCAAACATATCAAAAATTATCAAATTTATAAGAAAAGCACTAAAAATAGTAAATTGAAATACAATTTACAAATTTAATAACAAAATAAATTTACAATGTATCCAAAACATTCAAAAATCGAAAGCCACATAATAAATTTTAAAAAAATAGTGTAAAACCTGAACAAGGATTCTGTTGAACTTGTTTTTTCTTTTGTGTTTGGAGTCTGATTAAAATTTCAAAAACACATAAAGATATACCATTAATGAATTAGATAAAGGAAAGATGCAAACCATAGAAAAAATCTAAACTGTCTAAATCAGTTAGTGAACCCTCGATATTTATTTAACATTCAAATCACATAACAATCAGTTCAAGAGTAAATTTATCTATATGGAGATCCAAATAATATCAAAGGAAACCTTGGAAACTCAATTTCATTATATTGTTCTTATTCGAGAAACACTCTATGTCAGCGTCTTGGTCATTGGAAGAGTCAAGTAGATTGGAATATTTAGAGAAAAGTTTAGATAAAAACACCTTAATTAAAATGTACAAACATATAATGAAATGTTATACAATATTTAATATATATACAAATTATACACCATTAGTATAACATGTTATCAATATTCCAGTATTTTTTTGCTTGAAGTTCAAAAAAGGTTGAAAATTCATAAAGTCCTTGAAAATTGAATGGGAAATAATAATTTTTTATATTATTATAATATTTTATTTTTTATTTATTTCAAATTTAAAAATAATAATCATAAAATATTTATTTTCTTCATTTTTATTGAATTAAAATATATTTTCTTTTTAAAAATAAATTTTGTAACAGATTGGTGAACCTCCTTGTAAATAAATGAAGTTGTTAGTGATAAGTTTTTGAAATTACATTCCATTTCAAAGCACACACAATTTTTTAACTTTTTTTTATTTTTTCCTACAATCTATTTCCATCCAACAAAATAGGTCCTTGATCATATGAATTTCAAATGGGTCCCAAGAGATTCAAATTAGTGAAATATACCTTTAGGCATGAAAAAATCCATGGAATCCCATACCTTCATCCTTGCTAGAAATAACTCCATTCATTCATGACACCAAAAACATTCAATCCTCTAATCGTACAGAAGCTAAAGAATTTCCCTAATAATAGAGTTACATATAAAGAACCATAGAAAAATGAAATCAAGGCAATATAAAAATCGTTTCCTCCAATATGAGGAGGTTGTACAAGATGGCTCGTGATTTTTGGATTGAGGAACTATGTTTTTGGGTGATGTGAAAGCATAGCTGGATGACATGTATGAATGTGTAACACTGATTTAGTATATATTTTTGAAATCATAAAATATTGCTTCATAATATCAATGGAAACGCAAAAAACTAAACAGTAATAGAGTAAAAGTAATATTGAACACAAAATGAATACATTGTGTATTGGAAATAGTTGTACTCATGGTGACGCTAATAAAATGTGGTGATCCCTTCATAATATCTACACCATTCCTCGAAATAATAAAGCATTCAATGGCTTCATACAAGTCATATATATGAACCAAAGTCTTCATTGTAAAAAATTAACATAATACTTATAGAAATGGTGGCCGAATGAAGTGAACCTCATAAAAGTAGATGTATTGTACTATAATATGGAAATTTCGAAAGAATTGAGTGAAATGAGAAATCTAAAAGCATAGGAAAATTCCCAAAAGAATATATGAAAAAGATTATCAATATATTGACAATAGGATGAGAGTCAACTAAATCCAAACCATTGGAACACAATTAATGAAGTTCATCAAAGTTGAACCAATTAAAATATTTAAATAAGATCTATAATTAAATTTAACTGGGTTCTCACCGCCACTAATGGAACTTCCTAACTTACTGATATCATATTCCGTTGAAATGGAATGTCATTGATGAAATCCCATATCCCTTCCATATATACAGAACCAGACATGATATTATGAATTTTTTCTGAATTAGGTTTCATACTAAATCTGATACCAAGAGATATGGTTTGTATGAGGAATGGTACTGACCAATAAATACCATATGATGTCGAAGATGGAGTTGAGTCAGACTTTGCAAAACAAAGCTATTAGTAGTCCCTGAATCGCGAGCAGGTGAGGTGCAGGATGGGGGGAATTGGGTTGGGGAGTGGGAGAGGGAATTTATGGAGGGGATCAGAAATTGTAGAAGATTATATGAGGGGAGAAGGAATAATAGATCATCTAGAGGGGATTTGGGAGGGGTGTGGGAACCCTAGAGTTGGGATAGAGTAATCGGGGAGGGGATTTGGGGAGGGGACTGAGAAGGTGAGTTAAATCCCAATCGGTGTCATAATAACGAGAGGATTTTTTGGGTTTGGAGGTTAGGATAAAAAAGTATGGGTTATGTGGAAGTATGGATGGGTGACACATATGAAGAAGTCACCCAGATTTAGTATATATAGTTGATATCATGAAATAATATTGTATTTTCTGTCATTTCTCTTCTTTTAATTACATCCAATGTTCCTTGAAAATGATTTTAATCTTTACAAAGGACATGGAAATTTTCAAAAAATGTTAAAAATAATAAAAAATAATTAATAAACTGGTTAGTTATTAATTTGTGATAGAATTATCCTATACAATAATGAGTGTCAAAAACATAAAGATGGACTATAACTTGTTATCCAGAATGCATGGTCATAGGAATCGATCACTACATGTTCACTATAATAAGGGATGTCCCAAATGTACTAATAAGACTCATATTTAACATACTATTACTCATTTTTATGACATTGAAAAATAATTCACGATGATTCCAAATAATATATAATGTCTTATTATGATCAAATAATATCTTACACTCAGTATAATTTCTCATAAAGGAATATATTATTAACTGGAATACAATGAAATGAGTCAATATCTAAAGATGTAATATATTATTTATATGTATCGTAACTATATTCAATGTAAATTTACTATATATAATTTTGAAATTAAATTCATAAAGGTAGAGAATTCAGTGAAAGAAACATGGTGTGGATTCTATTTCATTAGTAGATAAAAAATCACTTCATGGTTAGAAGACATAATCACTTTATATCCTAAAAGTAATACATAATTTTATCCATGATAAAAATGGAAAAAAATAGTTTTGGTGTAGTTTTTCTAGATATAGTCTAGTGAATAGGTGTCTTATTCAATGAAACATATAGATTTATAAACCCATTTTTGATAAAATGTCTCCAAATCTATAGTTGTAATCATCAAATAAGATCTCAATCAGTAAATATTTCCCAAATTTATAGATTACCCTAGGTGATATATAATCCATTTAAATTTATTTATAGCTTCCTTATAAGTTTTATCAAAAAAATATATTTATATTTTGGGACCATTAATAAGAGATGAAGTGAAATCATGATAACTATGAAATGATATTAGAAATATTCATGGAAAAAGAGAGACCATATACATAGTATTTTTCTAAGAAAAATAGTGAAGAAATGATATTAATTTCAAAATTTTCATATTTTAAACCTTCTGAGGAAATGAAATATCTAATTAGAATCCCCTTTCATTCCATGAAATAACTTTTATTATAAATTTTTAAATGATTATTTTCAACTCAATGATTGTAGAAAAAACTAAAAGTGTTATGAAACTCATCAAGTAGATCATTCTATATACTACATACTAACTGGGTATTATAGGAGAGTATTTTAAGAACTGAACATACCAAATTGAATCCTCTTATATGCCAATCTACAAAATGGGTTTGTTAATGTTTTTTATTCTTGTTATGCTAGGGAATTTTTAATTAAAAAATATCTAGAATACATTTGGGGGAAATATTAGTGAGACTAACTTTATAAACTCTATAGAATTTGGTTAGTGGATGTTACTAGTGAATGGTACTTCATATTGAGCTAGATTATCTATAAGTAGTATATATAAACACGCCAATTATTCTAGACATGGCATGGTACAAATTCATTATTTTTAGGGACTATTCTAAAAAACTTCTGTGGAATTACCTACACTAGAAACACCCCTTGACTGAACGATATGTGATAAATTATTAAAATTTCCAATTATTTACTTACTAACATTTTAATGACATCAAGGACATTTTGGTTCAGTCATATTTTTTACTACTTCAACATTTTAGCCTCAAAATTTTATACCATTTTATGCACATATATACATGTTCCAATACAAGGAATGTTACTTAGATCACATATAAATTATTTCTTATAGTCCCATAAATTTCAATAAATCTTAATTATATCTTTTATAGAAGTGATCTTTAAATTATGATGGGAAACTTGATTTTATTTCCAAGATATACATAATTTGAATAAGAAGGTTATGGTTTATGTTAAAATTATATAGGATTTTTAGATTTATGGAAATGAACAAGAGATGTGGATCTCCATGATACCATCTAACCTTTTATTGGTAATATCCCTTGGGAAAAAATTATATTTTACATGTTGAGTGGAGGCATTGGTGGTAATTAGATCCTTGGTATATAATATATTATTAATTGATATACAAGAATTAAATTCCTCTAAACTATTATAATATATATCACCTAAACCATTACATATATTGTTTATAATTGATGAAAACTCTCAAAGGGTATTGGAAAAATGAAAGGAAGTGTCTATTGGAAAATGGGGTATATTAATCAAATAAACTAAATAAGAGGAATGTTTTTATGTGGGGTACATCATGGAATCGATAATGTTAAACTATAAAATATAACAACTAAAAACAATAGATAACATACTATTATGTAAATAAAAAATTGCGGTTGTATTTTTTAAGAAAGGTATTCTAAATATGTTTGGTTATTATCAATTAAACCACTCATATTATATTTTTATAACATAAAATTCATTAGGAAAAAATTAATATTTGAACTGTCATAATAAGACCATTTAACAAACTAATTGGGAGTGTAGTTCTTTGGTATTCAAACAAAATTACTTTTACTATATGATAATTCTATCCATCCATCAAATAAGATAATACCAAGTATGATATCACATTAATTAAATCAGCCAAACTATGTATGCAATTGGAAATGATGAACATCTTTGTGCTACATGAAATTTAGAATGTTGTTAGACTATTGAAATTAGTTTGAAGTAATGATTAGCTCAATTGAAAATATTTTTTTTACTAACCCAAATTTTTTTTCTACTCAAAATAACTAATGGTGGGTGTTCTTATCTTTTAGAAAATTTCAATATATTTTAATTTTTTTTACTCTATAGGACAACAAAATGCTAACCTATAATGTTTTTAATGGTTTCTAAAATTACCTTATCAGTATCAGTTTACATTATCTTTATGGAATCAATTTTGATTAAACAAAAAATATTGAGGAAATGGTTCAGCTTGTGGTTTATCAATGTATACTCTCTTTCCCTTCACGAGTTTCCTCTATATGGGGGAATACATAAGATTTTTATTTCAATGGGTGTTTTAAAAGTTAGATTCCATAGAGGACAATGATTGAAATATAGTGAAAATATAAATAATATGTTATATACCACTAAGTAGAGTAACAGAACTAACAGTTCATTTATCCATTAGAAAAACAGTGGGATATAATAGTTGTATACCCAACCATTGATTTTTTATTTCCCTTAGAAAGGTAGATATTTGAATAAATTAATTGATTATCTCATTTATGGAAAAGTTGGTAGTTGGTTGAAATTTTATATTATTATCTTTAACTATTTTAATTAAATATTCAAGGGGATATTTAGTTTTTTAGGTGGACATTAGAATTATATTAGTAGTTATTATGTGGTTTTAGGATGATTTTGAGGATGAATACACATCTATATATATAATTCCATAACTATTACGGTCGGTTTGAATTCCACCTTTCATATAGCTTTGGTTTTCCTAGCATCAAAAATTGAATGGGTGATTAGGTTCTTTCCAAATGGTATTACATATTTTTAATTCAGATATATTCCCGCGCAATTCTGAGAGAAATTACACAAATGAGCGAATTTATTGGTATAATGAGCATCAATAGAACATATACCATAAAATGTTGAAGGAGGGGGAATAGGTTTTCTATTAGAAAGCGAATGATTTTATTTAATGTTACTTACCTAGTAAATAATTTTTCCCCAATTCTTTTAAAAATTTAATATATTCACCTCATACACTCTTTGAAAAATTCCCCCAGACCTCAAACTAAATTTTTTTGTGTTTTACATTATATCTTAAATTAGATTAATTTTCATGTTCAATGTCCTATCCACTAAGAAACCATATGAAGCTATAAAAATCATTCTAAAATCCATTTGAATTATCTATTTATAATAAAGTTAAAGTATAAGTTGATTTATTATTTGGTGGTGTAAAAACATACACATTATCTTTTGAAAAATACCAATAATCATGTAATTTCCCCCTAATTATTTAAGTATTAGAAAATTTTATTTCATTTTTTTCAACCTAGGTCTCTATAATATATTTTTGATGAAAAATATTTTCCATGTTCAAATAGAATCTAATTTGGATGTTGACATAATAGAGCTAGTCTTATGCCATATATTAAAAATATAAAGTGAATTCACTTTGTTTTACAATTTATATTTCCAATATAGGAGTTTTTTTGTTTTGTACCCAATATATAATTCATTAAAAAAATAATATGGGTCTTACCCAACATGGACATAGATTCTGGTAAGTATATAAATTAAAGAATATTTTAATTCAAAATTAGGGTCTTCACATGGGAATTGTATATAAAGAAATTGATATTCACTTATAAGTGAATTAAGTTGTTTTAAAGTCTAGTTATTAAACATATATCATATAATCCATATTATAGTTTAGGTATAGTCATAGAAATATAGTGTTTTATATAATTTTTATGGTTTTCTATACCTCTATCAAATGGTTGATCTATTATGACATTATTCATGAAAAATTATTTCTAGTTTTGGATTTAAGGGTCATAGTTCTTCCAAATTCAAACACTTCAAACAAAATCCCTATAAATAAAATATATTTTAAATTACTCATGTTATGGAAATGAAATATATAAGAATAAGAACTTAAATTTTTGAATGTATAAATACCCAATAAAAAATATATTATATAAGAGGTTAGTATCAATTAAATAACAAAAAAATATCTATTCTAAAATTATGAATCAAAATAAATATTTTTAAATAACTATATATAGTATAGGTAAGGAAGAAGGTAATCCATAGATTGGAGTGTGAAATATAGAGTTTATATTTTTTAATATATGTCATAAAAGAAAACTAAACGTGGAAATTTTTATTACAGTTCAATGTAATTCAAAGGAAAATCTTTATTTATGTTTGTTACTTTTGTGAAATAAAGTTAATTTAAAAAAATTAATGGGGAAGTGACAGTTCAAATATTTATTCACATCGGGGAAATTTAACTGTTTGTAAAATATCATTAGGTTATGTAAAATTATTTGGTTACAGATTAACTAATATATTAGTTATCCTATATAAATTTAAAAGGGTTCATATAGAACCAAGCCTTTACATAAATAACATATAGTTATAGACTAAGCCTTATTTATGGTGTAAGGTATTAAAAAAATTATATCAAAATATATGGGAAAAGAGGATTAATGTGTTGTCTAATTGAAATAACACAATTCACATGCTCAAAGTATCAACTTGATCATTTAAGAAACCAAATACAATTTTTTTCATTTATAAAAATCCATTCCATTATAATATGAACTATTTTATTATTAAACTAGATCAAATGTTCTAAAACCTAAAAAATCCAAAATATAAGATTAATAGTGCATTGAAACTCCCCATTTTATTTTATAGTTTTCTAGTAATTATTTTCTAACATTTAGATCACTATAATGAGTAGAAATAATCTCAAGTGCATCTTCATCGTTATCATTATTATCCATGTGATGATAAGGAGGTAAATGATATGTATGTTTATTAAAAAAATTATTAGAATCTCCAAAATGGTAGAGTTTTACTCCCTTAGAAAAAAATTAAAGAGATATATCCTAATGAACATATTTTATAGATAACATGGATGATGTTCTTGGAACACATGTTTTATAAAACCTGATGTCCTGAGGTTTTGGGAAAGCAAAAATCATTATATAAATTAAGATAAAACAAAAAAGTTGTTCCCCTACCTCTTATGTAATCAAAAACATTTGGGGGATATCGGTGGACTACAATGAAAAATATGTTCAAATTATATATGTGTCTTTTGACCATTAACAGTCAAGATTCTCTCAAACTTGTCAACCATTTAGGCCCCTAAATTGAAAATTTGGGCATAAATTATTCTATTCAATTTTATCCCAGTATTTAAATATCCATAAAAAATGTTTAGAATAACTAGATAATATAGTCTCAAGTAATTTTATTATCAGTATACATGTATGATTTGGATTCCATGAACATTGGTAATCATTACTACAACTTCGTCCTGGGAACATCAACTAATCTTAATATGAAAAAAAAACATCAAGAAAATTAAAGCTTCATTTTTAATTAATGTAAGAAATTATTCACCAGATTCAGAAGATAGAATCAAGTGGTTTTTATATGTATAATTTAAAACCCAAATATAGTTACTAATTATGGTAAATGGTTTGAATAAAATATTATTCTCAATTACATTCACCCTAAAACTATCACCCATGTGTCATTATTCTCAATGTTATAAAGCTCCTCATTAATCACTTCTATCCCCAAAGGATTCTTTAAGAGTTTGTTTATATCCATTGGTTTAACATTATTATCCAAAAATAGTTATGTGATTTTCCCTGAAATATATTCTAGTTAAAAATTTTATATTATAAATTCAAATGATGTTATATGTCACCATCAATTTTATTAACATTGGATAAAAAGAATCCAATTTCCCCTCATATTTGGAATATTTAAATAATACATATGAAAAAACTATTAACTAGAAATTTAATTACATTCCTAATATATAATTAAATATTTAACTAAATTAAAACTTTATTATTAATATTATATAAGACTATTTTTCTTTCTACCCACCTAAATAGGGTTCTAAGTCACATTTAAATTAGATATATACATGAACATTTCTGGTTCCTTATTGTGACAACAATAAGATCTTCTATTTTCTAAATTTAATAAAAATAATACATTTAGTCCAAGTTATTCTAATTTAATCATTTTGACCCCTTTAACTTGATTATACAAGGATATACCAACCCCCTAAAGTAATTAAATCATGGGGTTATCATGTAATCCTTCCCCTAATGTTACATTTATCAATTTTTATGAATCAAACAATGATAGTTTTTGGGAATCATTGATCTAACAACTTTCAACCAAAAATAATGAGGCATTCCATGTTCAACCAACATGGTACATTATATTTCTAACAAACTCTATGTCTTTATTAGAGAAACACCATTATGTTTTTATATTTATGGTGTACTTAACTTATATCAAAGTCCATTCTTCTATAGTTATTCATTAAAAATCACAATAGTTTACTCATCCAAATTATATGTTCTAAACTTATTAATATGATGATCAAATTACTTTTATATTTTATTACTTAATGTCTTAAACATTTTGAGAGCCTTAACCTAGTGTAACTTAAACATAATACACATGTACCTTGTGAAATCATTAATAAATGATATAAAATACTTAAACCCATGTGATTAATTTTTTCCTTGGTATACATATATCAAAAGAATCAGATCCAATGGTTGAGCTATGTGAATCATCATATTCTTATTTATTTAATTAACTATTATCACTTACAAACATTTGGTAAAAATACATTATTTATCACTATTTAACATAAGGACATCTAGAGTAACGTTTTTTTTTCAAATTTCTATAGTTAATGTGACCATGTCTCAGATGCCACAAATATCACTCCCCCATAAAACATAACTAAATATCATTTTATATTCTCCTATGTGAAATATGTTCTTTTTTGTTCATTATTCTTATTCATTTTATAGACATCATTCTTGTAATTGACCCATATTTAATCATTTTTTAAAATCAATTAATTTATTTCATTAAAACACAAAGTAACTAGTCTTTCAACAAATCAAAAAATAAAATATTATTTGATTTTGATAAATTTTTACCAATACAAACAAATCAAAAACCTTTCGTATTGATTGACTAAAATTTAAAAATATAATATAACCAGCTTTTCACTTTTCCAATATCATTATATGAATTATATCCCACATAATATGAGATAAACATCTTCTATCCAAAATAAATATCTATCCCTTTTTTAAAATGTTTTTTACAACATACACTAAATATATTATACCATTTTCATTCCTTTCCTTGATTTTTATTTACCTTGAGCAACTCCAATATGATTGTGATTATAACACCATGAGATTTTGTGAAATATATTTTTTCAAGTAAATTTAATCTTTTTTTTATTTTTTGTTATGTGCAACATTGAGTTTAGATCTTTCTTACTCTCAACACGGAGTTTAGCTTTCGTTACACACAAAATTGAGTTCAAAAAACTGACATAGTATTAAAATATTATTATATAATATGATGGTTATCACCTAGCTACTAGAACGACATTTATGAATAAGATTAACTGAACAATAAAATTATATTTTTTACACATGAATATTAAATGAATTATTTTTTACCAATTAATTACAGACACTAAATATTTGAAAATAAAAACTATTTTAAAATAATGTAAATGTTTTCCAAAAAACCAATTTCAATGCACAAATTTTTTTTTACCGTATTAAATTATGAAAATAAAATTCTTTGATTTATTTAAATGAAATGTGAATATTATATATAAAATAAAATATTTAACATTAATATTTTTTATCTATAAATGATATATGAATAAATACAATTTTATGATGGAAAAGTTTATTTTTCTAAAAATCAATTTTGGTTCCTTTTTCACACTAATTTTAAAATTATTTTTTTTCTTCAATTTTATAAAATTTATGTGAAAAAATAAACATAATATTTTAAATCAACATTTAAAAATTATCTAATAATTGTTTTTTTAGAGTTTTTTGAAAGGACTAATGTTTTGATGAATAGTTAAAATACTAGTTTTTATTAAGAATTGTCATTTATTTTGATGAATTTAAAACAAAAATATTATATCAATATGGATTTAAAATTATAATTAGTTGAAATATATATATATATAAATCGAACTTATTTCATTAGAGTAAATATCAGAATAAATGTTTAACTAAAAAAGTTTTTAAACTGTTTGAGCATTTTTTATTGGAAAACTATTTTTTGTCACATCCGTGGTTTTATATTTAAATTAAAATTTTCAAATTTTGTGAACATAATTTGAAAAAAATAGATTACATATTTTTAATAATAATAATTTATATTATTATATAAGGTAAACATAAGTTTTTACCATAATAAATTTTGAAAAGAGTATAAACTAATTATGATAGTTATGGGTTAAATAGGATTACCATGGGGTTAAACTAAAATGATAAGGTATACAATGACATAGCTAAAAAACAATTTTCCTGACATATTTTGACCATATAACATATAGTTTTTAATAATGAAAGATTTTGGATCCCTTTTCAATTGAGAATAGGATACACCTTTTTATTTCCCAAAATTACAAGTGCTCTACGCACATCGCTTACAAAACGCCATAAGACCTGCTATTAACTTCACACTTAAATTATAATTTTTAGGACAATAAATACACAATTCACTTACTTAATTCCCTAATATAACCCTATATTCTTTAGTTTTTCTAGAAATTAAACCTAGTAAGGCTTTTGGTGAAAACCAAAATAAGTTGTCCAAAGAATTTGAAACGCCCCTGACAGAGCATTTAATTGTTTTTCTTCCATTACATTAAAATATTATTAAATTATGATGATATAGTAAAAAAATCTAAAATATATTAAGGTTTTATTATTTTAATATTATTACCTAAATACAGCTCCTCTCCCATCAAATGAGATACAAAATCACCATTCTTGTGTTTGGAGAACTACTGCATTACGGACCAATGTTATTTGTTTTCCATCACTACCTTACACAACCCGATATAATGATTTATTTAATATATAGATATTTTCTATGATATTATTATAATTCATAAATTATTATATCACATATACCTACTTTATTTTTATTCAATGGGGGATACAATAATTTCAGTCATGTGTATGATGGACTGCTGCCTTGAAATGTAATGTGATTATTTTTTCACAAACACATTGCATTGATGGTAATTAGAAAAACTTTAATGATTATATGTTATGTATATTATGTAAAATTTATTCTTAAAATTTAATACATTAATTAAATTATTTTCTCTTCATGCATCAATAAAATGGAAACAATATTCATAAGTGCGTAGGGCATTCCGTCCCCATGAACAATGTATTGAATTTTGTATCCCTAAATTTATTGATTAATATAAATAAATATATACAAAATATATATTATATTTATATAATTTTTAAATCCTAGAGATGATATATCAATGATAAATTTTACATTACCCAAATACCAAATAAAAACATACCTGAAAAACAAAGAAGTTATTACCAGAAATATGATTTTAACATGGAATTATTAAAAAATGGGTAATAAAGGGTCATAGTTTATTAATATATGGTATGATATATATAATTAAATTTTTCAATATATGTATTATATAATTATATTTATTATAAATAATTTTATAATATTTATGAATGAATTTGAGACATAAGGTTAGGTATTCCCATCTCACTTTTATTATCCATGAGATACATGCCATATTCACCACATGTTTCTTTTATGTGGTGTATATAAAATAAATTAATAATTTTTTTTATTATTATAATGAAAATTATTTCAATTTACATTGATATTTTAGTATCTCTACTTCACGGGGCTTATGATTCAAAATTTACCAAATCAATAATGGATTTTTGTCACAAATTATCTTTTTTGGGAAATAAGTTATGTTAAACACAAAAATTCTCTTATGAGGAGTAAATAATTATCCATTTACTTGTTATACCATTATTATACATACTTTCATGATATTTAATTTATAATTTTATAATAATACTGAGTGTTTCTTTTGACTCATAACATACCGAAGTGGTACATATTTTATGATAAAATCACTTCATTTGTCGAGATTGTTCATGACTCTGCTTCATATAATGAAATATTATAATCTATCTATCAAAAAACTAAATAAAGATCTTCCACTAAATTAATTTCAAGAAAATAAACATTTTTACCTCAATTTTACTATTTTTATGTACTCAGTAGTTCAGAATAATGTTTTAAAAAATTCATATTTTTTCTCACTTTGGTTGAAAACCCTTTTTCTTCCAATTTTATTTTCTAAAAACATTTTCAAAAATGTTTTTAACATTATACAAATAAATTATTGATGAAATATTTAACCATTTTTTACGTTTTAAAACGATTTTTGAAAAGAATCTTCATGTTTTTTTCAAACAAGTATTTTTAGCATTTTATAGAAAATAGAATGGAATATTTCATTCATGTCCATGCCATGTATAAAATCCCCCACCATCATGACCGTATATGTTTTTGAAGCATACATTAGAAGTGTTTTCATTTATTCTCAATAAAAATTATTTCAAAAATGTTTTATGAAATTTTTATTTTAAAATTATATTTCCAAAAAAATGTTATCTTACAAAAAAAATGTTTTAATTGATATTTCAAAATAATTTTCTATCTATGATTATATTATTTGATGCAACTTATTACTTAATAGGTATATTCTACAAGGATACCATTTTTATTTCTTATTGGTATGGTTTATACATTTAATAAAAATATGTTTATGAAACTTGTTTCTCTTCCACAGGTTATACAATGATAAAATTCTTGTTAGATCCACTTATTTTTCCACCGGTTATGATTAAATGAAACTATTAAATGATTATGAAACTTTTTTCTTTTATATATAATATGTTATCATGAAAATTTAATGATCCCCATTTTATTTCATGGGTTCTGGTATAGTGAATTTCTTGTTATTATGTGGCACCCATATGTATGGTTTTCATTATGTGACATGTGAAACCAATATATCCATCCAATGCATTGGGCAGAGAATGGTATCTCTTGAGAAAAACAAGACTAAAATGAAAAGTGAACCCATTTCATTAAGTTAATCGGACCATAATTATAGTCAATGGATTGAACCTTGTCTACGAAAATGGTTTTAAGTGTAAACCCATTATAATATGATATTCTTAGTAGTAATCCTTGAACTAATAAGGAAATTATTTTCTATATTTGTTTGTATTAACAAAATACATGCTTTATGTAATTGTTATGTTATCTTGGTTCATGTTCATTTATTCCATTATGATTCATGAATTATGAACTACCAAGATTTGTTCCCTAATTAATTTTGATGATATATAATGTGCAAGGTATAGTTTTCAAATTTTATTCCCATGTTCTCATAACCATATTCTCATGTTAAAATTATATCTCTATTTTTTACCTTACTGAGAAAGTGTGATCACCATTTCTTATTTTTACTTTCCCCAATGTATGATGAAATGTATAAGAATGATATGTCTATAAAGGGTTCTAGTAATGAGGTACATAGTGGAAGATAATGTAAGACACTAATAGGCCAGCTATTATTGTGACCATGTTTCCAATGCAACTATACATAAATGATTTTGGAATGGATATTTATTTTATTCAGTGAATACTAATATATTAACATGTAATATTTTTTTATGAGAAGTTTGTGTTTTTACAGTTTTTATGAGGGATTATATTGTTAAAACTTTAGAAGACTTATTTTTTAAACAATAGTGTGATTCTATAGTATATATCTACAGTTATGTCTCAATAGAATCTATTGTATAGTAAAATACTCGACAATTTTGGCAAAGGATAGAGTGGGTTGTTTTAAATAAATTACATCCATGTTTGGAAACAACAAGGGCATGTAGATCTAGCATAGTTGTACCTAGGGTAGTAATGTTTAAAAGAGAACATTAATCTGGAATCAATCATTAACTGGTGCCTGATAAAGGGTATTGCTTCACACTAGTTTTGATACTCCCATGGTCCCATGGTACATGCTTTCAAAATTCACAAACATTTCACAAACAATCAGGAAGTATTTGAATAATAACTAGGAGGTACCTAGGGCACACCTAAGTTGTCATATATTGAAAATAAAATGTTATCATTTAGACATCCTATAAATATTTTTTTTGGATTATGTGGTATTACACTATTATTAGTCTTTCTCACACTATTCTCTTCAGTTTCATTCATTGAATGGAACTATAAGGAATCATGTTAACACTAAATCTGAAAAAAAAATTGGTGAAAATAAAAAACCATATTGGATGATAACTCAAGATAAAGATATTTTGATTATTCCAAATCATATATCATGATACATGATTAATTTATTGATATTTGATGAGATTAATGTAGTGTAAAATAATAGAAATATGTACATTTATAAACATTTTTTTGGTAATGAATATAAAGGGAAAAATATTTAGATTTCTATACATCAATCGGGTGGTAATAAACAACAAAATGAATATCTTAAATAGAGGTAAAGTTGTTTTCGTTGTGAAAAATAATGTCACAGAGTGATAAATTTTGTATGAATTAAATTTCATATATGTGGGGGGAAATGGGAATTAGTTTAGTCAATGCACTAATCCATGAGTTATATTTTAGACCAATAAAGGACCTATTTCATTTCAATCATTTATTTTTAATGATTGATATATTTATGTATTGGGATTCAATGACTATGTTTTTGTATTTGTGTGGTAAGAATCATGAAACAACTAAGGATTATGTTAATTATTGAAATAATATTTTTCTTTATATATGATTAATGTAATTGTTATGGATTCCATAATGGGAATAGTAGTTTAAGGTTGATCATAAGTAAAAAATATTAAACCTCCCTTTTAGGATTAATATGATGGGTGTTTATCAAAATTACAGATATTTTGGAAGAAATTTATGGAAATTCCACCCTTTCGTTTAGTTTATTTTTTTGTGGAAAATATTACTTGAGGATAAATTACTTTTCATTTTTTGGGAATATGATTAACGGTATTGGTAACTTTACAGATTATGTTATCCTTTTAATTGATATAAATTTGGTTTATTTATATTTATAAAGTATATTAATATAGTTTTTGGAAAAATGATAACCAACATACTATCCAAAAAAATGTTTCATCCAATAAGGTCATGGTTCTTAAACCCACGACTAAAGAATGGAGAGGTTAAAACATCTATTATTGGCCTATATTAAAAATTATATATAGCGGGACACCATAAAGAGGTATATATTTGACTCTGTATCTTGGTAAATGGAATGTCATCATGTTAATGTATAATGAAATTTTTTTAAGGGGGTTCTATAACTATTTTCAATGCCAAAATGAAATGGAAAAAATCACCGAGGGATTTGTTATAGACACCCCAAAACATCTCAAGGTTATAATGCAATATGGGTTGTGGTTGATCTCTATACAAAGTTATCATAATTCAAATATATTATAGAATATGTATTTTAGGATATGTTTTGTAGGATATATATTAATGAAGTGGTAAGGTTAAATAGATTACCGCATTATATTATATCTAAAAGGGGAGTTAGGTTTACCTTGATGTTATGGAGATGTCTCTAACAAGCCTGTGATAGAGAATTGAGTTTCATTACTATGTATCATCCTCAGATTGATGGTTAGTATGAGATAAAATTAGAAACCCTATAGGATATTCTAATATCTTATTTAATGGATTTCAAAGGTGGTTACGATCAAAACCTTTCTCTAGTATATTTTTCTTACAATAATATCATTCATCAAATCATTCATATAGCACCTTATGAATATATTTATATAACCGATTTTATAACAACAACGTGCTGAAATTATGTCTTCGAAGTAAATCTATTAGGACTTGATCTAGATGATAAAATGGTTGAGAAATTTAAATCCATTTAGTGACAAATTAGGGTTATAAAATGTTGAGAGAAATGTTATTCTGATTATTTATATAATATTCAGAATTTGATGTTGGTGAGAATGTGTTTCTACTAATTTCTATATGAAATAAACATGGGAAAACTATACCATATGTATATCGGCCCTTTTGAAATTATTGATCATATTAGGACAATATCTGACCACTTGGAACTTCCAGAAAAACTTTATCACTTTCACAATATTTTCTATGAATCTCTCCAAAGTAAGTACATACGTTATCCATCACATGTACCTAACTCATAGGTCATACCACTGGAGCATGATCATTCTTATGAGGAACAACCAGTATAGACTATATATCATACATAATAAAATCAATGAAACAATACCACATACATGTTAAATGTTGTTTTATAGAAAAAAACATCTTGATGAAGTTATGTGGGAACCCGAGGATGTAATGATGTAGTATTTTCCTTAGTTGTTGGTAAAAAGGTTATTAATTTTGATTGAGGAATTCATTAAATGGTGGATAAAATGTAATAATCTAATATTTTATAAATTAATTTTTTTTCTAGTAAATTTAATGTTTTCTAAATTTTTAATTACAAAAAAACCAATTTAATCATGGATGACATGAGAAACCGAGTTTATCTTATGTTACATGCAATACAAAGTGTAAATGAGATGTCACAAACTATTAAAGTATTATTACTTAATATAACTGTTATCACCTAGCCATTAAAATAGTGGGTATTAATAATATTAACTAATATTTGAATATATATGTTTAAAAATCTATATAAATTTAATTCCTAAGTGAACAATTAATCATAAATGATGATTAAAGTAATTTGAAAATAAAGGAAATATTTTTCTGAAAAACTATTTTTATGCACCCAAACATGTTTAAACTTAATAAATTAAAAAAACACATTTTTAGGAACGATATAAAATAAATATAAATATTATTTATTCAGTTAAATGTTTAAAATTTATCTTATTCTTTTTCTAGATAATATATACAAATTAATAAAATTTTATGCTAAAAATTATATTTTCCTAAAAAGTAATTTTATCCCCATTTCATCATTTATTTTAAAATTTATTTATTTTCACTTGAATAAAATTTATCTTAAAAAAATTAATTTTTGAAAATATAATTTCAAAATCATCTCTTATTGAATTTTTGATATGTTTCTGAAAATATAATTGTTTTGGACAAAGAGTGAAAATTACTGATTTCGGTTAAGAATTTACATTTCTTTTAATGAATTTAAAAATATAAAAATTAATTTAAAATTGTTTTAATAATAAAATTGGATCAACTTGGTATCTATTAATCAAATTTAGGTCATTATAATCAATTTGTTATAAAATATTTATGTAATAATGTTTCATACTTTTGAAATTTGTCACTTTGGAAAAAAAATCACCATGATTGTGGGATTTATTTTAATTTATAATTTTACACTTCAGTGAATGGGATTTATTAAAATGGATTAAATATTTTGAATAATAATAATTTATGTTATCTAATGGGGTCAATGTAATTTTTACCATAATCAATAGTTGAAATAGATAAAATTATTTACCATGGTTAAGGGTAAAATAGGTTTACTAAGGAGTTAAATTAAAATTATTTGGAGTTAAATGACCAATAAAATTTTCAAAACCAATTTTATACAAATATTTAAACCTTTTAAAAATATATTTTATATATTATCTCATTTATATCCTTTTTTATGTGAGAAATGTGGGTACACCATTTTCTTTTAAAATATTAGATTTGGTCCACTCACCTCAATTATAAAAGGCCACCCTCTCCAATACTCTTCAGACATAATAAATCTTTTATCTATAATATACCTAAAAAAATACATTTGTTAATTCCATCATAAGATCCAAGAATCCTTATTTTATCCATAAATTCATCATTGGAATGATTTTTATGCACACCAAAAGAATTTGTTTGAATAAGAGGAAACGTCATAAAGTAATTATTTTATAATATTTATTTATCAATATCTATAAAATATGATTATATAATTATGATATAAAAAAATTATATACCACATAATAATATTTTATTAAATTAATTTCATAACCTCAATCAATATCCTATTCCCACAAATGGGCTATAGAATTTTCATTCATGTGTACGATAGACTACCACCTCGCAGATCATTGTTATTCATTTTCCATCACCACCTTACACGAATTGATATAACAATGGATGTAATAAAAATATAATATATTTAAGATATTCTTATACTTTTTTGTTTTCATATCACATATAAATTTTTTATTTCTATTTTGTGTGGAATTCAATAACATTGTTCGTGTGTACGGAGAACTAACATCTCGCGAAGGGATGTTATTAAATTTTTCCTAACTATATTCATGGAAGGAAATTTGTGTAAATTTTAACAATTTATGTGTTATATATAAAATAAAAAATATTCTATTAAAATAAATTTTTATTCAATATCCTTTTTTCGTCCATCTAGAAAGTTGAAACAACATGCATGCATACGTACAACCTACTATCTCCATGAATGATGCATTTAATTTTCTATATATAAATATATGGATTCATATAAATAATAATATAAGAAATATATAATATTTTCATATAAATTTTAGAATTATAATTATGATCTAATAATGATCAATTTAATATGATCAAAAATACCAAATCAAGACATACAGAATAAATTAGGTAGTTATTACCTAAATTGTTATTTTAACATGGAATTTTTAATAAACATGTAATAAAATGTCATACATAATTTATATATGATATGACATATATATGTAATTATAGTTCTATAATATATTTATAATAGACATTAATTTTTTATACAAGAGATTCGATTGTGTATGAAAGAATTCAATATTTAACGCAGGGGATTTATGACTCACATTTACTTTCTAACAGACACATATCATATTCACCATGTGTTTCTTTTATGTGGTGTATATACTACCCATGAATTTATTTTATAACGATATTAATGAAAATTAAATGGATTTATATATCCATTTTAGGATTTTTCTTTCAAGGAAATCATGTTTCAAATGTCACCAAACTAGTAGGGGAATATTTTCTCTAATTTCATTTTTTGGGTTATAAGCTATGTTATGCACCTATATTATTCAATGAGATGTATATACTTATACTCTAAAATTTTATATAATTAATCTCACTATTTTAATGATATTTAATTTTTTTTTATTTTAATATACAATGGTCTATGTGATTCAAAAAATACCATTGTGGTAATGATTTTATTTTATAATGTCATCATTTATCAGGATTGTTCATGATTATGAATCAAATCATAAAATTATAAAATATATCTTTGAAAAAGATTTTTTATTTTATTATCATTTAGTTATTTCTGGATTATATATACATTCCATTAAATTTAATCTCCTTATATACACATGAGATCAAACTAATGTTTTATGAGAAATAATTTATATTCCTCTAATTAGTTGAAACCCATTTTATTTCCCCAACCTTGTCTTCTAAAAAAATTTCAAATTTTTTTTAACATACTAAAAATTACTTATTAACATCGTATTTACCATTGTGTGGTTTTTTTAAATATTATGGAATGAATATTCATTTCTTTTCCTAAACAAGGATCGTTTGGGATTTACAGAAAATGTGAAAGGAATATTTGTTTTAACATGTAAAACATGTATTGTATTCCATGCCATCATGACCACATAATGTTTTCGAAAAAAATTTATATTTTTTTTAAAGTTTATTTTCAATGAAAATGATTTCAAAAATATTTTATTAATATTTGGTTTAAAAAATTTATTTTCAAAGAAAATTTATTCCTATTAAGGAATGTTCCAAGTGATCTTTCAAAATCACTTTCTATTAATGATGACATACATTTATGTTGCTTTTGATTTACTAGGGAAATGCTCCAAGGATACCATTACAACACTCTCTATAGATGCATTATTTTTATGATGAAAATACGGTTATGAAGTCCATTTCTTTTACATGGTATATGTAATGATAAAGTGCTTATGAAACCCCCTTCTTTTTCCATTGGATTTGATTTGAGGAAATAATGCAATGATTATGAACCTATTTCTTTTCCATAGGATGTATTATGGTGGAATGTTTATGAAAATCATTTATTTAAATGGGTTATGATGTGGTGAATGTTTTATAATCTTGTGGCACACATATGTATGATTTTTGTTATTTTATTCATGACACCTATATCTCCTACCAATTAATTGGATAAAAATTGATATCTAATGGGATAAACATGACTGGAATGGGGATTGAACCTAGTTCAGTAAAAAACACTTAGTATTATGATATTATTGGGATTTAACTATGAATATAATGATATTTTTTGGTAAATAACCCATTTCACTATGATAGTATAGGAAATGATCCATGAACTACGAATGAATGATTTTCTATGCTTATGTGTGTGCCACAAATCAATTCCTTATGGCGATTTTATATTATGAAGTTCATTTTCCTTGATTCTATTGTGAATTATATCTTATAAACCTCCAATATTTATTCCATGACTCAATTTTATTATCTATGATACTCATGGTATGGTTTTTAAATTTTATTTCAAGTTCTCATACACTAATGCTCATGATATATTGATATATCCCTTGTTTAGCCTTATTTAGTATCCAATTTCACCCTTTATTATTTTTTTGTTCCACAAATTATGATAACGTTATTATGTTGGATATGTATTATAAGGGTGATAATTAAGATGAAAAAATTGGGAGATGATGTAACTAACTTATGGACTAGTTTTTTATTTGTCCAAGTTTCCTAAGGAACTACTAGACCTAAAATCTTCTGGTGTGGAAAATTATGATTTGTAATGAACACTACGTATTAAGATGAAATAATTATGTTTTAGATGTTTGGGTCTTTACAATGATTCAATATTCTAATCAATAATTTGATTGGTTACACCATACATATTTTTAATTTAATAACAAAATTAGATTCTCCACATTCATATAGAATTTTTTATATATTTTAAACTTATCTCTTAAATATGGGGTCTTTTATAAAAAATCATGTATTCTATATCTTTTATATTTAATGAGATTATATATATTAAACTAAATATATAATTAATTATAGCTGTCATATTCATCCTGATAATCTCATCTATATTCACCTTAGAAATCTAAAAATTCTCTTTATTATAATTATATGTCATACTACATTCACTTATACCATCATCAATTTCTTCATAACCCATCTTGATTCAAAAATTTATTTATTCAACTTTGATGAACTTATTTCTATAAATTTGGATAGAAACATGAAATTTTTTAGTTTTTTGGTTTAATTTCTAGAAAAAAAATTTAAGGATTACTCATAATCATCATCAAATTCATCCTTATTCTTCTCTGGATAATTATATAAAAGTGTTCAACTTTATCAAATTGGAACACATCAATGAAAATAAACTATGATATTTTTCTTTTTATTGTTGTGAGATCCTTAAGTTAATATGCATAATTTTTCAATATTTATATCAATGACTTTATCTAAAAATGAATCAAATTATTTTTACATGATTTTCTATTTATTCATCCGATTATACAAGTATTTAAATAAAATTTATTTTTCACAAGTACTATTATTCATCAATGAAGAACCTTTACACCTATTATATGAAATAAACACATTGTACAAGTAATCTAGCTGAAATAAATTTACATCACGTTTTTTAAGTGTCAAAAACATTTAATCACATATATTTATGAGGATATGTATCGTCTTCTTGAAAATCATGGATTTCTTAGGTGTTTCTCTAAAACCAATTACAAGAATCATTACATCATTACCACCAATGTAGAATAAATCCATTATTTACCATCAAACATGTATACATCATTAATTTTCAAATTCTATATTTATATATTTGGTTCTTTAACATTAAAATTTCCTTCAAATATATTCTATAAATTTTCAAAAATTATTTTTCATATCTTAATCACCAAAAATTAAATGAATTACATCTCTAAAAATTAGGATAGCTAAGAATTTCTTACATGTTCATTATCCTCTATGTTATTTTTATTAGAAGTTATCCTCAGAACACCATATTCAAATAGAATTTATTAATAAATTCAAATATCAACCACCTCTATACTTAATAACGACTAGTATAAATCCATTATCTTTTTATGGATATAGTAATTCTTACCATAAAATGTTACAATACCTTTTTTATTCCCTGAATTTATATAATACATTAATGGAACTAAATTTTGAACTCATCTAATATTTTAATATCAGAATTCAAACTAAAAAATTATCAATAATACCATCAAATAAAAATTTTATTTTCTTAATAAAAATTTAGGAGGCACAAATTAAAGGGATCTACACTATGATTCATAGAGAGGAGTAAGATGAAGCATCAAATCCATTACCCTTTCATTGATATAATGAAATATTTACCAAACTTAATTAACTAAATAAATTATCTTACAAATGTCATTAATTTTATTTATTAATGATCAATATGAAAAAACATTATGAATAAAAAATTATTTACAATGTTTACTTATCAAAATGAATGGTTATATCTTTTTCATGGCCTAGGATCCTCTATAGTCATACTACAAACTAGGAAAATTTAGTGAATACAAATGAGAATATTTTATCCTTATACTCATTAAAAATCAACTATACAAACATTTCATGTGCTATTACACATATTTATAGTTATAGTGATGTGAAACAAAAAAGTCCAAATTTTTTTTATAATAGTTTCTCAATAAATTTAACAACTTTCATTAAGTTTAAAATTTTAAATACAACACATAATACCTCAATACTATACTCTATTTTAACTTATTATAGAAATAAAATTGAAAAAATGGAATATATTCATTCTATATAAAATAAACTAGTCACCAATCTATTTAATGTATTAACTCAATAATAACATCAAGTTTAACAATCTTTAAAAAAAAGATAGAATAAATTTATTTTATAAAGATTTGTATTCTCTCTTGCCCCTTCCCCCTTCATGGGTTGTAACACACGTTTATACTATTATTAGAAATTCTTAACACTTCTTTATCAATAAATATTACAAAGACATAAAATATTTATAGTACTTTCTAAAATAATGAGGTATTTACTGAAACCATGACGTGATGAAAATTAGTTTCAATGATTATGTTTGAAATAATTTCAAAACCAATTCAAATTAAAATAAAACATTTAATGATTTATTCTACATATAAAATAGTAATAACCCATTTCTATGTTATTCTATATATAAAAACATGTTATTTTAATTATATTGACCTAAACTTCCATCATAAAAACCATAATGATTCCACATGATACATTTTCACATCTTGTTGATTATTTTGAACAACATAATTTCCAAACATATAAAATAAGATATTTTTATTAAATTTTGTAATAATTATATGATTAATAATCATTTTAAAAAATAATTTATAAACCACAGGGTACATTAATACCACTATGTAATTGTTTTTCCCATAATACTAAAAATTCAATTTTTCATTCAATATTATCTCAAACAACTCTACTAATTTATATGACTTCTTAAATGTAATAACTAAACCATTGGGACATATTGTTATCATTAATTTATTGGAATTTTTATTATAAAATATATAATATATATTGGCAATTTAATGAATATAATGAAATGTGTATGAATAGACCAATTTCCTCCTTTTGAGAAATGTTTAAAATTGATCTAAAAAACTACCAATATATACATCATGTTGAAAATAAATCCCAATAACTTGTACTCCTGAACTAAAAAAGATATATTTTGATAATTTATTCAAATTATATAGTACATATTCAATAATGAATCAAAATTACTCTATTTTCAATTAGAAATGTATGAATAAATTATATTTTACACTATAGAAAAATTAAAATCAAAATAAATATATTAAGAATCAGTATTCCAAAACATATATGAATTTTTGAACAAATATCTTTGAGATTAATTTTTATTTTTTAGATGCTTATTCATAGAATTTTTTATAATGAGATTCTCTAAATTTATGCACATACTTTATAATTGAGAATTTTTTCGTTGATCAAAGGAATTTTATTACATAGAAATCTAATTATTCTCCCAAATTTTTGTTTTAATTTTAATTAAATCATCATAGATCTTTATTTAATATCCACATATATGTATTCTATATAATTTCCACCACTGTCTTAATTATGAAGATTTCATCATTAGAGATCCAAACCATTATATAA
This sequence comes from Viscum album, assembly GCA_963277665.1. Lineage (NCBI taxonomy): Eukaryota > Viridiplantae > Streptophyta > Magnoliopsida > Santalales > Viscaceae > Viscum > Viscum album. The sequence continues at coordinate 776,574,687 of OY728166.1, forward strand.
TGAATCTAATAATAGCTTAGAAGGAAAATACGGAATACGGAAATATCTTTATAAATACCTCAATATCGTTGAATAATTGAAAATTAAACCTACCTCATCTTGTGTGAATTTAATTATTTTATTTATATACAATTTATTAAATGTTATTTTTTAAATTTCATAAAATAATTATTTTATATTTATAACCATATGTCAAAACTATTTTAATGAATATGTAATAATAATTTCCAATAATTTTTATTTATAAATTATGTTAAAATTATCATCTTTAGTTCATCCCTTATAAGGTCATGTAAATGAAATTGTACTGAATTACTGTAAAAGTCCCTAATAGAGGAGAGTGAATCCTTTTTTGGTATTCCATAAAATATTAGTAATAATTAAAATTATGATTTTTTAATTTAATAACTTCTATGTATTTAATAGATCCAAATAGATTATGTAATTCCTATGATTATTGTTATTTTAAAATATCATAGTATATGATTCTTAGTATTATAATTTCTCAAATTTTTATATCCATGTTTTAGATTTATTTGACAATGTTGTTTTTGGGTTTCTACAATTCTATCCACAAAAGTTTCTATTGTTCCTCATTAATTAACTCTAAAATAACTTAAATGAAATTAATTTTGTAGATTATGTTTATTGATATTACTTATAGATGAATATGTATTGTCTATTTTATTTTAGAAAAAAATAAAAAAAGTTAATTTTACATAACATATAATAAAATATGAAAAAATCAATGAAAAAATACGTGATTTTTATAAAAATAAATCCAAATTTTGATCTATTCCCATAATCATGAACTGACTAGATAGAACATTATAAAACTTCAGAGTAACCTTTTTTTATTATTTGTAGGATAATACTACATGGAAAGGGTAAATTATGTTCAGATTTAACATATTTTAGGAAGTAGAATTGAAAATAATAAACATAGAAATTAATGATATTATTTGAATATTGAATTTATTCAAATAATAGAGGAAATAAAATGAATAAGTATTAATTAAATATTTATCAAAATGTGTAAGCATAAAGTACTATTAAAAATAAAATGTATAATAATTATTCCGTGAGAATTTTTAATAGAACATAATTATTAAAAAAATCACTCATTTTTAAATGAAGGTTGGGGGAATGAGAAATATATTAAGGATATGACATAATTGTAAAAAAATGATTCAAGAACCACATTTTTTAAGTAGAACGAGGTTATTAGATTTTATGATGTGTCCTATAAGTATTATATATTTTATGTGTGGGGATAAATCCTAATATATGAGGGGCCACCCAATGGTCTTACATATCGAGGGTTATATAAAAATAATTATAATGAATTTTTTTCGTGGATTCAAACACAAAACTTCAAGAATTATATCTTTCTATCATAAACAATTAATTTTCAGTTGGGTAATTTCATGAGTTGTATCAATTCAAAACTAACATTATAAATTACCCTAAAATGATGCCATAAATACAATGTTGGGTAATTTTGGATTTACATATTTTCCTCCTCGAGCATCTCCATAATCATTTTATCCAATCAAAAACCACTGATATTCCTTGTTCTGGAATATAATATTTTTAAGATTTTCTTTGATAAAAGTTGAAAATATATTAATTTTAGTATAATTTTATGTGAATAATAAAAAACTATAATATACAAGTACATTGATTGTATTGAAGTCCTTTTGTATGAGTGAACATGACTAAAATAACCCAAAAAAATTGATTTAATACCATGTTCAAGGAATATAATTGGATAAGAATAGGTTTCTATTTCCATTTCATGGTTAATAATTTTTCATTACCTCATTTTAAAAAGATATATTTAAATACACCTTGATAAGTTTCCCATATAATGTCCAATGATTTAGAATATATAGAGGGAAATTATAATTATTCACTAAAATTATGTCTTTATTTGACCAGATGGTTTGGATATAAACTTCAAAAATATGATATCGTTTTATTTTAAAAATCATTAATTAATAGAGTTTCAATTTTTCTAGATAATTATAGTAACCACTTTTTGTTTAGGATACCCACATAATATTTTATTTATGAAGATAAATATTTCTAGTTTTATCATTTTATATAATGAATATCTAGTCCACTATTTTAGGTCACTAAATTCTATTTAAAATTTAACATTCGTTTCATGTTTTCATTGGTTTTGTTAATATTCTATTTTAAATGTCCCTTTGGTTATTTTTGGTTAAAATAAATACTTAATTCATTCTATGTCATATTTCAAAAAATTATGAAACCATTTTTGGGTTTATTTTATAGTTTTCTCTTGGAATTGTTGTAAGGTACGTGGTCATGGTTTGTGGCTATTGTCTACGGATTTCAAATTTTTGATACATCATCCACTAGAGTTAGAGTCTTTGGACCTTTTGGGGTATATATTCTATATTTGAGGACCAGAGGATAACACATGTTAGTTTGAGTGGGATGTAAAGAGTGGGGGTGGATTACATTTAAAAATATAAAATAAATACAATGATAAAATTATTCAATACCTAAATTTTATTATAAAGTTATCTTGAAAATAAATGTCAAGAAATTAAAAAATTGTTAAAGGATTTTAGCCAAAAAAAAGAGATCCCATGTCTCCTACCATAAAAGTATTTAGGATTCCATAATCTCTGGACTTTAACTATATGTGAGAAACCTGGAAAAAAATTAACAGGATATTACAAGAAATCTAATTCAAAGTAAGACACATTATATTTAATGGTTATAGAAATAAATGTAAAAACACTATCGTTAGTGGTAGTGAGCATGAAAAAGGAGGAAAGGGGAATTTCTTTAGAAATAAGACTTTATAGAACACACTTATTTATATTATCTAGAATGAAATGAAAATAGTTAGAGAATGGGGTCCAAGGGAATTTGAGAGGTAAAAATGACATCAAGAATCAAAAATTATATCTCATGGGAAGTAAAATGATAAATCATAGTGTCCAAGAGTTTTTGGGATCGTGTTTATAGCCTCATGATCTCCCTTGATGGTATTAGAGGTATTGGAAGTCTAATAGAGTTTTGGAGAGGTGAAAAAATCAAGATGGGATAAGAAAGAATGGATAGTTTGACTTTTTATACAATATCTGCTTACAAGATTTTAGGACACACTGGATAGTTAGTGAGTTTTTGTTCCCATACGAGGTAGCATGTAAGGATCACCGAATGGATATTGGGAGAGGCAGTGCAGAAGTCTTGCTTTCATTATCACTTTTTTTTAGTTTTTAGATTATGTTATCTAGTGGATTAACATAGTAAGGGCTTAAAAAATGGTCACTATACACCTTTTGAATAGATTGTTTAACTAGTTTGATTCCAAAATATTTATCCAGACATAATAACTATAATAATTTTCAATGAAATTTTTATAATAATTATAGTTTTTTATCATTAAAATAAATTAGGGAGTGAGGAAAACAAAAATGTTCCCCTTTTTGATGATCACAAACACATAAAACAAAAATGATTCTTAGAATGTTTTCATGTCATAAGAAAAGATTCATTTCAAATAAATACATCCAAATTAATATCTATAAAACATAGAATATTTCAGAAAAAAATTGAAATATTTTTTTTAAAATTTTCCTTAGTCAACAAAATTTTAAAAGAATATTAAAACAATTTAAGCTTAGAAGGAGTTTAATGTAATTTTATTTTTGAAACAAGATAATAAAAAGGATTAAAATAATTAAAATTTTAAAAGGATATAAAAAGTATTTAAGAAATAATACTATTAAAACTTTTAGAGAAAAGATGTCTTTGATAATACTCCCCCCATTTTTTGATCATCAAATATTCATAATAAGGGTAGATAAATAAAGGAAAATGCATATAGTATAAATAGAGATCCATGATTAAAATATATCCACACATTATGTTAAAAAGAGTCATACAAATCCAATATAATACTATAATAATGTCAATAGTTATCTAGAATTATAAAAAGGGAATTCTAGATGTTGTAGTGTGGAAGATGATGGTGACTTCCATGACTAACATCATTCCAGATAGATCAAGAAATATATTAGGTCTCCTCGAACATCCAATCCATACACTCGTGATGAGAGAGAGTGACATGATCCATTTTAGTGAGTCTAGGATAAAGGGTTATCTAAATGGAGGTGAGATTGAGATAAATTTATCAGGATATAGATGCATCTCATCAATAATAATCTCTCATCCAATAAATGTATGATCTCAAAATGATGTGTATTGACCTAATAACTCCCCCTCAAGTGGAACCTCATCCTAAAGAGGATCATCCAACACCTGAGTTTCAAAATAATCATGAACCAAACCCTCATCCTCATCCTAATTCAGCTCAATGACTTCACCCTTATCATATTTCTCATACAAATAATCATCACCAAGGGGATAGAGCTCAACAATAATAAGAGGCATGTCAATATCAGGGCAATTTGTCTCAGCTTGAGGAGATTAATTCTAAATTATCCCTTAATGATTATAAATCCATTATTAGTTACATTGATGGAATCAAATGAAGATATGTTAAACCATTCGATGGTTAAAAATATTTTATTTTTATGTTAGGTTAAATGGAATGTCATTAAGGCTAATGGAAACATAAGTTTTGATCCGAGTTAGGAAACATCCAAAATGAAATTCCTTGAACTATCCAGGGTGTGAGGTGATGTAGATTATATATATGAAGGAAAATCTAATGAGATGGAAATTATTATCCATTTTAACGAAATATATAAAATAATTATCAATGAATTTTGGGGTGCCATGGTCACCATGTCATAGGGAAATAAATTTTTTAATGCCCAGCTGAATAATTCAGTTTTGGATAAAGAAGTTTTAGATAGTGAAAAAATAATTTGTATCTTGCCTAGATATAATTTAAATGGGGGATTATTTATCAAAGGCCATTTAATATGAAATGTAACCAAAGGTAATGAATTGGGACCCTAGTTATGTATTCCCATGAAATCAGTTATTTCTAGAGATATCATGTAAAAAATATGTTCCAATAACATAGGTAGTAATTGAGTCTAAATCATCGTAATGATAAAAAATAATATTATCCTAAAATAACTTGATTATGAAAAGTTATAAAACATCTTCATATGGTTATTGGAAGAATAAACTCCACCCTTAAAATTATATAACTATTTTTTAATAAATATGGGAAAGTTTAACCCAAATTAAAATAGATTATCCTACCCAGCATAATAATTTTTTCTTGAGGAATGGAAATAATATATTTAAATAGATGAGGGGATGAAATTATTTCCCCACACATTCCCATTTTGAGGAATATGTACACATACAATTACATTCCATGAGTAAATATGAATACGAAAATGATTAAAATTTATCTACCGTTTTGTAGGGAATAAAATAACTAATCAATATGAATAAACAGTGAGGAATTATGGAAAATTTAATGGAATGAAAGATTTACCATGGGAAAATTACCAAATATAGAGTTCCATAGTGATATAGTGAGGCTATGTCTTAAATTGGTATGCTAGAGGTGGAAGAAAATAAAGGTTGAGTGAAATAATTAGTGTAAAAAATAAAATAACATGTCCCCCACATGGTACAATTAGGTTTGGACTAACTCCACTAGTTATCATGTTGGATAATTCTAGAACATCAATTCTATAATTCCCAACAACTACATTGTGAGGTAATACAATCTACCCAACATTTACCTAGGCTTCTTAGATATAATAAAAGATAAAATAATAAGAAAATTGAAAAATAAAAAATCTAAATCTAAATGAGGTATAAAATAACAAAAGAATTTTTGGTTATATACTAATTCAATGAAGAAAAATTAAAAGCATAATTTAATATATCAAAAAATTTAAAAATATAAATCCCTTAAAAAATAAAAGAATTTATAAACTTCAATTTTTACAAAGTATGAATTTAGTGTCACATGCAAGCCATACCTAACCCCTTAACATAATTAAAAATTACTAATTCAATGGTTTTGTGAATATTTCATCCAATTATTAGTAAGTAATAATTAATTATAACAACATATTAACCTTTATAATGTTTTTTTAAAATGTGTTTCCTAAGATCGATGTTACTAATATGTGAGTGTCTAATGAGATTCATAAAAAATACCATATAAAGTATTTTTATTACATTTGATATGAACAAGGAAGTATATTTTTCTATAATTTAAGTGGTATTTTCTCATCTAAATAATTTGGTCATGACTACTCCATGTGGATATATGTTAGACTTTAGTTATAGAAAGATCAATAGAATATTTATTCTTTCAAATCCAAGAGACTATGGATTTTCCATGTAGGTGAAAATTTTAAAATTATCTTTTCCAATGTAATTAAAATCCCCCAAAATTAGAATCCAAAAACATAATAAGTTTAATCATATTATATTTTGGATAAAAAAAAATTTATAAACTTCTACATTTTACTAAATTCTTTCCATATATCTAAAATTAAATTATTTATGATTATATTGAAAATGGGTAAAAATATATTCAGTAAACAAATTTTTTAGTTGTCCCATTGGTAGGTAAATAACACTCCCTTTAATAACATTATAATAATTTTTTTCAATTGATTAACTGATTTTATCAAACATTATCTTACGATAAGTACTCTTATGTGTAATTATCTATTTGAAATGATCCATGATAAAATTCTTAAATATTTCATTTTTATTTTATTTGGATTAGAAAAATACCATCTACAATTTGAGGAATTTGAAAAGCAAGAAGAATTTTCATTTCTCCCATAACACTCATCCCAAATTCTTTTCTCATTTAATCCAAAATTTCCTTACAAATATATTATTCTGTAAAACCAAAAATAATGTCACCAAAATGTAATTTAACAATAAACAAATCTATTTAAATATATTTTAAAAATAAAGAAGAATAATATTTTCCCATATAAAAAACATTTGTTGAGATTTATTTAATTAATAACTCATACCAAGCCTGACTAACATATTTCTAATCATAAATGTGCTTTTATAACTCAAAAAAATTACTTGGATGTTTTATATCATTAAAATATGGAAGTTGTTCCAAAAATACATTTTTTGAAATAAAAACTATCAAAATGGAACTTTTAATATTTATTTGAAAAGCAGAAAATTTAAGTTAGTGGTAAATGACAATAAGATTCTAATGGATTCAATTCATGTGAAATGGTAAAAGGCTTCACAATAATTATTTCATTTTTATTGATAATATCATTTTTTTAATATTCGATACTTGTGATGAGCGATGCCTCTTTTTTTAACTTATTCTTAAAACCTAAATTAGTGCCCATAATGGGATATTCCATGGTTCTTTGAACAAGTGTCCAAAAATTGTTCCTTGTAAATTTTTTCAATAGTTATTAAATTACAAGTAAATAATTTTCAATCTGCATGGAATCATACTATTTTGGGGTTCTAGTTTGTAAATAATATCATTAGGTTCAACCTCATTTAAAAATAATATTATATTATGGATATCAGCTTGAAAAATTCCCACAACATTTTCTAATTGATGGTTTTATACATCATCCATTCTATGGGTTAAGGGAAAGATTTATATTTTACCACATCTTCATATTATTTATATTGATATGGTATAACCTTGGTAATGTTTTTTAGATAAACCTAAATATTATCAATTTTGGGATGAGGTTTATGTAAATTCTCATCAAATATTTTATGAATTGATTATTTTATATTATGAGTCATTTTATTAATGATATGGTATACTTTAATTGAGTTATGGTACCCAATAAAAATACATTCATTATATTTGGGATGAAATTTTCCTAATTTTTATTTTATATACATAATATTAAATTTACACCCAAACACGTTAAAAGAGATAGTTTTAGGTTTATTTCTTTTCTACATATCATAGGGGGTTTTCTAAAGAAATGTTCTTATGAGAACATGGTTCATGGTATAATAAGCGATATTGACCAACTGTGGGAAATATATTAATGTATATTATGTTCATTCAAGAGAGTTAATGAAATAAAATTTATTATTTGATACTAATATATAATAAACCTATTTTTTGTGGAGACATAGGAGTAAAAATGAATGATTTTAAACTTTTGAATTATAAATTTCATTAAAGTTTTTATTTAAAAAATATCCCTCATGATTACTCTACATATATATAAAATTATAGAATTATTCATTTTCAACCTTCTTGGGTATATTTAATAAAGAATTTACAAGATAAATTTGTATGAGCCATAAAATAATTCAATGTAAATATTGTATAAAACTAGACAATTACAAATATGTATGATTTACCACCTATACATACAACATGTATTTGTCCAAATAAGTCATGTTGTACAATCTTAATATCCATTTAGGTGGAAACTTACATTATTTATTTCATGGAATATTTTTGTTTCTTATAAAGTTGTTAGGGCACACTCAAAATTTCATTTCTAAAATGAAATTTTTAAAAATATTATACAAGTTGATTTCATTTGATTTTTAAAAGATTGTGTGTACTACAATGACCAAGAAATCTATGATAAATACATGAATCTATGTCTAGGGAACTTATAAATTTAACATATTATATAGTACGATATTTTAATGTGATAACATATTTTTTTTAAATTTAGAAATTAAGAACAAAATATTTTATTTTGGAGTAAAAAAACATTACAAACCTCATTTTAAAAAGAAAATTTTAAAAACTATCACAAAAATTGACTAAAACTAAGAAAATAATGTTGGAAACCATCAACATATAAAAAACCTTTAATAATGGTAGAATTTAAAAAAACTAATTATACATGACATGATAATCTTGCTCCTTGAATTATCACAAAAGGTGGATGAAAGTTATTAATCTTTTCAATATTTTTTAAAATCAGAGTAGCCACTACACATGAGTCTCAATAACTTGATATATATGTACCATATATCTCATTGGGATTTTCTATTTTTAAATTTATCCTAAAAAATATTCAAGGCACTAAACCCTTTAACAACCAAATAAATTTGGGCCCAGTGGTCTTATATAAAAGCGACTTTGGAAGTCATATTTGTTTGTATAAGATTTTCTAAATGAAATATTAGAAGAGGTATATAGCCATTACGGTCCACAATATTCAGGATTTTTATGATAATATTAATAAATTATATGGGATTCACAAAAATAATTGGAAAAAATAATTATTTTTAGTTTCCCCATACAAAATTATTCATTAGAGGTTCTCGCTTGATTTTAAAATCAAAGACCAAAATGATTATTCCCATGATGTTGGGAACAAAAATATTTATTTAAATTATTCTCAGCTTGAGTGAACATGTCTTGATAATTTTAATTTCATTAATATTGTATTATAATTTATCTAAATTTTGTTTTAATTTTAATTTTGATGATAATTCATCCATTTCTATTGATAGTACTGTTTCCATCACATTAATTACTATATTATATTTGTATTTAAGCTTTATAAATTTTATGGTAGGTTTATAAAATCTAACCTCACGTTGATCTGTTGAAAATTACTTGTATTAATAAGTTAAATTAATTTAAGAAAAAGATGAATTATAAGAGTTTACCACATCATTTATATTAAACGTTTTCATGGTACATTTGAAACTATAATCACTTGATTAATTTTAGGATAGGGTGTCATAACTAGAACTCCATAGATATTCAATTAAGAAATTATTTATTTTCTTATTTTATTTAATATTATTTTTGAATAGGGGGTTCTCTAGTCTTATGTTCCAATTTTTCTTGATTTCATGGTATGTTACATCAACTTACCTATGTTTTTTCTCCTTTTTATAATGATGAAATTTTTTTCTTATTTCTTATTAATATTTTCATCTTCTTGGATAAGTGAAAAATTTCAGAATCATTATTAGAAGATTCATCATCAATTTACATAATGGAAGGACTCTTATTTTTCCTTACTTCATTGGCTTCCGCTTCATCATTTCACTTAATCATAATTTCATATTCCATGAGTTCCCCAGTGAGTCCATTTATTAACAGGTCCATAATATTATCTTTCTTCTTGAATTTATCTTACTATGGGTGACTACAATGATTCAAAAACCTAATTTATCATCATAAGATGATTTTTTTAGAAAGGTAACAAATATTATTTCAACCATTTTAAATATTAGTGAAGAAAAATTTTAGTAATGGATTCATTATAACAAATCCTAAAACCTTACTCTCTAGATGATACAAGTCAAGTCAATTATCCTTCATGCTGTTAGTACCCTTATTCATGACTTATAGAAGTTTAAAAAATTTATGAATAGTTTTCATTTGGATATATGATTAAACTCTTTGTATTCTAACTCACAATTAAGGGAATACATGTATTTTCCATCCTGATCAAAGGACACAATATCATTGATATTTTATTTTTCCTCCACTTCCTTAGTGCGTGTATAACAATGAATAAATATTTTCTATTTAGGATAACCAATGATTCTAAGAAAATATTACATATTATTATTCTATTTAATATAATTGGAGATATCAAGGAATGGAGATCATCCCGTTAAATGTCCCTTGAGATAACCACGATTGTTTGAGAAAGTGCCCATCTTTTATAATCATTCCTTAAAACTGGTTAAGGTTTTGAAACCAAGGAGGGATCTAATTCCAATTTTTAGTTTGTGTAGTATGGAATGAGGGTTGGTAAATTTCCTTTTAATGAACTAAAATAAATAAACTTATAAAATTAATGAATAATGAAAATTCATAATGATGGTATAATGGAAAATAAATGAAAAGTCAATGAAGATTTATAGATAAGTTCATCCACGACTCTATTGGTTCCGGGCGCAGCTGAAGCTCATGGGTGGATATACCCACTTGACTTTTTTTCATTAGAAATGAACAATCCAGGATCATTACGATGAAAAATGCCAGACTCCATGGATCGCATCACAGAAAAATACAATGAATAAGAATAATCCCTGAACCAAAAAGGAGGATCATCATATGTTGGTTATAATTAATTTAATTAATTGACAAGAATTAACTTGATGGAATTCTTTCTCATTTGATGTCTGCTATCACGATCCATTTTGATTTGTCATTCCATCGTATAATCCATGTGTAGGATTCCTCTAGCGGTGATCCACACATGCTCCACGTATCACTAGATGTCTCCAAAGGAATCTCCGGGTGTTGGCATAGAGAACCCTTTACTTGTGTTTTCCACCTTAAATCTCCTTGATCCGATGGAGGAGGATTTATAGCCACCCAACCTTATCTTACATTACTATAACATCATTTTAAATATAAACAACATAATAGTATTATACATAGAGGATGTAACAGTTTAGTGTCTTGGGAAAACTAGGACCATTCATAACTTTTACATCATAAATCAAAAACATTTATTTAATTTCTTCTTCTCTAGATTCTTATTGACACTTGTCTTCTCCTTATTACATATAGCCTCCTTAGGATATACATCAAAAGGGTTGAGATAAAAGCCTAGTAAGAGTATAGATAAGAAGAATATGGAATGGGGTGAGCATAATCATGACATGGGAAAAGAAATTGTGAACATGAGAGGAAGCATAAATATAAGACTTGAAATGTGGCAATGCATAAAAATGAAACATCATGTCTTAAAGGTTAACTGCCACACATACTTGTGAACCAAGCTTTCATATTTTTCATATATCATTTCTCATTTAATCTTTAGATTCATCACTTTATCTAATGCATTAAAGCGCTATATAATTCTGGGCATACCCATCACTTCGAAGCATTCATATTGCACTATATAATTCTGGGCGCACCCGTCACATCATAACATTATCATTATCATGATTTCCACATAGAACACATATCAAAAAATGAACATAACTAATCCAAAGAAAGGAATGGGTTTTATCCCATAAAAACACATTTATAAACTTTGGGATCCCAAAATAAAGAGGTAACAACATACATGTTACATGAAATGTCCACTTTGAGTGAGAAGTAAAAGGTGTGTTCTAAAAAGAAGAGTTCTTTTGGAAAACATTATTTTGACATAAAAACCAGGGACAAACATGTATATCCCTAAAAGGAAAGACAATTAGGAAGAAATTATCTTTAAGGAGTAACAATTTCAAACATGTAGTGAAAGAGGGAGAACCCGAAGGATGAAGGTTGGGTTCGAGAATTTCCCCTTACCTTGTATCTGAATGCTTACTTCTCTATAATGTCCTTTATAATGAAATTATATTCATTAATTATAAATCTAGAAACTTGTGTACATTAATACAGTTCATTATGATTTCATTAGGTGATTTTATTTTCCTTTGGATGAGTTATAGTTTTTTAAAACATTGTTCTAGAATGTTTGTTTTTATGTTTTTCTAGAGTGGTTCACTTGTATTCTTAAATTTAAGTTCGGGTATAACATAAGTAAACATCCAAAAATGATATTACATGTTATTAATTATTTTATAGGATTTTGAATTATCTTATAATGAATCATATTATATCCATGTGGATGAATCATTAGATAAGAATTAAATGATGATTGTTAGGGTTAATTTGAATGGTTTTTCGAACATAATGAGCTTGTTTTATTATATCACTAGTAATATGGCCATAAGTTTTTTTCAGAACATTAAATAGGACATAATACGTATAATATATTCTTTTTTAACCATAAAAATGGTTTAATGACCAGATATGAAGGTAAAATGGAAGTAGAAAACATGTCATTTTTGAAGGTGATAAATTAACACCTCACGAACAAAGTTCTCTTTAATAAAATAAATGGAAGAGGGAAATGGGTTGGATGATATAGTATCCCATTAGTATCATAACATTATAGTACATTCATGATACTAGAGTTTTCACACCATTTGGACAAAGATAGGTGGGGAGAGATTAAAAAAAGAACTTGAAATTGAAAGGGAATTGATAGAGAAGAGGGAGAGAAATTACCTCTTGAATCCTCCTCTTGAGATCCTCTTTAAGGGGCCTAAGCTTGGTCTTTTGATGAGGCCATTAGCTCCTGGACGTGGGGGAGGGGCTAGGGAAGATGCTTGGGAATAGTATAGAGAAGGTTGGGAGCTTGAGAGGTGTGAGGAAATGAGGGTGTGAAGGGTTGTTTTTATAGTGGAGGGGAGAGGGGTTTTCTTAATACAAAATTCATTAGTTTATTAATTCACCACAAGATATGAAATAGTGAGTATTACATGACCAAGAATAGTAATTTCATCATGTGATACAAAGACAAGTGGGCTCAAATCAGTAGAACATCACACCTGACTCCATAATTAGCTTATTTAGCTTATTTATGTAAATTACGGTATTTCACTATTCATAAAAATTCAAGTTTTTTAGAAAAATCCAAAAAATTTACCCCAACCATTTTTCGATGTGTAGAATCCATAAATAAATTCCATTTTTCAAAAATAATTTCCTAAATATGATTAATTTAATATTTAATTAAAATCATAATTTATTATTAAAAAACCAGTTTCAAAACATTCATTTACTTATTCTGAAATATAGGTATGTCATACATTCACATGAATATTTTTTTATACTATCATATTTAAGTTTACTATTCTTTAGGGAATATCACTATTCATAAGGGTATGTTTCTATTCGTAAGGGTAGGTTACTATTCACCAAAAATTATTTTGGTTTTATTAGACTCCAAAAATCATCTTGAACACAACCATGTGTGTCAGATTTTCAAAATTCCAAACACAGAAGTGAAAAAATTATGTTTAAAGGTCATTTACCACTTGTTAGTTAATTATGTTGTTTTTTCATGTGATGTTATGACATGATTATAAAAATGGAATTTCCATTGAAAAACTTTGGGTTGTTACATTCTTCCCCCCTTATGAAATTTTGCCCCCGAAATTTCACTTTACACAAATAGGTGAGGGTACTTCTCCTTCATTGCCTCTTCCAGTTCCCAAGTTGCTTCTTAAAACTTATGGTTCCTCCAAAACACTTTAACAAGATTAGATGTCTTGTTGCGTAGAACCATATCTCTCCGATTCAGAGTCTCTACTGGTTGTTCCTTATAAGAGAGATCATCATCCAGCTGTACCACCTCTGAGTTTAGTACTTGTGAGGGGTCCGGTATTTACTTTATCAAGAATGATACGTGAAACCCATCATGAACTTGAGCCATATTCGGTGGAAGTGCAAGTCGATATGCCACAACCCCTATGCGGTCAAGGATCTCAAAGGGGCCAATGTTCCTTGGGCTTAGCTTCCCTTTCTTTCCAAATTGCATGAATCTCTTCCATTGAGATATTCTAAGGAAGACTTTATCTCTGACGTTGAACTCCAAGTCCCTTCGACGGTTGTCAGCATAGATCTTTTGACAAATCTGAGTATCTTTGATGTGTTTATGGATGACTTGAACCTTATTTGTCATCTCTTGAACAAGACCGGGTCCAAGTAGCTTTCTTTCTCCAACTTCATCCCAACAGGTTGGAGTTCTACATCTCTTTACATACATAGTTTCATATGGAGCCATCCAAATACTCAGGTGGACGATATTGTTGTATGAGAAATAAACCAATGGGAGATGCTGATCCCATCCACCTTTGAAATCTATAGAGAAGACTCTTAGCATATCTTCAAGCGTCTGAATAGTCCTTTCTAATTGGCCATCAGTTTCGGGGTGGTAGGCCTTGCTGAAATTTAATTCACTACTCAAATCATGTTGAAGGCTCCTCCAGAATTAAAATGTGATCCTTCGATCATAGTTAGAGACAATTGAGAGTGTAACATCGTGCGATCTCACCACTTCCATCAAATATATCTTTGAAATTTTTTCAAGTGATAGATCTTCCCAAATAGCGATAAAATGGGCAGTCTTGGTGAGTCGGTCAACCACAACCCATATCACATTATTTCCCTTTGATGTCTTCGGGAGACCCTTGAAAATGTCCATAGTAACATTTTCCCATTTCCACATGGGTATAGACAATGGATGCATCATACCTTTGGACTTTTTTCGCTCAGATTTAACTTGTTGACATAACAAGCACCTTGATATATATTATGAAATCTCCTTCTTCATGTTATCTAACCAGAAGTGTTCTCGGAGATCACGGTACATCTTGGTACCCCCAGGATGGATAGAGAATGTTGAGCTATGTGCATTTTCCAATAGCTCCTTTATCCGGGGTGATGAAGGCACACAATGTCGCGTTCTAAACCGAATCACACCATTATCGTCAATATGGAACTCTTGCGGCTTCCCTTCCATTATTGTATTCACCCTATTTTGTAGCAACACATCATCCCTTTGTGATTCCTTAATCTTCTCCTAGATGGATGGTTGCACAATCATTTCGGAAAGGTTTGATGTATCCCCTGCCCTTATGATTTCGAAATTCATTATTTTTATATATAAGAAGATAGCGTCTTTCTAAATACACAACATGGATAGAGTAGCTGGTTCCTTTCTTCATAGATCTTCAACTACCTTGTTCTCCTTTCCAAGATGATAGTGAATAGATAAATAATAATCTTTTATTAGCTCTAACCATCTCCTTTGATGCATGTTGAGCTCCTTTTGTTTGAATATATACTTTAGGCTCTTGTGGTCGGTGTATATGTCACACTTATCACCCTAAAGGTAGTACCGCCTGATTATCATGGAAAAAATCACGGTTGCAAGCTATAGATCATGTATTGAGTAGTTCTGCTCATGGATCTTAAACTATCGTGAGGCATAGGCTATCACATTGTCATTTTGCATGAGTACACAACCCAAACCTTTCGTAGAAGCATCACTATATATCACAAAAATTTCTCCACTTTTCAGTAGTGTGAGTATAGGTGCAGTGATTAGCCTTCTCTTAAGCTCCTTGAAGATTCCCTCACATTCTTCCATACAGACATACTTTACCCCTTTCCTTGTTAACTTAGTCAGCGGGCTTGACAATCGTGAGAAGTTCCTCATAGAAGGTCTCTAATACCCAGCTAATCCCAGAAAACTATTGATTTATGTGACACTAGAGGGCCTGGGCCATTCCTCAATCTCCTTTTTCTTTAAAGGATCCATATAAATTCCCTCATTGGTGATCACATGTCCCAAGAACATGACTTTCTTCAAACAAAAGTCACACTTGCAGAACTTGGCTTACAACTTCTCCTTTCTTAATGTCTCCAACACAAGTCTTAGCTGTTATTCATGTTCCTCCTTTATCCTGGAGTAGATGAGAATATCATCAATAAACATTACCAAAAATTGGTCGAGGTAATTTTCAAATACTCTATTCATCAAATCCATGAATATTGCAGGGGAATTAGTAAGTGCGAAGGGCATCACCAAAAAATCATAGTGCCCATACCTTGTTCGGAAGGCAGTCTTCTGAATATCTTCCTTCTTCAACTTTACATGATGATATCTAGAATGACGATCCATCTTTTAAAAGTGTTGAGAATTTCTTAACTATTTGAAAAAGTCATCAATCATTGGGATATGATACTTTTTCTTTACGGTGATCGTGTTGAGTTCCCGATAATCGATACACGGCCGCATTGTTTCATCCTTCTTCTTCACAAAGAGCACTGAAGCACCCTAAGGTGATGCACTAGGGGGTATAAACCCTTTGTCCAGATGATCTAGCAACTACTTCTTTAACTCCTCCATTTCGGTTAGAGCGATCTTATAGGGACACATTGAGATAGAAGTAGCTCCGAGTATGAGTTCAATTGAGGACTCTACCTCATGATTCAGGGGAATTATGGGTAACTCTTAGAGAAATACATTGTCATATTCCCTCATAATGGGAATTTCCACAAGGTTGGCACATTCCATTGACTCAACCATTTGGGCTCGGTATGATTCTTCATAGGGAATCAACCCCCACACAGATGAAGAATTTTTCAAAGGAGATTCATGATCTTCCTTGCATTTGTAGATGAGCATGGGATGGTTTGGAATAGGAAAATATATTTCCTTTTCCTAATATTTGATATGTGATCTATATAATGAGAGCCAATCCATTCCCATTATAGCATCGAATTCCACCATGGGAAGTATTACGAGATTCTATAGTAGAATCTTCCCACATACTCCAACAGGAGAAGAGTCAAACAGTTGGGTTGCAATGATTGCACCACTTTGTGTTTTTGAAGATACCACAACTTCACGGTTTTGGGGCTTCAATTCTATAGTTCTAGAAAACTTGAAAGATATAAAGGAATGCGTAGAACCATAATTAAATAAGACTTTTTCCATTCATGAGTGAATAGGAATTGTACCTTGTACGACTGCATTATCATGCTCCACCTCTGTAGTAGTGATGGCATAAGCCCTCCCTTGTTACTTTGGATTTGGTGGTTGTTGACGTTGATTAACCTCAAGAACTCGAGGTTTAGTGCACTAACATTCATAGTTCCCTAGCTCCGTACAGTTGTAGCATTGAACCATGAGTGGTTATCTCCTTTATTCTTCCACATTCACCTTCTTTTTCATGTATTTCAACACTCTTGATCATGGTATCCTTCTTTCCCACACTTTAAGCACTTCCCCGTCCATTTGAGGTAGTTCCCATGGTGAAACATCCCACATTTTTGGCATGTGGGTTGTTGAGTTTTCTTCCCACTATTGTCATTAGATCCTCCAGCTTGAAACTCCATATTTCGTTTCTTATCCCCATAGCCATGGGACCATTCCCCAAACTCTATCTCCACTTTGAGACCACAGTGATCAACTTCTTCATAACTCCCAAAGTCTCTAATTGCAAGAGCCTTTCTATGGTGTTGTTTTAATCCCATAAAGAATCTCTCAATTTTTCTATCATTATTGATAACAAAACCCAAAGCATTCCATGGAATCCTTGTAAAATTCACTTCATAGGTTGTGACATATTCTCCTTATTTTTGTTTGAGCTCTGTGAATTCTCTCTCCATATTCCTACGAAGAGTTCGTGGGAAATACTTATTAAGAAACAATATCTTAAATTCTTTCCATTACATCTCTTCAATTTCCTCACTTGGATTGGTGTTCTTAATCATAGTCCAACATTGATCGGCCTCTCCATCTAGATGATAAATATATACAGTCACCCTCTCCATCTCAGAACAGTGAAGCATAGAAAAGATCTTCTCCATTGAGTTGACCCACTGTTCCGCAACTAGAGGATCGGATGATCCACTAAACGTCGGTGGTCGTTGCTGCATAAAACATTCGATAGACAGTTGCTCTCTCTTTGGTGAAGGAGGATATTCTGCATTATAATTTTTATTGTTTATAACCTGAGATAATTGGGTAATAATCACCAAGAAGTTTTGAACTCCACCTCCCAAATCATTGGGGATGTCATTCGGGCAATTGTTTCATTGGTCCTCACATGAGTTGTTGGCCTGGTTTCTCCTGGTTCCCTCCATTTTCTAAAATAGGAAGGTTAGAACAAAACATATGTCAACAAGTCATGAATAAATAACTTATTCATTTGCACAATTTATACTAAAATCATATGGGATATCTATGTAAAGATTCTTGTGTGCCTATTTGTACTTAATCTCATGCTACAGGTTTTCTCTAGGGTTCACTAATCCTAATTCCAAAATTAACTAAACCTTTCCTCTAATACCAATTATAGCAACCCAACATTTTCTCACATAACTATTACATAATTTTAATGATAAACAATATAATAGTATTACACATAGATGATCCAACTATTTAGTGCCTTGGGAAAACTATGACCATTCATAACTTTTACAACATAAATCATAAACATTTATTTAATTTATTTTTCTTTAGCTTCGTATTGGCACTTGTCCTCTCCTTAGTACATGTTTCCACCTAACGATATACATCAAAAGGTGAGAACTACAATCCTAGTAAGAGGATAGATAAGAAGAATATAGCATGGGGTGATCATAATCATGACATAGGCAAAGAAATCATGAACATGAGAGGAAGCATAAATATAAGACTTTAAATGTGGAAATGCCAAAAAATGAAACATCATGTCTTAGTTGTTAACTACCACACATACTTTTTAACCAAGCTATAATCTTGTTCACATATCATTTCACATTTACTCATGAGATTCATCATTTTACCCAATGCATTGGAGCGCTGTATAATTCCGGGTGCACAGGTCACCTTGAAACATTTATATTGCGTTGTATAATTTCGAGCGCACCCGTCACATCATTACTTTATCATTATCATGCCTGCAAGATAGATAATTTTGGTCGAAGTGGATACTCATGATGGGGGAATTGAGTTCCAATTAGAAATTTCTGTTAATAATATTCTTATTAAAATCCACCAAATTAAATAACAAGCTAAACTGTAGTGAATCTGTAATACAGTGAAGGGTCAGTTAGTTTCTCAAGAGATTGATTACTTCTCAGTTAATCCAATCTAAAGATTAATTTACTTTTTAAGCTAACCTAATGCTTTAAAATAAATACAAACACTTTCTAGTTTATCTATCATAGTTACTTTAAAATAGATTTGAGTTTAAATTATTTAGCAGCTGAATCTTTAATATAGTTTAATACAAAATAAATAAGTACAAAAGTTCTAACCAAGAGGTTTAGTCTCAAGAAGAGACTTATTCCTCTTAAAACAATTTATATACATTTTGATCCACACCATGGATCGAGGTAAAAAATAGTGCAAATACTATCCAGGTACTAAGACCTCTTCCATAGTTCATCATGGTAAAACAAAACAATAGCACACAGGCTATCCAGGTCCTACTTGACCTCTACCACTATCCACAGTGGGAAATAAGAGTATGCGGAAAGAGTGAGTGAGGATTAAATCCTCCAGTTCAGCAGAGGAGTCAATATGTGCATGAAATATACAGAGTACACACACTGCTCAAAAGTAAGTAAAAGAATAACTAAGAGAGTATATATGATTTTATAATGATCTAGTGATTTGAAGTGCAGCTATGGACTCCTTTTTATTGAATAAAAATTCTTCTGAGTCCTTCTCTGGTTTCTGTCTTGAAAACAGAGTCTCGTTGGCTTCCTTGATTTTCAGGTTCAGTTTGATCAGCTTGAGTGTATGAAGAGATCGTTTTAGTTCTTCACTCTTTAACTAAGATTCAGCTTTTGTTCACTTCTTGTATGAATGCCTCGTATAAGTCTAGTGTTCTTCAATTATACAGGTGTATGGATGTCACCTATCTTTATTGTGTATATGCATCCCACTCTTCTCTACAGTTTAATCTTCCTTTTATACTATAACCTCTGGCAATATGAATGATTACCTTTTTATAGGTATGAGGTATGGTTCCCTAACATGCCAAAAACTATCATTAATTAATAGTACGTGCATTAAAAACATCAAAAATGGCCATTTCTTAATAACTAAATATACATAGAGTTTAAGTAGCAGTGACTGGTTAATATTCAACTTTCATCAGTATCTCTCTATTGGTAGACTTGTAGCGGTGGACTTTGTATAGTGGTGAGCTTCCTAAAGGTAGCTCTCTATTCTTGTACCAGTAGCTCCTTGTATCGGTAGCAATTACTCCGTGTAACAGTAGTTCTATATACCAGTAACTCCTTTTTCGGAATCTTTGGTCTATCGGTAACTTGCGCATATCGGTAACTACTTATATTGGAGGCTCTGTCTATCAGTGAACTTTGTATTAGTAGCTTTGTATCGGTAGTCATTCGTCTGTCTAGTTGTATCAGTAGATCTTTATAATGGTAGTTGTGTGTCTATATGTCTGTATCGGTAGCTTATATCGGTAGACTTGAGTAGTGAAGATATTTGCTAACCGGTGACCTTTGGTTATCGGTAGACATACACAAATCGGTAGACATACTCATATCGGTAGTCTTACTCTAACGGTAACCATTAGGTGTATTGGTAGACTTGCATACTTGTAGCTCTATTCTATACCAGTGTACTTAGACTTATCAGTAGATGTGTATCTTTTTGTATCAATGATCTTCATATCAGTAGCTCTTTCTATAACAGTAAGTATGTATGTTTGTCTGTATCAATAGCTATGTGCATATCGGTGAACTTAACACTAATCTATTCTATGAAAAAACATATCCAGATTGAGTTAGAATTATTTCAAAGTATATATAAACATAGATAAACATTGATTAACATATTCCACTTGTTATTTTGATATTATTATCTTTATAGGATTATAAACACATATTAATACAAAATTGGGATTATCAAAATAGGTGAGGTCAACAATCTCCCCCTTTTTGATAATCACAACTCATTTTATTATAATCCAAAATAATCAGTTAAGTATCAGTATAAAATACAATGGATCTTAGTTCTTAGGGTGAGTGATGACATTTTAAAATGTGAGATTTTAAAAGTATCAGAGGATATGGTATCTATATGCAATTGTATCAGAGAAAACAATATTTTATAAAACACATGTATCAGAGGTAAAATATAAAACGAATGTACCAGAGGAAAATGTATTATGATCATAAAATATAATGATATTTCATATCAGTTTTCCTTATTCTCCCTTAGATATTATTTCTCCACCAGATATGTTTCCCTTAGATATTGTTTCTCCCCCTTTGTGATTATCCAAAAGTGGGAAAAAAGGAAATACAGGAAAAGAGATGTAATAAAGGGGAAATGGTTGGTCAACTGATGTTTGGTATACACTTTCTGAAAATAAGAGTCAACTTTATCCTTTACTTCTTTCAGAGAGGCAGAAGCTTCTCTCATATAATCTTGAACAATTTTCATGATATCTCTCGTGGTAGTCACCACTTGGGTGAGGGAAGATGAGCCCAAAGAGCCACTGGTTGTTGCAGAACCAAGATCTTCTCTCATCACTACTCAAAACTTATCAACATTTGAAGAAGAACTTGAGAAGCAAGATGTTTGACAGTGAATGCAACAGTATCCTTAAATGATTGGGTTAAGTTTCTCATCAGCTTCTGGAAAATTAAATCTTGAGTGCTCACATGCTCTTTGACTGACCTCTTAAAAGCCTCAAAGACATCCACAAATTTCCTTACTACACCTTTAATGTAATGGATATCGGCTTTCATTTGAGTTTGATAACTACTCAAGGAAGTTAAGGAAACGATAAAATGCTTCAAGGGAACAACAGCTCCTGTCAAGATCTCAATCAATGAATGAAACGCTCTGATTTCATTCATCATCTTGGTCATAGTGGTTGACATAGTACAACCAAGAGAGAGTTCAAAGGATTTTTCCATGATGCTCATCTCCTCAACAAAACAATTCTTTAAATCGGCAATAGATGCATTCAAAGAGTCTTTCATCTCAGCCTTTAAAGACTCAAAGTTAGCCCTGGTTACCATACTACTAGTCACAACAACAGGTGCTCTTTTTGACACAATAATGGCTATAGAGTCATCCATAATAGATTGAATGGATAAAATCAGTGAAGTTTAAATTCTCTTTACTTATTCCACAAATCTGGCCTTTAGCTCAGACTTTAACTGATCCATATCAGGTTTTCTGACAACATCCACAGGTAATAACTCAGAGAGAATATCATAATTGACCTTAGGTATATTGAGGGATGCCTCATTTTCAGAATCCGGATAATCCAATCCACAGACCACAAAAACTGGGTCTGTTGCAGAGTCTTCAATTCCATTTGTTACTGAAACACTGCTTAGTCTAGTTGGATGCTCCCCCTAAACTGGTGAATTATATTATATAGTAATGTCAACCTCATTAGCTCGGTCTTCCTCAAAATAATATTAAAAAACCATCTCCATATCTCCAACAGCATGAGGCTCCTCAAGAATAGGAGCAGGCCTATCAACTTCAACAAGAACAGCCTCTAGAGGCACAAAAGAACTTCCAATCAGATGACACAAACTCAAGGTGGTAGAAGCAAATACTTCAGTTTTGGATTCTCTTTGTTCTTCCCCATTCTCTGGGGCAGCCTATTCCTAATATGATCTATATTGGTCTTCCTCATCCATAGGTCCCACTTTATTTCTTACACCCAAAATAGTTTTTGTACTAGGTGTGTTCAAAGAAGCACTTTCCTTTTCTTGTGATATAATTTCAGGAGTTGGGCTAGGAGGCAAGTCTGGATCTCCTCCATCTTCTGTAGAGGAATCCTCCTCATCTGAATCATCACTATATTGTGGATCCTCCTCATCAGGTCTTAGACCCGAATCTCTCTTGTCTTTTGGTCTATTTGGATGGTCAACTAGATTGAACTTGTCATGTATCTTCTAACTATCAGTAACCCACTGTCTTCTCCATGGGTTCCAGCTAATCTTCATGTACTTACACACTATTCTTTTGATACAAAAATTGTTTCTTAACACCACTGTCTCATCCTAAGACTCAACAACACCCTTTACATTCATCATAACAAAAATCAATTTGGAAAAGAATAATGCATTAGTTTTTTATTTGAGTCTAGTCATATCCTCTATTTGAATCATTAGCAGCCAGCACAGATTCACCTTCACACCATGCCTTAAGATATGCAAAAAAATAAATATCTTGATACTTCATATATGAAAATTCCCCTCTTCTTGGACATAGCACATGTTGAATGAATTTGAATAGCAACTTATTTTCCCCATCCATCTCAACAGCCACCACCTTTCTCTGCTTTCCACTACCAGTGAGCTCCTCTAAGGCAGTCTCATATTCAAATAAGTCACTAGTAGGAGGTATTTTCTTCGATTAATACCCAAATACTTCTTCATGTAGTACCTACATGCCTTCATCCCATTCAATGGATGAAAAAGATACTTCCTTTCCATTTACCAATGTAACCATTTTATTCTCCTTATCGGAATTCTCAAAGCACACAAAAGAGTAGAACTCTTTTATCAGCTTAAATAATAAGGACCATTGTTGTTTGTGAAACATTCTATCCATTTCTTCTCCTCCAATATTCTTAGGGTCTGCGATTTTCTTGGAAAAATCCATTCTACACGCAGCTCCTTCTCGATTACAATTTCCCTATTTTGCAAGTACGGGTTCATTGGACGCCTCCGTGACCTTGTTCGATTGAAATCGCTACTTCCTTCTGACCATGTCTTCTGTTTCTTTGCATTCAGCTCATCAAAGTCATCTCTGAAAGTCAGAAGTTTGGTTTTTTCCATCTTTGGATTGAAGAACTTATGGTTTTTGTGAGATTCGGGGATTCAAGGAGTCGGGTTTGAGAGAGGAGAGTTCAGTGGATTAAAAAGTAACTAAGACTTAGTTTTTATCATTTAGGAATTATAAATAAAACATAATAAGTATAATATAAAGGATACAGATTCCAACGGCTAAAGATACAGAAGTTTAAAAATAGTGTAACTTATTGGTAACACATACTGGTGAGGATTCCTAATGGTGAGGTATATTAGTGAGGTTCATACCAGTTAGATATAACAGCGAGGTTGCTAACAGTGAGGTTTATAATGGTGAGGTTTCTAACGAACAGAGTATATCATTCCTAATTCATGTCTAATGTACCTTAACCTATCCGAGCATAAAGGCTTGGTGAAAATGTCAGCTAATTGATGTTCAATACCTATAAATTCAAGAGTAATATAACCTTTTCGGTAATGGTCTCTCAAAAAATGGTGCCTTACATCAATGTGTTTGGTCCTGGAGTGAGACACGGGATTCTTAGAGATGTTAATTGCACTATTGGTATCATAATTTATTGATACATGTTTAAACTGATATCTATAGTTCAACAAAGTGTGTTTCATCCACAAATTTTATGCACAACAACTACCAGCAGCAATGTACTCTACTTCAACAGTAGATAATGCAACAAATTCTGCTTCTTACTACACCACGATACTAGGGACTTACCTAGAATATGACATGTTCCAAAAGTTCTCTTTCTATCTAACTTTCAACCAGCAAAGTCAGCATCTGAATAACTTATTAAATCAAAAGATAGTCATTTTGGATAAAACACATTGAAATTTGCAGTACATTTAAGGTATTTGAAAATTCTTTTAACCACAAGAAAATGAGATTCTTTAGGATTAGCTTGAAATCTTTCCCACATACACACACTAAACCTAATATCTGGTCGACTAGCAGTAAGGTAAAGTAGACTCCCAATCATTCCTCTGTAATGGGATTGATCAACTGTTTTTCCTGATTCATAAATGTCCAACTTGCAAGTGATACTCATGGGTGTATCACTTTCCTTAATATTATCTAAACAAAAATGTTTTAAAAGATCCTTTGTATATTTACTTTGATTTAATATAACACCATTTTCATTTTGAAAAACCTTAAATCCATGAAAGTATTTGAGTTCTCCCATTAAACTCATTTCAAATTCATTTTTCATACTCTTTGAAAAATCATTACACAAAGCATTTTTATAAGATCCAAAAATAATATCATCAACATAAATTCGTACTATCAAAACATCTTTAGAAATTCTTTTGATAAAGAGAGTTGGATCAGCAATCCCTTTTGTAAAACATTTTGAAATAAGAAAATTACTGAGTCTATCATACCAAGCTTGTGGAGCTTGTTTCAAACCATATAAAGCTTTAGATTTCTTAAAAACTCAATTTGAAAATGAGGATTAGTAAATCGAGGTGGTTGTTCAACAAAAACATATACAATTATAAATCCATTTAAAAAAGAACTTTTTAACATCTATTTGATATAACATAATATTCATAAGAGCAGCATAGGTAAGTAGAATCCTAAAAGCTTCTAATATATCTACAGGGGAAAAGGTTTCCTCATAGTCTATTCCATCCTCTTGACTATACCCTTGTGTAACTAGCCTTGCATTTTTTCAAACTATGTTTCCAGATTCATCAACTTTATTTCTAAAAAATAATTTAGTTCCTATGGTCAAAGTGTCCTTAGGTCTATCAACTAATTCCCAGATTTTGTTTCTTTCAAATTGATTTAATTATTCTTGCATAGCCATTACAAAAAATTCATTATTTATTGAATCAATGATATTTTTAGGTTCTAACTGTGAAAGAAAAACTTTATGTTCAACCTGGTTTCTTAGAGAAGCTCTTGTATGTGCCCCTCTATCAAGATTACCAACAACAGCATCTAAAGGATGATTATTTAGAATCCTAGTTGATCTAGTAAAGGTAGGACTAGAAATTTCAGGTTCTTCTCTAGATTCAGGTTCTGGAAAGATTCCACAATAGGATTTTTTTAAAATAGGTTCATTGATTTTATTATTAAGGTTCAAAACATACAAATCATCTTCAAGATTCTCAATGTATGATTTGGGTTCATGTGGATCGGTTTCATAAAAAATGATGTGAATAGTCTCTTCTACACATTTGGTTCTTTTATTAAAATATCTATAAGCTTTTATAGTAATTGAATAACCTAGTAAAATTCCTTCATCACTCTTGGATTCAAACATGTCAAGATTATCTTTTGTATTGATAATAAAGACTTTGTAACCAAAAAATTTAAAGTAATTATCCTTAGTTTTCCTATGGTACCACAACTCATAAGGGGTCTTTTTAAGAATAGGTCTAATCAAAACTCTATTAATAATGTATAAAGTTGTATTTATAGCTTCAGCCCAAAAGTAAATTGGTAGGTCATACTCATTAAGCATAGTTATTGCAATTTCTTGAAGAGTTCTATTTCTTCTTTCTACTACATTATTCTTTTGAGGTGTTCTAGGGGCAGAGAAATTGTGACTGTAGCCACTGTGTGAGCAACAAGATTCAAACTCATGATTTTCAAACTCACGACCATGATCACTTCTCAAAGTATTAATCTTAATTCCACTAAGGGTTTCCATAGACTTAGAATATTTAATAAAGTAAGAACAAGATTCACTTTTGTGAGCTAAGAAGTATACCCAAGTGTACCTAGAATAGTCATATACTAAGACATGGACATATTGCTTCCCATTTAAACTAGAAACTCTAAAGGGTCCAAACAAGTCCATGTGAACCAACTTGAGAGGTTGAGAATTTGAAACTTCTTTCTTTTATTTAAAAAAACATTATGTTTCTTTCCCTTTTGACAGGGATTAAAAACTTTATCAGCTGGGAATTCAAGTTTAGGTAGGTCTATAACTAAGTTTTTCCAAGTTAGTATTCTAAGTGAATGAATGTTTCAATGTCCTAATATTCTGTTCCATAGCCAAGACACTTTATGAAAAGCATTCAAGCAAGTAATGTTCTGTTTACCTATGTAATTAAAATATACTGCATAAACATTTTCATTTATCAAAGTAGAAAATAATAAAATATTTTTAGAATTAAAAAAATTACACAAATCATTTTCAAATTTAACATTGAAACCATCATTACACAACTGATAAATACATAACATGTTATATTTAAGTCCATCAACAAATAGAACCTTGGAAATTAAAACTGAATCAGTGTTACCAATCTGGCCAAAGCTAATGATTTTTCCTTTTTAATTATCACCAAAGGTGACATGGCCTCCATCAACTTTGATTAAACTCTTGAATCATGAGTAATACACAGTCATATGCCTTGAACATCCACTTTCCAAGTCTCATACCTTTTTATGGGAACTTTTCAAGTAAGTTTCCTACAAATAGGTTTAAACAGAAAATGATTTTGGTACCCATATTTTCTTGGGTCCAAACAGGTTACCAAGAAAAACATTAGGTACCCAAACCTATCTAATGGGTCTCATAAAATCAATAGATTTAAATGATTTTTAAAGATGAACATTATTTGATCTAAAACCATGTGAATAACTAGTTGAAGCATATGAATTTCAAGAAGTAGAACTAGAAGCATTCTGTCCAGATTTAGGAATAAATCTATTTTTAGTAATTTGTCTATGTCCAGGCAGATAGTATATTCTAGTGGTATTTTTTAGTGCCACTTGTTTTCCTAGAATTTTGAGTTAGAGTATTCTTTCCATTTGTGAATTTCTTTAAGTCCTTCCTTAATTTCTCATTAGAAAATTTCAGTTCAGTATTTTCCTTAAGTAATTGAGCATTCTTATCCTTTTCCATATCAAGTGTAGATTTAACAGAGCTGGTCAAGGCATGCTGTTTCTTCAAGGTTATATACATGTCCATTAGTTCATTACAGGTTTCTAATAGCATATTAAAGTATTCAGAAAACTATTCACTGGTCATGTTTTTAGATTCATAATCAGAATCAACTCTATAATAATAAGAATTTAAAGCAGGAGTATCCAATGTTACCTCAGATGTGTTTGTCATGAAATAA
This sequence comes from Viscum album, assembly GCA_963277665.1. Taxonomy (NCBI): domain Eukaryota; kingdom Viridiplantae; phylum Streptophyta; class Magnoliopsida; order Santalales; family Viscaceae; genus Viscum; species Viscum album. The sequence continues at coordinate 776,602,834 of OY728166.1, forward strand.
AAATTAGCTTTTTGAGATTTTTCATCCTGAGAAGATTCATATTCACTAGAACTATCTTCTGAAGCACTCCAAGATACGTTCATAGATTTCTTATATTTATTGTCCTTATAATCATATTTCTTCTTGAACTTTAACTTCGGGCAGTCTCCTTTCACATTTTATTTCCTCTTGCATTCATAGAATACAATTTCATCACTCTTATCAGACTTTTTCCAATCCTACTTTCAATGACCTTTGTTGTCATATTTTCTTTTGTAATTTGGTTTTCTGAAGAATTTCTTCTTCTGGTAGAACTTCTTGAACAATCTACCTATCTGAGCCATCTCTTTATCACTATCAGAATCTGAATCTTCACTTGTTGAGCATTCAGTAGGTATGTAAACTTTCTCCTTGTCCTTTCTCTTTGAGGAAGTATATTTAAATGTTGTTGACTTCCTTTTTGGTTCATCATCTTTTTCCTTTTTTACTTTCAACTCTTCTTCATAAATCATCAACTTACCAATTAATACTTTAATAAGCAGTGAACATATATCACACGATTATCTTATTGAGACAGATGTGCCTCTCCATCTTTCTAGCAGACATCGTAGTATTCTCATAATCTTCTCCTTTGCAGGAACAAATTTTCCAAGTGAGCTCATTGTGTTGAAAATCTCATTGAACCTGAGATACATGTCAGAAATAGGTTCATCAGAAATTTTAAAATTATTATACTTAATAGTATAGGGTTTTGGTATCATTTCTTTAACATTGGTTGTTCCCTCATGGGAAAGAGCCAAAGTGTCCCAGATTTCATAAGTAGTTTTGCAAGGAGATAATCGATTAAATTCTTCATCACCTAAAGCACAGTAAAAATCATTCATTTATTTACAATTATTATTGTAATCAGTCTTAGTGGGTTCATCCCAAGTAGTCCTTTCAGTTTCTAGAATCTTATATTGAGTCTCTATAGCAGTCCAGATTTCAAATCCCATACTTTTTAAATGAATTTTTATTTTAAGTTTCCATTGGGCATAATTTGTACCATTAAAGAACGATGGCCTGTTGGTAGCAGCAACTTCTAGTCTATTATCCATAATCAGATTTTAGAAAATATCTTTAATGAGATAAAATTTAGAACTAACATAAATTTAAGATCTTTAAAATACAACTAAAATAATATTTTAAAAACAGAGTATTTGGAAATCCTATCTAAATAACTAAAAACATATGATACCAAATGTTGGGAGGAGTCGATACTCATGGGGGGGAATTTAATTCCAATTCAAAATTTCTGTTAAAAATATTCTTATTAAAATCCCAAAAATTAAATAATGTTCCAAACTGTAGTGAATTTGTAACACAATGAAGGGTCAGTTAGTTTCTCAAGAGATTGATTTGTTCTCATTTAATCCAATCTAAAGACTAATTAACTTTTGAAGCTAACCTAATGATTTACAATAAATAAAAACACTTTCTAGTTTAATGATTAGAGTTACTTTAAAATAGATTTCAGTTTAAAGTATTTAACTGAGGAATATTCAATATAGTTTAAAACCAAATAAATAAGAACAATAGTTCTAACCAAGAGGTTCAGTCTCAAGCCGAGACATATTACACTCAAAACAATTTATATAAATTTTGATCCACACCCTGGATCGGGGTAAACAATAGTGCAAATACTGTCTAGGTACTAATACCTCTACCACAGTTTTTCATGGGAAATTAAAACAATAGCACACGGGCTATCCAAGTCCTACATGACCTCTACCACTATCCACAATTGGAAATAAGAGTATAGGGAAAGAGTGAGTGAGGATTTAATCCTCCAGTTCAGCATAGGAGTCAATGTGTGAATGAAATATACAGAGTACACACACTTCCCAAAAGTAAGTAAAAGCATCACTAATACATTATATATGAGTTTAGAATGATCTAGTGATTTGAAGAGTAGCTCTAGACTACTTTTGATTGAATAGAAATGCTTCTGAGTCCTTCTCTGGTTTTTGTCCTGAAAACAGAGTTTCATTTGCTTCCATGATTTTCAGGTTCAGTTTGATCAGTTTGAGTGTATCAAGAGATCGTTGTAGTTCTTTATTCATTGATGAAGATTCAACTTGTGTTCTCTTCTTGTATGAATGGCCTCGTATATGTCTAGTGTTCATCAAGTATACTGGTGTATGGATGCCACCTATACTTATTGTGTATATGCATCCCTCTCTTCTCTACAGTTCAATCTTCCTTTTATACCTTATCCTCTGGAAATAGGAATGATTACCATTTCATATGTATGAGGTACGTTTCCTTGACTTGCCAAAAAATATCATTAATTAATAGTATGTGCATTAAAACAATAAATATGAACGTTTCTTAATAACTAAATAAAAATAGAGTTTATGTAGCAGTGACTGGTTAACATTCATCTTCCATCAGTAGCTCTCTGTTCGTAGACTTGTAAAGGTGGACTTTGTATAGTAGTGAGGTTCATATCGGTAGCTCTCTATTCTTGTACTTGTATCTCCTTGTATGGGTATCAGTTAATCCGTGTAACAGTAGTTCTATATACTGATAACTCCTTCTTCAGTAGCTTTGGTCTGTCGGTAACTTGCTCGTATTGGTAACTACTTATATCGGTGGCTCTGTCTATCGGTGAACATTGTATTAGTAGCATTGTATAGGTATTCATTTGTCTGTCTATTTTTATCAGTAGATATTTATAATGGTAGTTGTGTGTCTGTCTGTATTGGTAGCTTGTATCGGTATACTTTAGTAGTGGAGATATTTTCTAACCAGTGACCTTTGTTTATCGGTAGACTTAAACATATCGGTAGACATACTCATATCGGTAGACTTACTCTAACGGTAACCATTTGGTGTACCGGTAGACTTACATACTGGTAGCTTTATTCTATACCAGTGTACTTAGCCTTATCAGTAGCTGTGTATCTGTTTGTATCGGTGATCTTCATATCGGTAGCTCTTTCTATAATAGTAGGGCTGTATGTTTTTCTGTATTAGTAGCTATGTGCATACCGGTGAACTTAACACTTATCTGTTCTATGAAAAACATATCTAGATTTAGTTATAATTATTTCAAAGTATGTATAAACATATATAACCATTTATTAACATATTCCACTGATTAATTTGATATTATTGTCAACATAGGATTATAAACACATATTAACACATAATTGGGATTATCAAAATAGGTGAGGTCAACAGAAAACATATCAAAAATGAACATAACTAACCCATGGAAAGAAATGGGTTTCATCTCATAAGAACACATTCATAAACTTTGGGTTCCCTTAATAAAGAGGAAATAACATACATGTTACAAGAACTGTCCACATTGAGTGAGAAGTAAAAGGTGTGTTCTGAAAAGAAGAGTTCTTTTGGAAAACATTTTGATTGACATAAAAACTAGGTAAAAACATGTATATCCCAGAAAAGTAAATGAAATGATGAAGAAATTATCTTTATGGAGTAACCATATCAAAAATGGAGTGAAAGAGGGAGAACCTGAAGGATGAACGTTGGGTTCGAGAATTTCCCCTTACCTTGTATCTGAATGATTCCTTCTCTTTAATGTCTTGTATAATGACATTATATTCAAGAATTAAAAATCCAAAACATTTTTTACATTAAAATGGTTCATTATATTTTCATTAAGTTATTTTATGTGCCATTTGATTAGTTATATTGTTTTAAAACATTGTTCGAGAATGTTCGCTTTTATGGTTTTCTGAAGTGGTTCACTTGTATTCTTAAATTGAAGTTCAGGTAGAACATGGGTAAACATCTAAAAATGATATTGCATGTTATTAATGATATTACAGGAGTTTTAATGATCTTATAATGAATCATATTATATCCATGTGGATGAATCATTAGATAAGAATTAAATGATGATTGTTTGGGTTAATTTGAACGGTTTTTCGATCACAATGAACTTGTTTTATTTTATCACTAGTAATATGGCCATAAGTTATTTCCAGAACATTAAATAGGACATAATACATATAACATATTCTGGTTCAACCATTAAAAGGGTTTCCTGGTTAGATATGAAGGTAGAAATGGAAGAAGAAAACATGTCGTTCTTGAAGGTGATAAATTAACTCCTCACGAAAAACGTTCTCTTTAATAAAATAAAAGGTAGAGGGAAATTGGATGGATGATATAATATCCCATTAGTATCATAACATTACCATATATTCTTGATACTGGAGTTACCATACAATTTGGACAATGATAGGTACATCATAATTTCCCTTGAATATTATTTTTATACTATAATAAGTATGGTTACTATTCATTAGGGTATATCACTACTCATAAGGGTATGACACTATTCATAATGGTAGGTTTAGATTCACCCAAATAGTATGTTTATTTTATTAGACTCCGAAAATCATCTTGAACACAACTGTGTGTGTCAAATTTTCAAAATTCCTAACATAGAAGTGAGAAAATTATGTTTAAAGTTCACTTAGATCATAGTAGTTCTTTATGTTTTCTTTTCATGGGATTTTATGATAGGATTATAAGAAGGGAATTTCCATTTAAATTTTTTTTGTCGTTACAGGATCTCTCTCAGTCTTGAGAGCATTTTTGGAGGAAGGAGATCTTTCAGTCTTGAGAGAATTATCCAGAATTATTGTGGACAACGATCAGGGGAAGGTTTTAGGGTTGTGAGGATATTTATAGTCGTGTTTGATGTTATAGAGTTATGACAATAAATAAATGAGTTACACATTTTTATTTATTTCATTAACTCTTATTGAAAGCCCCCATTTCTAATCATTAATTCCTCGACATGCGCCCATGCTGATTATAATAAATATCATTTATAAAACAATATTATTTCCTCAAAATCCTGATAAGAAAAACTACATGGCGTGTAATCATTAATACATGGTGTGTAATCGTTTTTCATTTCCTTTTCAAAATGAAAACTTCAGGGCATGTACATTCAATGTACACGGTTTATATATCTTGTTTTCATTTTATTCCAAAATGAAAACTACACAGCGTGTACATTCAATGTACATGGCGTGTATATCTATTTTTCATTTTATTCTTCCTCCAATATTAAAATGATTTTGGCTTCCTTGAATCATTATTAAACCACATATGAGAATAATCTTTATTCTAATTGAGATACTTGGATACACATAGTGAGTGAACCTCTAGGCCTCTTTCTCATTGGCATTAGGCAGGCTTGCCTAAAGTCCAAGATTACTGTCTAGTAACGGGTCAAGGCACCCAAGAGAAAGAAGTTGATGCCGCATTGACATGCCACCTCATTTGAATTCTTACCGTGTAATTTAATCCCTTTGTATAAATATCTCTAATCAAGCAGGTTGCATTCTAGTGCCATCAACCCATCTGCTCGATTATTCTTTCTTTGACTATCCAGATCTGAAATTTCCCATTCCTCACCATGGAAATGGATTTAATTAGGCTCTAACAATTCCATCAATGGCCCTGAGATATCTACTTCCATTATGGACTAGAAGAGACAAATCCTTTCTCGCATTATCTATTAATGAAGTATCACTCGTGATGCACCCAACGTATCCACCCTCACTGTGAATAGTATGTTGACACAGTTTTTGTCAATACATCTAAGTGCACGAGTTCAAATACCCATTAATAATAATATTAAAGTATAAAGACCAATACACACATTCAAAGATTGGACCATCCAATGACACTATAAATAGTGGATTTCTTACTGGCGGGTCTCGTTCTCATAATATCCTCCTGGATATTACCAAGGGAGCACACCATGAGAAGGTGCCTCAAAGTTTTATGAGTCCTCACCTATAATGGATTGTATTATTTGTGTCACTAAAATAACATCATCTATCCATTGAACATATATTAAAGAACAATGTTATGGAACATCTGGGTTCTCATCATAGCAGGGATCCGCTATGACCCTTTAATGCAACGGCTATCCTTAGGACATTATCACATGCATTCTCATGCAGAAGAATAATCTAGATGTGATAAAGTATTCATTAATGAATAAAGTACAAAGTAGTTGGTTCTAGGCCACCAACTCTAACAGACTCCCACTTGGACTAGATCCAACTTCTAGAAATCATTAACCCGCTAGCTCTCACATGGTATTCATGCTTCTGCTGAGATAGGCCTTTAGTTATGGGGTCCACCATGTTCTCTTCCATGGACACTTTGCTCACTGCTATATCACCCCTTTGATAAAAATCCCTCAAGAGGTGATACATCTAGAGTATATGCTTTGTCCGTTGATGTGACTTTGGTTATTTTTCAAGAGACACCGCTGTAGTATTATCACAATACAACATGATATGATCTTTAATGCTAGGCACCACATCAAGATCATGGACAATGTTCCGAATCCAGACGGCTTCCTTGGCTCTATCAGAAGATGATATATATTCAGACTCCACTGTAGAATTGGTGACAACTGGCAGCATTGAACTCTTCCAACTCACAGGTCCTCCATTGAGATAGAAAACATATCCATATTGTGACTTCAGATCATTCTGATCTATCTGAAAGCCAGCATCAGCATACTCTCTGATGACAAGCTCCTTGTATCCTCCATACACCAGGAACATATCCTTAGTTCTTCTCAGATACTTATGGATAGTCTTAATAGCAGTCCAATGATGTTCTCCTGGATGTACTTGTTTTCTGACTACCATGCTCAGTGCATAGGCAACATCAAGCATAGTACATAACATGGCATACATGACCGATCCTATAGTCGAATCTTATGGGATCTTACTCATTATATCTTTCTCTTAGTGTGTCTGAGGACACATTTTCTTAGAAAGATATAAGCCATGTGACATCGGAACCAATCCTCTCTTGGATTGTTCCATACTAAGTCTCTTTACTATCTGGTCAATGTATATACCCTAACTTAGTCCAAGAATCCTCTTGGATATATCACAAATGATTTTGATCCCTAGAATGTAGGCTGCTTCACCTAAGTCCTTCATGGAGAAACACTTGTTCCACCAGTCCTTAACTGACTGTAAGACTTGTACATCATTCCCAATAAGAAATATTCCATCTACATATACTACTAGGATAACAACCACATTCCAATTAAACCGTTTATAAACACATGTCTCACACACATTCTTAATGAAACCAAATTCTTTTATGTCTTTATCAAATCGTATGTTCCATGACCTGGATTCTGGCTTTATTCCATAAATATATTTCTGCAACTCGAAAACCCGTTTAGCTTCACCTGGTGTCACAAATATTTCTGGTTGTGTCATATAGACATCTTCTTGAAGGATCCCATTAAGGAATATTGTTTTGACATCCATTTTCCATATCTCGTAGTCATGGTAAGATGCTATGGAATGTATGATTCGTATGGATTTAAACATGGAAACTGGTGAGAAGGTTTCATCATAGTAAATTCCATGACATTGTCTGAATCCTTTATCCACTAACCTTGCTTTATAGGTTCTAACTTGACCTTCCAAGTATAGTTTTCTCTTGAATACCCATTTATGTCCAACAGGATTTACATCAACTGGCTCATTGACCAGAACACAGACTAGGTTCTGATACATGGAATCCATCTCATAATTCATAGCTTCTGGCCATCTTGCAGCTTCTGAGCTTTCTACTGCTTCCATTTAGATGAGAGTTTCATCATTGTCCAACAATAATGATTCACCACCCTTTCTTAATAGTAGGAAAAATCTCTATGGTTCCCTTACCTATCTTGAGCTCCTATGCAGTACTTGTGTTTTTGGAACCACTTCTATGGGGACCAATGGAACTTGTTCCTGAACCAACTCATGTTTATCTTGAGCATTAACTTCATCAAAGTCAATATTTCCCCCACTATCCCATTGGAGAATGTGATCCATCTCAAGAAAGACGGCTTGTTTGGCGACAATCACTTTCTTGTCTAAAGGGTTATATAGGTAATATTCTTTCCTTTCCTTGGGATATCCTATTAAGATACAACTCATGCATCAGGGTTCTAGTTTTTTTCCTGATAAGGCCTTAAAAAATGCCTCACATCCCCATACACATTTGTGCAACAAAATGGGTTTCTTTACATTCCATAACTTGAAGGGAATTCAATTTGCTGCCTTAGTTGGCTCTCTGTTTAATGTGTATGCTGCAGTTTGTAATGCATATCCCCAAATGGATAATGGAAGATCTGCATGAATCATAATTGACCTCACCATGTCCAACAAGGTGTGTTTCCTCCTTTCACTAGCACCATTAAACTATGGTTTATAAGGAGGAGTGAAGTAAGATAGAATCCCACACTCTAGTAGAAGATCGATGAACTCTTGGTTCTGATATTCTCCACCTAGATCCGATCAAAGCTTCTTTATCTCCTTACCAAGATGATTCTCTACTTCATTCTTGAATTCCTTAAATTTATCTAAGGATTCTAAATTATACCTCATTAATTATACATATCCATATCTACTCAAATAATCAGTAGTATTTATGAAGTAAGAATATATACCTCTATCTTCTACAAGAAATGGTCCACACACATCTTTGTGCAGCTATCCTAGAAGCTCTGTGGCCCTTTCACCTAGTCCACTGAATGGAAGCTTGGTCATTTTTCCTTATAAAAATCATGACAACTATCAAGTGGTTATAGCACAGTATAGTCTAAATATCCATCTTAGTAGAGCTTTGTCAAGCGCTTCTCATTTACATGACCCAGACGGTGATGCCACAACTGGGTGATGTATGATTCATGTGAGTCTATTTCATTATTGATTGTCAACACTTGGTTTTCATAATTTAATACATACAAACCATTATTTAAATGTTTCATGCCATATCATATGTTGTTCTTATAAAAGATAAAATCCTTATTTCCAAACTTGAAAATAAATCCATCCATATCCAAACAAGATACAAAATATTGTGTTCTAGGTAACACTAGAAACATAATAACAGTTATGTAAAACCAAAATCATCCCAGTCATCATTGAGAGGTGGTAATCTCCAATGTCAAATGTAGACAGCCTCGCGCCATTGGGAGATTGAAGATCCACCACTCCTCTAGAAATCTTACTTAATATACTTGGTTCCAACATTTGAATGTAGATGTGATCCCCACAAGCTCTATCTAATACCCAATGTGCAGAAATGGAATGATTACACTTGATAACGAACACAACTTTAGCATCCCCATGCTTTTGGGTACAGTTCCACTTCTATTGGCCTTGCTTGACACATTAGAAACATACCACCTTCTGTTCCATGCCCTGCCTCTGGATCTTCCCCTTCTTGGAGGGACGACACTCGGTGGATTTTGACCGATTATAAGTCTTTGGCCCCTTTTCCTTGTCCTTCCTTTTTGTAGTCACCATAAGGACTGTGGGTTTGTCATGCCCCATGTCCTTATCTACCTGGAGAATTATGGTTAGAAGTTATGATAGAATATTCTCATTGTTTCTCATGTTGTAGTTGACAATAAAGTTAGAGAAGGTCTTGGGAATTGATGATAGGTTGATATCTGTACGCAACTCCTTCGGGAACATAATCCCTAAGATGTCCTAGAGTTCAATGTAGCCAATAAGCATGACTACATGAGGCCCAGATGACACATAATCTCCAAGATTTGTTGTAAACAAAGAGCTAGAGATCTCATATCTCTCATGTCTCACCTTCACTTGGGAGAGGTCCTTAAGGTGAGACATCATGCTATACACGTCCATGTTTTCATGTTGATTCAAGAGGTCATTAGACATGACAGATAGCATGAAACACTGAACATATATGGCATCATCCATGTGTTTCATATAGAGAGATAATTCCTCATCATTGGCCTCTTTCCCAGGCGCAACTGGAACAAGCTCTTCCAACACATATAATTTCCTCTCGTGGTGAAGGATGACACGTAAACGCCTCTGCCACTATTAGAAATTGGTGCTGGTGAGAAGGTTTTCATTCTCAAGTATGGTGTGAAATGATATGTTTGAATAAATTTTCTTATCTTTTCTAAAAATTAAGGTGAGCAATGTTTTAGTACTCTATTATGATAAAACTGAGACAAATAAATAAATTAATACTTATTCGTCTTTGACTATTTTATAGAAATCCAATAGCCCTCACCATTGAATTTGGAATATTCTGTTGCTTGAATATTATAGTGAAAAGGATTCATATTTCCTTTCACATTACCCCAACTAGGTTTGGTCAAGAAAATTGAAGGGTTTTAGGTAGGAATTCCAAATGCCAACAGCATTAACTCTCTTCTCCTTGATCCGTTGAGTGGACTCCCCAATCCTAAAATCCTATTATTTGGAATTTCCTCAACCTTTGCCTCTTGGCCATACCAAATAATGCTATGGAAGCCAACCCATGATGCCATCCAAGTAAAGTCAACCCAAAACCCTGAATTAGAAATCCCTGATAATTGAAAGCACCCAACTTGTATTGGTTAAGCACTTTGAACTATGGTTCGATTCTGACTATGATTATGGAAGGTTATACCGACATAATATTTATTTGAGTTATTTTATCCTTATACGTAGATTTACATTTTATTACCTTTGATTACATGCTTTTTAATATTATGTGGGATATACTTAAGTGATTAACCATGTCTAAGATAATATTTTACGCATAAGCCGGTCTTATTTTAGTTTCATCTTAGATGCTTGTCTAATTCATTAATTGTGTGATCGTGAAAACATACCAAAAATAAATAAACCATGCAATTGACAGAAATTAAATAAATGGTATGATCATGAGTTGGTTATATTGGTTAGTTTATCTAGCGGTTGATAAACTAACCCAATACCTAGGGGAGAAACACCTTGAACCTGTCAGGTTCGTGTTTACAGTTTTCCATGTATCCACCTTTGTATCTCCTTGGATTGGTTTCACCTTGGCGTCTAACTTGAGCCACCTCCACTAGATTGGTAGCTTCATCCATTACATATGAATTTACCTCACATGCAGGTGAGGAGTAAAAAGGGGGGTTTACATAAAAGAAACCTTGGGATCTAAGGCCCTAGATATTAATGAGGAGAAGACTCACAGGGAAACAATTTTCATTAAAATAAATAAATTAAAAGAATCCATTCACATACAAAGGTCTTGGTCTAGATCATGATCATCCATATATGAAATGATATTGATTCATAAATAAAACTAGTATTCAATTCTTTAATCGTTCTTGTTTAAGATAAATCATTCTTGAATCAATTAATTATCTTTAATTAATCCATCATTTTATCTTAAATCCTTTTTTGGAATTTCCTTGAGATTATCATCCATCGTAATTTTAAACAAATAAATTCATTTAAAATTATATGTTTACGTAACTTGTACCTTGGAGGCAACCCGATGAATTCCCATTTACACAGATATTAAATTAAACACACATATATATAACACCTAACACGTGTTGGGCCTCAGCTTTACACCTGTACTATAGTACACATATCAAGGGTTTGTATAATATAAAAATAAATTTTAATAAATTTGCATAATTTGGATTAGTACACGGTGTGTAGTTCCGACTATATTTCATTTACTTTTGATAACTATGTAACGACCCGACCCAATGGGGCTCGAGCCGCGACTCCCCAAGCCCGCCTCCAATAGGCTAGGGGCTGGCGACCAGCACCGAGTAGGCTATCACACACATGGGAGGCATTAGCCTAAGGTACCTGTACACACGCACCCACAAACACCTCCATGAAACAGTGCAGAGATATAGAAACTGAAAAGTAAAAGCATGCATACAATCTATCCCAAACCAGAGTGCAAAAGAAAAAGTACAAAGGGAAAAACAGGGCCCAACAAAAGAAAAAATACAAAGTGCGTCCAACCTGCTCTAAATAAGGGGAACGCTTCCACAGAAACCCACCTGAAAGCTCCCTCGGCACAGCTCCGGTAAACACCCCAGTCAACTCGCTCACTAAGCTTCGCCTACTCCAGGTCCTCCTAGGACTCCGTCAAAAGGCATGTGGTCTGCACAAGACAAAAACATGTGCAGGCAAAGCCTGCTCAGGGGTGAGTATAAACATACTCAGTAGGAACACCAAAACCCAAAACCAAAGAGAGCAACTGAAAGGCATCAGTCTGCTCATCCCAGCCAGAGGGAACTCAGACGAGAGAGAAACTCCATCTTGTGACCATCCTCGGCTAAACACAATTAGTCATCTCAGCTCAGGTGTATGCCCATACATACACCGTGAACAATCCAGATATACACAGCTCACGCCACAAAGCAACAAGAGGTACCGACCTCATCACCAGCAACTGCCCCCAACCAGGAGAGTACACCACAGGAACACTGCCATACAAGATGACACTCATCCGAGAGATACACTCCATTGGGTCCCAAACAAACATCTCAGACGCTCACCCGAGAGCCCACGCTCATCGGATAACATCACTGAGGAAACATCACCGAAACAACATAACCACCAAACTCCTCTGATAGGGGATTGCCACTAGGGTCCGCTAGGGGATACCAAGACCCACTCTAGTATATGTAGCTCACATATAGGGGATCACTCCCAAGGTCCGCTGGGGGATACCACGACCTGATCTGACATACGTAGTTCTCACAGATAGGAGATCACACCCAGGATCTACTGGGGGATACCACAACCCAATCTGCTGCTCGACAGAAGCTTCACACTCAGATAGAGGATCATCGTCCATATAAAGATGGTCATGACGATACCGAAACCCTATCTGGTATAAATCACGATGTAGGGGATCGAACCGACGATGCCGCAACCCTACCGAAACCATGCACTGAGTAGGGGATCGCATAACCAACGATACTGCAACCCTACCGAAACAAAGCACTGAGTAGGGGATTGTATAACCAACGATACTGCAACCCTACTATAAACATCATACTAAGTAGGGGATCATATACCCAACGATGCCACAACCCTACTGGGCAAGATCCACCACGTAGGGGACCATATTACTGATGATGACACAAACCCTATGGGGTTAACCTGCTAGATAGGGGATCGTCGCCCATGAATAAGCTGTCACAGCGATACCAAGAACCCGATCTAGGGTAATGATGCTAGAGGATCCGCTCTGGGCCCACCGGAGGGATTCCACAACTCTCACAGTTTAATCATCCCATCAAGAGGATCACAGACCCATATAAAGGTTGTGATGCCACATGAACCCTCGTAGGAACGAACCAAGGGAGAACCCTCAACCACTGCTAGTCCAAATGTCGCTAACCTGAGCGACCTGCCACAACACCACACTGCGCACCTCCTAGGCCAAAAACGAGGCCACCATCACGTTCCACGCGGAAAAACATGCAGGATAGGCTGTTTACTCACCCGCAACGGAGCACCGGTGAAAAAGGAACTATTCATCGTAGCTAGCTCGTGCGGGGCCCACACAACGATCCTGAAACCCATCGAGCGGACCATACCACGGTGATCCCCTCAGAAAAACAAGTGGAATCGACTACTCGCTCATCCAAAACGGACACCCGATGAAAAAGGTACTATTCACCAAAGCTAGCTCGGGTGGGGCCCACGCCTGGATCCCGAAACACATCGAACGGATTGCACCATTGCTATCCTCTCAGAAAAACACACAGGATCGACTAATCATCCGCCAAAATCGGACTCCTGGTGCAAAAGCTGTGTTTCTCCGCAAAAGCCAAAACACGGCCTCATGGGGCTCGCACCCCATACATGGTCCCAACACCCGGAAACCATCTCAAAAATTTTTTCGTACCATCAGGGTCTCAACGCCATTGACGGCATGTCAATTGGACGCTCCGGGTAGAAGTTACAACGGCCCGAAGTCGTAAAATAATAAAATAATATTATTTAATACGATGTTTCTAGCTCTCGGGCCACGATCCCGAATCTTTAAACCCTCGAACCAACACCGAACGGTTCGCCTCGTCATCAGAGTCACGTCACCGAAAACGGCACGTGTATCCGGCTCCCGGATTGCAAGATACGGGGGTTTAAAGACCCCTGTATAACAAAAAGAGGCCGGACCGGCCTCGACCGGCCGGTCCGGCCCGCCCTGGCCGGCGGCTCTCCGCAGCGCGCCACCGGCGTGCTGCCGCGGCTTCGCCGCTGCACTGGGCGGCTGGCCACCGTGGGCCACCGGGTTCCACCGGCGCCGGTGCTGCACCGGGGGACCTTCCGCGGACCGCCGGGGGCACCCCGATGGTCCTTTTTACGATCCGGAGGCGTCTACACAACCCTCGAAACCCGATCTTCACTGCTACGGCTTTAATTTGCATAAAAACGCAGTAAAAACGAGATCGGGGGTTAAAACTCAAATCTGCCTACCTCGCGGGTGAAACGCTAACGTTCTGCCTTAGATCCGCGCTCCAGAGCTTCGGTTGCGCGCTCCTGGAACGTCCGCCGTCGAATTCCGAGCTCGTGGGCCCTTCATTTTCTCGATTCGGTGGAGCGGCGGCGAAGAACGGAGAAGAACGTCGAGAGGAATGTTAAAGGGGGGGTTGATATCTATATCAGCCGCCCGCCGGCGCCAAACCCGCCTCGGACCCGACGCCCGATGCGAGCAAATGTAAGGTCACCCCTAGGGTAAACGCGCCATTCTGAACGCAACGTCGGTCTCAGATTTTCCATCCAAGACTACGTTCAAAAGTTATTTGAGCTGACGCTCGCACACTAACTTCGCTACTTATTTACGAAAATGCCCTTGTTGGCATTTCTCACCGCAAGCCCGCCCCCGCAAAGTTTACACCCCGCCTAGGGTAAGCGGCACGTTCCGAATGCAACCGTGCCCTCAGATTTCTGTTCTGAGCTACCTCTTAGGAGATATCACACCCCCGCCATGTGCATAGTATAAAAATACTTAAACCTCGGCGAGAAGACGGCGTGCGATTCCGAGGCCCGGTGTGCCCGGAATTAATTTTAAAAAAATATTAGTATTTTTATACTATGCACATGGAGGGGGTGTGATATCTCCTAAAAGGTAGCTCAGAATGGAAATCTGATGGCACGATTGCGTCCGGAACGTTCCGTTTACCCTAGGTGGTGTGTAAACATTGCGGGAGCAGGCCTGCGGTGAGAAGCTCCACTAGGGGCCTTTCGTAAATAAGTAGAGAAGTTAGTGTGCAAGCGTCGGCTCACATAACTTCTGAATGGAGTCTCAGATGGAAAATATGAGACCGCAGTTGCGTTCAGAACGGCGCGTTTACCCTAGGGGTGACCTTACTTTTGTTCGCATCGGGCGTCGGATCCGAGGCGGGTTTGGCGCCGGTAGGCGACTGATATAAATATCAGTGCCCCCCCCCCCATTTATCATTCCTCTCGACATTCTTCTCCATTCTTCGCCGCCGCTCCACCGAATCGAGCAAACGAAGCGCCCACGAGCTCGGAATTCGACGGCGGACGTTCCAGGAGCGCGCAGCGGAAGCTCTGGAGCACGGATCTAAGGCAGAGCGTCGGCGTTTCGCCCGTGAGGTAGGAGGATTTGAGTTTTAACCCCCGATCCTGTTTTTTCTGTGTTTTTCTGAAAATTGAAGCCGTAGCAGTGAAGATCCGGTCCCGAGGATCATGTAGACACCTTCAGATCATAAAACGGACCAACGGGGTGCCCCCGGCGGTCCGCGGAAGGTCCGCCAGCGTCGGCGGAACCCAGCGGCCAGCCACCCAGCGCGGCGGCCCACGGAAGCGCCCCTGCGGCGCGCGGCGGGGAGCCGCTGGCCGGTCCATGCCGGCCGGACCGGCCTGTCGAGGCCGGTCCAGCCTCTTTTTGTTATGCGGGGGTCTTTAAACCCCCGTATCTTGCAATCCGGGAGCCGGATTCGTGCGCCGTTTGTGGCGACGCGACCCTAACGACGAGGCGAACCCTTCGGTGTGGGATCGTGGGTTTAAAAGTTCGGGATCGTGGCCCGGGATCTAGAAACGTCGTATAAAATAATATTATTTTATTATTTTACGACTTCAGGTCATTGTAACTTCTACACGGAGCGTCTGATTGATGTGCCGTCAGTGGAGTTGAGACCCTGATGGTACAATGGACGTTTTGAGATTGTTTCCGGGTGTTGGGACTGAATACGGGGTGCGGTCCCCTCGAGGCCGTGTTTTGGCGTTTGCGGAGAAACGCAGCTTTTGCACCAGGAGTCTGATTTTGGCGGATGATTAGTTGATCCTATGTGTTTTTCCAAGAGGATAGCAATGGTGCGATTGGTTCAATGTTTTTTGGGATCCAGGCATGGGCCCCACCCGAGCTGGCTTCGGTGAATAGTACCTTATTCACCGGGTGTCTGTTTCGGACGAGCGAGTAGTCGATTCCACTTGTTTTTCTGAGCGGATCGCCGTGGTATGGTCCGCTCGATGGGTTTCAGGATCGTTGTGTGGGCCTCGCATGAGCTAGCTATGGTGAATAGTGCCTTTTTCACCGGTTCTCTGTTGCGGGTGAGTAAACATCCTATCCTGCATGTTTTTCCGCGTGGAACGTGATGGTGGCCTTGGTTTTGGCCTACGAGGTGCGCAGTGTGGCGTTGTGGTGGATCGCTCGGGTTAGCGACGTTTGGACCAACAGTGGTTGAGGGTTCTCCCTTGGTTTGTTCCTACGAGGGTTCCTATGGCATCGCAACCTTTTTATGGGTTTGTGATCCTCTCGATGGGATATTTAAACTGTTAGAGTTGTGGCATCCCTCCGGTGGGCCCAGAGCGGATCCTCGAGCATCATTACCCTAGATCAGGTTCTTGGTATCGCTGTGATCGCTTAGTCACGGGCGACGATCCCCTATCTAGCAGGTTAACCCCAAAGGGTTTGTGGCATCATCAGAAATATGGTCCCCTACGCGGTGGGTCTTGCCCAGTAGGGTTGTGGCATCGTCGGGTATACGATCCCATACTCAGCATGATGTTTATAGTAGGGTTGTGGTATCATTGGTTATATGATCCCCTACTCTGTGCTTCGTGTCGGTAGGGTTGTGGTATCGTTGGTTATGTGATCCCCTACTCAGCACGTGGTTTCGGTAGGGTTGCGACATCGTCGGTTCGATCCCCTACATCGTGAGTTATAACAGATAGGGTTCCGGTATCATCATGACCATCTTTATATGGACGATGATCCTCTATCTGAGTGTGAAGCTTCTGTCGAGTGCCAGATCGGGTTCTGGTATCCCCTAGAGGATCCTGGGTGTGATCCCCTATCTGTGAGAACTAAGTATGCCAGATCGGGTCGTGGTATGCCCCATCGGACCCTGGGAGTGATCCTATATCTGTGAGCTACGTATACCGGAGTGGGTCTTGGTATCCCCTAGAAGACCCTAGCGGCGATCCCCTATCCGAGGAGTTTGGTGGTTATGCTGTTTCAGCGATGTTTCCTCAGTGATGTTATCCGATGAGCGTGGGCTCTCGGGTGAGCGTTTGAGATGTTTGTTTGAGACCCGATGGAGTGTATCTCTCGGATGAGTGTCATATGGTATGACAGTGTTCGTGTGGTGTACTCTCATGGATGGGGGAAGTTGCTGGTGATGAGGTTGGCACCTCTTGTGGAATTTTGGCGTGAGCTGTGTATATCTAGATTGTTCAAGGTGTATGTATGGGCATACACCTGAGCTGAGCTGACTAGTTGTGTTTAGCCGAGTATGGTCAAGAGATTGAGTTTCTCTCTCGTCTGGGTTCCCTCTGGCTGGGATAACCGGACTGATGCCTTTCAGTTGCTCTCTTTTGTTTTGGGTTTTGTGTTTCCTACTGAGTATTTTTATACTCACCCCTACACGGGCTTTTCCCGCACATGTTTGTGTCTTTTGCAGACCACAGGCCTTTTAACGGAGTCCTAGGAGGACCCGGAGCAGGCGGAGCTTAGTGAGCGAGTTGACCGGGGTGTTTACCGGAGCTGTGCCGAGGGAGCTTTCTGGCGGGTGTTTGTGGCAGCGTTACCCTTCTTCAGAGCAGGTTGGACGCGTTTTGTAGTTTTCTTTTGGTGGGCCCTATTTTTCCCTTTGTACTTTTGCTGTTTCACTCTGGTTTTGGATAGATTATATGCATGGTTTTACTTTTCAGTTTCTATATCTCTGCACTGTTGCATGGAGGAATTTGTGGGTGCGTGTGTATAGGTACCTTAGGCTAATGCCTCACATGTGTGTGATAGCCTACTCGGTGCTGGTCGCCAGCCCCTGGCCTATTGGAGGCGGGCTTGGGGAGTCACGGCTCGAGCCCCGTTGGGTCGGGTCGTGACAAACCATCCATCCAAAGTACATGCCCAGAGGATATGGCATGTTTTTATGCTTCGGAAATTTTCAAAGTACATGGAATGTTTAGTGGGATACATGCCATGTAGTGTCTGCATTACATGGTTTTCATCTAGGCAAGCCGTGTATTGGGTACATGGTCCAACCCTAACCTGAAGGGACTACAAGCCGTGTTCAGTGAACCACACAGCATGAAATCTGGAAACTGTGTGCCACCTGTTCCTATTCAACACACGGTGGGTTTTATAACTTAGGTAGGATCTATTTACATGGCCTGATTTGGCGGATCAATCCAATGAATTGAAACTAGACTACAAAAAATGTACTTCTGAATAAACACCATGTATTCTGGTGTTGTAGGGCTGGGAATGTTTGGGACCTCCAGATGATATCCTCTATTTTATTTTAATGAAAACTAAAAGAAAATTTTGTTTCTATAAGGTGAACGAGAAACGAGAGATGAGGAACAGATCTTGAGATTCGGATTTAAAGAATGATTAACTTGAATTGATACAACTAAATTATTAAATGCTTAAATCACCAATGAAAAACTAAATAATTAAAATCAACTATAAGACTCTCTTTAATACCACTTGTAGGTTCTGGGCACAGCAGTAGCTCGTGGGTGGATATGCCCACTTGACTTTTTGTCATTAGAGATTATCAATCTGGGATCAATACGATGATAAAGGCCCGATTCCACAAATTGAATCCCTGGAAAAAAAGAAGAAGAATAGTCTTGGAACCACAAACGAGGATCATTATATGTTGGTTATAAATAATTTAATTAATTTAAAAGAATTTCCTTGATGGAATTCTTTCTCCATTGATGTATCCGGTCACGATCTGGTGTGATCTGTTGTTGCGTCGTAGAATCCAAGTGCAGGATTCCTCTAGTGGTGATCCACACGTTCTCCACGTATCTTTGGACGTCGCCAAAGGAATATCAGGGTGCTAGCATGGAGAACCCTTTACTTTCATTGTCCACCTTAGATCGTCTTGATACGATGGAGGAGGATCTCTCTCGGTCTTAAGAGGTTTCTTGGACGAAGGAGTTCTTTCTATCTTGAGAGAGTTCTCTAGAATTGTTTTGCATAATGATTAGGCAAAAGTGTTGGGGTTGTGAGGATATTTATAATCGGGTTGGAGGTTATGAAGTTATGACAATAAATAAACGTGTTATGCATTTTTATTTATTCCATTAACTCTTATTGAAACCCCCCATGTTGAATCATCAATTCCGTGACATGCACCCAAGCTGATTATAATAAATATCATTTAATAAAATGATATTATTTCCTCAAAATCTTGACTAGAAAAACTACATGGAATGAAATCATTAATACATGGTGGGTACTCATTTTTCATTTCCTTTACATATTGAAAACAACACGACATGTACATTCAATGTACACGACGTGTATATCTTGTTTTCATTTTATGCAAAAATGAAAACTACACGACTTGTACATTCAATGTACACAGCTTGAATATTATGTTTTCATTTTATTCTTACTCTAACATTAAAATTATTTAGGCTTAATTGAATAATTATTAAACCATATATGAGAATAATCATTATCCTACTTGAGATACTTGGATACACTTAGTGTGTGACCATCTATGCCTCTTTCTCATTGGCATTAGGTAGGCTTGCCTAAAGTAAAATATTACTGTCTCGAAATGGGTCAAGGAACCCAAGAGAAAGAAGTTGATTCCGCATTGATGTGCCTCCTCATACGAATGCTTACAGTGTAATTTAATCCCTTTGTACCAATATCTTCAATCAAGTGGGTTGCATGCTAGTGCCATCAACCCATGTGCTCAATTATTCTTTCATTGACTTTCTATAATTGAATATGAATATTCCCCACCATGGACATGGATTTATTTAGGCTATATCAATTCCATAAAATGTCCTGAGATATCTACTTCCGTTATGGAAAATAAGGGACAAATTCTTTCTCGAAATATCTATTAATGTAGTATCACTCGTGATGCAAACAACGTATCCTACCTCTCTGCGAATAGTGTGTCGTCACAATTTTTGTCAATACATATAATTGCGCATGTTGTAATACCCATTAATAATAATATTAATTTCTAAGGGCTAATACACTTGCCTATAGATAGGAACATCCAATGACACTATGAAATGTGGATTTCCTACTAGGGAGTCTCGTTCTCATAATATCTTCCTGAATATTACCAAGGGTGCACACCATGATAAGGTGACTCAATGTTTTATGAGTCCTCAACCCTAATATCTGGTATTATTTGTGTCCCTAAAATAACATCATCCGGCCATAGAACATATATTCAAGAATAGTGTTATGGCACTTCTAGGTTCTCATCATAGCAGGGATCCTCTATGACCCTTTAATGAAGGAGTTATCCCTAGGACATTATCACATGCATTGTCATGTAGAAGAACAATCAAGTTGTAATAAAGTATTCATTATTTAATAAAGTAAAAAGTAGTTGGTTCTAGGCCCCCAACACCAATAGACTCCACCCCTCAATGTCTTAAGGTAAATTTCAACCCTTATATGTAATAGTTTGTAGTAAACATGAAACAATATTTCTTTTTGATTGTTTATAGGAAGAAACTCAATATATTTAAGGACACTTTCATTTTAATTATTATATAAAGAAACCTAAAAAAGTCATTTTAGCGATAGCAATCACTGATGAATAATAAGAAGATATTTTTTGGATTAAATGATTTATGGTACACTATCAATTATCTTAACACAAATAGAATGACAAAATGTGGGAAAGAGAGACAATAGATTGAGAGATAGAGAGTGATAAATACCATAAAAATCAAATTATAGCTCAAGGTAAGGATCAATGCTAACTGGTAGTGCACAAGACTTATTGGGTTGTATTTATAGCCACCTAACATCCCTTGATGGTAGTTGAAGAGTTTGGAGTCTTATGGAGTCATTGTGAGGTGAAAAAATATAATGTGTATAAGAAACAAATTAGTTTGATTCTCTAGAAAAAGTCCAATACTCGGCCACTCGGACTCAAATACTAGTTGGTGAGAAGTTCTTACCCAAATCAGCACATTGGTGAGGCTCATCGGTGAGCTAGTGGGTGAGAAAGTGTGTAGGTTCCACTGTCTTACTCATCATCTATCATGTGGTTAGCTCGAGCTAGCTGATGCCTTAACCCAATAATGTTTTTCCAAATTGTACTTGAAACATGTATTAAAAACATCATTTGAACGCTTGACTTCCTAAGTTGATATTCAAAAATAATCACTAATATAATCTTATATTAATTTTTTATAATAATAGGACGTTTTTGTGTATCATAAGATAACTAATATTGTATGGAATGCAATTTCTAATTCATACGGTTCTTCTATTATTGCATCAAGTGATATTAGAGGTTTGTTCAGGGTTTTGAAGGGAAGAATAAAAAGAGGCTTACAAAAAGATTGAGGATCTTTCCTTGACACTAATTTAATTTAGTTGTAAATTTATTTATTCAATATATAACATTGGATGTGGTAGATTTAAGACATTAATATTTTTATGTATTCAACTTTGGATTTTGTAGGATTCATATGGAAGACTACTTATTCTTGATGGACCATGATCTTTTATTATTTGGAAATATGATTGAACCAATGGAGAAAATGGAATGTTAAAAACATTATCGAATGGTTATAGAAGTTTTATAAATTATGTTGGCTCCAAATATGGCCTCTAATATCTATAATTTTGGAACAACTACAGAATTAATATCCAACCTTATGAACATGTATGAGAAGCCCTCAGCAATGAAAAATGTTTTAATATTGTAGAGACTTTTTGGCAGTATTATGTCAAAAGTAGGGTCAGGGGATGATCACTTTCAAGACTTAAACATGATCCAAAGCCATATGGATCTAGGTCTATTGAATTTCATTGAATGTGTGTAGGAATTAATTATTTTATCACAACATTTGGAATAATGGGATGGAATAGTGATTGTTGTGAGTAACTCCAGTAGAAATAATGACATGTTCTTTAAGGTGATCTATTATTTGATGTTGAATAAATTGATCTATAAAAAGAATGGTTTATCATCATAGTTATGTATGTTATATTATTTTAATTAAAGTTAATTCTCCACCCAATTAATATATAGGATAAGGTGAGGAAATAAAAGAGAGAACAGGGGTGGGCTTTCAGCTAGTCCTGATGACTCCACATGTAAGAACATTATAGAGAATGGACAATTATGAAGTATTTTTTTGACATGTTGGTAAATAATAGAAATTAGGGTTCCATTTCATTTAAAAATCCCAAATTTTAATAAGACGATGGAGTTTGTTTCTATGTGTCCAAAGTTGGATTGTGTCATGGATACATGATTCCATAGATTCATTTCATTCATCTTCCAAAGGGGATTAATTTACAACTATGTGTGTAGAAGCCTTTGTATATTTCACATTTGGAATGGATATTCTCATGAGGTTTTTAGGAAAGGATATATGGTCTTCTAAACTAAACATGAATGTTTATTACATTTTCATGGCATCTAACAAATCTATATTTTATTGAAAAAAATTAATTCAATTGGGAAGATTAATTTAATATGGTTTACACAATTTTTGTTGATAGTGTGTAGAACATCAGATGATGTTCAATAGTTCGGCCCATGGTGTGAGATAAAAAACATTATACTAGATTATTTTTTAGGAAGGAATCATGAATGATAGTGAAAAAACATCTACAATTAATAATTTATGGAATGCCTCTCTTGGTTTCATTAGTTAGAAAGGTCAATGGACATTAGATTCTATCTTATTATTAAAGATTAATCGCATGGATTTTGTTCTAATCCATGGTTAAATATAAGGTAATATGTGGATGGTTTAAAATTCAAATGGAATAACAATAATGAATATAAATATTGATATGTTTTATATGATTGTATGGGGAAGATCGTCGATTTGATCTATTTTTTCTGCGATATATTTCATTACATTGATCTAATATTATACATGGAAGGTGTTTGTGTTTTTCTTAAAAAATCCCAATGTATTTAGTAATTTCATCAGATATAGAGTTATGGAGGACTCTAAAACTATAATGAATAAAAAATAACTTCTATCAGATAATGTATGTGAGTATTCAGGAAAAGAGTTCCAAAAGTTCTAGTGGATGATGAAAATCAAGATACAATATATTATTTTCATGTTAGTGGATGAATACATGGATAAATGAGAGAGTTATGATTATGTGGTTATGCTCTAGTTTCTTAGAGAATTTTGAGCCAAATATGTTAGATACATACATCATATCTTGAATAAATTTCTTGTTGAACCATTTACACATTAACTTTTGGAGGAATTATAGTCTTACAATATGGTGAACTTTAATAACCTGAGTTTTTTGGTTGTATCATATATATGATTATTGAAAATAAAGAGGGATAGAACTGAGAATCTAAGTCACATATGTTTATTATTATAGGCTATTCTAATGAAAATTTTAGTTTCAGACTATAGGATTACAGTCAATATGAATTTATCACAGATTGTAAGTCCAATTCAATGAAGAAATCCTATGGAAGGATCTGAACCATAAAAAAGATTCTCCAGGTATTAATGAATCAATTGATAAATTCAAGGTTGAGATGAGAAGTTTATTGGTGGTTATGTGGTATTCATGAAAAATAGACGGTGTTTCCTGATAGGTATAACCATTTTCTAGAAATGGAGATACTATTCAATTTATATATATACAATATAACGCCCCAAAATTTTATGGGATAAATTATTTTTATTTTCATTGATGTCTTCTGTAGTATGATACAAAAATATTAGCTTACACTATATGAAAGACCATTTGATCTTGCAGTATGCACAACACTATTCTTGGCTTGTGTTACACACAAAAGAATCCTTCTTCGGTAGCTTGTGTTGTATGTGATACCGAGATTCACTAAAAAATGATATATTATAAAAATATTATTATTAAATGGGATATAAACTAGCTATTAAAAACATTATTAACTAAAATTTTAATTTTATAAAACATTATCATTAATCTTACACATTTACTATAACATGATATAAGAGAAAAATCAATTTTTTGGATGAATGATATTTTTTTGAAAAAATGCAGTTTTAACTCTTTTTGATGGAGAATCCCTTTTAAGTCAAATTTTTTGCAATTTTATATATTATATTTGAAAAAATAAACATATTATTTGGAATAATGAAATAAAAAATTTAACATGGTTGAAGTTTTGGTATTTTGTTGATGACATTCATATTTTGATGGATAGTGAAAAAATACTTCATTTTAATTCTCAAATACCTTTTCGTCTAATTTATTTTTATAGTTAGATTTTCTTTTTAATTAGTTTTAAAGTTTAATTGTATTATATTTTAATAATTTAATCCAATTTTGGTCATTGTAATTAATTTAACTTTTAAATTGGACATAAACACATATCAATCTTTTGATATTTATTACTTATTTGACCCCAGATTTTTGGTTTTGACAACTGTAATTAATTTTAAATAAATTACTCCAACATTTATGTTTTGAATTTGGAAAAATAGATTAAATTTTTTTAATAATAAGGTTAAATTTTTTCAAGTAGGTACCATTTATTTTTGGACATTATGTATATTAACTTAAGTAATTATTATTTTTACCATGGTTAAAGGGTAAATCTATTAAATAACTTTAAAATAATAATATTATAATAATATTAAACTACCCTAACACATATCCTAATCCTATTGGATGAGATATATACGACCATAGGAATCCTTGGGTCGATTTTGGGACCCCATGGAACCACTTGGATGTGATAATGACATTTTATAAGAATCAGATTAAAGAAAAGAGAAATACGACATAAACTTGTATCTTCTTAATAAGACAATTTTAATATGGTTTATACATAAGTTATATTTGACTATAAATATTAATTGTAAAGATAAAAATATTTACTAAATCATGGTATTTTATTTATAATATTTATAAAACAAATAAATTTATTTATTTATGACACAATGATGATATATTGATTACCTTATTAATGAATGATATAAATAAATTAGATTATAAAAATTAAAATAAATTTATTTTTAAACTTTTTATGACATCAAAGAATTTTATGGATTACTATGACTTGTTATATTTTAATTAATTATGTTTTTCTGAAATAAACAATCATTTCTTTATTTTTAAAAAGTCATGTTATGAATAGTATAAAAATTGACATAAATGGGGTTTTAAAACAAATACTATTTTATTAAATGATATAATAGTCCTAAAAATCTAATGTCCATCCACATAAATTCTATGTTGATAAAAATTTAATAAATTATTTACATTAGGTTTTCCTGGATTTTTATAATTATTATAATAACCATGTAGTATAAATATACTAGAGGACATGGTAAGAGTTAACTTATTTTACAACAGGTTAAATATGAAAGATAAGGTTCATTTTATGACCGAAACACGTCTAAAACCAATTGGATGAGATTATTAAGACCAATAATCATCTTATAATATAAATAAATCAATTTTGAGATATTATAAACCTAAAATAAGTTTGTAATTAATAAATATTTCATGATTTTTCCTAATTTTCCTCTCACCTCTCTTATAAAAGGGAACCTCCCATTATCTTTAACTCACACCTCTAAAGCCTTTTGTTTCAGACAAACACTGCCCAGTTATCCTCCTAACCTCCCTCACATCATCTTAGAGGCCTAAATATGGGAATATAGCCATCCTAATGAGCCATTTTATTCAATTCAAGAGGAAACACCCAAAGAATATGTAATCGTTTTATCCCTTCTTCTAAAGTTATTTTCTTCTTCTAATTTCTCCATCTATGTTGATTCCATACTAAAGTAATAACTCCTGTATATAATACATTCTGCGATATTTTTATAATAATGGTATAAACTTATACCTCCTTTTATCCATCCTATGAATAATAATATCACCATGCCTACGTACATACGGCTTACCGTCTCGACGCCGTGGTTTAATTTTTTATTAAAAATTACTTTATTAGTATGGGTATAATGCTGAGTATAATGGATTTAAATAATTAATATTACATGATAAGGATTATTTATAATTAATATATCATTTAATTACATACCATTTAACCATCAAGATAATGATATCATCGCTCGTACGTACGACCTACTGTCTCCACGACACTGTGAGATTCGATCTCCACGTTAAGAATTCAATAATGATTATAAAATTTTTATGATGAGTGAAAATAATAATTATGAACTTAATTAAGTGGATAAAATACCTCATATTCATAGCAAACATTACTTACATGAGAAAATAGGAATCAGAAAATGAAGTATTTAACACCTGAAATAATGGTAATATTGAAATACTATTAACAAAATGATATAATAGGATTATATATGATCATATATGATATAATAAATATTGATATTGTACTAGTATAATTTAATAACTTTATTTAACAATTATGTAGGAGGTGAAAACACCCTCAACTAATGAAAAGTACAGGGTAAGGGATTATTTAGTCTTACTCTTATTTTTGTGGGAGATATTCCTTTAACACAACCTATTTCTTTTATGTGGTGTCTTATGATTCCCATGATTGTTTTATGATTATTATTATGATTGATATGATATCTAAATATGAATTTAATTTTATTAAATTTATGAGGCATATGATTCCACTTATTATAATTGGTAAGGGATAATTTTTCAATCTCATTTTCATCCAAGATTGTTTATACGTAAGTATTACTGGGAATATATTTATCATCCATGTCCATGTTTCCATAAAATGATTTTATAAAATTATTATTATTATTCTATGTATGTTTAGAGTTATTTTGACCCATTTCTAAATTTTAATACATGGTATGAAAGGAATATATTTTTTTACCATACAGGGTACTTTTTGAATTTTCTGAAAAAAAGTACGAGGAGAATGTTCTTTAACTTATTCGGAATGAATGGATTTTTACAGTTTCACGACACCTTATTTACAAAAGGATTCTTATACATTATTTCATTTTTATTTTCAATTAAATTCTTTTCTTTTAAAATTTCATGACATTTTGTGAAAATAAAACATTTTTATGAAGAAAGGATAGTTTCCCCAAGAACTTAGTTCAAGTATTTTATTCAAAATTATTTTCAATATAAGATAATACTCTTAAATAGAGTAATTTATATTTCCAAATTATTACTATGATTTCATCTCATTAATGATGGTATGATATTTCATATGTATTATGTTATGATGGAATTTGATAAACCCAAATTATTTTTTGGGTTATGTTATGATGAATGATTTATGTTTTATGAAACAACTAAGAATTATTTAATTATGATATGGTTTAGACCTATATCTCACCCCAATGCATTGGGTAAAGATTTATATATAATGAGATAGAAATGAATGGAATGGAAAGTAAATATGGTTCATTAATATAGGGATATAACGACATGTAAATCCGGTTTAATAATACATGTATGGAACAGAAAATAAACTCGGTTCAGTAATGGATCGGGTCCACTATGATAGTCATCGCAACAATGCCTTGGATACTATAGAAATAAAATTATGAGCTTATTAGTTTTCTATAATTACATGTTTTAGTCCAATTCTATTCTTTCATGGTTAATGCTCTTTATGATCTGAGCCTTACATACTGCCAAGATTTATTTCATGAGTCATGATTTTGATGTTTATACTTTTTGTTAATGTTTTTATGTTCAATTATATATTGTTTTTTTTATATTCCCCATGTTTAAACTTACTAAGAATTTGAGATCACCCTTTTTTTAATTTCCCCAAGATATAAATAAAGGTTTTAGGTAGGAAAAAAGGGTAAGATAATTGTGGTAGATTTTTAAGATCTTTCACTGTGTTAGAATATTATGTTCCATGTTTCCAAAGAAACTAAAAAAAAATTGGGAATATTATTGTTTCATGTATTAAGTATTCTGAAAAAGAATTGTAATGTACATGCATGCCAAGCTTGGGTCTTTATTGTTGGTATTAGAGTAATTTTTTAGTAAACCTTTGGAAACTAGGATGGGAAAACTTTAGTGAGAACCCTATAGATATTTCTAAGGAATGTCTAGTGATGTCCTTATGGTTAAGTATAACTAGTGATTACAGTTCTATAATTATGGTAACGATCATGAATAACCTATGATTAAACCTAAGATGATAGAGATTGGAAGTAATCCCCCTTGATTATGTTGTTTTCCTAGAAGGATTCCCCCCCCACTAATTCTTTGGGTTTTAGAAGATGGTTAGAACCCAATGGAACCATGATAATGATCAATGAACTAGTTAATGCAATGATTATCCTCATAAACAACCAAATTTTATAGGGGAAATAATGAGATATCTTATTTCTATACTTACAGAAGCTATGAATATTTCTGTACTTCCAAATGAGAAGAGAAGGAAAAAACATTCTATTTATTTCTTCATGATGCAACATCCACCTTATTCCAGTAGATATTATAATCCACATGTTTATCTACAGTGGATTAGTACCATTGAGAAGATATTTTCCATCCATCACTTTTCAGAAAATGAAAAAGTCATTTAGGTTATCTATCGATTAGAAGGTAAAGTAGACTAGTGGTGGACTCTAATTAAGAATACTAGGCAGTAAGATGAAATTAAATACATGGAATGGGATGAGTTCAAGAACTTATTTTTCAATTACTATATTCCTTATATTCTTCAAACAAATATGGATAAATAATTCCTTGAGATTATGTAAAATGATGATATATATCTTGGCACATATGAGGAGAATTTTTCAGTATCTATGAAGATATTGTGTGTTTTTCTATAAAGATATAACTGTAAGATGGTGTTATATATCCATCTCATGGTTTTTACATGAAATGAATGATGGTGTTCATGGGAAAATCTCAAAATAATGGTGAAAATAAGTTGAATGTTTCCTTATGCTCAAAGTGTGGGAAGAAGCATTCTGGAAATTGTCTTCAAGGGACTATAAAATTATTCATGTGTGGAAAATGTGTTCATTGTGTATTTGAGTGCTGATGTAATGGGAAAAATGTTTCTAATGATGTAAATAGAGAAAATACTACTCATAACACACCACCAACACTTCAATGCTACAAGTGCATGGAAATGGGGAATTATGATCACCAATGGCTAAATCCAAGGGTTAATAAGGATGATTGATGTCAAAATCATCTAAAATCTAGAGATAAAGTAATATCATATGCGATAACTATTGGAGATGTTGTGTACGACAACTAAGTGGTGGAATAAATATGTGTTTATGTAATGGGGTTCCAAAATAGTGTTATGGATTCTCATTTATAGTATTATGGAATATTAGAATATCTATGTATTGGTTTATTTTGGTTTTCAATAATTATATGGTATCAATAACCATGAAAAATGATTTAAATATATTTGGATGGAACATTATATTCTCATATAGAAGCGATTAGGATATAAGGAGATGTTTTTTAATATTAATGATCTAAGGACTAATATAAGGAGAAAGTGATATCGTGGTTTGATTATTTAGAATTTTGGGTATTTTTGGTGTGGTGAAAGAGTTAATTGTGATATAATGCATGTTTTCACTAAGGTACTATGGTAATTAATGTTATTGTCACATTTAAAAAGAATAAATGATTACGTTATTAACATTTTTGGAATGTTACAACCAAGAACTGTCAAATGAGATATGGGAGACAAATGTTAAGTCAATTTAGTTCACCTCCTTCTATTGTTTTATATTTTAGTTTTTAGTATGAATTGTAATATTATCAAATTTATGGATTGTATATGTTATATTCCATTTTAATTTTTTTATAATAATTTATTATCTCACTATAGTTAGACTTATGCATTTTTGATAACCGGTTCTAACCATTTTATTGAGAAAGATGGAATGGCCTATCATTCTATTGCATGATCTTCTAACACATCAACAATGAAAAATTCACTTTCATTTCATTAAATAAGAGATGAATTGGAAATTTATTAGGGAACGACCAATAGTGAGATTGAACTAAAATCATGTTATTATTTCATCTGAAGAAAAAAGTCATCAACTTTAAGAAACAGATCTTAAAAACAAAAAGGTTATCATAGTACCTTCTTATCTGATGAATCATTGGGTCCCTTAAATAATCAAAGAATTATTTATTTCTAGTTGTTAAAATTCTCTCATCCTTACTATTCATCAGAACTGGATGGTTATATTTCTCTTCCATATCCATATCTTCACTTCCAACCTATGTTCTCATATGTGGAAACCAAGAGATGAGTTACTTTGGGTCACCATTATATTTCTAACATTACTTTTTAAAATTATGTTTTACTATTAATTTTTATGATTTGGGTTTCCTTGAAAAAAAAACTTTGAAGTAGTAAACAATTTATAACCCAGACGATTTTTGAGGGAAAAATTCATATTAAGGAAGGTAGAATGTAACACACTGAGATATTATGTGATAGATTATTTTTTTTCTTTGATGTATTGTGTTTTACGTTACACCAATATTAGATTTTTCTATACGCAACACTATATTATCTTTAAGTATATGCAACACTATTATTGGCTTCTGTTACATGTAAGAGAGACCTTCCTTGATATCTTACGTTGTACTCGATACCAAGTTTCACTGAACGACTATATATTATAAAAATATTATTATTGAATGGGATATAAAATAAATTTTAAAAATAGTATATACCACAATTTAAATTTTATATAACATTAGAATTCATATTACTCATTTTCTATAACATGACATTAGAACAAAATCAATTTTTTTGGATAAAAGTAGCATTTTTTTAAAATTTCTGTTTTATAGCCTTTTGACAGAGAACCCTTATTAAATCTATATTTTAACTATTTTATATATTATATTTGACAAAATAAACATATTATTTGGAAGTGAGACTTATAAATTTAACTCATTTGATTTTTTGGTAATTTTTTAATGAAATTTATATTTTGATGAATAGTGTAAAAATACTACATTTTAATTCAAAACGGCATTTTATTCTAATTTATTTATATAGTTATATTATCTATTTAATAGGTTATAAATTTTAAATGGATTATAATTTTATCATTTAATATAGTGTTGTTCATTGGACGTAATTTCACTTTTAAATTTGAAATAAACAAATGTCAATATTTTGATAGTTATTACTTCTTAAAATTCTGCTTTTTAGTTTTGACAATGGGAATTAATTTTAAATTAATAAATGAAAATTTTATATTTTGAATATTGAAAAATGGATTCCATATTTGAAATCAGGAGGGTCAATTTTTTTTAAATAGGTATATTTTATTTTTGGATGTTATGAAGAGTAAATTCATTAATTATTTTTTTATACCATGGTTAAAAGGTAAATTTGGTAAATAAGTGTAAACAAATAATATTATAATCATATTAATATACCCTAAAAAATTTCCTAATCCTATTTTATGAGATTTTTCCGACCATTTGCATCCTTGGGTCGATTTCTATACTCTAGGGAACCACTTGTGGGTGAAAATGACATTTTATAAGAATTAATTTAATGAAAAGAGAAATATGGCATAAACTTGTATCTTCCTAAAAGACCAATTTTAATATGGGAATATACATAAGATAAATTATACTATAAATATTAACTTTAAATATAAAAATATTTCCAACATCATGTTATTTTAATTATATTTTTTAGACACCATATATATAAATGTTTTTTTACACATTGAGGATGTACAGATTACCTTATTAGTGAATGATTTAAATAAATGAGATTATAAATATTAAAATAAATTTATTTTGAAAATTATTTATGTCATAAAAGTATTTTATGGATTATTATGAATTTTTATATTTTAATTAATGTTATTTTTTATAATTAATCAAGTTGTTATGGATTTTCAAAAAGTCATGACATAAATAGTATAAAAATTGACATAAATGAGTTTTAACACAAATACTATTTTATTAAATGATATAACAATACTATAAATATAAAGATTGGACCTATAACATTTATAGTAATAAAAATGTCATAATATTTCCACATTAGACTCTCTTAGTATTTTATAATGAATATATTAACCATGTAGTATAAAAATACAAGATGACAAGGCAGGAGTTAACTTATTTGACAAAGGGTTTAATCTAAAAGATAAGGTTAATTTTATGAAAAAAACACGTCTAAAATATATTGGTTGAGATGATTTAGTCCCATACTCATCTTAGAAACTATATAAATCAATATTTATCTATTAGAAATTGAAAATAGTTTTATAATAAATTAATATTTCAATATTTTTCATAAAGTGCCCCTCACCTCTCTTATAAAAGGGAACCTCCCTTTCTCTTTAAATGAGACCTCTAATGCCCTTTAATTCAGCCATACCAAGCCAATGTATCCTCCCAACCTCCATAAATTCATCTTAGAGGCCTAAATCTGAGAAGATATAAGTCCTATAGAGCCATTATATTCAAATTAGAAGGAAACACCTAAAGAAGAGGTAATCATTTTATCCCTTCTTTCAAAGTTCTTTTCTTCTTCTAATTTATATTTATAGGTAGAATACTTAAAAAATTAATAAATATAGTATATTATACATTATTATATGATATTATAATTATGGTAAGATCTTATAGCTCCTTTTATCCACTATACAAGTAACAATACCACCATGCGTGCGTACATACGACTTACCCTCTCAATGTCGTGGTGTAATTTTTTGTTCAAAAATACTATATTAGGATGGGTATAATGATAAGTATAATGGATTTAAATCACTAATATTACATGATAATTATTATTTATAAATAATATTCCATCCAATTAAATTCCATTTCACCATAATGGGAATGAAACTGTCGCTCCTACGCACGTACTACTAACCGTCTCCACGACAAGGTGAGATTCGTTCTCCACATTAACAATTAAATATTGATTATAAAATTAATATTATGAGTAAAAATAATAATAATTAACTTAATTTCAATGATAAAATACATCATCTTCATAATAAACATGACTTAAATGAAAAATAAGAATGGAAAAAAGAATCAGTTAACAGCTGAGATAATGGTAATATTTAAGTAAAATTAATGAAATGATATAATAAGATTAAGTAATAAATATATGATATCATAAATATGGATATTTTCTATGTATAATTTAATAACATGATTTAACCATTATAAAAGAGGTGACCACACCATTGACTAACGAAAAGTACAAGGTAAGTGATTATTTCATCTCACTTTTATTTCTGTGGGATATATGCCTTAAACAACACCTATTTATTTTGGGTGGTGTTTATTCTTCCCATGAATGTTTTATATTTTATTATTATAATTGTTATGATATTTAGATATACATGTAATTTTATTTATTTTATTATGCATATGACCCCACTAATTATAATTGGTGGGGGATAATTTTGAAATCTAATTTTTATTTGAGATAATTTATACGTAAGTATTTACAAGGGATATATTTATCATACATGTCCATATTTCCAAAAAATGTTTCAATAATTTTTTTACTATTCTACGTACATATTTGGAGAAATTTTTATCCATTTTTTATTTTTACTACATGTTATGGATGGAACATTTCTTTTATTTACCATACAAGGTACTTTTTGACTTTTCCGAGAAAGTTCGAGGATACCATTTTTTACTTATACGGCATGAATTGATTTTTATGGTTTAACAAAATAATATTTCCAAGAATATTACTATACAGTATTTTATTTTTATTTTGAACAAAATTATTTTCTTTTAAAATTGTGAGAAATTTTGTGAAATGAAAACGTTTTTTAAGAATAAAGGATATTTTCCTCAAGAACAAAGTTCAATTGTTTTATCAAAATTATTTTCCATCTAAGATGACACTATTAGATAGGGTTATGTTTATATCCCTATTATTACTATTATTTTATTGAATTAATTATGGTATGATCATTCATGTTGATTATGTTGTAATGGAATTTCAGATACCCATTTTATTTCATGGGTTATGTTTTGATGAATGGTTAAGTTTTGTGCAACATGTAAGAATAGTTTCATAATGAGATGGGTGGGGCCTATATCTCCCTAAACTGCATTGGGTAAATATTTATATCTCAGGATATATACATGACTATAATGAAAAGAAAATCTGGTTCATCAATACAGGGATGGAACAGCATGTACTCAGTTCAGCAATAAATGGCTAGAACGACATGTAAACTCAGTTCAGTAATGGACCTTGCCAACTATGATGGTCTTGGAATAAATGACTTTGCTACTATAGAAATCATATTATGTTCTTATTAGTTTTCCATAATTACATGTTTTATGCGAATAAAATTATATCATGATTAGTTCTCTTTTATGATTCATGCCTTACATACTGCCAAGATTTCTTCCATGACTTATGATTTTGATGCTTAAACATTACGTTCATGTTTTTACGTTCAAATATTTATGCTTTATTTTATATTATCCCTATTTACCCTTACTAATAATTTGATCTCACCATTTTGTGTTTTCTTTTCACCATGACATAAATAATGTTTTGAGGTTGGAAAAAAAGGGGAAGATCGTTATGGGAGATGTTGAATATCATCCACCATGTTAGAATATTATGTTCCATGTTTCCAAATAAACTAAACTGATATGGTCTTTAGGAATATTTTTGTGTCATCTTTTAATTATTAAACAAAAGTAACGTAATTTCCATGTACTTCATGCTTGGGTATTTACATACTATGGATAGTTGTAACAGAATTATCATTTTTATAAGAAGAATAAGGAAGTGTTTTATAACCAAGATGTACAGAAGGAATAGAACCAATATATTTAAACTCATCAATAAAGTTTAAGAGACCAGTGTAGTGGTATGATTCTAAAATGAACTGTCTACTTCTCATAGATGTTGGGGAACATAAAAATAGATTAAGGAGGGATGTATGAGTGTATTATTGTATTGGGAGTTATAAATGAAGAAATAATTAGATTACATGAATGTTTCTAATACATTGTTGCTAACAGATCTCCAAAAAGGAAAGAGGGAACTAAAAACAAGTGGGTTTATCATCTAAAGTATGAATAAAATGGAAGAGTGTGGTAACTAGAGTTAAAGGTTTTGAATGGTTTCCAACAATCAAAGGGAATGAAATTTAGTGTCATTTTTTTATCAAATTGTTAAATAAACAAAAATTAAGATGTCTATTAGCCTAGATTATGTATAATGGTTGTTTCTTAAACAATCCTTTGAAATCTTATATTAAAACTAATTTTTATAAAAAGAAGCTTAATGAAGTGGGATAAATACAGTGAAAAGGCTACCCTAACCCAATATGAAATGACATGGTGAGACTCTAAGTCATGACCTCACCAAGATACGTATTCCTGATAGACACCACTAGTTTTATGTTTCCTTTTGTAGGTAAAACCATGGGTTTGATGTAATAGTTAGAACTAGTATATTCATTATCAAACATGAAATTTGGGAACATTGTTATAATGGAATCAAATAATGAGTTCATGTGGTTTAATGGTATTCTAGAGTAAATAAAAATATGTGTATTGTTAAACACATTTTACTATGACAAAGAAAGTGAAACTCACTTGGGATACAATTCAGAATTTCACTTTCAGATGAAGTATATTGATCTAAAATACAACTTCATTCAGATTCTTTAGAGGATAGTATGTAGGAACTATATAAGGATGGATGGAACAAGAATCTAAAAAATAATATAACAAATGTTTTATCATTTAAATTCTAATAGATTTTTGTTCCTCAATATGAAGAGGTTAACATTGAGGTATGAGTATCTCAAAATCTCTGATAATGAGTAGGAGGTGAATAGATGTAGAGTGTTATTAAAGTAACTACTTGTAACCCAGTAAACTTGATTTTGTAGCTTGAAAATGATACTCAAGTGGGATATTTCTATACATGGGGTGATAAACCGTTATTTTATCAATTATTTATGTCACTAGAAAGGAGTAAAGTATCCCATAGAGATTTTGTGATTTTTTTCAAATAAATTTAATCTTTTAACTTCATTTCATTTCCCAATATATTGAGTTTTTATTTTTTTTACACACATCACCAGTTTTATCATGTGCTATATGAACCATTGGGTTTCTTTTAATTGTATGTAATACAATGCTATTTTTCATTACACATAACACTGAGTTTAAGAAAAATAGGAAATATTAATAAATATTAATATTTAATATGATATTTATCACCAACATATTGTAATTTAGGGTGTGAATAAAATTAAATGAAATTTTTAAAAATTTGGTGTACAAATATATATAAAATGAATTCTTTTGTTACCAATTAATTTAAAATAAAATAAATCTTTTTATGAAATTTTTTTAAATAAACCAAAAATATTTACATTATTAAATTAAAAAAAACTGAATTATTTTATTAAAATTTTTATATTATATATCAAATTAACTATTTAACATTCATCCTCTGTGTTTTCCAGATAGGTGATAATAATAGAACCGATTTTACACTCAAAAACTATATTTTTCTAGAATGTAGTTTTGTCACCTTTTAAACACTTTTATTAAAACTAATTTTTGATACAATTAGGAAATTTATTTTTATTAATTAATAATAATATATGAAATATTAATATAAAAATTTGATTATGGGGATTTTTTTAAAATTTTCTAAAAATATTAATTTTCTAATAAATAGTGAAAAATAAACAATTTTAATAAAAAAACTACCTTTTCATTTAAATTATTTATAATGATAAATTATATTTTAATTTAATTTTATATTAAAATTAGTAAAATTATATATCTATTAATCCAATTTACATCATTTTAATCATTTCTATATTGAAATTTTTTATAAAAACATTGTAAATTTCGGAGCATTTTATCTTTAAAAACCCGCATTCTCGTCACATATATGATGTTAATTTTAAATTAAAATTTTAAACTTATATGAATGAAATTTTGAAAAACGGATTTCAAAATTTTAATCAAAAAAATTTATATTTTGTTATATTTTAAAATTATTTTTTGACCAATATTAATAGTAAAAACATTAAAAATAATTTATTGCGGTTATGGTAAAAATGGGTTTACCAGAGAGTTGACCTAAAATTATATTGGGGGAAAATGACCCAAAAATTGTCTAAAAAAATTTCATGTCCATATTTACTTATTATCTCTTCTTGTATTTATAATTATCATTTTTGGAGATATTTTGAATGAGAAAAACATTTGTACAGATATTTCCTTTCAAAAAATATAATTGTTGCACTCATCTGTTTTGTAATAGGCCACCCATTATTCTCTCCTATTGAAAAAATTGAACTATTTTTTTCTACAATACCTATGAAAATCAATTACCAGATAACCTACCCTTATATTATAATCCTTATTTTGGATTTAAATCCACCCCTGTAAGGCTTTTAGTGCAAACCAAAGGAGGATAACCAAAGAAGCGGTAGTGTTCAAAAATTTTAATTTTTAATTTATTTATTCCTTAATATCCATCAATTATTATTATAAAATGATGATATAATAAACTCAGTATCATTAATGTAATTATATGTTTTTATTTTTAATTTGATAACCTAAAACTGTCTCCACTTCCATCAAATGGATTACGAAATCTTTGTTTGTATGTACGTCATTATACTGCCTCATTAACTGATGTCATTCATTATTCCCTTCCCACCTATCAGGGCTATAAGAAATTTAAAATTTATTGATTATATATTATATTTTGGATCTTAATATAATTTTATAATCATGAAATGACATATACCATCACACTCTCTATTTTGTTGGAATATGATAATGTCACTCGGGTGTACAGAGGACTACCACCACACAAAGGGATGTGATTCATTCATGATTTACATGGAATGTAATAATTATGTTCTTAATGAAAATATATTTAAAATAAATGACATAAATATATTTAATGATAATTTATCATTTCAGTTTCTTTATTTAAATATAATAAAAAATGGAAACAATGTTCATATATATGTACAATGTACTATCTCCATGAATGATATATTTCATTTTATATCAGTATATTTTATGGATAACTCTAAATACAAATATGAATAATATATATATATATTTATATAAGGGTTGAAATTATTTATATTATTAATCCATGATATAAGTAATAAGACTAAAAATAAAAAAGCAAAACAAATACGAAAAAGGTGGTTATTACGAGAAAATGATAAAAATATTTAGTGACATTATTGTATGTATGGTTCTTTTATATATTTAATATAAACTTATATTTATTATTAAAATATGTTACTATGTAAAAATTATGTTGACACTTAGAGTAATGGATTTCTAATATTTCTTTCTTTATGGAGACATGTGATAATTTACCCCTCCTTTCATTTGTATGGCGTATAAATACTTCCCCTTAGACATGTTATATCTTGAATTTATTTATTTTCATAAAATTTTAATTTTTATTCCATGTAATTATTTTCAAGGGTATTATGATTCAAAATATTACTAAATCATAAAGGGATTTTTTTACCACTTTTATTTTTCTGTAAGACACATGCCATAATCAAAACATGTTTATTTTATGGGGCGTATATACTACCCATGAGTTTATTTTATGATGTTTATCCTGAATATTATGGGTGTTTACATATTCATTTTAGTGTCTCTTTTTATAGTATTCATTAGTGAAATGTTAATAAATTGGTATGTGATTTTTGTCACATTTTTCCTTATTTGATATGTAAATTATTTAATGCACTTACATTCATTCATGCGGTGTTTATAAATACTATTTGACAAGTATTATCATGATTTTATTTATCCTCATTGTATTTTAAATTCCAGTTTTTGTTATTCCTCTGTGGGGATTAGTATTCAAAGTTACCAAATTATTATTGATTTTATGTTACAATGTCATTGTTTTTTGGGATTATTTATGATTATTTTTATAATGATAAAATATTATGATACATCTGTCAATAAAATATTTAATTTTGTTATTCTCTAGTGATTAATGATATTTTCAAGTAATAATAAAATTTTCTCACTTTATGGTACATAATATAACTGAAAAAAATGTTTTTAATAAAATGTGAATTTGTTTCTCTCTTCAGTCAGAAATCTGCTTTCCTCAAAAATATTTTTTTATAAAAAGGTTTTGAAAACTTTTTTTAAATTATCCTATGATTTTAATAGAAATTATTTTACATGATTTAATTTTTAACAAAATTGTTTTAAAAGGAATCTTCATGTCATTTTCTAGAAAATTCCCTTTTGTATTTTACCTAAAATTTGAAAGAAATTCTTGTTTTAATGTGTATTGAATTAATCAAACTTCCTATCACTATGACAATTATTTTCATTGGAGTTTTCTTTAAATGTTTTCAACATCATATTCAAAGAAAAATATTTTCTATTTTTTGTTTTTATTTTTTTTAAATAGGAAAAGATATTTTCCCAAAGAAATATTTCAAATGATCAATCAAAATTGCTCTCCATATAAGATGAAATCCATTTATGATTCCTATTCTATAATGAGGATATGATCTATGGATTCCATTATTATTATTTCTGTGAATGGTTTATTTTTATTGTGGCATGCTCTTTATATATCCCATTCATTTTCCATGGGTTATTCCATGATAAAACTCATATGAAACCCACATATTTTTCAATGGGTTATGAAATGATGAAATGATTTTGAAACCTATCTCTTTTATAAACATTATTATATGATGAAATGATTATGAAGCGCATTTCATTCTATGGATTATGATATTTTTAATTTTTTATAATTTTATGGAACACATATGTATGCTTTTCATTATGTGGTGTGTGGGACATATATTTCCTCCAATGGCTTTGGTAATGATTAATATCTCATCATGTTGATAAGAATGGAATCTATAATAAACCTTGTTTAATATGGGACTTTTTTCACTATGATGGTCTTGGAATTGAACCTTGCCTGCTATGACAGTTTGGGGTGTGAAAAAATGTCACTATGATAGACATGGAAATAATCCTTTAATAATATAGAAATGATTTTTTATGATTATCTGTATTCCAAAAATCTATGTCTTATTCCAATGATATTCTGTTATAGCTCATTTTCATTAATTCCCTTATGATTCATGTCTTATAAATAGCCAATATTTACACTATGACTCGTGATTATGATATCTGATTTGAATGGTATGATTTTTAAATGATTATCTCATGTTATAATACCCTATGTTCATGTTATGATTATGTATCTCCCATGTTTACCGTTATTGAATATTTGATCTCACCCATTACTATGTTTTCATTCACTTGGTTTTGAATAAATGTATTATGTATTATAGGGCTAAGATGGGGTGTTATAAATGACGATCATAGTGGTGGATGATGTTGTTTACCTCTGGACAAGTTATTTGTGTTTCAAAGATTCCAAAGATGCTAAAATATTACAGTCCTCAAACTCGTTTTTCTATAATGTAATGAATATTCATCTACGATGATGTAATATCAATGTATGATATGATTGGGTATCTATAGTTGTTATTAGAGGAAAATAATAGTGATCCTATAGAAATTAGAATAAGAAAAATTAAGTGAGATCCATTCTGATATTTCTAAGGATATGTCTAAGTATCTATCAAAGGATAAATCTATGTGTGAGTCAAAGTGTAAGACAATTCATAAGAATATTTTTAAATGATAGATATAGTGGTTCAAAGGAATTTGATCCATTTATCGATACTACATGTGCATGTGGCTCTGGTAGAGAGGTACCTATGAATAAAAACTCTACAAAGGGTGCATTTTTCTTGACTCGATCATCACCTAGTGCTTGATAGTGGGCCATCATGGACACCTATTGTGAAAATCTCATGGGATGGGATTTAGAAAATCAAAATATATTTATATACCATCATGAAGTATTAAAATAGATAATGAATATAAATATAATATGATAAACCTAAGGTTTCATAGATTAAAGAAGGTGTCATGATTTAAACATCGTATATGTTATTTTTCATTATTATGTGGTTCCCTATCAAGATTATTGTTTCTTAAACTATGATTTTTGGTATAAGTCATTGGTTAGAACTAGAAGGAAATGTGTTAAAGATGAGTGAGGTGGAAAATAAAATGATTGACCTCAGGAGTATCCAAGCATTATGAGGTGTGAATTGAAAAATCATGTTCTTATGCTCGCACAAAATTTTCAATGTATGAATCATCTAAGACTTAAAAAAAACAACTAATGGAATAAAATTTGGTAGATTACTTCATGTGGAAATGTATACCTTCATGCAATGGGTATTTTGCTACACTATTTTTTGAATAATTCATCAGTGCCACTAAAAATATATTTTTCATTCTCCAGTATATGGAGCATGAACAATTAATTTTTTTATCTACCAATAGTAATGTGAAGCCGATCAATTATAGATTATTATAATCATATGAGGGAACAAGCTGAAATTGAATCCATGGATTGGGTAGAGTTTAATTACTTATTTTAAATAAATAAATTATATAGGATCGAAATGATACTTAATTCAGTATCGACAAAATGATATAGATTCTCAATATACAAGAGGGGGGTGAATTGAATACTTTAAAATATTCCTCTAGAAATTGTAATGATGGTAATGTTTAACAAAGTTAAACAAGGTAAATTCAAGAAACATCTTAGTTATACAGACTTACTTGATTCCAAAAATATGCTTCAGGATATGAAACTTAAGAAAAATTTAAAAATATAAAGATTCTACCTTAAAGCGTTTAGAATATCACTAATCAGAGTACAATTATATGATAGTATAAGATAGTTATACATTCCTCAATAACCAAAATGCTACGGAAAACATGAAACAATACAAGTAATAAGTATTAATTATTTTAACCCAAAGAGAAGGGTATCCAATAACCTAGGATAAAGGTATCTTGATTTATACTTTATATAAAGTCTATTATAACCACACTAGGGTAATCCCTCTATAGTAATATCGGAATATGTCTTGCTAACCTCGCAAGCCCTCGAACTTCATGGTTGTCAGCATCTCTGTCTTTCTATCTACAGAAGCTCTTGAATGTACTCAGCAACATTCGAAGTCGCATGAAGCAATTCTGAAAAAGATGTTCAGTATGCACAATTCACTAAAGTCTCTCTCTCTCTGGAAATCACTTCATCGGCATGTAATCTCTAGATTGATCAAATTGTTGTGAGCTCGTTCAAATGAGATCCTATTTATGGGAACATCTTTAATGGTCAGATCCCTCCTCCAATGGCCATATTTCTCCTTGAATTTTAGAGGAACCATTACATGTGTCACTCAAACAATGGTTGGTTAGAAATAGAAAGCACGACATCATTTTATAACTCAAACATGAGTAAGCCAAAATATGGTTGCTTAACCAAATCCATTTTTAAGAGTGTAAGGAAAAATTAAAGTTCAGAGTCTAACCAAATAACAATTCGGTGTCTATAACACATGAATATTTAGATTCTATATTTAAAAGAATTCATATCCAGAATTCTATAGAATTATAGAGTCTGAATTTAAAGGTAATTCAGGGTCTGAATTTATAAGAATTTAGAGTCTAAACTTAAGAAATTTTGAAGTTAGAATTCTATGAATTCTGAGTCTGAACTCAGAAAGTTCGGAGTCAGAAATCAGAGAATTCATATTCTGAACTCAGAAAGTTTGGATTCTGGATTCAAAGAATTCTGAGTCTAAATTCGGATCATAAAAAAGGAATTCTCTATATCTAAGTATTTATAAGATTCAAAGGTTTTAGTTATGAAACAAAATTTTATATCTATAAGGAAAATGAGTTAGATAAAAATATGATTAATGAAAACATTGTAAGGATAAATTTCCTTGGGGAAGGAAAATTTCCTTATGAATGTAAAACATAGGGAAAAGAAATTTTCCTTAAGATAGAGTATTTGTGATTTTCAAAACATGAAGGAATGAAAAAGTAATAAGGAAACCTTATTGACTCAATAATATCCCCCTTTTTGGAAAGCACAAACATCCTTAAGAAAAAAATATAAGTACTTAGAAAACAATTTTATAGACTTTGAAAATAAAACTTATCTCCCTTAAAATATAGAAAATGATGAATACGACTAACTCCCCCTTAGTCTTTAGAAACACTTAGGATTTAATTCTTCATTTCCGGATTGAGACTTAACGTTTTATTGCATACAAAAATCTTCTTGGATAAGAACTCCCCCTTAGAGAAATTTCTTCTTTTACATTATATTCTTTTCTTAACATTCCTTTCCCCCCTTTGTGATTTTCCAAAAGGAATACAGGGAATGGAAAAGGAAATATGGTACCTGAAACATTAGTACTAATGAAACAAAAGTCGATCAACCGAAAAATTTCATTACGATTGGAAGCATTTATACAAGGAATAAATACAAAAAAAGATTAGAATTGAATAGAATTATCCTTCCTTCTCATTCGACATCAACTTCCTTACAGGTTGTTGAGATTCTTGAGCTCCTTGGGATCTTCCTATACTGGATTAATAAGCTGATCTTGATCTTCTGTCTTCTTTTCTAAGGCTTTAATTTTTTTTCTTCCAGAACCTTAATTAATTATGCCTGACCCTTTAGAACTTATTCTTGCTTAGAAATTTTTTTTCCTCAAGTTCTATTCTAAGATCTCTTTCCCTCTTCTAACTTTGAGAAACTTAATACAACTTTTCATTCAAATGATTCACTTCTTGCATCCAGGAATGCGGTTACAGAGTTATCCTTTCCTAAAAACTATTTGTGAGATCCTTGATCTTCACATCTTCAGTGTCTAATGAATCCTTGAAAC
Organism: Viscum album; assembly: GCA_963277665.1. Lineage (NCBI taxonomy): Eukaryota > Viridiplantae > Streptophyta > Magnoliopsida > Santalales > Viscaceae > Viscum > Viscum album. Next base: position 776,646,903 of record OY728166.1, read on the forward strand.
TTTCTTGAAACTCATCAAGAATTTTCTTGTATTCTATTTTTTTGTTTGACCAGCTGGTCATCTTCTGCAAAGGTATTTTGTGGGATTCGTAGTTTATGAAAAAGGTTTTGAAATAAGCCTCAAGCTTGACACACTTATCCATAACCATGAATACTGAATCTAATTTCTAATTTAGGGTGTGTTGAAGAATTTGGCATCTTGAGTCTATACTGGGAAATATTGGGATAGTTCCAACAAACTTTTTCAATGACTGGACTAAAAAATCATGTCCAAGGGAGGATGATTCCGAATATGAGATTTTGCTCGATGAGGTTTCTTTTTCGAACTTAGTAGCTTTCCTCCTTCAAGAACCATTATCATCTCTCTCCTTTATCACAGCCTTGGTAGATGTATCAACTACTACCTGTTTTCCCTTATCATCTTTCGGAATGACTTCCTCTTGATCAAGAGATTCATGTTCACAATTAAATTTCTAAACGGTTTTTTCTTCATCAAATTCTTCCTTTTCAGCTCCTGCCTCAATATCCTCTAGATGAATAAAATCTTTATTGATTCTTTATTCTTCAGATGGTCTGTCTACTTCATCTTCAACCTTCTCTTCATCCTTCCCAGGAGTAGCAAGCTTTTATTATTCATCTTGAGAAGTTAGGAATAATAATTTCTCATTAGGTCTCTGCTTCTCATGAAAATCCTCAACTTTCCTTATCAGATCTTCGGTATCACCACTGCCTTCTTCTTCTTCTACTTATTTTTCTTTTACTTCTTTTTCTTGTACTTTTTCTGGAGTCACAAACATCATGCCAGGAGTCTCTGGTAAAGGTTTTATCAAGAATAATTCTGGTACCGGAATATTCTCAGATTCTTTCTAAGAAGCCTTCAGAAGTGATTACACTATTTCAGACTCAGACAACTTCTTCTTTTGATTTTTACCTTTCTCTTGTTTCTCAATATCATTGACTGCCTTTTTACTCAAATATTTTGCTTCAATAGGGTCCAAGACAAACGTAGGCCCCCATTCATTCTTATTTTTCTTGTCTTCTTTCCATTTAGCAACAACCTCATTAGAATAGGCTTTTTTCTACTTTGTCTTCAGTGGTGCAGATTGGGTTTCCTTAGCCACTAGGGTTTTTTTCCTTCCCTTCCACATCCATCAACTTCCTCTTCCTTCCACCCTTTTATGAAGTCTCAGCAACTTCCTGTTTCTTTGGTTAGGCTTCTACCTCCTCCTCAGTCAAATCAAAATATTATTCAGATTATTTAGAAAATCCAACATTCATCTTTTTTAGAGTATCATCACTCAACTACATGACTTTTCAATTTATTGACTTATATTTTCAAGGAATTTTGAAGGATTCTAAACACTGAACAATCATCTTTGATAGAATGTATGGATACATAATAATATGAGCCTTCAAATTTCCATTCTTTATACTCTCAAGCATAATCAAAATATGATTAACCAAATTTATCTTCCTTAGGTTTACCATGAAATCAAGAATGTACATATCACTTTTCTTCAAAGTATCCTTGCCTCCCTTTCTCAGAATGATGAATCCTTGAACCCATAACTGAAGAATCCGATAATTTGTAGTCAGGTGAAGAATCTTCAAAGTCTTTACTTCTGAGAGACTAATTCAATCCACGACCTTTTCTTTGATAAAACATCCTTGAACATCAGGCAACTTATGAGAACTAAACTTAGTATCCCCTTCATAAAGAATACCAACCAAGCTTGCAGACTTGATGTAAAAAAGTGAATATGTCTTTCCATAACACTTGAAAGAAAACTTACTCCTCCCTTCTTCCTTGGAGAAAATTACAGACTCATAGAATTCTATTAACAAATCCGGATATACCAAATCCTGATATTTGTGTTTTGAAAGGGAAACAATTTCCCACCCATTAAGATTTATTTTCTTAGAGATAATATAATAATTCTTTGAAAAAAAACATTAGATCAACTAAAATTTCTCTATATACCTACCATTCAAAGATTGGTTTGACAGTTGACATATCTTTCTAAGAGGAGACTTTGGCAGACATTCAGAAGTAAGAAAGATTGAAGAAGTTTGGAACAGGCTTATGTAGGAGGCAAGAGCTTCAGCATGCACGAGCATGAGTTTCAATATGGAACAACCATTGAGGGGTCCTTTATATAGGCTATTGAGAAAACGATTCAACTTCCATAGTCAATCCAACGATTAAGAAACCATCTGATCAGATTGGATGGTTAAGATGATGGCTGGAAATAAATTTTGATAGAATCAGATCTTTTGAGGTCTTTTTAAGAAAAAAAATTCAGATTTAAGAAAAAGTTAATATGAAAATTAAAAAATAGATGAAAATACCAACAAGTGAAATATGATTACCAAAATTTAAGCAAGGAAACATACCTTTCATATTACTAAAAAGATTATTCGTAATAAGGAAAATTATTCAGGAAGAACATTAGATTCCGAAAATATTGATTATGAAAACTTTGACTACAAAAAATTTTAAAACTATGAAAATTTTATTACAAAAAATATAACTATGAAAATTTTCATTATGAAAAATTTGAACTACAAAAATCTTCATTATGAAAAATATTTAACTACAAAAAACTTCATTACGAAAAATTTTGAACTAAAAAAATACCCATTACGAAAAATTATAAACTAAAAAAGTATTCAGAAAGAAATATTTTGAACATAAAAAATCTTCATTACAAAAAATTTTGAACTAAAAATAAATATTTAGACTATGAAAAAATTTAGAAATCTAACAAACAAATGTACCCCCCACCCCCCACCTATGAAAAGGAGTTCCTTACTGTAAGGATATTGGTTTCAACAAGAGGTTATCAAGGAATTTTCCCTTACTGTTATCATTCCTAACTTCTATTTAATGTATTCAAATTTCTTGGATAGTAAAGATTTTGTGAAAATATCATCAATTTGACCTTGAGTTCCGATAAATTGAATAATGATTTCTCATTTTAGTGTGTGATCCCTAAGAAAGTGAATCCTAATATTGAGGTGTTTTGCATGAGACTGATGTGCAGGGTTTTTACTTAAATAAATGGAACTAGTATTATGTAACACCCCGAACCTAGTTACCCATAAGCGGTGCATTATTACATAATATTGGCATGATCAGAAAAGATCATGTCTCGAAACACCGATTAGTTTAGTAGCCTTGGAAACACTAGATACAATCATAAGTCTTACATTACATAATTAAGTGAAAAACTACAAAATCATAGTCTCCATATTCCACAGTCATATCCCCTAAGACTATCCCTATAGTTCAGTCCTAAAATAATTCTTCACATCTTGGGAAAAATAAAACATAATAAGGGGTGAGCTCAGATGCTCAGTAAGGATAACAATATAGCGAAAAATTTCATGAATAAGCATAAACATTTAAGGCAATGTATAACTAAAACAAAAGCCTTTTAAACTTGAACTTCAGCAAAATATAGAAAAAGTAAAATGAAATAATTCCATTTACTTATTCACATGGATATTATACTAGTCAAATAATCACACGAAATATCAATAACAACTTTCATAATAATGAAATGCATAATCCCAGACTATCATAACCACATAGTCAAGGCCTTGTGCCAAGACAACAAATAAGATTTTGTCAGGGCCTTGTTCCAAGACACTAGTTTGTCTCATGAGACCCACCGATGCATCGAGGATCTTTAGTGGGCTCCAACCGTCACTTATTAAGTCCAATGCATTCCTCATATGAATAAGTTTAAACATAACATAAACATTCATATTAAAACTAGCATACGAAATGTCAATACTTTCTCCATAAACAATGAATGATATAAAAATAACACATCCACAATCAAACATATCACAAAACCATCAAGACAACATGGAAGTTTTGTATCATAATAACTCAACTTCAAATAAGCATAAAATCCATCTGAGGATATTGACATAGATGAAATCAAAACTATTTGAGAGAAATATATATTTTTTTAAATCATTTAAAAGTCACATACTTTTAAAATAAAACCTTTACATTGAAAATATCCTTATAATCTTGTAAGGGAAGCTTCAAATATTTTATAACAGTGGAAAATATCCGCACCTGCCGTATAAGTTAAAAAAAGACATTATTATCTTAATTCTGTCGAAAAGGTTAAAAAGGACCTTGTTTGGAAAAGGGCGGAATGATTCCATTATAAACTTCTTATAAAAATTCAAACAAGGGTATAAATAAATTTAACCCATATTCTGTAAAATAGTAAGAATGTTTTGAAATACATTTTTAAGAAACATGGATGTGGGTGATAAAGAGGTACCAGTAGATAATTACGTATAAACAACCATGGATAATTAAGAGATTGTGAAATAAACCCTTACCTTTTACTTTTACTTGGTCTAGGGTAGATTAAAATCCTGTATAATTGTGAAATAATTATTTTTAAATTATACAAGAATCATATACATTAATACGATATCATATATTATCTTTTAATATTGATTTGTTAATAATATCTTAGTATTATCGTCATTTTGGGTGTTAACGAATTTGTTTTCCTTTATATGCTTTGTTACGTAAGCCATTTTTGTTATGGATAGGTTGTATGTTATTCATATCTAGAATTATATTAAGTCTTTAAACATTATTTTTATCCATAAAATGAAAATTAGACTTTCATGGATGTAGAGACCCTAAGCTTGACGTACATGGACATTAAATTACTTTTGCGGAATACTTAGTACATAACAAAAACACACACACAAGGACCATAATAGTTTAGTGTCTTTGGAAACTCAGAATATAATCTTCTAATTGTGGTGAAAGATCTTCAACATCTCCCATAAAGATCTTCCTTTTTTTACCTAAAACCTTTCTTTATATCCTGGGGAAAAGAAAACATAAAAGGGTGAGCTCAAATGCTCAGTAAGGGTAAACAAAAGAAATATCAATCACATCATATACATAAGAACATAACTTTTGGAAATCTTAACCTGCAAAAGATATCATAATTTCATAACATGGGATAAATCATAGTAGTGAAATGTAATCCCAATAATCATAACATAAAACATGAAACTTTGTGGCATACACACATAATCATAGAGAATCATTTCTTATTAGTCAAGACTCATTTCCAAGACTATCTTAGTGGACAAAGTCCCTTTCTGAACCGAGTTCATTCCTCGTTTCAGTCCTGTTTCACTGAACCAGTATAACCTACCGTTCCAGCCATGTCTATCTCATGAGATATAAAATCTTTACCCAATGAATTGGAGGGAGATATAGGCCCCACCCATCTCATAATGATACCATTCTTATGTGTGCCACAAAATCATAAATCATACATCATTGCATAACTCATGTAATAAAAATGGGAATATTAAACATCGTGACATCATAAAATAATTCATATAAGATGAAGGAATTCATAAAAATAATTTCATCACAACATAGTAAAATCAATGTAAAAATAGGGATAGAAACAGAACACTTTATTATCTTAGATGGAAAATAATTTTGATAAAACACTTGAACTCCATTCTTGAAGAAAATATCCTTTCTACTTCAAAAACACTTTTCCTTTCTTAACATGTCATACAATTCTAAACTAAAAAAAGTTGATTAAAAATAAACTTGAAAACGTGTAAAGGAAACATCTTGAAAATAATGTTTTAAAAATCCATTCATGCCGTATAAGTTAAAAAAACATTCTTCTCGTACTTTTTTTGGAAAAGTCAAAAAGTACCTCGTACGAAAAACGACAAAAGATTCCTTTCATATCTTTTACTATAAACTCACCAAAGGGTAAAAATTGATTTAAAAAATTGTAGGTGGATGGAAATAATATTACATATTGAGGAAACATGGATGTGGATGATAAAATATACCCTATTAAATACTAAACTATAAACAATCTCGGATAAAAATGAGATTTTGATATTTCCCTTACCTTAGGTCCGATTTGCATCGTAAGTGTCCGAACCTCCAGTATAATGATTTAAATAATGTCATTGAATTATTACAGAATCATATTCATTGTTATTATATCATATATGGTTCACTTATGACTTTATATTACCCGTTCTTTTGTAAATTCATGTTAAAGTTGTGTTTTGGGTAAAATCGTCTCATTTGTCGTTCGTGTTTTAACTTGTAATTATTCATATGATTACTTAGATCATGATTACTTAATTCCAGAATATAAAATATGATTTATATATAATATATATCGAGAATATACATATATATAATAAATCAGTAAATGGAAAGAAATACACCGTTCATGGAGACGGTAGGCCATACGTACGCATGAATGCTGTTTTCGTTTCCTTATTGAGTTGAATGGAATTAAGTAGATGACATACATATATATACACATAAATACAGTATCATTATTATGTCATATATTTCATGATTACTTATTATATATACTTTATAATCATTCATGAATGGTTAAAGTGGAGAATGAATCTCATCGCGTCGTGGAGACGGTAGTCCGTACGTACGCATGAGCGATGATATCGTTCTCGTGATCATGGGATTGTATTGGAGTGTATGTATAATATTTTAGAATCAATATCACTTTACAATAATCATATATAGTTATTATTTACACCATTATACCCATCCAAGTATGGTGGTGGTGGAAAATAGATTACACCACAGCGTGGAGACGGTATTCCGTACGTATGCACGCGCGGTGATTTCATTTTCCGTAGGATGGATAGATGGTGAAATAGGGTTGTTTCATACTTATAATAACATATCAGTATATTAGTGATACTGATTTTATTACTTCATAATGAAACAACCTAATAAGAAGAAGTGGAAGAAGAAATAAAGTTGAAAGAATCGGTAACAGACATTACCTCTTCTTTGAAGCGCCTCTTTGAGTCCTCCTCTTAGGGTACTAAAAAAGGTCTTTGAGGAAGACCAGAACCTCTGGGATGTTTCTAGGGAAGTTTAGAAGATAATTTGTCAGGGTTTGGACGAGCTTTAAGGCTCAAAGTGGTGTGAAGAAGAGAGGGAGGAGGTGCCCTTTTATAAGGGAGGAGAGGGGCACCTTTGGAATAACTAAAAATATTATTTTATTATAAAGTCAAGTTCGGTTTTAAATAGCTCCAAATTGATTTATTTCAAGGTTAAGGTGGGGATGGGTCGAAATACTCTCATCCAATATGATTTAGACATGTTTAGGTTATTATTTTAACCTTATCAATTAGATTGAACTCTAAGTTAAATAATTTAACTTTTACCGTGTCTTTTTGTTTTCTTACAATATATGGTTAATAAACATACCATAACAAGACAAACGAACCCCAAGTTGTTTATTATTAATATATATATATCCTTATCTAAGTAATTTCGCGGAACCTTAGATTTTTATGAATTAAATAACAATTAATAATATAATATTTGTTTTAAAAACTAATTTATGTCAATTTTGACACTATTTGGTACATGATTTTTATGAAATTTATAACAGAATGATAAGTTCGAACCAAGTTACTTATATCAACAATAACATGTCATATTAACCTATAAAATTAATTTAAGTCATAAAAATTCTCAAATTACATTTATTTGGGCATTTATAACATCAATTATGTCAATATTTCATTAATAAGACAATTACTGCATCTTCTTTGTGTCATAATAAATGATATTTTTTAATCCCTAAAAATTCTAAATAAATTCCTATGATGTAGATAATTGTATTAAATTTTTGGAAACTATTCATTCTATAAGTTTCATGAAGTTTATCACTAAAGTAAAATTATTATACTTATAATATTTAAGAAAGTGACATGTTGTCACATTCTTTGGTTTTAATAATAATTAAATTATTTTCATGGAAAAAAATCCATAAAATGAATCTAATCTGACCCTTAGGTTATATGGGTCTACTTTTATCCATACAATTGCATTTTTTCAAGTTTTAGGGTAATTTTATAATCTTATATTTACCCTTAATTACCCGATTTACCTTTAACTATAGTAAATAAAATTTACCGTAGTTACTATTCACAGTGCCCAAAAATAAAAAGTAGCTTATTAACATAATTTGGACCCACTAATTCCAAATATGGAATCCATTTTTCCAAATTCAATACACAACAGATGCAGAAATTAAATTAAAATTAATCCCGTTGTCGAAAGAAAACGGTTTTTTCTTTAAAACATTGCAAAAGATTGAATTGATTTAACCTACGAATTCAAGGTAAAATCAATGCTAATGACATACATTATATTAAATGGTAAAAATATATTCTATTTATACTTTAAAACCATTCAATATTATAATTTAACCACATAAGATATTACGATGAAAAAAGTTGTTTTTAATTAAAATATAGCGTGTTTTTACTATTCATTAAAATATGAAAGTTATCGGAAAAATATCAAAACATTATCTAATGTAAATTTTTATATCCTGATTCAATAGAAGAATTTTATTTTGTCAAATTGAACATATAAACATGTCAAAAACTAGATTTAAAGTGGGTGCGCCATCAAAAGGTGGCAAAACTGCATTTTTTGAAAAATACTTATTTTACCCAAAAAATTTATTTTGTTCTTATACCATGTTCTAGAAAATGTGTAAGATGAATAATAATGTTATAAAATTCAAAATTTAGTTAATAATATTCATAATGGATAGTTCATGACAATATTATAATAATATATCATTGTTTATTAAAACCCAGTATTGCGTACAACACACACTATCGAGGAAGGTCGCGATTGTGTGTTATGCAAGCCAAGTCAGGGTTGCGTGTTGTGAAATAATCCTTCGTTGTTTTGTATAATAGAATCCAACCATATTTCATTTATACATTGAATATATATATATATATACTCAATGTTGCATAGAATAACTATTATCAAAATTGTGTGTAACACGATCCAAGAATAGTGTTGCGTATACTGCAAGATAATACGGTGTTGAATATAGCGCAAGGTAATCTTGGTGTAGAATACAACACAAGACATTAATGAAATTAAAAGAATATTTTTCATAAAATCTAGGGGTGTTATATTCTACCCCCCTTAAAATGAATTTCTCCCTCGAAATTCGTCAGGGTTATAAATGGTTTACTATTCGAAAGTTTCTTTCATAGAAACCCACATCGTAAAATGGAATACCAAAACCAATCCTTAAAAACAAAAGTATGAAATTTAATGGTTACCCAAATAAACTAATCATTGGGTTTCCACATAGGTGAAAATATGGATATGTATGAGAAATCTAACCATCATGTTCTGATGGAGAGTGGTAGAGAACATGGCTATGGAAAAGACAGCAATCACAAAGCCATAAATTTGTGATGATCTAAGGTACCATCTGATTCATCAGATATAAGAGAACTAGGACAACATTTTTGGTTTTCAAGATCATTTCCCTAAAGTTGATGAAATTGGAATTAGAAGAAATACTTTCGTGATTTTGGTATAGTCTCACCGTTTGTCATTATTTGGACAATTTCCACTTCATCTCTTAAATAAATGAAGTTGAATTTGTCATTCGTGATTTGTTAGCAGATCATGTGATAGAATGATGGGTCATTCCATTTGTCTCAAACAAAAGCTTAGAAAAGTTATCAAAAAATACATAAGTCCATCTATAGTGAGATTAATCATATATAGTTCCTAAAATGTACTTATACTGCTTAATATAATAAAACTAGTTTCTACTAAACAGGGACTTCCTGTAGGCCAGTGGTAGGCGATAAAGGCTAGTCGCACTTCGGTTGTGGGTTCGATTCCCATAGCCTTGTCCGACGCGATGGGCTGTTTCCCGTCCTGCATGTTGTCCTTTTTCTAAAGCTATATTACTATAACATCCCATCAACAATATCAAAAAAGTTTTATCCTTAAACAATACTAACTTATGTCCAACATAATCCATTCCAATCTTTAGGCTTATCTAAAATACTTCGGACCAAGCTCATAGTATAAAGAAAATGATCACGTGAATCCCATCATTTATCCCCATATATCATAAGATATATCTTTTTGGTCACATTCCAAACATTTAAAGGCCTTAATCATATATTCTCTTGAATACCCATTTAACCTTAGTGAAAACAAGAATGCAGTTAAAAGTTAACACTTTCCACATACCAAAATCCTCAAAATTCTATATACTCAAACCATGATATCACTTAGTCCTTAGATCAATTATGCGCTCATGAATACTATCAAACATATTAGATTCCCTTTATCCCTTCATTATGTGTATATCATCTGCTTTCCAAAAATATTTCAATCACTTTTCATGGTTACCGATGCCATAAAATTATTGAAAACCACAATAGACCAATACATAAATATTCCAATATTCCACGATACTATATACAACATTATTCTGGAATCCCATTACATAAAAAATTAATCATTCCACCACATCGTTGTCATATTCAACATCGCCAATGGTGATCGCATGTGACTTCCCTTTGTCCTTTTCCTTAAGTGGTTAGTCATGTCGATCATCACTAACCCTTGGATTAGGGCATTTATTAGCATAATGCCCCATTTCCTTGAACTTGAAACATTGAAGTGTAGTAGGTTCATTCTGTGTATCCCTTCCTTTGTTTGCATCATTAGGCATCTTCTTCCCATCATTGCGGCATTCAAATGCCTGATGACCTTCCTTTCCACATTTGAAACATTTACTTGTCCCTTTAAGACAATCTCCACCATGCTTCTTTTCACACTTTGAGCATAAGGAAACATTCATCTTCTTTTCACCATTATTATGAGATTTTTCCTTGAACTCCATCTTTCGTTTCTTGTCAAAACTATGCGATGGATAAGTAACACCAACTTCCATTTCCACCTTGATAGCAAAACGCACAATTTCTTCATAGCTACTGAAGTCTCTTATAGCTAATGCCCTTCAAAGACTTGCTTTTATGCCACTGAAGAATCGATCAACTTTACTTTCAGGTTGGATGATAAATCCAGATGCATACCTTGAAAGCCTTGTAAAATTCTCTTCGTATATACCAACAGATTCATCATCCTTTTTCTTTAGTTCAAGAAACTCCTTCTCCATCTTTGTTCTAAGAATACAAGGGAAGTACTTATTGAAAAATAAGTTCTTGAACTCATACCATTCCATGGACTCAATTTCATCTATTTGCCTCGTATTCTTGATAAGATTCCACCATTGATCAGCTTCACCTTCCAAACGATATAATACTAAGATGACTTTATCATGTTCAGAACATTGAACAACTGAAAATATCTTTTCAGTGGTACTGATCCAATGTTCAGCAACAAGTGGATCGCAAGACCCACTGAAAGAAGGTGGACGTTGCCTCATGAAGGACTCAATATAATATTGTTCCCTTCTCTGCTCATTTGGAAGTCCAGAATGATTCATAGCTTGTGTAAGTATAGAAATAAGATTTTTCACTCCATCTCCCATAACATTTGTTTGTTCAAGAGGACAATCATTGCATTGTCCATTACATTGATCAACACAGTTCCTTCGGGCTCCAGCCATCGTCTAAAACCCAAAAAGAATAGTGCGAGAGGCAAAAATCATGCTAGGGAAAACAACATAATAAAGGGGGAGTATCCTCAATATCTAACATATTAGGTTAAATTCTATGATCATTACAGTGGTTCTAGGACTGTATCCAATACGTATACTTATCCTTAGTGACATCCCTAGACATACCTTAAAAATATCTCTAGGGATCTCACTAACGTTTTCGCATCCTAGTTTCCAAAGGTTGACTAAACCTTTCCTTTGATACCAACTGTAGAGACCCTAAGCTTGACGTACATGGACATTACATTACTTTTGCGGAATACTTAGTACATAACAAAAACACACACACAAGGACCGTAATAGTTTAGTGTCTTTGGAAACTTGGAATATAATCTTCTAATCGTGGTGAAAGATCTTCAACATCTCCCATAAAGATCTTCATTTTTTTAACCTAAAACCTTTATTTATATACTGGGGAAAAGAAAACATAAAAGGGTGAGCTCAAATGATAAGTAAGGGTAAACAAAAGAAATATCAATCACATCATATACATAAGAACATAACTTTTGGAAATCCTAACCTGCAAAAGATATCATAATTTCATAACATGGGATAAATCATAGTAGTGAAATGTAATCCCAATAATCATAACATACAACATGAAACTTTGTGTCATACACACATAATCATAGATAATCATTTCTTATTAGTCAAGACTCATTGCCAACACTATCTTAGTGGACAAAGTCCCTTTCTTAACAGAGTTCATTCCTCGTTTCAGTCCTGTTTCACTGAACCGGTGTAACCTACTGTTCCAGCCATGTCTATCTCATGAGATATAAAATCTTTACCCAATGCATTGGAGGGAGATATAGGTCCCACCCATCTCATAATGATACCATTCTTATGTGTTCCACAAAATCATAAATCATACATCATTGCATAACTCATGTAATAAAACTGGGAATCTTAAACATCGTGACATCATAAAACAATTCATATAAGATAAAGGAATTAATAAAAATAATTTCATCACAACATAGTCAAATCAATGTAAAAATAGGGATAGAAATAGAACCCTTTATTATCTTATATGGAAAATAATTTTGATAAAACACTTGAACTCCATTCTTGAGGAAAATATCCTTTCTACTTCAAAAACAATTTTCATTTCTTAACATGTCATACAATTCTAAACAAAAATAAGTTGATTAAAAATAAACTTGAAAACTTGTAAAGGAAGCATGTTGGAAATAATGTTTTAAAAATCCATTCATGCCGTATAAGTTAAAAAACATTCTTCTCGTACTTTTGTCGAAAAAGTCAAAAAGTACCTCGCACGAAAAACGACAAAAGATCCCTTTCATATCTTTTACTATAAACTCACCAAAGGGTAAAAATGGATTTAAAAAATTGTAGGTGGATGGAAATAATATTACATATTGAGGAAACATGGATGTGGATGATAAAATATACCCCAGTAAATACTAAAGTGTAAACAATCTCGGATAAAAATGAGATTGTGATATTTCCCTTACCTTAGGTCCGATTTTCTTCGTAAGTGTCCGAACCTCCTGTATAATGATTTAAATAATGTCATTGACTTATTAAATAATCATATTCATTGTTATTATATCATATATGGTTCACTTATGACTTTATATTACCCATTCTTTTGTAAATTAATGTTAAAGTTGCGTTTTGGGTAAAATCGTCTCATTTGTCGTTCATGTTTTAACTTGTAATTATTCATATGATTATTTAGATCATGATTAATTAATTCCAGAATATAAAACATGATTTATATATAATATATATTCATAATATACATATATATAATAAATCATAAAATGGAAAGAAATACACCGTTCATGGAGACGGTAGGCCATACGTACGCATGAACGCTGTTTTCGTTTCCTTATTGAGTTGAATGGAATTAAGTAGATGACATAAATATATATACACATAAATCCATTATCATTATTATGTCATATATTTCATGATTACTTATTATATATACTTTATAATCATTCATGAATGGTTAAAGTGGAGAATGAATCTCATCGCGTCGTGGAGACGGTAGTCCGTACGTACGCACGAGCGATGATATCGTTCTCATGATCGTGGGATTGTATTGGAATGTATGTATAATATTTCAGAATCAGTATCACTTTACAATAATAATATATAGTTATTATGTACACCATTATACCCATCCATGTAAGGTGGTGGTGGAAAATAGATTACACCACGGCGTGGAGACGGTATTCCGTACGTACGCACGTGCGGTGATTTCATTTTCCGTAAAACGGATAGATGGTGAAATAGGGTTGTTTCATAGTTATAATAACATATCATTATATGAGTTATACTGATGTTATTACTTCATAATGAAACAACCTAATAAGAAAAAGTGGAAGAAGAAATAAAGTTGAAAGAATCGGTAACGGACATTACCTCTTCTTTGAAGCGCCTCTTTGAGTCCTCCTCTTAGGGTACTAAAATTGGTCCTTGAGGAAGACCAGAACCTCTAAGATGTTTCTAGGGAAGTGTAGAAGATAATGTGGCAGGGTTTGGACGAGCTTGAAGGCTCAAAGTGGTGTGAGGAAGAGAGGGAGGAGGTGCCCTTTTATAAGGGAGGAGAGGGGCACCTTTGGAATAACTAAAAATATTATTTTATTATAAAGTGAAGTTCGGTTTTAAATAGCTCCAAATTGATTTATTTCTAGGTTAAGGTGGGGATGGGTCTAAATACTCTCATTCAATAGGATTTAGACAATTTTAGGTTATTATTTTAACCTTATCAATTAGATTTAACTCTAAGTTAAATAATTTAACTTTTACCGTGTCTTTTTGTTTTCTTACACTATATGGTTAATAAACTTACCATAACAAGCCAAACGAACTAAAAGTTGTTTATTATTAATATATCTATCCGTATCTAAGTCATTTGGCCAAACCTTAGATTTTTAGGAATTAAATAATAATTAATAATATAATATTTGTTTTAAAAACTAATTTATGTCAATTTTGACACTATTTGGTACATGATTTTTATGAAATTCATAACAGAATGATAAGTTCGAACCAAGTTACTTATATCAACAATAACATGTCATATTAACCTAGATAATTTATTTAAGTCATAAAAAGTCTCAAATTACATTTATTTGGGCATTTATAACATCAATTTTGTCAATATTTCATTAATACGACAATTACTGCATCATCTTTGTGTCATTATAAATGATAATTATTTAATCCCTAAAAATTCTAAATAAATTCCTATGATGTAGATAATTGTATTAGATTTTTGGAGACTATTCATGTTAGAAGTTTCATGAATTTTATCACTAAATTAAAATTATTATACTTATAAGATTTAAGAAATTGACATGTTGTAACATTCTTTGGTTTTAATAATAATTAAATTATTTTCATGGAAGAAAGTCCATAAAATGAATCTAATCCGACCCTTAGGTTATATGAATCTACGTTTATCCATCCAATAGGATTTTTCCAAGTTTTAGGGTAATTTTATAATCTTATATTTACCCTTAATTACCCGATTTACCTTTAACAATAGTAAATAAAATCTACCGTAGTTACTATTCACAATGCCCAAAAATAAAAAGTAGCTTATTGACATAATTTGGACCCACTGATTCCAAATATGGAATCCATTTTTCCAAATTCAATACACAAAAGATGCAGAAATTAAATTAAAATTATTCCCGTTGTCGAAAGAAAACAGGGTTTTCTTTAAAACATTGCAAAAGATTGAATTGATTTAACCTACGAATTCAAGGTAAAATCAATGCTAATGACATAAATTATATTAAATGGTAAAAATATATTCTATTTATACTTTAAAACCATTCAATATTATAATTTAATCACATAAGATATTACGATGAAAAAATTTGTTTTTAATTAAAATATAGCGTGTTTTTACTATTCATTAAAATATGAAAGTTATCGAAAAAATATCAAAACTTTATCTAATGTAAATTTTTATATCCTGATTAAAAATAAGAATATTATTTTGTCAAATTTAACATATAAAAATGTCAAAAACTAGATTTAAAGTGGGTGCGCCATCAAAAGGTGGAAAAATTGCATTTTTTGAAAAATACTTATATTACCCAAAAAAATTATTTTGTTCTTATACCATGTTCTAGAAAATATGTAAGATGAATAATAATGTTATAAAATTCAAAATTTAGTTAATACTATTCATAAAATCTAGTTCATGACAATATTATAATAATATATCGTTGTTTATTAAAACCCGGTATTGCGTACAACACACGCTATCGAGGAAGGTCGCGATTGCATGTAATGCAAGCCAAGTCAGGGTTGCATGTTATGAAAGAATCCTTCGTTGTTTCGTATAACAGAATCCAACCATATTTCATTTATACATTGAATATATATATATATATACTTAATGTTGCGTAGAATAACTATTATCAAAATTGTGTGTAACACGATCCAAGAATAGTGTTGCGTATACTGCAAGCTAATACGGTGTTGCGTATAGCGTAAGGTAATCTTGGTGTAGAATAAAACACAAGACATTAATGAAATTAAAAGAATATTTTTTATAAAATCTCGGGGTGTTACAATGGTTACGATGGGGAATGAATCTCATCGCGTTCACGGAGACGGTAGTCCGTACGTACGCTCGAGCAACAATATCATTCTTTTGATATTAAAATAATATATAATTGGATGGTATATCATATATAAAGAATCATTATCATGTTATATTTATTATTTACATCAATTACACATCATTATCATACCCATATAAATAATAATGGTTTGAATAACAATTACACCACGACGTGGAAACTATAAGTCGTACGTACGCACATATGGTGACATGTTATTCAAAGGATGGATAGAACACTGAATATGGTTGTACCATATTTATAATTACATCACAGTATATAGAAGATAATGGATTTGTTATTTTATAATAGAAATAACAATTTAAGAAGAAGTTGAAGAAGAAAGGAACTTGAAAGAGGGTGGTGAAAACATTACCTCTTCTTCGGGATCTTCCTTTTGATTTGATCAAAAGGGCTCCTTAGGTTGGCTTTCTGATCAAAATAAGGCCTCTTGGTTGAATTGAGGTAAGTTGAGAGAATATTTGGGTAGGGGTTGGCCGATCCAAAAGGCTTTGAAGGTATGAATTTGAGAGAAGGGGGAGTGCCCTTTTATAAGAGGGGTGAGGGGCACCTTAAGAAAGACTTAAAATATTATTTTATAATAAATTAATATTCAGTTTATAATGGATCCAAAGTGACTTATTTCGAGGATAAGGTGGGTATGTGTATAAATACATTCAACCAATAGATTCTACACAGGTTGGGGTTAGTAAATTAACCTTATTATTTATATTTAACTCTTAGTTAAATAGTTTGACATTTACCATGTCTCTTTGTATTTTTATATTATATGATTAATAAACATACCATATACATCCAAGAGAACCCCAAGTGGTTCATTAACAATACACCTATCATTATATAAGTCCTTTTTTAGAACCATATATTTTTAAGAATAGAATATCAATTAATAATATAATATTTGTTTTAAATACTCGTTTATGTCAATTTTTACACTGTTGGGTATTTTGTTTTTGATAAATTCACAACATCATTATTACTTAGAAAACAATTCATATAACCAATCCTAATATGTCATAGTATCCTATAAAATTTGTGTAATTCATAAGGAGTTTCAAATTACATTTATTTGGGTATTTATAATATCAATTATCTTAATGTTTCATCAATAAGGTAATTAAAACATCATCATTGTGTCATAAATAAATTCAATTATTAAATGTCTAAAAATTATAAATAAAATACCATTATGTAGGAAATAGTTTTAGTTTCTATTTAATATTTATAATCTAATTTATCTTATGTATGACACTATATTACAAATGTTTTAGTTAATAAACTTTAATTTTAACTCTTTTAACTCTTCTTTGAATTAAATAATAATAAATGTAATAATCAAATCCAAGTGGACCTAAATGATAATATTTTATTCCTAAGGTTGTTTTTGGTCTACACACACTTTTACAATAGAATTAGGACATGTGTTAGGGTAATATTAATATCATTTTTACCCTTAATTACCGTATTTACTTTTAATTGTGGTAAATAAAAGTAAAGAGTTACTATTCACCAAAAAATATTTTTATCATATTGAACCACATTTTATTACTTGATATTAACCGTATCTCTCAAATTTTTGAAAATCCCCTCACAGAAGCGGTAAAATTATGTTTTATATGAATTTTCAATTTTTCCTAGGAGGTGGGTAAAAGACGGTGAAAAGTTCAATTCAATTTTTATATATCTAAAATTATTCTAAACTAAATCCAATGAATTACATTGAACTTATATAGGTATTATGTATCTATTTTGGACTTAATTAAAATTAAATAAAATAAAAAATTATTTAAATAAAAAATTCTGTTTTAAACTATAACTTAGTGTTTTTCACTATTCATCAAAAATTGAAAGTGTTTAGAAAAATACGAAAAATTCACCCTAAGCTAATTTCGATATTCCAAATCCAAAAAGGAAGTCCATTTTGAAATATAATATTTATTAAAATTTCAAAAAGTCAGTATTACTACTCATAACGGATAGTTTGATTGGATGTGGTGTGTGTTAGAACTCGAAGTTGCGTACAACACACACTACTGTATTATTCAAATAGAAGTGTATCGTGGAAGCTTGCGGTGTTATATTATACCCTCCTTCAAATAATTTCATCCTCGAAATTTCTAGAATACTACTACATGAAAAGAATCGGGTGGTTCTTCATCATAATTTCCTCGTGTTCCCACGTTGCATCTTCCATCTTATGGTTTCTCCATAGAACTTTTACCAGATGAGTCGTCTTGTTTCTCAACACTTATTCTCTCATATCAAGAATCTTGATAGGATCTTCGCAATAAGAGATATATGAATCTAATTATAATTCCTCATAGGTGAGTACATGCATTGGGTCAGGCATGTATTTTCTCACAGGTGATACGTGGAACACATCGTGAACATTGGAGATATTTGGTGGCATTTCCAAACGGTAAGCTACAACCCCAATTCGTTCTAGAATTTTGAAAGGTCTGATGTACCTGGGACTCAATTTACCTTTCGTACTGAAACTTATTACTCCCTTACATGGAGATACCTTCAAGAAAACATGATCTCCTACCAGAAATTCCAAATCCTTCTTTCGGTTATCAGCATATCTCTTCTGCCTACTTTGAGCTGCTTTGATGTGGTTTTGGATTACCTTCACCTTTTCCAACATTTCCTCCACCAGTTCTGGGCCTACAAGTATTCATTCACCAACGTCCTCCCAACAGGTTAGTGTGCGACATCTCTTTCTATATATTCCTTCAGATAGTGCCATCTGAATACTTGAATAAAGCAATTGTTATAGGAAAATTATACCAAAGGTAAATATTGATCCCACATACCCTGAAATTCAAGTGAGAAAGAACTCAACATGTCTTATAATGTTTTAATAGTCCGTTATGAATGTTCATCAATTTGAGGGTGGTAAGAAGTGATCAAATGAAGTTCGTTATCTTGGGCTTTCTGAAGACTCTTCCAGAATCTTGATGCAAAATGGGGATCATGATCTGGAACAATTGATAGGGGTACTCCATGAAGCATCACAACTTCATTAATATATATCCTTGCTAAACGTTCAAGTGGTAGATAGTATCTTATATCAAGAAAATGTTTTGATTTGGTAAGATGATCAACAATGACCCATATTTCATCGTTCCTTCTTGGAGTCTTTGGTAGTCCCATGAAAAATTCCATCATGATATTATCCTATTTTCACTCAGGTATGGGAAGAGGTTTCATGACTCCTCCAGGTTGTTGCCTTCCAGCTTTCACTTGTTGAAAAACCATACATCTTGACACAAAATCCACAATTTCCCTCTTCATTTTGTCCCACCAAAAATGTTCCTTCAAATCCCTATACATTTTGGTGCTCCCAGGGCGTATAGAGAAATTGGAACTATGAGCATCATCCAATAATTCTCTTTTTATATCATGTATACAAGGAACACAAAGTCTCTTCCCAAATTTCAAAATTCCATATTCATACACAAAGTCACTCAGTCTCCCATCATCCACAGCTTTAATCTTCTTTTGAAACTCTTCATCATCGGTCTGAGAAGTCATTATACTTTCTATTAAAGATGGTTTGGCAAGCATTTGAAAAAATATTGATGTTTCACCTTCCATGGGTATTCCCATATCCATCATTACTAAATACATAAAAATAGGATCCCTTTCAACTCCCGTCTTGTTAAAAACTCCATGATCCTTTATACTCAAAGAATTGCTACATTATTTGCCTTCCTTGGGTGGTAGTGTATCGTGCAATCATAATCCTTGAGTAGTTCATGCCATCTTCTTTTCCTCATATTGAGTTCTTTTTGTGATAAAATATTCTTCAAAATCTTGTGATCAGTATATATCTCACATTTTTCACCATAGAGATAATGTCTCCATATCTTCATATCAAATATTACAGTATCTAACTCAAGATCATGAGTAGGATAGTTTTTCTCATGAATTTTCTGTTGTCGTGATGCATATGAAATAACTCTATCATTCTGCATAAGGACACAACCAAGTCCTTTCTTCGATGCATCACTATATATAAAGAACCCATCATTCCCCGATGGTAGAGTCAATATAGGAGCATTGATTAATATTTTCTTCAGTTCTTAAAAACATTCTTCACACTCTTTTGTCCAATAAAATTTAACCCCTTTACGTGTGAGCTTCATTAATGGGTTAGCCAATCAGGAACAATTCTGGATGAAATGCTGATAATAACTTGCTAAACTTATAAAAATGTGTACCTCAGTTATACTCGTCGGTGCTGGCCATTCTTGTATTGCCTTGGTCTTAGAAGTATAAATAGAGGTTCCATCCTTGCAGAAAATATGGCCAAGAAAAGAAATCCCCAGAATCCATAATTCACATATTCTAAACGTCCCATATAATTCATGACTTCTCAGAGTCTTCAATATAATGCACAAGTGATTTTTATGATCTTCGAAACTTTGGGAGTATACCAAGATATCAATGATAAGTACCACTACAAAGTCATCAAGATATTCCTTGAAGACTCTATTCATTAGATCCATGAAAACAGATGGTGCATTAGTTAGCCCAAAAGGCATTACTATAAACTCATAATTGTCATACCTAGTTTGAAATGTTGTCTTCAGAATGTCTTCCTTCTTTACACGCAACTGATGGTATCCAGATCGAAGGTCAATCATTGAAAAGTATTGAGATCCATGTAGTTGGTCAAATAAATACTCAATATGAGTTAGGGGATACTTGTTCTTTATTGTTATAGCATTGATTTCCCAGTAGTCGATACATAACCTCATAGATCCATCTTTCTTCTTAACAAAAAGGACAGGGGATCCCCATGGAGATACACTAGGGAGAATAAATCCCTTATTACTCAATTTCTATAGTTGTTTCTTTAGTTTAACTAATTCCACAGTGGCCATTCTATAAGTGGCCTTTGATATAGGCCTTGAACCAGGATTTAAATCAATGGAAAACTTAATTTCTCATTCTAGAGGATGTCTAGGTAAATCATCCAGAAACACATCTACATATTCTTTCCTAATAGGTACATCCTCTATTTGAACATTCCTTTCCTCACCCAAAGTCATTTCATTATCTTCCTCCCCAGTAATTGAATTTAGTTAAGCTACTGGGGTGGATCTGGAAAAGAATTAGGTGGTGATGATTCTTCTCTAAAGATAAGGTGTTCTGTATCATCATCATCAAAAATCGTAACCTCATTCTTCTTACAATAAATATTCGCATACTGGTCTGAAATCCAATCCATAACAAGGGTTATATCAAATTTAATCATGGATATGATGATGATATCAGCAGATAAATATCATTTATATGCCTTAATGGGGACTGATTGACAAAACTTTATAGCAATGATACTTCCCTTGGGGGTTTTTACTGACAACTCCCTTGTTAAATACAATTGAAAATATCTAATTTTCTTAGTAAAATGGGAAGATATGAAGCAATGTGATGATCCAGAATCAAATAATGCATTTACTAAAATTGAGGAAACCATTAAATTACCTACCACCACATCTTTTGGAGCTTCTACCTCAGCAGTATTGATAACATAAGCTTGGCCTCGATCCCTTGGCCTTTTCTGAGGTATGTTCCCCGGATTCTTAGCACATTCATTTTCATATTGTCCCATCTCCCGGCAGTTGTAGCATTGAATATTGGTAGCTTCTTTCTTCCCCTTGAAATCACAATCTTGGAGGCCTTTTTCACCACACTTGTAACAGACACCCATTCCTTTCAAGAAAGTACCGAGGTGTTTCTTCCCACATTTATTGCATGATTTATATTCAACTTTTCCCATCTTCCCCTTATTTCCGTTTCCAGAGTGATTAACATATCTCTTCTTCTTTTTCTTTTCTTTAAAGTCATAAGACATAGAGAATTCCTTTTCTATGTTGATAGCACATGAGACAATGTCTTCGTACGACGAGAAGGATTTTGAGACTAATTCTCAATGAATAAATGATTTTAACCCATCAATGAAACAATTAATCTTACTCCTCGGGTTACGTATATAATCTATTGCATGACTCACTGACCTTGTAAAGTTTGCTTCATACTTTCCGACATTCTCATCCTCCTTTTGTCTCAAACTCAGAAATTGACTTTATATATCTACTCGATGGTCACAAGGAAAGTATTTTTCTAATAAAATCTCTTTGAACTCCCTCCAATCTATATTTTATACTTCATCATCTTCCTTTGTGTTTTGAATCAATGTCTACTATTGTTCAGCATCTCCAGTGAGGCGGTAAACTTACAAGATAACTTTTTCCCTTTCGCTACTCCCCAAAGCCTGAAATATTTTCTCTAAGGAATTTATCCATTGCTCATCTACTAAGGGATTTGAACTCCCATTGAATTTGGGTGGTTATTTCCATATGAAGCGATCTAACATTGATCCTCCACGCTGAGGATCAGGGTTCTCAATATGGGTAAGGTTATTATTCATAACCTGAGTGAGTTTTCCTAGTATAGTGATTAGCTAATCAGTACAAGTTGCATCACCAGCTCCACTATAATTATCTTGATCAGGAGGGAAATCCCTACATGGAGTGTGTGCATTGATACGGTTTCCATTTCTTCTACTAGGCTCCATTTCTAAACAATGGAATAAACTAGATTAGTTTATGAATTAAAATACATAATTCCAAACATGTAAAACACTTAACATAAATCAAACAGTTTATGGATATAATCCATAACCATAAAAATGTTTACTTTGAGGAAATATATACTCATAAACCCTTCATATTGGTTTGTAAGGAAAATATGAATTATCCTAAGAATATCCCCCAGGAGTGTCGTAACAAAGAGTGCAGCAAGGCCCATTTTCGTGTACCAGTTCCCGTTCGAGTCTAGCTCAAAGCGGTGTTTTCATGTTTTACCCCTAGGTACATCTATGCCAGAGCCGCCTCTACCTACTTGTATCTAGATAGGGATGTATTGCTCGAAAAACTCACAATATCTCTACAATACCAAAATTCTAGGAAGTTCTTCTATACTAATCTTCAAAGTCTATCTTAGGGCTATGTGCTCTAATCAGAGTTTATCTAAATCTAGCTTCCATGGTTTTTACTAAACTTCCTCTGATACCAACTGTAATGCCCCGACCCTAGTTACCCATAGTCGGTGCAATATTACATAATATTGGAATGATCACAAAAGATCAAGTCTCGAATGACCGATTAGTGTAGTAGCCTTGGAAACACTAGATACATTCATCAGTTTTACATTACATCAGAAAGTGAAAAACTACAACAACATAGTCTCCATAGTACACACTCATATCCCCTCAGACTATCCCTACAGGTCAGTCATAAAATACTTCTTCACATCCTGGGAAAAATAAAACATAGAAAGGGGTGAGCTTAGATGCTTAGTAAGGATAACAATATAGCAGAAACATTCATAAATAAGTATAAACATTTAAGACAATGTATAACTAAAACAAAAGACTTTAAAAATTGAAATTCAGCATAATATGGAAAAAAATAAAATGAAATAATTCCATTTACTTATTCTCATGTATATTCTACTAGTCGAATAATCTCCTGTAATATCAATAACCACTTTCATAATGATGGGATGCATAATGCCAGACTATCATAACCACATAGTCAAGGCCTTGTGCCAAGACTACAAATAAGATTTTGTCAAGGCCTTGTGCCAAGACACTAGTTTGTCTCATGAGACCTACCAATGCATCGAGGAGCTGTAGTGTGCTCCACCCGTCACTTATTAAGTCCAATTCATTCCTCGTATGAATAGGTTTAAACATAACATAAACATTCGTATTAAAACTAGTATATGAAATGTCTATAATTTCTCCATAAACCATGAATGGTATAAAAATAACACATCTATATTCATACATGTCACAAAACCTTCAATACAGTATGGAAGTATTGTATCATAATAACTCAACTTCAAATAATCTTAAAATTCTATTAAACGATTTTGACAAAGATGAAATAAAAACTATTTGAGAGAAATATCTCTTTTTTGAAATCATTTAAAAGTCACATAATCATAAAATAAAACATTTACTTTGAAAATAACTTTATAATCTTGTAAGGGAAAATTCTAAGATTTTATAATGGTGGAAAATAGCCACACCCGTAGTATTAGTTAAAAAAAGACATTCTTACCTTAATTCTGTTGAAAAGGTGAAAAATGATCTTTTTTGGAAAATAACAAAAAGATCCCTTTATAAACTTCTTATAAAAAGTAAAAAAAAAGGTATAAATGACTTTAACCCATATTTTTTAAAATAGTAAGAATGTCTTGAAATACATTTTTATGAAACATGGATGTGGATGATAAGGAGGTCCCAGTAGATAATTTTGTAAAAACAACCTTGGATAATAAAGAGATTGTGAAATAAACCCTTACCTTGTACTTTTCCTTGATTGTGGGTAGTTTAAACTCCTGTATAATGGTGAATTAATTGTTATTAAATTATACATGAATCATATAAAATAATAAGATATCATATATGATCTTTTAACATTGTTTTGTTAATAATATCTTAGTATTATCGTCGTTTCGGGTGTTAACGAATTCGTTTTCCTTTATATGCTTTATTACGTAAGCCATGTTTGTTATGGATAGGTTTTAACTTATTCATATCCATAATTATATTAAGTCTTTAAACATTATTTTTATCCATAAAATGAAATTTAGACTTGCATGGATACGATGGGGAATGAATCTCATCACGTTCTTGGAGAGGGTATTCTGTACGTACGCACGAGCGACAATATCATTCTTTTGATATTGAAATAATATATTATTGGATGGTTATCATATATACAGAATCATTATCATGTTATATTTATTATTTACATCAATTACACATCATTATCATACCCATCCAAATAATAATGGTTTGAATAACAATTACACCACGATGTGGAAACGGTAAGTCGTACGTACGCACGTATGGTGACATGTCATTCAAATGATGGATAGAATACTGAATATGGTTGTACCATATTTATAATAACATCAAAGTATAGAAAATATACTGGAGTTATTATTTTAGAATGGAAATAACAAAGAAAGAAGAAGTTGAAGAAGAAATGAACTTGAAAGAGGGTGGTGAAAACATTACCACTTCTTCGGGTTCTTTCTTTTGATTTAATAAAAAGGGCTTCGTAGGTTGGATTTCTGATCAAAATAATGCCTCTTGGATGAATTGAGGGAAGTTGAGAGAATATTTGGGCAGGGGTTGGCCGATCCAAAAGGCTCTGAAGGTATGAATTTGAGAGAAGGGGGAGTTCCCTTTTATAAGAGGGGTGAGGGGCACCTTAGGAAAAACATAAAAAATTATTTTATAAAAAATTCATAATCGGTTTATAATGTCTCGAAAGTGACTTATTTCGAGGATAAGGTGGGAATGGGTCGAAATCCTTTCAACCAATATATTTTATACAGGTTTGGGTCAGTAAATTAAACTTATCATTTATATTTAACTCTTAGTTAAACAGTTTAACATTCACCATGTGTCTTTGTATTTTTATATTATATGGTTAATAAACATACCATATACATCCAATAGAACCCCAAGTGGTTCATTCATGATACACCTATCATTATATAAGTCCTTTGGACGAACCTTAGATTTTATGAATATAATATCAATTAATAATATAATATTTGTTTTAAAAACTCTTTTATGTCAATTTTGACACTCTTGGGTATTTTGTTTTTGATAAATTCACAACAGAATTATTACTTCGATAACAATTAATATAAACAATAAAAATATGTCATATTAACCTAGAAAATTAGTGTAATTCCTAAAAAGTTTTAAATTACATTTATTTGAGTATTTATAATATAACATATCTTAATGTTTCATCAATACGGTAATTACAACATCATCAATGTTTTATATGTAAATTAAATTATTTAATGTCTAAAAATTATAAATAAAATACCATTATGTATTAAATTGTGTTATCTTTATAATTAATATTTATAATCGAATTTATCTTTTCACCAACACTATATTAAAAAAAATTAGTTAATAAACTTTGATTTTAACTCTTTTAACTCTTCTTTAAATTAAATAACAATAAATGTCCTAATCTAATCCAAGTGGACCTAAATGATAATATTTTATTCGTAAGGTTTTTTTTGTCAGGAAACACTTTTCCAATAGAATTAGGACATGTGTTAGGGTAATATTAATATCATTTTTACCATTAATTACCATATTTACTTTTAACCGTGGTAAATAAATGTAAAAAGATACTATTCACCAAAAATTATTTTTATCTTATTGAACCACATTTTACTCCTTGATATTAATTATGTCTCTTTGATTTTCAAAATTCCACTCACATAAGCGGTAAAAGTATGTTTTATGTGAATTTTCAAATTCTCCTAAGAGGAGGGTAAAAGATGGTGAAAAGTTCAACAAAATTTTTATATATCTAAAATTATTCTAAACTAACTCCAATGAATTACATTGAACTCATATAGGTATTATGTATCTATTTTGACCTTAATTAAATTTAAATAAAATAAATAATTTTTTAAATAAAAAATTTTGTTTTAAACTATAACTCAGTGTTTTCACAATTCATCAAAAATTGAATGTTTTCAAAAAAAAATAAAAAAAATTCTCCCTAAGCTAATTTTGATATTCCGAATCCAAAAAATGAAGTCAATTTTAAAAATTAATATTTATAAAATTTCAAAAAGTGGGTTTTACTGTTTATAACGGCTAGTTTGATTGGTTGTGGTGTGTGTTAGATCTCGAAGTTGCTTACAACACACGATACTATATTATTCAAAGAGAAGCGTACCGTGGAAGCTTGGGGTGTTAAATATTATCACACAAAATTTGTGTTTTGGTAAAACTCATACCGTAGTCTTTGAGTGCGTGTTGCATCCACAACACTTGATCAAAATAACTTCCAGCTACTACATATTCAGCTTCAGCATGGGAAAGTGCTTCTGAGTGTTTCTTTTTGCATGAAAAGGATACAAATGAATATCCTAAGATATGACAAGTTCCAGATGTACATTCCCTATCCATTCTACATCCACCAAAGTCAGCATCCAATTTTTTTAAAAGAAAATCATTTCTAGAAGTTTCAAAGAGTCTTAGATCCACGGATCCCTTTAAGTAGTGAAAAATCATTTTCATTGCCTTTAAATAAGATTCCATTGGATTGGATTGATATCTTGCACATAAGCATACTGAAAACATTAATTTTGAACGACTTGTTGTCAAGTAATGTAGATTTCCTATCATACCTCTAAAATATGTTTGAACTACTAGTTTCCCAACTTCATCTAGATCAAGTGAATTTGAGGTACCAATAGGAGTCCTTATACTCTTAGTGTTGTCATATCCATACTTTCTAAGAAGATATTTAATATACATATATTGTGATATATAGATTTATTCTAGTTTTGAGAAATTTGAAAACCAAGGAAAAATGTTAACTCACCCATAATATTCATTTCAAAATCAAATTTCATTAGATCCGCCAAAGAATCAGTTAAAGATTGCTGGGTTGAACCAAATATAATTTCATCAACATAAATTTGAACAGTCAAAACATTTTTCTTATCTTTATTTAAAAAAAGGGTTGTATCATCATTTCCCTTAACATAATTATTTTGAATCAAAAATCTTGTAAGTCTATCATACCATGATTGAGGGGCTTTCTTAAGTCCATAAAATGATTTCGTAGGTTTGTAAACATGTTTAGGATGTTTTGTATCTTCAAAACTAGGAGGTTGTTTGAAAAAAACTTCCACTTGTACCATACCATTAAGGAATGAACATTTGATATCCATTTGAAAAAGTTTGAAATTGAATAATGCTGAAAAGGAAAGTATAATACAAATAGATTCATGTCCAGATACTGGAGCATAGGTTTCTTCATATTTTATTCCTTCTTGTTGACTATAGCCTTCAGCAACCAATCTATCTTTATTTCTTACTATGATTCCATTTTCATCACATTTATTTTTGAAGACCCATTTTACTCCAATAATAGAAGTTTCCGTAGGTCTTTCAACCAAGGTCCAGAATTTATTCTTTTAGAATTCATTTAGCTCATCATGCATAGCTTTTATCCAATCATCATCACCTAAAGCTTCATTAGTGCTTTTTGGTTATAATTGGAAAACGAATGCTAGATGTTCTGCTTCATTTCTTAATCACTGGGATGATTCTTTAAAAACAACTAATTAGAGTTTTTTAAAATTTGTTCATCAACATTGGGTAAGAAGTATTTTAGGGTAAATGATTCAGAAATATTTTCTTGAACATTTCCCTTATTAGAAGGATCTTCTAACAAAGGTTCATAATCAGTTATTGAAAACACATATGAAGATATAGGTTGAGGTTATTTAAAAACAAAAGGACCAGTTTCATCAAATTTTACATGTACTATTTCCTCAATAGTACAAGTATTTTTATTAAAAACTCTATAATCCTTAGAAGTTGTGGAGTAGCCTAAGAAAATTCCATCATCATATTTTAGTGCGAATTTGTATAGATTATCATTAGTATTCAGAATGAATACCTTGAAACCAAAAACCATGATGTAGGAATGTCTAGGTTTTCAACCATTCCATAAGTTATAAAGATTTTTTTTAAGAAAATGTTTAATCAAAACACGATTTATTGTATAACAAGCAGTACTTACAGCTTTAGACCAATAATGTTTGGCTACTGAATATTCACTCATCATGGATCTTGTTATCTCTTTATGAATTCTATTTCTTCTTTCAAAAACACCATTTATTTGAGGTGTTTTTGGTGGAGAGAAGTTATGAGTAATTCATTTTCGACTACAAAAATTTTCAAAATCATAATTTTGAAATTCTCCTCCATGATCACTATGAATTGTTATCAGAGGAAGGGTTTTTCAAATTTTTAACTTGGGCTCTAAAACTATAAAATAAGAAAAATATTCATATTTCATTGTGATAAAATAGACCCATGTAAATCTAGTGTAATCATCAACTAAGATAAATACATAATACTTTCCTTCAATGCTTCCTGTTTATATTGGACCAAAATGATTCATATGCACTAACTATAATGCATTAGTGGTTGAGACTTTACCGAATGATTTAAAACTAGATTTATTTTTCTTGCCTTATTGATAAGGATCACAAACTTTTAAAGAATCAAATCTATGCTCTGAAATATCCTTAACTTGTCTTTTCTTAGGGAGTTATCATAGGTTCCTAAGGTTACAGTGTCCTAACCTTTTATTCCACAACCAAGAATGATCTTCCATTACACTAAGGCAAGGTAGATCTTGGCTTCTAATGTCTTTTATGTTTAGTGTGTAAACATTCTCTTTCCTATAGGCATAATGAATAAAATATTCCTTGAAATTGTGTACTAAGCACTACTCATTCCTAGAATTAACAAGGTAACCTTCATCACATAATTGACTTATGCTAATGAGGTTGTTCTTATTCCCTTAACAAATAAAACATTAGAAATAAAAGTTTTTCCAAGAAGAACAATGTTACTTATACAAATAATTTCTCACATAGATTTATCTCTGAAAGTTACTTTTCATCCTTTTGTCTTAATAATCTTTTCAAAGAAGTTTTTGATACCAGTAATATGTTGGGAACATCTAATATCCATGTACCATGTATTTCTATTGGTACTATCTTTACTTTCCTAAAAATAAAAGTGTTAGTCTTTTAGAACCCAAACGTTCTTAGATCCTGAACTTTTAATAAGAAAAATTTAAGGTACCCACATTTTCTTTGAAAAATAACCTTTATGAAAACCTAAAGACTGAGTTTTTTTTATGGAAAACATTTTCCCAATGCCCACCATACTGACACTTAGTGCAGAATGGAGAACTTTGAGGAACAAAATAATTGTTAAAAAAAATCAATTTTGAACTAGTATAACGAAATCAAGATTTATTCCATAGAGGTTGAATTTGAGAATACATCTTTTCAATGTTTTCCTTACCTAAGGTAATGTTTGACAAACACTTGCTCAAGGAAAATATTTCAGACTTTAGTCTAATAACAATGTTTATATCCTCAAAAACATCAGTTTTACTACTAGAGTTAGGCTCGAAAACATTTTTCTAATAAATTACTTTTTCTAGATCCATAAAAAGCTTATCCTTCTTAGAATTAACTTCCTCAAGGTTTTTTGAAATTCTTTAAAAATAAAAGGTTTTCCTATCAAGATCTTTAGAAAAATCTGATATTTCCTTAGTAAGAATAGAAATTATATAATTCTCTTTACCCATCATTTTCATGAATTTTGAATTTTCATTCTCAAGGAGCATAGAAAAACTAGAAAATCTTCATAGGTATGAAAAGTATTATCTTCATCAAAAGAAAATTCTTCATCCCAGGATTTGTAATATTTGCTATCACTATAATTAGCATTCAATGATACATTGGTTATGGATTTAGCATTGCGTACCTTTTCCATTAAACAATGATTTTTAATAGGTAACTTGGCAAGTAAACCAAGATTCTTCTGTCTATAAGATTCGTAATATGAAGATTCATCAGAAGAGTCTCCACCACCGGAACTCCAAGTGTCATTATCTTTTAAAGAATTCTTATCTTTATCATTTTATTACTTATTTATATTCCTCTCATAATGCATTTCCTTTCTATATTTTCTCTTAATCATAGGAAAATTAGGCCTTATATGTCCAGATCTTTTGCATTCATAACAATTGACATCAGAGTATTTTTTTCCTTTATTTTTTATTCTTGTATCTGCAATGAAATTCTTTCTTCCCAACTATCTTGTTCATCCTTTGAGCAGCTTAGTAAATTCATTCTCAGAATGTTTACTTTCACTTGATTCATATTGAATAATAACCTTCTTAGACTTGGATCTTGTAACTCTCTCAGGAATATTGGATTTCATATGATTAGTGGTGGTTTTAAAAGTAACACATCCATTTCAGTTCTTCTTATTAACATTGTTAAAATCTCTCTTCATTCTAGTCTCGTGTTGAATAAGAGTTCCAAAAATCTCATCAAGAGTAATCTGTGAGACTTTCCTGTTCTCATTTATAGCTGTGTTCCTGGATTCCCACTCATTAGTCCTGATGTCACTAATTTTGTCTACAAGTGCCTCATCATCCAAACCATTTTCACCTATGGACTGTAATCTATTGACAATAGTCATAAATATCTATTGTACCTTACATATTGGTTCTACATAAGTAATGAAAAAACCTTGGTACGCAGCTCTATGCATAGCTTTTCTAGTTTCAATAACTTTGGAAGTATCAAAATGTGTAACTTCAATCTTTTTCAAAATACAAGTTGTTGCTTCACAAGAAGAAATATGCCGATATATATATTCATGGTCATAGAACACAATAAGCTATTGTGTACCATATAGTTTAGCTGATATTCTAACTTTTCTTTATTAGTAAAAGTTCTGACATCTTTATCAAGAATCTTGTAATCTCCAGTAAGCATAACAAAGTTGTCCACTCCAGTGCTAATAAAAAATTCTTAATGTGATCTCTCCAATATTCATAATTATTTCCATCGAAAATAGGTGGTCTAGTAGGATTTATATTGCCTATGGAACCAATATTCATTCCATCCATCTTGAAGAAAATATTTTTTCACACAAACTTGTCAGTAATTAAAGATTGCAAACAAGGATAAAAATATCCTTCGAAAAAAAATATAGAATAATGAAAACCTTGAGCAAGAAAACAAATATGTTAATATTTGTATTTTAGAGACCTACACTGATACCAATTGTAGAATCAAAAAGATACTAAATGCAGTATTGAAAAAATGATGTAGATGCTCAATATACAAGAGGGGGCTGAATTTTATAATTTTAAAAAATTCCTTTTGAACTTTTGAAGATGTTAATGTTTAAAAAAGTTAAAAAAGGAAAATTCACAAAACCTCTTAGTTCTACAAAATTACTTGATTCTGGAAATATGGTTCTAGAAATGATACTTAAGAAAAGTTTAAAAAGATAAATATTCTACCTTAAAGTGTATAGAATCTCACTAATCAGAGTACATGTATAAGAAAGCATAAGATAGTTATACATTCCTCAACAACCAAAATGCAGCAGAAAAATGGAAACAATACAAGTAACAAGTAGTAAATATTTTAATTGAAAGAGAAGGGTATCTGAAATCCTTGGATAAAGGTCTCTTGATTAATACATTCAAGAAAGTATGTCTTACCCACACCAGGGTAGGCCCTCGATACGAATATCGGAATATGTCTTGTTATCCCTGCAAGCCCTCGAACTTCAAGATAGTCGGCACCTCTATCTTCCTATCCCTGGAAGCCCTTGAATGTAATCAGCAACATTTGGAGTCACACAATGAAATTCTGAATAAGATGTTCAGTATGCACAAAGAAATAAAGTCTTTCTATCTAGAAATCACTTCAGTAGCATGTAATCTCTTTATCGGTCAAATTGTTGTGAGCTCATTCAAATGAGCTCTTATTTATAGGCACATCTTCAACAGTAAGCTCCCTCCTCCAATGGTCACATTTCTCCTTGAATTTTAGAGGGACCTGTACACGTGTCACTCAAACAGTGGTTGGTTAGAAATAGAAATCATGAAATTGTTTTATAACTCAAACAAGAAAAATAAAAAATATAGTTGCTTAACCAAATCCATTTTTCGGAGTGTAAGGAAAAAATGAAATTTCAGATTCTAAACAAAAAACCATTAGATGTCTATAATACATGAATATCTTGATTCTGTCTTTAAAAGAATTGATAACCTAAATTCTATAAAATTCTGGAGTCTGAATTTCAAAGAAATTCTGAGTCTAAATTTATAATAATTCAGAGTCTGAACTCAGAATGTTCAGAGTCTGAATTTAGAGAATTTGGATTCTGAACTCAGAATGTTTGGAGTTTGAATTCATAGAATTCAGAGTTTGAACTCAAAAAGTATTAAGTCTGAATTCAGAGAATTCAGAGTTTAAACTCAGAATGTTCAGAGTCTGGATTCAGAGAATTTGGAGCCTGAATTTGGATCCTAAAAATAGAATGCTCTATATCTAAGTATTTATAAGATTCTGATGCTTTAGTTACGAAACCAAATTTTATACATAGAACGAAAATGAGTTAGATTATAATATGAATAATGAAAACATGGTAAGGATAAATTTCCTTGGGGAAGGAAAACTTCATTATGAGTATAAAACATAGAGAAAAGAAATTTTTTTAAGATACAATGTTTGTGATTTTCAAAACATGAAAGAATGGAAAAGTCATCAGGAAACCTTATTGACTCAAAATATTACACATATATTACATAAAAATATGGATATGTAATTTTTTGAGATAAATAATATGGATGAAAAATACATTAGTACTTATGAAGAATACTTTTCCATAATTTCAAGGCATGCTTCTAGTATTATAATCCAACCTAAAAATAACGTTGATCATTTCTTCCATGGATTAAAACCATGTATATAAAGGAAGTTATCAATAAGATACATCAATAGCAATGGAGATATTATTCAATGTGATATCAAGGTGGAAATAAAGGTTGTAATTAATTATCAATATCCATGTTTTGATAAGAATAGAAAATTGTAATTCATCATAAAATATAAGAACCATGTTGGTATAAAGATGAGCTTTCCTTTAATCTCAAAGTGTGTGAAAAAGAATGGATTACATTTCCTTATGGGGGATACTAAATATTTTAAGTGTGTAAATAAATATCATCAATTTTCTTAATACCATTGTGATGATAAAAAGTAAGCTGATGAACAAAATAATGAGAAATCTCCATAGAATGCACCACCCAATCCTCAGTATTTGAATTTCATGGTGTTTGGGAATTATGGTAATGAGTGACCACATCTAAGGATTAATAATGATGATCAATTCCAAAAACATCTAAAGTCAATGAAACAAGAAAATATTATTCAATCATGATGGTTGAAGTGAATCTTGGTAATTAGGGCACAACAATTCTTCAATATTTAATAAGGAATTTCATGTATGATTTTGTATGAATGTGACCAATGAAAATGTTATTTCCCAACCATTAGTGAAATTTCATGTGATTATACATAACTAAAATAATTATGTAATTATGAAATCGCATTTTACATTTTATTGGTACAAGGTTCAACTGAATCATTGAATATAAATTTTTGTATAATAGAATATCTTATTTAAGTAATAAAGGGTGAATTATATTTTGGGACAAATTACTTATCCAGGAAATATTAATATAAGAGTTATGGATACCATCATGGGTTTATGATTTTATGGTTCGTCATAAATTAAAAGTCATTAACACCCCTTTTGAGGCATTATGTGACGGTATTTTATAAAGATTACGGATATTTTAAGAGATATGTTTGGAAATTCAGACCATTTGTTTTTTATAGTGTCAATGTTATTTTAGGATGAACTGTTTTAAAAAAAATTATATATAATTTAAATTTCTAGTAAACTTTAGGTTTTATCTTATCTATAATGTTGTAATAGTTATGGGTTTTAGTCAATCACCTTATGATGATAGAATACTTCATTTAAATCATAGAATATATCTCTTTGGATGAGATTTCCATAATTTACACTAAGGAAGTGGTATGGTTTCATTGATTACCATAATAAATTTTATTTTTTATAATGTAGAGTCTATTTCATTGTTTTGGTGAAGTATTCGGAAAAATATTTATATGGAGTTGAGTTTCATCACTATATATCATTTTTAGAAATATGGTCTTATTGAGAGAATAATTAAAAGCCTATATGATATTCTAAGATATTTTTTAAAGGATATAACAGTTGGTTGGGATAAAAACCTTCCTACAGTTGAGTTTTCTTGCAACAACATCTTTCCCTCAAACCTTCATATGGCTCCTTATGAATCCATTTATAGAAAGAACTATTGAACTCCATTGTACTTGAATGAAGTTGTAGAAAGAAGGA
Organism: Viscum album; assembly: GCA_963277665.1. Taxonomy (NCBI): domain Eukaryota; kingdom Viridiplantae; phylum Streptophyta; class Magnoliopsida; order Santalales; family Viscaceae; genus Viscum; species Viscum album. The sequence continues at coordinate 776,682,022 of OY728166.1, forward strand.
TATTGGTACACGAGCAAGACGATGTGATTAAAGAAATGGGTAGAGCCATTCAGTAATATGTACAAACTGAAAAATGTTGAAAGAAATGTTATATTGATAATAATAAATGTATCCTAAAATTTGATGTTGATAAGAAAGACTTTATATGAATTTTTTCATGGAATGAATAAGGGTAAACTAAGACCTATAAACATTTCTCTAATAAAAATACATGATCATATCTAGATAGTACTATTGTATTTGGGACTTCCAAAAAACCTCTCTTTGGTTCACTATGTGTTATATGTATCACACCTAAGGAAGTGTATGAATGATTCAACACATGTACTAAACTTAATGTTTATACCATTAGAGCTTGATATTTATTTTAAAGAACAACTAGTTGAGATTTTTTATCAAATAGAGAAATTTTTACAAAACAAGACCACTCACCTAGTTAGTGTTTTTTGGATATAAATCCTTTTTGAGTAAGTTTCATAGTAACCTTAGGGAATAATAATAATTAAATATAATCTATATTTAATACCAAAGTAAAAAATTTTATGTTTGATATTCATTTTAACAGGGTAGAATGAAACACCATGGGATTTTTTTTCATATCAATTTAATATTTTAGATATTTCTCACTAAACACAATATCTTGTTTATAATGTGTTATAATAATAACTGACTGAAAATTAACTTTTTTTATTATCAAAACACTTTTTAGGAGAATGTGAGAAACCAAAAAATCAATCATTACATCCAAAAACCATTACAATGATAAAATAGATCAAGGCTACAAAATCTTCTCCTCCCTAGCAATTACACATTCTAACAAGCTTCACCATCACATGCCCATTTTTATAGTAGTCTCATGTAAAATTGCATGGGCATGGAACCGATGGCATAGCCATAACCTCTCGAACTTCCATATCCAAATGGACTGCACAGGTGGAAGCTTATTTCTCTGAACCTCATCTAGAGTAGATACATATAGAAATCCAGTTTCAAGAACATTAAAACATCATAGCGGATTCGAGCAGGATTTATCCACAAACAAATCACCAACATCAGAGACAATAACCCGCCAAAACATTACACACTGATTCAAAATAATTGCACAGCCTCCACAAAATTCAAAAAAAAATCAAAACAAATGGACGCCCAAAAACCAGTTCATCACAAGCAGAAAATCCAAACAAGAGTCTCTCAAACCGTTACTGCCTCCATAGTATTTAAGGAATCCAAAAAGCAGAGCGAACCCAAATTCCAGAAACAACCGCAACAAAAAAACCATAGCTGCTCCAGATCCCAAACCACAGAACACCCCAAAACCAAATCTCGAACCTCCAAATATATTCCCCTCAAATAGAAATTACTGAAGAAAAACCCATAAAATGAAGCAGAATCATCCCAAAAACAATTAAAGGAAAAAGGTTGAATTATATGATGAATAGTGAAAAAAAATTAATATAAAATTCCCTTTTCATTTTAAATTATTTATAAAGAAAAAATTTATTTAAAATTTATTTTATATTAAATTTTTTTCTATTTTATATTTTAAATTCTAATTTACTTCATTTTAATCAACTCTATATTGTAATTTTATATAATAACATTCTATACATTTAATCATTTTTGCTTTAATAACTAGCTTTCTTATCGGGTGTGTGGGATTAATTTAGAATTAAAATTTTCCACTAAAATTTATATAATTATGAAAAATGGATTAAATATTTGGAATAAAAATAATTTATATTATCTCACAAGATTAACATATTTTTTTGACCAAAATGAATAGTATAAAACTAAATTTTTTTACCATAGTAATGGTAAAAAATGTTTTTCTAGAGGTTAATATAAAACTATAAGGGTCCAAAATGATTCAAAATATTTATAATGCCCAATTTATGAAATTATTTAGATATTATACCATATATTCAAGAGAATAATCATTTTTTTATCATTTTTGTAGATAAAAATATTACTACACCTTTTTCTTTTCAAAAAAGGAAAGGTGTGCCACTCAACTCGCATATAAAATTCCAACCTTTCTCCTCTACTCTTTACATATTAAAACTATTTCTTATTAGAAAATAACATACAAAATCACTTCAATAATTCCATTATATAATTTTATAATCCTAATTTTTTACTCAAAAGCACCATATGAAGGATTTTGTTACAAATTCAAGGAGCATACTTGAAGAAGAGGTAACATTCATAAATGAGTTTTTTTGTTTTATTTCTCCACCCAAATCATTCAATTATTATTATAATGTTATGATATAATATTTTTGGTATATTACATTTAATTATATATTGTCTGTAATGAAAAAATTGAAAATAGTAATTTTTTTTGGGAAAAACGTTCCCATTTTATATGAAATAAAATAAGGATAGATTCAATAAAAATATGTTATATATATTACATAAAATATATTTTGTAATTATAATACATAATTTTACTTTATTTCATTCAATTAAATATGGAAATTGAAACCAAAATCATGTTTACATATGGCATACCATCTCTATAAACAGTGTATTTCATTTTCTATCAGTAAATTTAAGGATTAAAATTAAAAAATATTTCCATGATATATATGATTATAATATCATGGTTAAGATTTTGGAGATTAATAAACCCATATCAATTGAATATGACAAAAATTATATGTCAAAACATATATGAAAAACCAAGCAATTATTACCTAAAACATAACATTTACATGGAATTGTTAATAAACAGGTAATTGAAGGACATATCTAAATAATATATGGTATGATATATACGAATATGGTTATTTAATAAATTTATAATAAACTTATATTTATTATATAGGATGTTTGAATGAGTAATAAGGATTTCAAGACATATAGTAAGGCATTTCAAGTCTCTATTATATTTTGGGGAGACATTTGAAAAATCACCACTCATTTCTTTTGTGTGGGATATCTATACTTATCATTTGATAATTTATATAAAAAATAATTATTTTAATGTTATTTAATGTTTCATTTATTGTTATTCCTTATTTGAGCTTATGATTCTATATATTACTAAAGATTTAAGGGTATGGTATTCACTATACAGGCATGGAAATTTGTGGAGCAATTTTGGCAGCATAAAGACATCATATAGAAATTAATAAAATGGGTTTATGAGAAAAAAGGATAATCTCATAATTTATACATGAAATATATAGTAAGGGGGAAATGGAATTATGTTCCAAAACATATTTAATTGGGAATATAAGGTGTATCTTGATAAATATTCTTGAGGAAAGAGGTGAAAAAAATAACACTTTTAAAATTTCATCATGCTAATGGGTGTACATAATTGTTCTTAAGAGGGTTATATGAGGGTGAAATGGGATCTAACAAATTAAAAAACAAGTGTAAAGTAATTGGTACAGGTAAGAATGTGTCCCAACATAATAAAATAGAAATTAAAAAGGCATATCATAAATGAAGTGCTTGATTAAAATAATAGAGATAATACCTTAAAAAAGTTAAGCATAGTAATGGCTTAGATAAGGGTCCAAATGAGGGGTATAAATTATACATATTAAAATAAATTAATTTTTTTATTAATTTTATTATTAAAAATGAATTTAAATACATTATATTGAAATTAAATGAACTAATCTCAAAGAATGTGTTTTAATTCAAAGGTGAGGAGAGAAACCCCTTATAGAATTTCAGCATAGTAAAAGCTTAGTTAAGGGACCAAATGACGGTGATAAATTATACCTCCTAAAAATTACATAAATTGGATAGTAATTTAATGATTTTAAATTAATGGAAATAAAATAAAATACAATCAAAGAACTAATCTCAAAGAAGGAGATTGAATTGAAAGGTGAGGATGAAATCCATTGTTTGGATATGTGACTCCAAATGATTAGGAGAGGATTATTGGGAGAATAGGGGAGAATTTTGAGGACTAAATGGAGTTGAGGGAAGACTTTGGATGAGCTTCAATAATTTTAGTGCCGAGGAATGGGAGCTCATGTGGGATTATATAGGAAAGGAGGGGGATTTCATTATTATTTTGGTTTTGGAGACTGCATTATAAAATATTCAATACCTCAAACCATCCCACAGGGTTTCCCATGGTTTATATCAATGGTGAGTGGTATACATTATTTTATGAGGTTAAGGGATGTAGATAATACAATATTCCCCTTTCTTATGTGGAGGTGAGTCACACTTTCTAAGAAATAAGTTTAAAATCAAAAAATGTATTATAAGTTGGGGAATATTTAATATGGATTTAAAAAATTAATCAAATGAACATAAAACTACATTATTTTAAGATTCAAAAATTTATTTGGTTGATGGTTCATTTTATAGTATGTATTACATCATTTTTTGACTATTATGGAGTCATAAAACACACTGTATATTTATACGGTATTTAATTCTTACCCAAAAATTCAACATTATTAGAAAAATATAAAAAATTCACCATTGGGAAGATTCAAAATCCTGATTCCAAAAAACACTATTCATTTTATATAAATAATATTTTAAATATTTGAATTTTGACTTTTAAAATAAAAACTAACATTTATTGAAAATGATTTGTTTTTTTATAATAACATTTTTTGAAACCTAGTTACATTTATATTCAGAAAAATTATATAATAATTTACATTAAAAAAATTAATTTACTAATAATATTTTATTAAAATATTATTTATTTCAAAAATCCATTAATTCATTAAAATAGATTTCGAAATATACTATTTGTGCTTTAAAAAATCATTTACTAAAGTAACAATAATAGGAAGAAAATATATTAATTATTCTAAAAATAATAATGTCAGTAATATTAATGACATGGTCTTGATATATGACCCTTTGTTAAACTTGAATATGACCTAAGAGTAAGGTGCACGATGGTGGGGCTTCTATGGGTTTGTTCGATTAACATGGTTTGGGTCGGGATCTTTATGATCATAAACTTCTCCAGTAATATTAATGACATGGTCTCCCTCAATTTTTTATTTTCCAATACTAAAACATATGCATGTTACTCTTCTTCATCACTTCATCTAGTACCCACGTTGCTTTTTCTAACTTTTGGTTTCTCCAAAACTATTTCACTAGAGGCATTGTCTTATTTCATAAAACTTTTTCTCTATGATCTAAGATATTCACCAACTAATACTTTTGGGAAACATCATTCGCCAATGTTATGACCTCTGGATTGAGTACGTGCGATATGCATGGTTTGTAATTTCTTATTAGGGATACCTCAAATACATTATGTACTTAAGATAAGTTCGGTGGGGGTGCTAGTCGATAGGCCACTACTTCAATGTGATCAAGGATCTAAAAAGGGTCAATTTACCATGGAATTTTTTTCCTTCTTCCCAAATCTCATCACTATTTTTCATGGAGATATGTCGAGGAATACCATGTCTCCAACATTGAACTCTAGGTCTCATCGATGATTGTCAGCATAATTCTTTTTCAACTCTGAGCAGCATTGATGTGCTGCTGAATGTTATTAACTTTATCCCCCATTTCTTCAACCATTTACGAACCTATAAGTTTATTTTCCCAATATTCATCCGAACATGTCAGTGTTCTTCACCTCTTCACATAAAGGGATTCATAGGGTGTCATTTGGATTCTTGAGGAAAAACTATTGTTGTAAGATAACTCCACAAGTAAAATATGATTGTCACATCCATCTTTAAAGACTATTATGAAAGCTCTCAATATTTCCTCATGTGTCAGGATAGTCCACTAATATTGATAATCAGTTTGGGGGTGATAAGTCAAACTATAGTTCTAATCAGTCCTTATAGAGTGTTGAATAATTTTCCAAAAACATAGAGTTAAATCGTGGATCTCGATCGGACATAATAAATTGTTTTACTCCATGAAGCCTTACCACCTCTATAATGTATATCCATTCTAGTTGATCCAATGTAAAATGATGTCAAATCATGATAAAGGGTGCAGTCTTTATAAGACAATCCATGATTACTCAGATAACATTATTTACCATGGATGTCTTTGGAACTCCAGTGAAAACTTCCATGGTGATGTTTTTAAATTTCCATATTGGTATAGGTAATGGTACCATGATTACCTTATACTCATACCTTTTTTCTTCACTTATTTACATACCAGACACATTGATGTATAGTTCACTATCACCTTCTTCATGTTATCCCACCAATATTTCTCTCGGAGATCTCGATACATCGTTGTGTTTCCTTGGTGAATGTAGAATTTCAAACTATGTGCATCATCCAAATGGTATTATTTTAACTCAATATTTTATAGAACACACATTCTTGGAATAAAATCTCATAATTCCTTATTGATTGACATTAAACTCTAAGGATTTCCATTTTATGGTAGTTTCCACTTTCTTTTAAATTACCATGTCAACATTTTTAGCTTCATCTAACCTTTCCAAAAGAGATGACTGGGAAATAATTTGTGAAATTATTTAAGATTTTCATTTCTTAATGATTCCCAAGTCTATATTATTCATGTCTAAGAAGATCCAATACTTCTCAATTCTAATCAATAATATAATTGTTGGTTTCTTTCTACATAGAGCAACTATAACTTTTTTCTCTTTCCCAAGATGGTAGCAGATTGAGTAGTCCTATTATTTGATGAGATATACATATATTTTTTGGAGAATATTTATCTCTTTCTGTGTGAATATATATTTGAGACTGGTTTATCTATATATATTTCACACTTCTCCTAAAAAAATGCTTCCAAATTTTCAATGCAAATATCATAACTTCCAACTCTATATCATGCATGGAATAGTTTTTCTCATCGATTTTAAACTTCCATGAGACATAGGTAATGACTTTGTCAATTTTCATCAACGCAAATCCCAATCCATTATTTGAAGAATCACTGAAAATTATGATAATCACCCCAATTGTGGGTAGTGTGAGCATAGAGGCAGTGATACGAATCCTTTTTAACACCAAGAATCTTTCTTTACATTAATCATTACAAGAAAATTTGAATCCCTTATATGTTAGATTGGTTATATGGTTTGATAGTTGTGTGAAATTTCTCAAAAATGAATGATAATATCAAGCTATCCCATGGATGCTATATATATGTCGCATATGTTGGTCTCAACCATCCCTCAATTTGTTTTTTCATTGAAGGACCCACATGTATCCCATTTATGGTGATGATATTACCAATAATATGTCTTCCTTCAACCAGAAATCACACTTGATATACATTTTTAGATATTCCCCTTTTAAAAGGATATTATCACAATCCCGAGATACTCCTCTTGATCCTCCTTGGTTTTATATTATATTAGAAGATCATCAATAGAGACTAAAACAAATTGATGAGGTAATCTCTAAACACTCAATTCATCAATTCCATGATGTGTTTTGGATCATTAGTGAGTCTGAAAGGAATAACTATGAACTCACAGTGCTCGTACATTGTATGAAAAAAAGTATTGGGGATATCCCCCTTCTTGATCCTTACTTAGTAATATCCCAGCCATTGATTCACCATAGAGAATGTTCAAATCACCTGTTTTGATAATCCCAAATCATACTTTTATAATCCCAAATCTTATTTTTATAATCTGAAATAATATTTTGATAATTACAAATCTTGTTTTCATTTAAGTTAGAACCATGTCTTCATTCATTTATAATTATCTTTCATTGATTTTTCCTGTTCTTATTGAGTAATATTCATATATATACAATCTCACTACTTGATTGGTTAATCTCACAGTGCAAAATTCATCTAAGTATAGAGGTTACCGTTATAGAGGTTACCGTTACATGGTTACAGTAACAATCTTACCATTACATGGTTACAGCTACAAGGTTACTTCTACAAGAATACCATTATAATGTTACAACTACAAGATTACCGCTACAAGGTCATTGTTACAGGTTTACTGTGATAAGTTCACCGTTACATGGTTACTGGTGGGAGGATACTGTTAAAGGTTACAGTTTGCTGATGTGCACCTACTGTTGGAGCCTACCGATATTAAGGCTACTGTTACCAGTCTATAGACGCTTATTCTTCCAGACATTGTCAATTTCTCAATACTTTTCTAACAGTCATATTTGATAAAATAAATGCTCAAACATTAATTAATGCTGAGTGTAAAAGTTTCAAGATACAATACCATGGACAGTACGAGGTACAAGAAAGCATGAACATGATATACTCATTCCCATTGTTGGACCACAAATATAAAAAGATAATAAAACAAAATAAAAAAGAAGTGGATTTTGAGGATACAAACAAGAAGTGAAACATATATGCGGACATGAAGAAAGGGTTGTATGAGAAGTGTGATAGAGATTACTTTCTAGATCAAGAAGCTGAACCATCCATCATTGAGATCCTAAACCCACAAGCATCACCAAGATAATTCTGGGATAAAATCATTCTTTCCTTCTGTGCTTCATCAACTCTTGATCAACATCAAAAGTAGAACATTGAATGCTTGAACCTGTAGTTACAAAACTATTTTTTGTAAACAAATTCAAGATATTGACTTGAACTTTAACATTTCTCATTCTAAGGAGCCAAGAGATGAACTTGAAACACATAGAGCCTTCTAAATTCTTTCTCATCATAACTTATCTATTGTGTTTCTATATTTTTCATCACTGAGAATTTTGTGTATATGATTATTTCACACACTGTCTCTAGTGCTTGAACTGGATGATATTAACTATCCTCACATAAAAATTCACATTATCTATGTTTCCCATGTATAACTTTGGAAGAGGCCGTTTGTGGTCTGTTTTGTTTGTCCTTCCCACAAAGAAATGTGGTAGAGGGTGTGTCCCCTAGACAGTTTGTGATAACTATTGTAAATCCAAATACATTATGTGTATCAAGTTTTAATATAAATTGCTTGGTGTAAGGTGATCACAAAGTGGAGAGGATTATGTCTCGTCTTGAGACTGAACCTCTTGTTTACATTGTTGTGAAAATCTTCATATACTATGTTTTGATTTTATCTGCTACTTATATTTGATGAAACATAAAACTATTTTTTCCTACACTTTGATAGTTAGTTTTGGTTAGTGTGTGTATTTGTTTAATTCATTAAACTTGTTTCAAAAGGTGAATTGGTGTTCTACACTGATTCATCTAACGATTAATCACCCATTGAGAAACTTCTTGAACAATTGATCATGTACATTTCTACTACCTTAATTAACTTGGCCGTTTTTAAAATTGGAAGTTCTCTTAACCATAAAGTTTTTGACAGAAATTTTAATTGGAACTCAATTCACCCCCTCTAGAGTATCCACTCTGACCAACATTTGGTATCATAGGTCTTTTTATCCAGTGTGAAAATTCTTTTTAACTATGATTCTAGTTGTATCATAAAGATATCACATCTAAATTTTAAATTCATTAATAATCTATGTAGCTATGGAAAATATATTTGAGTGTGCTACTACTAATCGACCACCTTTATTTAATGGTAAAAACTATGCGCAGTGGAAATTAAAAATAAAAATGTATCTAGAGAGAATAGGTCCTGAAATCTGGGACACAATTGAAGAAACACATACATTACCTGCTACTGCTAGAGATACATGGTCTCATTTGACTAAAGCTACATATAACAATAAATTTAAAGCAATGAATTCTTTGTACTGTTCTCCCGGTGATTTTGAAATTAGTAGAATATCTTCTTGTAAAACTGCATATGAAATTTGGGATACTATATCCATTTCTCATGAATGAACAACCAATGTTAAAGAAATGAGATTAAATAGTTAGGCTATTAAATATGATAACTTTAAAATGAAGCCTGAGGAACTCATTTCTGACATGTATCTCAGGTTCAATGAGATTTTGAATACTGTGAGTCTGGTTGGGAAACCAGTGCACAGCAAGGACTAGATTATGAGACTGCTTCGATGCCGACCTGACAGATGGAGAGGGACTTCTGTTTCCATCCAAGAATCTTGTGACATAGGCAAACATCCAGTGAAGGAACTAATTAGAAATTTTATGATGTATGAAGAATAACTTAATTTGAATCATGAATTAGATGAAAAACAAAGGGAAAAATATGAAGCATTTAAGACTACTACCTCAAAGAACAAGGATAAATAAAAAGTTCAAGCTCTTGTAGATACTTCCAAAAGTTAAGACTCAGACAGTGATAAGGAGATGGATCATCTTGCAAGAAAGTTTAAAAAATTTTACTGAAAGAGGAGATTCTTTAGGAAGTCAAACTACAAGGGAAAGAATGATAGTAAAGGACAAATAATTAAAGATAGATAATGGAATGACAACTCAAATGAAATAATCTGTTATGAGTGAAAACGAAATGGTCATGTGAAGGAAGACTGCCCCAAGCAAAAATTCTGGAATAAATACGAAGATAAGGGAAAAGGTTATAAAAAGGCTATGAAAGCTACCTAGAGTGCTTCAAAAGACATCTCTAGATTTGATGCTTCTGATAGTGAATAGAACAATAATGCCAACTTGTGCTTCATGACAGAGACATATGAGGAAACACCAAATTCCACTATGCCTAATGATTATTATTCTGGGAATGAAGGTGAATCAAAATATGATCAAAATATGGCTAAGGATGAACTATTTCAATAATTTGGAATGCTTGAGGATAATTTTAATGAACTCAAGGATAAATATAAATTATTGAAAAGACAACAAGATTCAAATACTAATTACAAATCTGATATTGATATTGAGAAAGAATAATGTGCTCATCTGTTAAAAAAAATACTAAACTCAAATTATCTAATGAAAAATTAAGGAGAGATCTTGAGAAATTTACTAATGGTAGAGATTCCTTGACTCAGTTTCTCAGAAAAAAATTGACCCAAAATATACAACTAGTCTAGGATACCAGCTAGGACAGAGAAGGTTTATTAAAACCAAATTTGTTCCCAAATCTGGGAAATTCACATCTAGTTCAAGTTCTAGACCATTTCTTGAAAAAAAAATCTCTAAAGGACCAAACAAAGTGTTTATGTCTCAAAATATATTTGTTTATTATAGTAAATATTTGAGACAAGTATGGGTTCCGTAAATATTACTTGCTAACCTCTTTGGACCCAAGAAAATCTGGGTACCAAAGTTACTCCTTGTCTAATCTGTTTTGCAGGAAAATTGACTAAAGAGTTCATGTTGAGCTCTGTGGTACATTGATAGTGGGTGTTCAAGACATATTACAAGAGAATATTAATGTTTTAAAAGACTGATTAAATTTTATGGTGGATATGTCACATTCAGTGATAATTCTAAAGGGAAAATCATCGACTTAGGTCAGATTGGTAACCCAAATACTGTATTAATTTCAAAATTACATTTTGTTGATGGGTTAAAATAAAATCTGCTAAGTATTTTTCGGTTGTGTGATGATGGTTTTAATGTAATGTTTGAAAATGATACATGTAATTTTTTTAATTCTAAAAATGATTTAATATTTACTGCTCTTAGAATTGAGAATGAATATGTTGCTGATATTGATTCTTTAGCTATGAAAAATGTTTCTTGTCCAAATGTGTTCCATAAGGAATCCTGGTTGTGGAACATAAGACTAGGACACTGTATTGTGCACTCACTTAGAAAACCGACTAGGACCAGTTTAGTTAGAGACTTACCTAAATTGGAATTCCCTCTTAACAAATTGCGCAATCCTTTTTCAAAAGGGAAAATAACATGAAGTTTCTTTCAAACAAAAGAAATAAGTTTATACTTCTCAACCGCTTGAGTTGGTTCACATGGATTTGTTTGGACCATCAAGAGTTTCATGTTTAAATGGGAAGCACTATGTTTATGTTCTTGTAGATTATTTTTCTAGGTACACATCGGTATACTTTTTGGCTCACAAAAGTGAAATTTGTTCTTATTTTATCAAATATTCCAGGTCTGTATAAAATCATCGTGGACTTAGAATCAAAATTTTGAGAAGTGATCATGGCCGTGAGTTTGAAAATCAAGATTTTGAATCTTATTTATCACACAATGGCTATAATCACAACTTCTCTACTCTTAGAACACCTCAACAGAATGGAGTCGTGGAAAGAAGAAATAAGACTCTTCAAGGGATTGGTAGGACATTGCTCAATGAATATGATTTTACACTTTACTTTTGGACTGAAGCTATAAATAAAACTTATTACATTATTAATAGAGTCTTGATTTGTCCAATTATTAAGAAGACCCCTTATGAGATTTGGAACAATAGAAATTCTAAGGTTAATTAATTTGGAGTTTTTTGTTGCAAAGTCTTTATCCTTAACACTAAAGATAATATTGAAAAATTTTCTTCCTAAAGTGATGAAGGAATTTTCCTAGCTTACTCAATCTCGAGTAAATCCAAGAGAGTATTCAATAAGAAAAAAAATGTGTGGAAGAGTTAATTAATGTCAAGTTTTATGAGACTGATCCACATGAACCCAAAACCACTCTTGAATATCTTGAGGAAGATATGTCAATTCTGTATCTTAATGATAATGATAGTGAACCTCCTGTAAAAGTCACCAGTTCTGTGAATCTTCCAGAATATTCACTAGTTGAGTCTGAACCAATAGACAACCATGAGGAGTCTAGTTCTACTCTTTCTAGCGGTATTCGAACTCTAAGGGATCATCCTTTAGATGTTGTAGTATGTGATTTAAACCAAGGTACAAAAACTAGGGCTTCTTTGAGAAACCAGGTTGAACATCAAGCTTTTATTTCATATCCTAAACCTAAAAATATCAATGATGCAATCAATGATGAATTTTGGGTGATGGTTATGCCATAAGAATTGAATCAGTTTGAAAGAAACAAATTTTGGGAATCGGTAGACAGACCTAAGGACACCTTAACCATAGGCACTAAATGGGCATTTAGGAACAAAGTTGATGGATCTGGAAATATAGTTAGAAACAAGGATAGACTTGTTTCACAAGGGTACAATCAAGAAGAAGGAATAGACTACAAGGAAACCTTCTCTCCTATAGGTTGACTAGAAGACATTATGATGCTACTTGATTATGAAGTTCATCTGAATTTCAAACTTTATCAAATGGATGTCAAAAGTGAATTTCTAAATTGATATATAATTGAATATGTATTTGTTTAAAACCCCCCTGGATTCATAAATCCCCATTTTCCAAATTATGTTTTTAAACTATCTAATGAATTTTATGGTCTAAAACAAGATCCAAGAGTTTCGAATGACAGACTCAGTTCTTTTCATATTTCAAAAGGTCTTAAGAAAGGGATATCACATCCTACTATATTTATTAAAAGTACTTACAAAGATGTTTTAATAGTAAAAAAGTATGCAGATGATATAATTTTTGGATCTTCTAAATATTATTTATGTACTGATTTTTTGTCAATGATGCCAAATGAATTAGAAATGAGTTTAATGGGGGACCTAAAATTTTTCCTTGGATTTCAAAATTTTCAAAACAAATATGGTATTATTTTAAATCAAAATAAATATATTAAAGATATTTTGAAATGTTTTGGTTTGGATAGTAGTAAAGGAAGTGATACACCTACGGGTACCACTTTCAAATTGGATGCTGATGAAACTGGAGAACTAGTGGATCAAACAAATTACAAAGTTATGATTACGGGTCTACTTTATCTTACTTCTAGTAGACCTGATATTATGTTCAATTTATGCATGTGTTCTCGATTTCAAGCCAAAACCAAAGAGTCTCATTTAAATGTTGTTAAAATTATTTTTAAATAACTCAAGTATACTATAAATTTAGGACTATTTTATCCAAGAGGATAAACTTTTAATTTAATAAGTTATTCGGATGCTGACTTTGATGGTTGCAAGTTAGATAGAAAGAGCACCTCTGGAACATGTCATGTTTTAGGCAAGTCACTAGTATCATGGTGTAGTATGAAACAGAATTTTGTTGCATTATCTACTGTAGAGGCTGAATATATAGCTGTTGGTAGTTGTTGTGCTTAAATTATATGGATGAAACAAACTCTACTAGACTATGGATATCAATTAAAACATGTCTCTATAAACTGTGAAAACACAAGTGCTATTAAAATCTCTAAGAATCTAGTATCTCATGATAGAACAAAGCATATTGGTATAAGACATCACTTCTTAAGAGATCATTTTCAAAAAGATGATATCACTCTAGAATTCATTGGTACTGAAAACCAATTGGATGATATATTAAAAATGCCTATGAATCTTCAGAGGTCAAATTACATATGACATGAGTTAGGTATGATAAACTGTTAACTGTTAGAACCACACCATTAAGACATCACTATTAGAACCTCACTGTTAGAACCTCACCATTAGGACCTCACTATTAGAACCTCGTGATTTGGACCTCAATGTTAGAAACTAACTGTTAGGACCACACCATTAGAACCTCACTGTTAGGACCTCACAGATAGGACCTCACCGTTGGACCTCACTGTTAGGACCACACCGTTAGACCAGACAGACACCTTACCGATAAACATTCAAAGTCTGATACTTTCTGTTTTATGTGTTCTCAATCGGAATCTGAAACGTTTTTCCGTTTTTATTTATTTATTTCATCTGTTTTATTTTTTTATCCCTAAATGATACAAATAGAACACATACCACATTTTGATTCACATCAAACCCTCCTCCAAACCTCTTTCTTTAAAATCTTAGAACCTAAACCTCTGTTGAAACCTCAAACCGCTCCAGATTAATGGCTATATTGAAGGGGCTGCTTGTCAGTGATGAAGGAGATGTGCCTGATCCTAAGAGACCTAGATCTAAATCGAGTAACAGAATACAGAAAGTGGAAAAGGTATTGAACACACATTTATCCATGCGGGAGATAGTAGCTAGGATGGAATTAAGTGTAGAGTGGATGTTGTTAAGCCGGTCGTTAGTGCTTAAGGCACTGGAAGATCAGGGTTGGGTTGAATGTTTTGTAAACAAAAATGGACCCTATTACCCAATGTTGGTGAAGGTGTTTTATGAGTATATGATGTTTAAACAGTCTAAGGATGAGCATCGAATGATTTCTAGAGTAAATGGAGTAAATATATGTTTCTTCTCTATTTGAATGGACTGAGTATTTAAGGATTCCTCGTGAAGAAATTTATGCCTATTACTCAAAATTGGTGCCTCCCACTATTGAGTTATTTTTCTATGAATAATATTGAGCTGAATTAATAGGCAATGTAATTACTAGGAAAGTCATTGCTTCAGATATGGAAGGAGACGTTAAGCTTCTTTTCAAAAAATTTCAGCATGTGATAAGTCCTAGGAGAGGGGACTTTGCTGTTTTAAAATATTACAACATATTAAATTATTTATTTGATGAAGTATGGACATAAGATCAACCTGTTTAGGTTGTTGATGGATCATTTGGAAGATATGATCAAGCCCAGTTCCAAATCAAATGCTCTATTCCATGCCAAGATGATAGCTCTTATGTTGAAAGTGAAAGGAGTTTCTAGAGATAAAGAAGAAACTATTGTTGTGAAAGACAACCATTTCATCACTAAAGTGATTTAAAAAGTGATTAAGATTACTTGGAATCATTGGCTGAGGAGATGGGTGAATGATGAGGATATATTGTATGAAGAGTTTAATCCTATGACTCATCCTACTAGGCCTAAGAATAAGAGAGACCCTAGTCTTAATCCAGATGAAGTAGAGCATGCATATTAAGATGTAGAAGAAGAGGAAGTTTCTATTGTGAAAGGAATATAGGAATCTCATATAGATGAAAGAAGTGACCATGACCTTCCCCCCAATCCTCATATGACTACTTTATCCTTTAGTGAGCCTAGCCTTCCAAATAGATTGCCTAGAAGGGAAGTTGTCCTAAGGGATAGTGATAAGGAGACCAGTGAAGAAGAAGGGGATGAAACTATTTTAAGAGAAGTTAGAGATGCCTCATATGAGGATGAGGACTCTAAATTAAGTCATGTTGACCTTGAGATAGCTGATGCTGAAAAATAAGGGGAATGCCTAAGTCTTAGTCCTCTAATTAGACATACAAAAATGGTAGAAAGTGGAGTAGAAAAAGAATATTCGAGGCTGGACCTATCATACAAGTAATTTAAGATTATGTAGTGGAAGTGGAAGTGAACCTTACTGATGTTGTAGTTGATCAAGGAGGTCTAGAGGAAATGAATGTGTCCAATCAATAAATTTCTAGATTGAGGGGGAGGAACCTACTGTTACAGGCTCAGTCGCTATTTTTCATGAAATTGAAGGCTGGTCTGAGGACCCTGGATTTATGGTCTAGGTCTAGACTATAATGAATCAGAATATGAGAGGCCTAAAAGAAGACCCTCAGAGCCAAACATCACTTTTGTCCCTTCATACACCTATTTCCCTCAAGACTATGTCATAAAAACATATCTTGAATCCATGAAATAAGACCTGCAAAAAGTGTCTAGGGATTGGTCTTTAGAAGTGGAAGAGGATGTTTCTCTAGATCATGAGCATCTAGCATCTGAATTAGCCAAAATTCACTCCATTATTAAATCTACTCTTATCCAAGAAGTAAGGAAATACCAGAGTCAAATCAGTGAGTTGACAGATTCTATGGTTTCTGTGAAACGGTCTATTTCCAAATTAAATTCTTATGTGGCTTCAAGGACCGAAGTGGATAGAGACCTTGAAGATGTCAAAATTATATTTTAGGAAATGGTCAGAGTGTTTGAGGATTTCAAGAATTCTATGGAAACACTTTTGAAAGGGAAAGATGATGATGTCAAAAGACTGATCGGTGGGCTGACAAAATCTTTCAAGGAAACAGTGGCCTTCTCTCTGGCTCCTCTAACTGCATCTGCTACCACTTCAATGTTTCCTCCAATTGACAATGAATCTTTCTAGACCATTTTCAGAGAAGTGGAAAATTACTCTGGTGGCAGTTCCACAGATTCTCATGTCATTTCCATCACCAAGGAAATTCATAATCTTGTGGGAATCTATTTATGGTAAGCTGCTCAGGATCAGAATGCCAGTAAGGATCAAGTTGATTTCTACTAAAAATAAGTGTACGACAAACATCAGATGGGTGGTCACTTCAAGTTGTTGTTGGAAAACATAAGGGTCCCACCCATCACTTAGGCCTTTAATGAGCATGTTAGCAGACTAAGAGAATTTACTCCTACTTTGGAAAAATATCATGGAGAATAAAGATGATTTTATTTCTGCAATAGAGAGAGGTGGCAGTATCATTATGGACTTCAAGAATCTTATCCTACCTTTCCTCAATGTGAACTACACTCCAATCATAGTTCCTCCTACTCTGCCTGTTTCTTAAACTGCCTCAGGTTCCACCAGTGCTACTCCTTTGATGACTCCTACCCAGGCCACTAGAAGCTTGACCCCCATGATTACTCAGAGATCAAGTCATTATAGTTTTGGTGATGCCTCAGTTGCAGCTCCTCCTACCTAGATAAATGCCATCCCTCGGCCTATACCTCCACCTTCTGCACCTCCATCCTCCAATTCGAATGAAAAATCTCTTATGGGCATATCTGATGTGAATTGAGTGTGGCCTGTCTTATTTTATAGGGATTGGTGTATCAATTTTTGTGATGTAATCCTATTTTATTAATAAATATTCTCCCTTTACATTTTTTTTTATTTTGTTCTATACACATTTTGTTAATCACAAAGGGGGAGAAAATATTAAAGGGGAGAAAAGGGAAAGATGCCATTCTCGTGGGGGAGAAAATATTCAAAACATAGATATTATGATTCAATGACATTAGCATATGTGTTTATCATTGATTCAAAACTCTTATCATTGTCGTAATTTGGGGTTATCAAAAAGGGGGAGATTGTAGAACTCAACAGTTTTGATAATCCCAAATAATATTTTTATAATCCCAAATCATATTTCTATAATATCCAATCTTATTTTGATAATCCCAAATCTTGTTTTCATTTAAGTGAGAACCATGTCTTCATTATTTTTTAATTATGTTTCATTAATGTTTCCTATTTCAATAGAGTAATATTCTTATAATTTCAATCTCACTACTTGATTGGTTAATCTCACAGTGAAAAATTCATCTAAGTACAGAGGGAACCGTAAAAGAGTTTACCGTTACATGGTTACATTTACAAGATTACCATTACAAGGTTACGACTACAAGGTTACTAATACATGATTACCTTTACAAGGTTATAGCTACAAGGTTACCACTACAAGGTCACTATTACAGGTTTACCACGACAATGTCACCATTACATGGTTACTGGTGTGAGCATGCTGTTAAAGGTTACAATATGCCAATATTCACCTACTATTGAAGACTACCGATATGAAGGCTACCGTTACTAGTCTACCGATGCTTATTCTTCTATGCCTTTTCAATTTCTCAATACTTTTCTAATGGTCATATTTGATAAAATAAATGCTCTAACATTTATTAATGCTGATTGTAAACATTTCAGGAGACAATACGGTGGATGATACAAGGTACAAGAAATCATGCATGTGATATACTCATTCCCATTTTTGGACCTCAAATATAAAAAGAGAAGACAAAAAAATAAAAAATAATGAGATTTTCAGGATAAAAATAAGAAGAGAAAAATATACGCGGACACGAAGAAAGGGTTTAATGAGATGTGTGATAGAGATTACTTGTCAGATCAAAAAGCTAAACCATTCAGCACTAAGATCTTGAACCCACAAGCATCCCAAAGATCATTCTAGGATAAACTCATTCATGCTTTCTATACTTCATCAACTCTTGATAAACCTGAGAAGAAGAACACTGAAAGCTTGAACTTGGTGTTGCTACACTCTGTTTTGGAAATAACTTCCAAAGATAAACTCGAACTTCAACATTTCTCATTCCATGGATTCAAGTGATGAAGTACAAACACATAAAGCCTTCTAAACTCTTTATCATCATAACTGCTCATTTTGTTTCTTTATTTTACATCCTTGAGAAGTGTATGTTTCTATTTATATCACAAATTGTCTCATGTGCTTGAACTGTATGATACTAACTATCCTCGCATCAAACATCACCTTATCTGTGTTTCCCACGTATAACTATGCAAGAGGTCATGGGTGGTCTATTTTGTTTGTCTTTCCCATGAAGAACTGTGGTAGAGGGTGTGTTCCCTAGATAGTTTGTGATAACAGTTTTAAAGCACGATATAGTATTTGTATCAAGTTTTAATATAAACTTCTTGGTGGTAGGTGATCACCAAGTGGAGATGATTCGGTCTTGACTTGAGACTGAACCTCTTGTTTACATTATTGTGGAAATCTTCATATATTCTATTTTGATTTTATCCACATATTATATTTTCTAATACATAAAATTGTTTTTTCTTACATTTTGATAGTTAGTTTTGGTTAGTGTGTGTATTTTTTTAATTCATTAAACATGTTTCAAAAGATGAATTGGGGTTCTACACTGATTCATCTGAGGATTAATCACCCTTTGAAATTTCTACTACCTTAATTAACTGGGCTGTTTTTAAAATTGGGGGTTCTCTTAACCATAAAGTTTTTAACAGAAATTTTAATTAGAACTCAATTCACACCCCTCTTGAGTATCCACTCTGACCAACAGAGAATGATTTTTATCGATGTAGTTGATCAAATAGGTCATTAATTAATGGAAAATGATACTTTTTCTTTATCTTGATTTTTTTGAGATCGCGATAATCCATGCGAAGGTGCATTGACACATCCATTTTCTTGATGAAGAGGATATGTGAACCCCATGGTGAAGCACGTGGGCATATAAACCTTTTATCAAGATTATCCTGTAGTTGATTCTTTAGTTCCTCAAGTCCCACAATAGCAATCCTATATAAATTCTTGGATATTGGAACTTTTTAAGGTATAATCACAATAAAAAATTAGATCTCTTGGCTAGGAAGAAGACAAGAAAATTCCTTGGGAAACACATAAATGTATTCCATCACAATAGGAATTTATTCAAGAATGGTTATTTCCATAGAATCAATCACTTGTTCTAGATACACTTGCTTGTATGGAATTAATATCCATTCATAAGATGATAGTGCTAACAAATATTCATCCTTCTCTAGAACTTGTATATAATTGTGGGTCGATTCACCATACAAAGAGTGATTCCCTTCCCATAGAAATTTATGTTGGCTCTATATAGAGAAAGTCAATCCACACACAGAATTGCATCAAATTCTTCCAAGGTAAGTATTACAAGGTTATTTGGGATTTTTAATCAACAAATTGTGATAGGGGGAGTTATATACCTGGAATGTAATAATTTAAACATTTTATATCGTCATCGACATATCCACTTCTATGATTTTTTGTCGTGTTTGAATGGTTTTACCAAGAATTCATGATATAATAATGAATGCGTAGAAATATATATAATAACCCTCCCTTTAACATTTTGATTCTACCTATAAATAATTACTTTATCCAAAATAGGCTTAGGGATTAGTGTTTCTAAACTATTAAACCCATATAGGAGAATCCATTGACATTAAAGGGATAAATTATAAATTACATTTATCACCTTAATTTATGTGTTTCTAGGATTAAATCTATGTTATCCATGATATAGTTCCTATCAAATATTCTTATGGTAGATTTTTGTTCCATTAATAATGGTTCAAAATGAGATTATAAATTTACCATATCATTTCCCCCAGGAGTGTAAATCCAGGTGTGTTGTAAGGATTGTTGTCATATACAAGGTTACCGCGAGTCAAGACTAGAACACCTAGTTAGAGTTATTAATCCTAGGTATATCCATTATTGAAGCACATAGACTTTTATTATCTAGGAAGGGATGTATTTTATTGATAAAACACTTTGTGTATACTCAAGAAAATATAGGATTCATTAATAACATTTAGTATTACTACTAAGTGTTTCACAAGGGTTTTATAATCCTTATCACACAAATAACTAAACCTATTCTCTGATACCAACTATAACCACCCTTCTTTATGTTTCATATTTAAACATGATTTCTGTCAAGAAATTAATCATATTACAACTAAGATGATCGAGAGTTCTGGTGTCTTTGGGGTTTTGAAACATTACATGACAACAAAAAACATGAAATACAACAACAACATTATTGAAAACTTTTTTTATAGGACCACAACATTCTTTCGTACTTAACACTGCATGGGATAACTTGAGGCAATACATATGAAAGGGTTGGGATATAAAGACAAATAAGGGAATAAAAAAGGAATAACATGGGGATAATAATTCATGTGAGACAAGGAATCTCAATTATTCAAAATGGAACATGAATAATAAGTCATGATAAGCATGATAATCATAACATGGAAAATGTAGCAACAAATTAAAACACTACATCATAAAAATAAGTCAAATATAAAAAACGATACTTCAGTGTGGAAAAAATTACAATAAATAAATCAAATAAAACCCCACACCAATATGATGTATCATGATACTAAACATTACCCAATGCATTGGAGCGCTATCAGGATGCACCCTCTATAACCATTTCAATCTCATGCTTATGTGTTCTGTATAGATCATATAACATGGGTTCATTCCATGTCATAATATTTTCCACGATCGATATATGTGGAATATGTTTATATAAGTCCTCAATAAATAATTATATTTTCATAATGGTGAATACCCTTGATATTGAAATGGGAATGATATTCACTACACAGGCATGATAAATCATGGTTCAATTTCAGTAGCATAACGACATCATAGAGAAATTAATAAAATGTGTTGATGAGATAAAAAGGGTTATATAATCATTTATACAAGAAATGTATATAAATAGAAACATTTAAGGTCATTACCATTCATATGTAATTTGAAATAGAACGTGTAACATAATAATTAATCTTGAAGAAAGAGGAGATATATAAAGAACCCTTACAAAATTTCACCATGGTAACGGTTGTGTGAAAAGACTATTAGGAGGGTTAGATGGGAGTTAAAGGGAATATAATAATTTATAATACAATTTAAAAGTATTTTGGATAGATAAGAATGTATCCCAATATAATAAAATAGAAAATAATAATGAATATCATAAAGGATGCGCTTGATTAAAAAAAGGATAGAGACAATCCCTTATGAAATTTTGGCATAGTGATGGCTTAGGTAAGGGTCCAAATGTGGGGGTATAAATAACCCCTCATAAAAATAACATCAATTTGACAGTATGGTAATGATAAAAATAAAAATAAAATACATGATATTTAAATTAAAATAACTAATCCGAAAGAAGGTGCTTAAATTCAATGTTGAGGAGAGAAATCCCTTATGGAACTTTGGTATAGTAACAGCTTAGATTAGGGTCCAAATGAGGGGGATAAATGATGAATCATGAAAATAAAATCATATTTATATTAATTTAATTATGAAAAATTAATGTCAATACAGTCAATTGAAATTAAATAACTAATCTCAAAGAATGTGATGGAACTCAAAGGTGAGGAGAGAAATCCCTTACTTGGATGTGTGACTACAAAAGCTTGAGATAGGCTTCTTGGGATCTTGGGGGTTCCTTTGGAGGACTCTTGAGAGTAATGGGAAGAGTGTGGGTGGTCATCAGAGAGTTTTAGTGAAGATAAATTGGATCATGGATTGGTTTATATAGGAATCGAGAGGGATCTCATTATTATTTTGGTTTTGGACACTACATAATAAGATAATCAAAACCAAAAACCATAAATTGGGGTTTTCCCATGATTTCTGTTAAAATTGGAGTGGAATAAATTATTTTATGTGGTCAAGGGATAAATATAATACAATATTTTCCTTGATTATGTGGAGGGAGTCACAATTTAAATAAATGATTTTAAAATCATAAAATATATTATATTTCATGGGGGATTCAGTAAGGATTTATAAAATAAATCAAATAAACAAAAATTTAAATTATTTTTAAATAAAAACATGTATTTGGACACTGATACCTTTTATAGTATGTATTACATCACTATTGGGACATTATGATGTCATAAAACACACCGGATATTTATACGTTATATAATGTTTTCTAAAAATTCGAATATCTTAGAAAATTATGAAATATTCACCCATGGATAATTGTGACATCCTGATTCCAAAAATACTATTTGTTTTATCAAAAGAATTTTCTAAATATTTGAATTTTCACTTTTAAAATAAAAAACAACATTTCTTGAATATGACTGGTTTTTTTGATAATAATAGTATTTGAACCGTAATTAAATTTTACTTCATAAAAATTATATGGTGATTTAAATTTAAAAATTTTATTTAATAATATTTTTTTAATAAAATATTATTTATTTAAAAGATAAATTATTTCATCAAAATATTTTTCCAAAAAACACTACTTTTTATTTAAAAACATTTACAATGTAACAATAAAAGAAAGAAAATATATTAATTATTCTATAAAAAATAACCTCCATAATCTTATTGTTAGGGCATTGATACATATACCTTTATTACACCATTATATTCCTTAAAATTAATGTGTGTGATGAATGGGATTTCATGGGATCATTCGGTGAACATGGTTTGGGTTGTGATCTTGATGAGTTGGATCTTCTCCTACAAACGGTTTCTCCCATGCTTAAGTTGTTGAATCTCGTCTTGGGCTTGGTCTAGGGAAAATACTAGAAATTATAACCCCCATGGAAGCTTTGATAAATTGGATTTATAGGGTTTGATACTACAAGGTGAGATCATCACTTCCTTTGTACGTTCCAAAAGAATTTGTTAAAACCTGATATTTATACTAGTCATGTGATCATTGTTCAATGGCTATATTATCAACAGAAAAGAGACATGAAGGTCATTTGAAATCAATTTGGATATACTAAAATAAGTTCATCTGATTTATATAACCATAATAAATTTAATTAAATCAAAATAATTGGAATTTTATTCATAAATGTCCAGGTTATTACATAATCCATTTCAGGATCTCTCTTTCATGGGGTTTACGGTTCAAACGTTAACAAATTTTTAAGGAATTTTTCCCTCTATTTTCCTTATTTGAGACATACTTAATTTTTTTCACTTATATTATTTCATGATGTATATATAAAACTCATTATAAATTAAAGATAATTTATTTATTTTTCCTCATGGTGTTTTAATTTCCATTAAATTTTATACCTTCCTGGGGATTATGATTTAAAGTTACCAAATTGGTAAAGATTCTATATTACAATATCATTGTTTATAGAGATTACTTATGATTATGTTTCTTATGATAAATTATCAGGATAAATATATCATGCAAATCAAAAAAAATTGTCATCTAGTTATTAAATATATTTTATTTCAATATTTCCTTTTTTATATTCATTGGTCCTTAAAATAATTAGGAAAATGTTTTTCTAAAAATACAACTTTATTTCCCTTTTATTTTAGAAATATATTACATTTTTAACCCATGTTTTATACATATATTTTTTAAAATTTTATATTATTATCCTGTAGGTTTTAAATGAAATTTTTACCCATGTTTTAATTTTTTACAAATTCCTTTTAAAAAGAATCTTCATGTCATTTTCAAAACAATAATCATTTTAATTTTACCAAGAATGTTAAAGGAATTAATGTTTTAACATGTAAGAAAATGATAAAACATCGCAGTTTCATGAACATTAATTAATTTTAATATTACATTATATATTTTCTTGGTTATTTTTGAAGAAAAATATTTTCAAAATGAATTATTTTTTTAAAAGTGTATATTTCAAAGTTGAAATGATATTTTCTTCAATAAATGTTTTAAATGATAAATAAAAACCACCCTCAATCTAACATGACATCCAATGATGTTTACAATACCATGATAGGGATATTATCCATGGATAACATGTTTCTTATTTATCTGAATGTTTTATGTTTATAATTTCATGTGTTTTATGAAACCCATTTATTTTCCACAGGTTTGACCAGGATAACATTCTTATGAAATGATATTTTTTTCAACTAGTTATTCTATGATGAAATGATGAAATGATTATGAAACATGCATCTTTTACATAATTTATTATATGATAAGATTTATATGAAACCCATTTCATTTCATAGGTTATGATGCGATGAATATTTTATAATATTGTGGCATTTATATTTATGATTTTTGTTACGTGATAGGTGGGACCATAATCTCCCTCCAATGTATAGGGAAATGATTTAAATATCATGAGATAAATAGGACATGAATGGGGAGTGAATCTCATTAATATGGTAATTTCTCTTCCATGATGGTATTGTAATTGAACCTTGACTACAATAATGGTTTTATGAGTTAACATGTTCCTCAATGATAGCCTTAGAAATGACCATTAACTCATATAGAAATGATTTTATATGCTTATGTGAATGCAAAAAATCAATTTATTATGCCAATTTTATGACCACATAGATCATTTTCTTTTATTATATTATGATTAATGTCTTATTAATATCTAATATTTATCCCATAACATTAGATTATGATCTTTGATATGAAGGTTATGGTTTTTTAAATGTTTTTCTCATATTCTTATACCATAAGGTTCATGTTATGTTTACGTATCTTTATTGTTCACCCTTATAGAGAATATTAGCTCACCCTTTATTATCTTTTCTTTACTAGGGATATAAAGTAACATATCACTTATGATATGTCCTATAAGGGTGCTAGTTTTAAAGATCATAGTGGGATATGATGTAGTTCACCTATGGACCTGTTGTTTGTGTTTAAAAGATTCCAAACATACTAAAATATTATGGTCTTCATGCTTTTTTTATGTAATTTAGTAAATATTCATCCAAGAAGACGTCATATCATTGTATGATAATCCTGGTACACTATAAGTAACATCGTCTGATTTTTACTTTTACCAAATACAAGGAAAAAAGTGCATATAACAAAGTGATCAAAAGTATAGTTGTAATGGTGGCCATGGAAGAACTAGAATAATCAGGCGTCAAAACAATATGATGGATTTTAGAAATTTTAACTATCATGGGTACTAATTAAAAGCATAAAAGGGTATACATATGAAAATTTTCATCAAAACGTAATATTCCACTCATGGAATCATAAGATTCATTCCACAGAATCGTTAGAAGCATTATCTACTCATTGGGTGACCCAATTGTGGTTGTATTCTCCTTGGATCAAATGATTTGATTCCCACAAATATTAGATTTTGTAGTCATTGGTGTGATCAAATATGATAAATCAATTGTGAGCTAGTTCTATAGTGTTCAATTTCCATTGAAATACCATTTTTATCTCTCTAATGACGTTTTTTCCCCAGGATTATGACTTCTTTCAAACCATGTAATTCCTTATGTTCTTTCATTTTTCTTTACTCATATTAATTTAATTATCCACTTAAAGTTTCTACAGTTAGTGTGTCTTGGAGGTTTGGATGGTGTATAGTTTGGTTCCATGGATGTTATGTGTGGATTCTTGGTTCTAGATACATATTCATTAAGTGTCGATGTCTCTCAAACTTTACGGTGTCCTTATTTTCTATTTATGAATTGAAGTTTGGATCGTTTGTGGAGTGATGCTTCTGGTGAAATAGTTTCCTCATGTATTGTTATGTTACTTATTCGAACTAATTCCTTTGAGAAATTGATTATTATTCTTCAAATTATATAAAATGATTGTGAAACATTATACAAGTAATTAGAAATTTTTCATAAATAACTATATAATTATCTTTAAATACATGATACATTCAAGAAAAATGGAGTGTTGGGTGATGTTACACAATTGAGCTCATTCCCATTATCATTAAAAATTTGAGAAAATTATTTTCTGAATATTTCATCAATTATTTCCATTAGTACAGTGGATGTAATGTAAATTATGTTTCTTTATAAATAATTCCCACATTCAAATGTGGCTATTTTTATAAATGAGATAAAAAAATTTAACAGATAAGATTTTGAGTCCACATTGGAGGATTTGGTGACATTTAATGAGATACTATCAATATCCTATGTCCTAGATTAAATGTTTAATACCAAATAAAAACTTTTTTAAAATTGATTATAGTCAAGTATTTGATTAATGATTTATTCCTTTACAGATATTAGTTTGATATTTATGACAATAACAGTTTCAACAAAACTCTTAGATAAGATTTCTAAATTCTCAAGTCCCTTGAAAATAGACTAATTTCTACTAATGATCGGTATTAATTAAACATTATAAATGACCCTGTTAACATCTCATTTTATGTATTTATCAAGGAATATATATAACATACAGTTAGAAAATACAACACATTCTATAGCCACTCATAATTCACAATCATCTATGATCTGTTGAGGTCCATTTGAATTCTATGATTTTAGTGTGGTTTTAAAGGAAAATAACATCTAATAGACCTACATAAGTTATATAAAATCACCATAATATTTATAAAATTACTATAATAAATATTTGAGGATATAATATCAAATATATATCTGGTTTATCAAAATAGTGGGCATAATTTAGACTAAAATCAAGTTACACAAGGATATAATTCGCAAACATATTTCCTAAGGCCATTTTAAAATTCTTATTAAACTCTCAGTTCATTGTATAATTAGAATATATAGTAGATTAAAGAGTTACATAATTCATAAAATTGATTCATTCAATATATCATCGTTACATGTATTTAAAAATAATACTAATTGATGAATAATCAAGATAATATTATCTTGAACTAAGAGTCTTATCTCCAAAATCGTGAGCAATAATTGGGAAAAGTTAAAGATGCCTAATCAAATATTTTAACAAGAACATAGTTTAGTAACACATAAGAAACCTCATAAGAGTAAGGAAAGTAAACATCAATTCATAGTGGGTGAGAACTGCTATAAATTATTAAAAATAAGAACAATTAATCTATATGAGTGCCTGATGGAGAGGATGAAAAATGAGGAAAAAAATATAAGAGATAAAATTAATGGGAATTTTAGAAGGAAAATAAATAATAACTGATTATTATTAAATATTCTTTAGAACCATAAAATAATTTAAAACTAAAAGGGATACAATTATCATTCCGAGAGAGGATTATACATCTCATGACTAAAAATAAATACAAGAAATTGATAGTATTCATTAAGAATTTCTATATAAACCTAAAAAATTTCAAAATATATATCTTATAATTTATATTATTTTTAATGAATAAATGATTTATTATATTAAAAAAATATAAAATATAATTTGGATATAATCTATCTTTGGGAGGAGTTCTCCGTAATTATTTATTAGAAATTCTATACAATGTAAGAGATCATGGAAAATTATTTACCACATGCACCAATAGATCATGTTACATAGAAAAATTAAATCTATAAATTGGGAGAGAATGTTAATTTGGTACCACTATGAATATTTATATTGGTGGTATTGTACTTTTCCAATCCAATATGATATACACTACATATCATGGATTGAATGAAATTTTGATCTTTTGTTTCTGTTGAAATGTTTTTCCTTATGGGTAAATTCATATTTACCACTAAATTTTTAGTAATTAAGATAGTGGAAGAAGCATAAATGATAATTATATTTTTTTAGTATACTTTATCACATTGATTTTTTTCTTGTTTTATTTCATCAAAGTAAATATAATATCTCGAGTAGGTGATGAACAATTCACCTTTGTTTTAATAAAATTTATGAATCATCATGTAGATTTTAGATGACATCCATGTTATATTCAAACTAAAAATTACTCACCTCACATGGGTTTAATTCTCTATGGAGAAGAGGATGTTGGGGATTTTATTTATGATTTGATTAATATCAAATATGATCACAATATCTTATATGATAATGAATTCTTATGGGTATAAGTTGATTAAATAGTTATAAAGAGACACCTATATATTGTATACCCATTAATTCGTGAATTCATTGAATATTGTGTTAAAATAACCCTCTAATATACAAAATGACAAATATTTTAGAAACAAACCACCATTCTTTGATCATTAATGAAAATTTATCAAAGCAGGAAGAATTTATTTTTGAAAATGTTTTAAGAAAAATGAAGCAAGTAATATCTCAGGGAATTTATAACAATAAGGGAATCACCCCCATGGTTTATATAGAACAGGTATTACTAGAAGTTATATTAAATACTAGATATTAACACCATGAATAATTAACAGATCCTTTCTATAGGGTTATCAAGAAAAAAAATTGAAGCTACATGATATTGGGATATTTTTATACATACTATAAATGGGTAATCCTACTCAAGTCATTCCAAATAGAGGAGGCACGAAAATGTTTTTTAAAGAAGCTAATAAACTAATTTTACTGTATAAATCACTAAATGGTATTTTCTTATTAACTATCAAAAGATAAAGTCATAAAAATTAATATGTCCCTTTATAATTCGGTTCCACGATTAAAATCATAGAAGATTATCTAACAATGAAATCAATTATTTTCTTTAGGTATACTATAGATACAACCAAATTTTTTTGGATATAGTTGTATCATCAAATATGACATCCAATTTTCTATATGAAACATTTTCATAACAATACTTTCATTTTGGAATTTATAACATATTGGTATAATTACAAAGGTGTTTGACATATTATGACATGGAATAAAAATTTTCTTAGATCAATATGGTGTATTTATCTGTCTAGGTGTTATAGTTAAGACATTTACTAATAACCTTTATATGGTATATATGTAGTAAGAAGAAAATATTTTAGTTTTGAATTGGAAAAATTAGGACATCATACATATATAAATAATTATTATTTTAAAATATAATTTAATAGAGGGACTAAAGGTTGATCCAAAAAAGATATAACAGATATAAGATCCACATAACCCTGTTATAGTAAAAGATAAATGATTATTTTTGGTATATGAAATAATCGATCTCATATTCTTACAATATTTTCAAACATATACCACCACATATTAATTTTATATTATAGTTTTATCTTTCGGTGTTTAACAATGTTACCCACCATTGTTGGTGTTCAGGAAAGGGTTTGAGTTGAGGGAAAGGTCCCAAAGTAAATTCCACAAACCTACATGTTTAATGTTGTTTCTTTAAATGTATTTTTTTTCATGGTGGCAGATGAAATAAACATTATATATTTTCATAATATTTAAATAAATCCTTAAAAACTGTAAAAATTAACATAATGGCCACCTTGCTCATGATTTATCTTAATTGGGAGAATATATTTAATCTCATGTGTGTTATGACTGATTGTATTGTGGGAGTGATAATTGGGATATTTATTGAACACATTTTACAACCAAAATAATATTTAATAAAAATGTTATCAAATTCAAAAAATAACAGTATTAAAATAGGGAATTATATATTAGAGGTGGTATTTTCCATTGATATATTTTGACTATATATTCTGCTATATAGTGTAGTTTTCAAAATGGATCATGATATCTTAATATATTTATTAATTAAAAATAAATCAAATCTAATGATGATTCAATGGATAATTGAATTACAAGTGTATGAAATATCATCAATGATAAGAGAGGACTGTATAATTTCTTATGTCACTAGTTATCAATGCTTATGCTAAAAAATGATGAAAAATAAGTGGAGAATAATATTCCTGATAAGATCCAATAATGGAAAAAATATTCTTATGTATAAGTTCATCCTAGGTTCATTGATATTGAAAATTATAAGAAAATGGGAATAATTATATATATTTGATATTTCAAAAAAATAAGATTTTCTTGGAAGTTAAACCTAACTATTATTTTGATAATCTATTATACAGAAATCAATTACTAGTGGCATATTAGACCAGACCATGTGGCGAAAAAGAGCATACAAAGTAGATTACTTTGTTAAATTCTCTGTTTTTTTGAAATGTTATACATCAATTATTGTTATGATTTCCAACGATCTAAAAATATTTGTGAAATTAATGACATTATTAGACTCCCTATTTTATAAGACATGTTTTTTTATTTATTGTAAATAAACTTTTTGATCCCCTTTATGTAATCTTCTAGAAAAATATATAACCATTTGTGTGAGGAATACATCTCAATATTTATGGATATTGGAAAAAAATTAATAACATGAAAATAATCGTAATAAATATGAAAAAAAATCTTTTTTAGATTTATAATTCCACTATTATTCATCTTGGATTGGTGAAAAAAAATTAATCAAACACATGGTGTAAGGATTTATTAAGTTATTTGAGGGGCTAACAATAGTAGCACCCCTAATCACTCAAAATATTGAAAATTATAGATATTAAAAAGGATATTAAGAAAATCTAATGGAATAAGGTGTGTATGAAGAAAAATAATTAGGGTAAAAAATCATTTATGAACTCTTTGTAAAGAAAACAACAATAAAAATTCAAAAAGGTGTGTCATAATTATGGTTTTTATGGGAATCCATGTCACCTACTGATAGAGATGGTGTAAAATCATTAAGTGGTTATAATAAATTTTAATATGGTTTTAAAATAATCATGGAAAAGAAGACTCGTAAAAACTGATAAACATGAAGAAATATATTTGGTTTATTTTGAGAATGAAAATATTTTCATAAATAAAACTAAGAAGTTGTACCACAAATAAATAAGACAAATAGAAATCACTTCAAGTGAAAATTTAGTTTTTTTTAATTTCATATTTGATGTTCTTTATCACTAAATTAAACACACATGTGTAAGCTAATTTTATGGGGATAACAGTCCACCCTCAAGGATTAACTAATATCAAAAAGGGAGAAAAATAATCATTTAATGTTAATGGATTATTATTGAAGCTATTTTTGGAAAACATTAATGAGGGGTGTGTCATCCCTCTAATTTTAACTAAAAAATCATATTTATATCAAGATAATATTTTAATGCAAATATTTATTTGGTTTGAAACTGATTTACAATATCAAAAACTGAAAAATATTTTTAAATTTAATAACTTTGTAAGAATTTTATTGTTTTATTTTGATATGAATTTTTTTAGAGACACCAACATAAAATACCTATTCCCCCTAGAATCTCTCAAAATCCTCAATAGTATAATTTTTTAATATTGGAGGATATTGAAAAATAATAATTCATAATTTGGAGTGAAAGGAAAAAAGGATTCATATACATAATAACATGATGATGTAAAAACACACAATTCCCATTATTTTGAATCAACCTATAAAAATGACAAAAAATCCGAAAGATATAAAATTTTTACACCAATATTGCAAACACAAACCAACAATGGGTTAGAACCATTATTCCATGTTTTTATCTTGTTTTTAATAAGTACAAAAACATTTTAAAATTATATCTGGGAACGCCGATTTGTTTATATAACTATTTTCATCATAATTTTTCCCAAACCCATAGCTAATAATAACCCTATCTTCCATTGAATTTTTCAATCTCTATTCCAAAAATAGAATGAGTAGTACTAATTACATCATATGTTCTATAACCATGGTCCTCTAGAGATATTAAATAAAATATCATCAATTAAATAATGTTTATTTTGTCATAGTCATTCATTCATATGATTTTTATTCAAATACCTGGCAAAACAGGTCAAAAACCAAAACCTTTCATTATCTACTTTGAATATATAGTTTACAAAAATTTGTACCAAAACCACAATGAACAACTATTCTATAACGACATTCTCTCCTAATTTTACAAGTCATTCCTCAATATGTTTAAATAGTTGTTATTTTAGTCTACAATTAAGGATATAAATATGATCTTGATTAATAATATAAAAAATGTGTTGTGTTGGATATAAATATGTCTAATTGGAAAATATATATCATTATTTAAATTTGGAAATATGTTTTTTGAGAGGATATTTTAAGAATATTTGGTCAATAGAGAAACATTAATGGCACAACATAAATGGTATTTCCTTTTTATTTGTTGGTAAATTTTAGTAAGTTATAAATTAAATATTGTGTCATGATAACTAATTATCATACCCCAAGATATGTCATGCAAGGTTATGGGATGAAAATTTGGTGAAACTAAAAATGTTATGGTTGGTACCGTCATGATTTAGTAATATTTCATTATGGATAAAAAGTCTTAGCTGAAGAAAAAAATCATTCCTAATGAGGTAAAAATTCTATCATGATTTGATGTTAGATGGTAATATCATGTAGGGCTTTCTATTTTTCCGTATTGATTACACTATGACATGAAGATATGAGGTAGGGTACATCAATATAGTGAATAATAAAACTTCAATGTGACTCTAAGATATAAGAAGACTGAAATTTCTAATAATTATTCAAGGATATATTGTATTATTTTATAATTAGGTTCCACTAAAAGGTTTCGATTTAGTCAAGAAACAATGTTACAATGTAATAATATTTTTATGTCATAATATATTTGGTTGGGAAATATTAGAGTTATAAAACCCTGAAACTTTTGGGATTAAAATAAATATTATGCTATGATTTTCTATTGGAATTTGTAATAGGTAGTTGATACCCAACTACAAATGGTTTTATGTTTTGATTTCTCATAAAATAGATAAAAAAAATAAGTTTCTATAATTTTTAAAAAATTGTATGATTTACTTGGAATTTTTTTTGATTTTATTTGACCATAAAGGATTATTTTTAGGGCCTATAAAATCATGATATGTGTCATTTATTATTGGAACACTTTGTATGAAATTATTAAAAATATTAAAAAATAAATAATAATGGAAATTGAGAGAAAAAATTTCTTAATTAGGGATGTGCTTGTAACATCAGTTTTGTAAAGCGGAATATTTTGTGAGAGGTCATATACCTTCTTGATAATCTAGATTCATTCAAGAAGATTGATTTAAATATTAACAGTAACATTATCATGGTGTTTTGAATTATCTCTTATATATATTGTTAGTGACAAGAGTGTCAACATTTATTGAGAGTATTTTTTAAGAAATGAGTTGATAAGTAAAAGTATTCGGTGGCTATTGGTTGGGGAAAATATAAAAAACATTGTAATCACAATTGTACAAATTCATTTTCATAGTAAATATACACATTGTCAGTATATCCTCTTTGGACTAGACTATAGTGGTGAAACTTTTAAAATAATTATGTCATTGAATTTAAAATTAATATTTTAATTTTTTTGACATATGATTTGTATTGATAGGTTCATGTCATTCTATCAAACATGAGAACAAGATATGTTCAACAAGAATAAATTAACACTATAATTCACCTCCATATTAGGGTTTATTGGTAAAGTGGTTTAAATAAGTCATATTAGAGATACAAGGTTAATAGTTGGGGAATATGTATTATGTTTCTTATTGATAAGGATAACACAACAAATGATAAAGGAATTCCTCTATTTCATCTATATAATTATCAAATATATAAGAATAATACAAGATCGCATATATTATCCCATAAGATCATTATTTTATTTATTATAGTTCATAGAATTTGAATAATTTATTCTAAAAAGTTATCATTAATTTAAATGAATAAGAAGTTACTAAAAACTTATGCAAAGGAAAAAAATTACATATCTAGATATTTTGGTAATCAAATCTAAGATAAGATTTAATCATTCACTAACATTATATGGGGTAATTTATAAAATATATAAAAATGAGAGAAAAATCCAATGAAATGAAGTTGTAAGTGAAATTAGATTATTTAAATGTTTATCTAAATAAAAACATTAACAGTTTAATCCATAAAATTATTTAGTATATTGTATTAATTAATGTAAATGATGATAAGATAATGGATGCTTAAATTTTGAAGAATATCCTATGGATATTTCCATTTTTTACAATCCAATGTTATTAGTGATGGTATAAATAGACTTATTGATTCTTTTACTCAATGATTCGAAATGTAGTATAGTAACTCTTAATACATGAGTGACACAATAAAAGATTATGATATTCTTCTTAGAGGACATGGAATTTAATGTTACACTAAAATAATACATCAATCGTAGTGATTCTTAAGAAGAAGTTATGAGTGCTGAGTTTCTATTAATCATTGATGACAAAATAATGCAATGAAAAGGAATACATGAAGGTGAGAAACTATCCACTTATTTCAATTGTAGAAAATTATAGAATATTGAAATTAGGTTTACAATGAGAATTTAAGGATAGAATGGTGAGTTTTATTAAACACACAAATAGAGAAGAATCATTCCACTTAAAAAAAATATAAATACTAGAAAATGTTTGAGGAAAACTTTCAGTGGAAACTATTTTTTCGAAAATAGATAGATGATAAATAAATGTTTCTTAAAGATGTTGAAACATAATGAAGATCAAAATTCAATGATTATAAGACATAAGTAGTCTAAAAGTGTCAATATAAAAATAAAATGGAAGATAACCATAAGGTGTTGTTGATCCAAAATTTAAACATGAAGGTTTAATAGAAGAGTAGGGAACTCAAAGAAAAAATATAAAAAAATATAGATGAATTTTTTAAGGATACATAGATTATGTTGACTAAATTTAAGATAAAATCAATCTATTAAAGAAATATATTGAGGTTTGAGATGTTACAGGTGAAAAATTCAAAGAATTTTTTTATTCTAAAAATTGATTAGAAAGATAATAAAATCACGGAAATTAATTATTATAATAATTAATAATTATATAGTATTAGACCCCTCAATGAAGTGTTAGTTACCCTAAATAAAAATATTTATAATGATTTGAAAACAGGTGCTTATATGAAGAATCACTAATTTTTGAAATTTTTATATGATGTTGTTTAGAAAATGAAATAAATAGGAACTATGAGTTTTAAGAAATTATTGAATATTAAAAGTTCCAATAACATGCAAAAATTAGAATTATGTTTTATGTTGAAAAAATATTTGCTCTAATAAAGTGATTATTTTTTTGGAAATCTTGGTCATATTATAACCTATTATGTAAATTGATAGAGTTTTATATGAGGTGGGGCATTTTAGAGTTAATAACGAAGGTTGATAATAAATTGTACTTATAAATAGTGAACTAATTTTATTGGTATTTTTTTTATTTCTATAAATTTTTTTATATTTGTTGTGATTTCATGAAAACAATGAATGGATATAATTTATATATAAGCTAGATATGAATGAATAACTTATCAATGTACTAAATTGCACTGGGAACCAAATCATTCTAATAGAAGACAAGGGGTGATACTATACTGATCAGGATGAAATGAATGAGAATAAACCCATGGTAATATCAATTTTACATTTTTAGTCATGAATGGAAAATAAGAATAATGGGAATGATATCTGGGATGAAAAATCACTAAATGTGACAAATAATATTAGCACATAGATTCATGATAGTAGGTATTAAACCCCCATGATCGAGAATAAAAACATATTAATGAATGAGACTGGTATTTTGGATCGAATGTATTATTTCAGAAATGATTGAGGTTTATATTTTAAAAAGGTAAAATAAGTTTTCTATAGTTGAATTAAATAATATGAATGTACCCAATGGGAATATAAATTTTCATAACAACTTAGAATATGTTAATTGTGAAAATCGATAATAGAATTTATATCCAATTGATAGGAATATTTATTTAATGATAGTGTTAAAAATTTGTTGAAATAAGGATGGAGGATTAATAGAAATACTTATCAATTGGATAGTAGGGAGAACATATGTTTCCTCATTGTGGATGAGGTGAAAAACTTATAGAAAGACCAGCTGAGAATCGTTAATAAAAATAATGGAAAATATATCAAATATTAAATCAACGATAACAATTTATAATATTAAAAATTATAGGGGAAATAAATTTATTTATTTATTGATTGGGAGTATTGTGAGAAACATTTATAGGAGAAATAAGTAGTTATCTCAAAACTTTATTTGGTTCACCATTTTTTTGTAGCCCATTCAAAAATATCTGAATGTATAGAGGAATGTATTAAATCCTTTTTTAGATGAATATTAACATATTGGTAAAATTATGCTAATGTAAACCAAAAATTATGTGATCAAATGCACCAAATATCTTCAATGATAACAAGATATTAAAATATAGAGATTGATAAAATCCAATAGTTAAAAAAATTGAATTGATTAATTACTTTTATCAAAATTGAATACTATATGGAGAAATATATAATTAAGAATAAATTTTCATTAGTTATAACTATAATGAAAGTAGATTTTCAAAAAGTATTATTTTAATATATAGTAGTCACTTGAAGCCATTACACATTGCTAATTTCATCTTTTGAGAAAATATTATAAGATGTGATTACTGAGAGTATGAGTGATTGGGATGATAATGGTTTCCACATTTGAATATGGTTTTCAAAGTCATAGTTTATTTTAGTGAAGTAAATGTTGAATAGGAAATGTTTTATGACCTTATTATTTATTTTTTAATTAATTAATTATTCATTGTTTGAATAATATTAAAATACATGTGATTCCTTGTATTTAATTTTAGGTGAACTTTTTCCAAATTATTGGGAGTGTTTAGAATTTTTTAGGTTTTTTGAGATTGTGTAATTAAAGATAGGATTCACAATGCTATAGCTTGTACCAAAATGGGCATAGTTTTTTCAGAGATCAAAGAAACTATGATTTTCTCTAAAATAATAATTTAAAATTTTGTTTTAGTTTACAATATTTCCTATCTAAAAGGGGGAAGTGAATTATATTTCTTATATATTTTCCTTGGAATGAGGTGTAAAATATCTCCAAATGTGGAACGCTATGTGGAAATTGTGAATGTGTTGAAATTCTTAGTCAAACAAACCTGGTTATTGACTAGGAACCAAAATGTGATACACAATGTGGTATCCCATGTAATGATTTTATAATTATAATTTGATGAAATATAGAGATTTTTTTAACTATGGGAGTGAAATGGATTGGTTGAAGAGTAATGGTTGATTGAAAATAAAAATGTATTTGATTATTTTGATGTCGAAATTGGGCAATCCATTGGGTGAACATAAAATACATATATAAAATTTAAAGGGTGAATATACCCTAGAACAAGTAATGGTTCTCTATACCATTATATGAAATTACTTCCTTACATATCATGGTTATATTGGAATAGGAATTTTGATGAGCAGATAAAATGAGTTTAAGCAAAACAACATCAAACTATATTTTGGTTAACTACAATATTCCATTTGGAGAGAAATATTATATATTTTGATGTATTTACTTATATATCATAATTAAATTTTCAAAAGGTACTGAAAATAAATCTTGAATCCCTCAAATCACATCAAACGTTTACTAGGAGGTTTGGATTGATATTTTGTAATGTAAATAAGCATATGATCTTAAAGAGAAGTATATTTATGTTTTGTGTTTGCATTTGAATTTTAAAATTAAAGTTAAATAATTAATAACATTTCTTAATATATGTTAGATAAAATATGTGTCTTGAATAAATTCGAGTGTATAAAATGATAATGGGGAATATAGAAGTTTTTATGAGTTTGGATGAGAAAAGGTGATAATGAATAAGAATAAAATGAGCACACCTAGTTTCTATGTGATCACCACATATGTTTTATGTATTATTTAATAGGAAGCATACATGCCTATTCAATATATTTAATAATTGTATGAGAAAGTTTCATTATCAATAGTAAATTAATTCATTGGAAGAAGGAAAATTCCTACAATGTTAGAGCATAGGAAAACATGACACAATAATACTATCAATGTGAAAACCAATCTTATTATGTCAAGATACTGGTATGTTGAATTACTTTAATAAAAGTTCATGGATCTTCATTTATCATTGAATCCTAATGATTAATTTAGTGGAATATGTGATATAATGTCTTCTAGATCATGATATGTATGATGTTTATCATGTTGAGTAGTAAACGGTATACATAATGTGTTTTTTGTTTGTGTTCATTTCCACTATGTTTGATAAGTTCAACAATGAAATAATTCACTGAAATAAGAATAAGTGGATGATTTTTTTAGAAATAAGTAGTTTGAAAACTAAAAATATTGTTCGCTAATTAACAACCCCCTAGTAAATCAACACCCTGTTTTGGGGTCATAATATATGGTAACAATGAATTTTAGGATTCATATAAAAATCATTAAGAATGAAGTTTTCTACAATAAATGTTGTTGAAATCAGTTTATATTTGATATTTATCTCTCTTAAAGAAATAAATAGGTGACCAAGTATTTGGGTTGGAGGTGTTTAGTGAATATGGGATTGTGTTTAGGATTTATTATATTTATTAGGAAAATTTTCTATCCTGTAAAAAATAAAGGAGTTCATGTATTCAATTGAAACAATTAGTAAAATTTTAATGAAGGAATGTTAACAAATTTTTTTCATTGGGTATAGATATTCTTGAAATTATGCTTGAGGTTTTTACAGATAATTTATAAAGTGGTGTTTTGACTTGGGATATCATAAATCATTTAGGGATTTATGGACGCACAAGGAATGAAATATCATCTTAACAATTAGAAAATGAATTATAAAAATATATAGTGATTAATGAAGAAAAATAAATTTTAGACAAGATACAGTATATATATATGAAGGAAAAACCATAGTTATAAAAATAAATTATTTATTTCTGATTAAATTATGAATATATTAATATGAATTAATTATATTCTTATAATAAATTCATTACACATCAAAATGATGTTGTGAACAAAATTCAAGGATTCTATGAGATTCATGAAGACTGAACGCTAGGAAAGATGGTAATTTGAATCATAACTAATATATTTAATGCCAAATCATTTGGATTAGAGGATTAATAACATAACATATTTTCTTTGGATAACCATCACAACATATTTTCTACATATGAGATGAGAAAAAATTCAATATAACGAATAAGTGTTGGGCTGAGAAGGAAATATTTTTAAAATACATATAAGAGTAAACGAACCCAATAGATATTGGGAAAGAAGATTAAGATGGTGTTTTAAGGTCATATTCATATGAATTTGGTTATATGAATCTTGTAAAAATAATGGAACTCATATA
Source organism: Viscum album (assembly GCA_963277665.1). Taxonomy (NCBI): domain Eukaryota; kingdom Viridiplantae; phylum Streptophyta; class Magnoliopsida; order Santalales; family Viscaceae; genus Viscum; species Viscum album. The sequence goes on from OY728166.1 coordinate 776,721,995, forward strand.
AAAATGCATCTACAGTGTAAAATGAATATTTCCAAGAATGTTTTCTTTTGAAGTGTTTTTCCTATGGAGGAATTAGTAATTATTTGTTAATTATATCAAATATCAATGAAGATAAAAGTGAAGAATAATTAGAGTCCTCTCAAGAATCCTAATGAAATAATTAAAATATATTTAGAGGAGATATGTTTGGATAAAATTTATTGGGTAAGAATTATTTAATTACTAAATTATAGTATTACCTATCCAAATTTCATATTTCATCATGTGATGGTAGAAATGGAGGTTGTTACACAATTGGTGATTTGAAAAAATATTCCCTCTAATAAAGTGATAATTATTTGAGGATATCATGGTCATATTATAACCTGTTGTGTAAATTGATGGTTTTTTATATGAGGTGAGGAATTTTAGAGTTTATAATGGAGGTTGATAATAAATTATAATTCTAAATAGAGAACTTATTTTATGGGTATTGTTTTTATTTCTATAAATTTTGTTATATTTTTTGTGATTTCATGAAAAGAATGAATGGATATAATTTATATATAAGCTATATAGGAATGGATAAATTATCAATGTCCTACATTGCACTGGGAACCAAATCATTCTAATAGAATACAAGGGGTGATACATTACTGATCAGGATGAAATGAATGAGAATAAACCCATGTTAATATCAATTTTACATTTTGGGTCATGAATAAAAAATAATAATAATGGTAAGGATATCTGGGATGAAAAATCACTAAAGCTGACAAAGAATATTAGCACATTGATTCATGATAGTGGGTATTAAACCCCCATGATCGAGAATAAAAACATATTAATGAATGTGACTGGTATTTTGGATCGAATGGCTTATTTCAGAAATGATTGAGGTTTATAATTTAAAAAGTTAAAAAAAGTTATCTATAGATGAATTAAATAATTTGAATGTTCTCAATGGGAATATAAATTTTCATAACCACTTCGCAAATGTTAATTGTAAAAATCAGTAATCGAATTTATATTCAATTGAAAGGAATATTTATTTAATGAAAGTGTTGGAACCTTTTTGACATAAGGATAGTGGATTAATAGAAATATCTATCAAATGGATAGTAGGGTGAACATATGTTTCCTCCTTGGGGATGAGGAGAAAAAATTATAGAATTATCAACTTAGAAACGATAATAAAAAATAATGGAAAATATATCAAATATTAAATCAATGATAACAATTTATAATTTTAAAAATGATAGGGAGAATAGAGTTATTTTTTTATTGAGTGGGAGTATTGTGAGAAACATTTATATGAAAAATAAGTAATTTTCTCCAAACTATATTTGGTTCACAATGTTTTTTTAGTCCATTCAAAAATATATGAATGTATGGAGGAATGTATTAAATCCTTTTTTAGTTTAAAATTAATTTATTGGTAAAATTATGTTAATGTAAACCAAAAAGTATGTGATCAAATGCATCAAATAGTTTTAATGATAACAAGAGATTAAAATAAAGTGTTTGATAAAATACAATAGTTAAAAAAAATTGAATTGATTAATTACTTTTATCAAAATGGAATAATATACAAAGAAATATATAATTAATAATAATGTTTCATTATTTATGACTTTAAGGAAAGAATATTTGATAAATTATTTTTTTAATAAATAGTAGTACCTTGATGCCATTACTCATTGATAGTTTCATCTTTTGAGAAAATATTGTTAGAGGTGATTACTAAGAGTATGAGTGATTGATAAGATAATGGTTTCTATAGTATAATATGGTTTTCAAAGTCATAGTTCATTTGATTGAAGGAAACGTTAAAGAGGAATTTTTTTATAAATTTATTGATGTATTTTTTCATTAATTAGTTATTCATTGTTTGAATTATATTAGAATACATGTGATTCCTGGTATTAAATTTTATGTGAACTTTATCCAAATTATTAGGAGTGATTAGATGTTATTTAGGCTTTTTGAGATTGTGTAAGTGAATATAGGTTTCACAATTCCATAGCTTGTACCAAAATGGGCATGGTTTTTTCAGAGATGTAAGAAAAAATGATTTTCGATAAAATAATGATTTAAAATTTTGTTTTAGTTTACAATATTTCCTATCTAAAATCGGGAAGTTATTTATATTTCAAATATATTTTCCCTGGAATGAGGTGAAAAATACATCTATATGTGGAACGCCATGTGGAAATTGTGAATGTGTTGAAATTGTTAGTTAAACATACATGGTTTCTAACTAGGAACCAAAATTTGATACACAATGTGGTATCCCATGTAATGATTTAATATTTATAAGTTGATGAAATATAGAGATTTTTTTAACTATGGGAGTGAAATGGATTGGTTGAAGAGAAATGGTTGATTGAAAATAAAAGTGGATTAGATTATTTTGATGTAAAAATCGGGCAATCCATAGGGTGAATATAAAATACATATCTGCAATTTGAAGGGTGAATATATCCTAGAACAAGTAATGGTTCTCTATACCATTATATGAAATTACTTCCATACATATCATGGTGATATTGTAATAAGAATTTTGATGAGCAGTTTAAATGAGATTAACCAAAACAATATCAAACTATATTGTGGTTAACTAAAATATTCCATTTGGATAGAAATATTATAGATTTTGATGGATTTACTTATATATCATAATTAAATTTTCAAAACATACTGAAAATAAATCTTAAAGCCCCCAAATCGCATCAAACGTTTACTAGGAGGTTTGGATTGATATTTTGAAATGTAAATAATCATGTGAGGTTAAAGAGAAGTATATGTATGTAATTTGTTTAATTTTAATTTTAAAATAAAATTAAAATAATTAATAATATTTCTTAATATATGTTATATAAAATAGGATTCCTAAATAAATGAGAGTGTATAAATTGATAATGAAAATATATATGTTTTTATGAGTTTGGATGAGAAAATGTGAATAATAATAATAATAATAAGAGCACACCTAGTTTCTATGTGATCACCACATATGTGTTATGTATTATTTAATATAAAGGATACATGCCTATACAACATATTTAATAAGTGTGTGAGAAATTTTTATTATCTATAATAAATTAATTCATTGGAAGAGGGATAATTCCTATAATGTTAGAGCATAAGAAAACATAGAACAACCAGACTTATCAGGGTGAAAACCAATATTATTAAGTCAAGAGACTGGTATGTTGAATTAATTTAATAAGAGTTCATGGGTATTAATTTCTCATTGTATCGAAATGATTAATTTAGTGGACTATGTGATATCATGTCTCCCAGATCAAGCTATGTATGAATTTTATCATGATGAGTAGTAAAAATTATATATAATGTGTTTTTTGTTTGTGTTTCTTTCCACTATGTTTGATAAGGTCAACAATAAGATCATTCACTCAAATAAGTAGAAGTGGATGATTTTTTTTGAAATCACTAGTTTGAAAACTAAAAATATTGTTCGCTAATTAACCAACCCTAGTAAATCAACACCATGTTTTGGGGTCATAATATATGGTATCAATGAATTTTGGGATTCATATAAAAATCAATGGAATGAAGTTTTCTACAATAAATGTTGTTGAAATTAGTTTGTATTTGATATTTATCTCTCTTCCCTAAATAAATAATTGACTTAGTTTCTGGGTTGGAGGTGTTTAGTGAAGATGTAATTGTGTTTAGGATTTATTATATCTATTAGAAAAAATTTCTATCCAGTTAAAAATAAAGGAGTTCATGTATTAAATTGAACAAATTAGTAAAATTTTAATGAAATAATGTTAACCTATTTTCATTCATTGGATATGGATATTCTAGAAATTATGACTGAGGTTTTTACAGATAATTTATAAAGTTTGGTTTTTACTTGGTATATCATAAATAATTTAGTGATTTATGAATGCATAAGGAATGAAATCTCATATTAACAATTAGAAAAGGAACTATAAAAATATATAGGGATTAATGAAGAAAAATAAATTTTAGACAAGGTATAGTATATATATATGATGGTAAAACCATAGTCAGAAAAATGAATAATAGATTTGTGATTAAATTATGAATATATTAATATGAATTAAGGAGAGTCTTATAATAAATTCATTACATGAAATAATGATGTAGTGAACAAAATTCAAGGATTCTATGGGACTCATGAAGATTCAATGCTATGAAAAATGGTAATTTTAATCTTAACAAATATATTTGATGCCAAATTATTTGGATTAGAGGATTAATAACATAACATATTTTCTTTGGATAACCATCACAACATATTTTCTACATATGAGATGAGAAAAAATTCAATCTAACGAAGAAGAGTTGGGCTGAGAAGGAAATATTTTTAAAATATATATAGGAGTAAATGAACCCAATAGATATTGCGGAAGTAGATTAAGATGATGTTTTAAGGTCATATTCATATGATGTAGGTAATATGAAGCTTGTAAAACTCATGGAACTCATCTGAAAATGCATCTATAGTGTAAAATAAATATTTCCTATAAAGTTACCTTTGAAGTGTTTTTCCTATGAAAAAATTGGTAATTATTTATTAGTTATACCAAATATCAATGAATATAAAAGTGATGAATAATTAGAGTCCTCTCAAGAATCCTAATGAAATAATTAAAAGAAATTTAGAGGCGGTATTTTTGGATAAAATTTATTGCGTAAGAACTATTTAATTACTAAAAGATAGTATTACTTATCCAAATTTCATATTTCATCACGTGATGGTAGCAATGTAGTCTGTTACTCAATTGGTGAGATGAGAAAATATTCATTACAACAACATATGTTAACAGATCATGAATATTATATTACTAAAATAAAGTAGAGTAGTTTTCGTTATGTAATGAAAAAAGTTACATGAATATAAAATTTAGTTAAAATTGAATAAATAATTTATTAATGGGATCTCCAAAACATTCATGTTGGGGTAATAGAACAATATCCAAAATAATGTATCCAACAAGAGTGAAACGAATAATGATGAATTTTTGAAGATGAAATAATAATTTCACTTGGAGTTGTTAAAGTGAGTGGAATACTCTTTAAGAAGAAGAATAAATATGATTTATTGGATTTAAATTGTATTTATATTGATAAATCACTTCAATATATCATGGATAAGTTATTAGAAAATAAGAAAAGATAAAAAAATCGATGTAATTTTTAAAACATTCTATCATGAAGAGGGAGATTTCTAAAAAAAGAAAATTTTGTTTTGGATACTATGAGGCTTGAATTCTATTTTAATAAAATGAGTATTAAAAAATGATTCAGACTGATTATGGAGTTTCTCGAGATAAGGTTGAAGATTCCAATAGAAGAAGAAATTTTTAATAGAATCAATCATTAGAAGAAAAATAATATTTTTATTTCTTTGGGAAAGTCTTATTTAGAGGTAAAATCATCTAATTTGTTTGGGATAAAGTTATAATGATAAAATTATATAATTAAAAGTAATATCAATATAGTATCTTAGAGTTTAGTTTCATCTTGTTAAATTAATTTTTTTTTCAAAATTATGAATATTTGGGAAATGGGGATATTGGATGGATTAGTCATTCAGTAAGAAGATATACCTTTTATGGTGACTATTGGTTATTAGATGGATATGGGATTATGATGAGATAATTATATTTCATAGGAAGAACATTTTATTCTATGACGTGATATGGAAGGAAAATATATATGAGGATACCACCCGTGAAACAAAAATAATGTCAAGTATGATGTCATTCCATAATAAAATATGCAGATTAAAACCCATTTTGAGGAATCCAATGAATTATGTGGGAGTTTGGATGAAAGATTTCTATTTATTAATAGTGTCTTGTAATTTTAATAAATCAAAAATATCATCAAAATTATTTGAGTGAATTTAGTTAAGAGATAAATGAAATGACATTGTGGAGAAGAATATGGAACATTTGAAGAATAAGGATGTTTTTTGAAGCCTCTGGATATTTATAACTCCAAAATGTGTATTAAAACAAGATTAAAAAAATTAGCATTAAAAATTTAACTAATAATGATATATTAGAGAAATATATATAGAAAATATTATAAAATTTAAGTATATAAATTTATATGATCTCAAAAGAAACTTTATGTGAAGGGAAACAAGAGAAAATATACTTTGGAATATATTATTAGTGATATGGAGAAGAATTTTACCTCAACATATAAATGAGAGTTAAAGAATAGTTTGTCTAAGATATGTGTTCATTAGTAAAAGGTGGAGTTTAACACCATTCAAAATAGGAAGAATAAGAAATATCATCCATCACCCATCAAAGGATAACGTATGAATTCACATCACCTCCCTCACTTGTTCTTGGGATTTTATTCTCAAAGGGGGAGAATATAGAAAAATATACACAAGGAAATATATTTTTCCTAAATGGGGGATAAATAACTTCTTAATAGTTAGTATATATTTAAGGGAATTTATTCTATGTATTAAGCTATGAATTCAACAAGTGAACTATTAAAATAAGTTCGTTAAGAATTTGTTCATGATGTTTTTTATTTAGAACATGGAATAATAGTTTTCATAGTTTAGATGAGCTATAGAGGTAGCTATTGAATGTCTATGTAAGTCACCCTAAGGCGCATCTTTGGGATTTTTCTTAACTGAGTATTTACATGTCTTATTAGAACTATCAAATAATGATTCATTACTAAGATGAATGCGTTATTTATTTTTGATGGCTAAAAATTGATTATTGACCAAAAAAATTAAAAGCTGGAGAATTTTGTGAAAAACAATATGGTGGATATTTTGGAGATGATGAGTAATTGAGATTATGAAGGTTACCCAAACTGAAGGTGCTTTTTAATAGTGTACATCATTTAAGTGATATATATGTTGATGTTAATATAATTTATGACTTTGGTGTGGTATTTTGTTGTCAACATATTAATTATTATATTAAAAAATTCAAATTTAAGTGATTGATGATGTTTTAGTTAGGGTGAAGATCATTAAAACATTTTCCAGTGATTATAGGTTATTAAAAGTTATTTAATGAAATTTTGTGGTGTTTAGATACGACTGAAGTGAACATCAAATTTTTTATGCTTTGGATAATACCAAAATGGGACAGGTGTCTGTCATAAATGAAAACATCTTAGATTTTTTCTCGAATTGGTGATTCATAATCTATTTTAGTTTTCAAAACTTCATGCCAAAATGGGGATGCTCTTCAAGACATAAATATCCTTTTAGTGGTATGTTGTATTAAATAGCTTTGGATGTGAAACACTTAGTGTAAATGGAAGGAAAGTAAAAATGGTGAGTTTAAATGATAATGTCCTTGAATATAAAACAAAATGGGATCCAAGATATTATGTCCCATGTGATGATTTAATTTTTATAAGTTATTAAAATATAAAGAGTTTTGTATGCATGCTTGTGAAATAGATTGGTTTCAGAGTGGATGATTAATAGTAATCAAAATAAAATAGACTATATCATGGTCAAATTTGGACATGGTATAGTGTAAATATAAAATTCATATCCAAAATATTGAGTGATAATATTATAAGGAAAAATATTTGTTTCTACAAAACTTGAACCATAATAATATCCATACATGTCATAGTGATGTTTGATTGGGCTTTTTAAAGAGCTTTTCAGAATCATTTCAGAGAAGGACTGAAAAATCATCCCATAATATCAAAATGAACTCTAACAAGCCATGATGAGAATAAAATTCCATATTTTGAGTGGTGATTGATTTATCATAATTGGTGAATCTAGGGAATATCTTACTCAAATAACCTTGTACAAAAATTGAATCAAATTGTAACTATTAGGAATGGTTTAATCATATAGCTAAAATGAATATTGATAAGTCAAAGGTAATTTAAAGGGAGTTATGTGCCTAAATTTTAATTTCAAATTAAAATATTAATGAAGGTAAAGAGTACTATTACCCTATATGATATTTAAAATGGTGGTTTTTAACGAATGGGAATTTATAGAAAGAGGGGATAGAAAATATTACTGAAAGAGTATCGAAGGAAGGAAGTGAATAAAACGAAAAACAAGAAAAATATTACACAATTGGTTTGTGAGTGATCATCACACATATATTGTGGTTTAAGTGTAGAAATAGATATACACATGTTCTAAATATTAAAAATTTGTTGGATCCCTTTACATAATTTTTAGAAAATAAAATCAAATAAGGGAATTCCCTAACTCATTTTTGAAAACAAATACTACACAACATGATTGATCTAGGAAGAAATATATCTTATTTTTTTGGGTTAATTTTTTGTAGAATTCATGTAATATTTGTTCATGGAAATTCCCTTCTCATTTTATCAACATAATGATTCCATTGGATAGTTTTATCTCTATATGTCAAAATCATACCACAAATGTAGTAGATAATAATTAGTAGGGAACCATATACATCAGTTATTATTTATTTGTGTTTTTTTAATAGTGTTTGATATGTTTTGTAGTGAGATAGTCTCACTAAAATGTGAAATATATTTATTTTTCAATAAACATAAAAGAGGAAAATGAAAATGGTTGTTTAATGGTTCAACCCACACCCTCCGAATCGCAGTAAACAAATATTGTGTGTTGGGTCCATAACAAATTGGTTTGGGGTATTCAAGGCTTCCTATAAAGATCATGAAAATTGATTTTATCTGGTGTGATGTTTTTTGAATGAAGTTTATATTTGATTTTTATCCCTATTTAATAATCAATAAAGTGACATTGTTTCTTCTTAAGGTGTTTAATAATGTTATGTTTTTCATTTTTTATACCTTTTTGGATAGTATAATTTTTGTGAAAAATAAAGGATTTCCAATCATCAATGAGTAAAAATGAAATGCTTTTACGTATTTCATATTTCATAACATTACTTACTAGGGTATTGATGTTACAAACATTTTAAAATATGTTTTCATGCCCATTGTAGAAGGATATGTTTTGATATAGGAAACAAGAAATAATTTAGAGATAAATGATTGTTAAAGTAATTAAATTTTTTAATAAATTTTAGGCCATGGATTTATAAACTTTATATGGATTAAGATAGTCAATGGTGTTTTAGAAGGATACATAATATCTATGAACTCAACATCAATATTAAATATTCCAAATTAAATATATGGTGTTGAAATATATAATATATTTATTCATAAAATAGAATATATTAATTATTATTTTATAAGGACTAATGAAGTGGTGAGAACCATTAGAGGATTCATAGAGGTTTATGATAAAATATATTTTACTAGATATATTTTTGATAGAGATATCCAAAATATATGATTTAGATCATAACACATTTTTTTTGATTGACATATACAACATCCCGGTTGGATATAAGATGAGAAAATAAAACAATATGAATAAGAATATATTTGATAAGATTAAAACCCCTTTTAAATCCACGAAAGTTGAAATGACCTACCTATAAATTGAGGATGAAGATACAGATAAATTTTGAAGTTCATATTTTTAATGAAGAAATTGATGTCAACTTTGGAAAAACCATGACACTAATCTAAACATGTGTCCAATGAGGAAAAGGAAATTTTTTTGTGAAGTTGTCATTGAATTATTTTAACTATGGGGGTAATGAAATTTTATTTTAAGTTATCCAAATATAAAAGAAGATAAAAGTTACGAGGATGTGATGTCCTCTCATGATGCTTCATTAAAGAATTCGAAGAACTTATTATGATGGAAGTTATCACCAAGAAGAAGGCGTAATAATTATTTAATTAGAAAATAAATAAATTATTTATCAAAATTTCATACTTCATAAAGTATTAATATTTATTTTGGATATTTTTCTACTGGTATATATTAAAATACAGTCATTGAAAAAAATGAATGTTAAGAAGTCATGTAGTGAAGATGAGGAAAATAATGAAGAATTCATTTCACCATGTAGTGATGCATTGTCAAATGAATATAAACTATACTTAATTTTGATGAAATTGTATAAAAACAAAAACTATAGGAATTTTATTCTTCATAAAATAATAATATCATGTTAAATATAAAAAAGATGATTGAAATGAATATGGATCAACTTGAGAACAATATATCAGAATTGTTCTTTATTGTTGAGTAAGTGAGTGGCTAACACACTAAAGAGAATAAAAAAATAATGTGTTCTAAGAAAATATCCTTCCTATATTGAATTGTATTGAATATATAAAGGATTAGTTTTTGGAGAAATAAAAATATATCCAAAATTTTAGATATGGTTTTTTATTTAAAATTCCAAGAATGAAGTGTGATATTTATTAAAGAAACATAAGGTAGTTACAACTAAAATGAGAATTAATATTGTTCAAATCAATAAGGATCTCAACTAGTGACTCATAAAGGTGTTAGAGTCACTAGATAAAAGGTCGATTCCCAACAGAAGAACAAAATAGTCAAGAGAATCTTTGAATAGGAGGAAATTTAGAATATAGTGTATTTTAGAATGTCTAATTTTGAAAAAGAAATTTATATTCTATGTAAATAGAATAGACTGGATAAAAATTAATCACATGGAATAATATTTATTCAAATAATTAAATTCAAATAAATTTTAATTTACACCAACAGAAACACTTTGTGTGTGTCCCTCTAAAATTGTTTCTCATTGGAATTAGGAAGGCTTTCATAAATTCAATGATTACAATCTAGAAATGAGTCAAGGAACCCCAAGAGAAATAATTTAAGGTCACAACATTAACAACAAAATACAAGTACACACTATTTAATAAAAACTATATTATCAAAATATCTTATTATAGAGGTTACATAGTCATCTATTTAACCTATGTACTTGATACGTCATTATTTAACTATTTAAAATAATCATAGTTCTATTATAGACATAGAATTTAATGAGAAAAATACATTTTAATAAAATGGTAGAGATATAAACTTCCATAAATATGGATTGGAAAATAATTCCTCCACTTATTTAGTAAAAACATATCATTAGTTAAAAATCCAACACAACCTACATAAAATGAGCATATGGAATTATGTTGCTGATCTATGAATCAATGTGCATAAGTCACGACATACATTAATAATAATCGTATATTATATGGTCCAAAAAACCTCATAGATAGGAATATCTGATGACACATAGATATATGTAATTCCTTACAATGGGTTTTTCAACATAATCTTCCATTTAGAGAATTCAAGTTAGTATTTCATGAGATGAAGTCTCATCCACTTAGGAGGACTTGCACCTAACAATAAAAATACAATATTCCTTATCATAAAATTATCATAGTCTATAGAACTAAGTTTAAGTATATCATAATTGCATTGAAACTATTCTCATCATTTCAGGGAACCCATATGCATTTTTTAATTATATATTTACTCTAGGACATTATTATATTTAATTAAGGAAAAAAAATTAATTGACTATAACAATATATTTAATTTATATTCACTATTTTTGAATATAAATTTTTGGGGAATATTTTAGTGTATTGAGTTGTATTTGATGTCAAATATGTCAATGAGGTTGTTAATGATGATCAATATGAAGGAGGATCTCCCTTGAGTCAATGTTGATTGAGAATGGAAAATATGATGATTCATTATCTGAACTTATATTCAAATAACGTGTGTCAAAGGTGACATGGTGGTTACAACATTGAAGTATCATCCATTGAAGATGATTGAAGATTTTAATTATGACAATGAAAAAAGTATAAGAATTATGTGATTTTCATTAAGTGGAGGAGATTATAGATTGAAGTGGATAAGAAGTATGGCCATTCATGGACATTAATTTACAAGGTGACCATGCATTCCATTTCTTATTAACATTTATGTTAACACTATTTTTTGTCAACTTACTTAAAAAAACTAGCCAACCCTTGAGCTAGTCATTATGCCAAACAAGGATCATGTGGGACATGAGTTAACCTCACCCATGGGGAAGCCAGAGAGGCATGCCTGAAAGCGGCATAGATTGGGAGTAGAGCATGACCGCAAAGATTTGGGTCGAAGCCTACAAAGGGTGGGCGCAGAGCGTGCCCTCAGAAAACATGTTATAGGGAAGTACTATGGAGGGAGGAGGAGAATTATGATATTATTGTAAAGGGGATTCATATTAAATTGTAGCCTCCTCTCATCTATGTTTTGATGTGGGACAAATAAGAGGATAATGATTAAAGTTTTAAAAATGCAGAAGTGATCCTCACTATCCATATGATCATGCACAAGATCATGGCTATATGCCTCATCCTGTGTCCCATGATCTAATTTCCACCATCCATCCACCCCATTCCATCATGTTTAAATGAGGGTCATCTAATTAACACTATGGTTTTTGGTTAAAATATATCATCATCCTCCTCTATCGCTGCCCATATGTCTTTTTTTTCATTCACCAGAGAAGATGACCAAACTACCATGGATGATATTAGGGAATCATAGGAAGATTGTCTTGATATAGTGGGGGCTACAGGATCATATGGATCCCATGCATGAAACTAATATTTTTCATGCATGTGATATTTCGATGAAGAAGGACCGGCTAAGGAAAACATGGTTTCTGAGGCATGTGGATTTGATCGTGGATCTAAAACCTAATGCATGCACACATTCTTGAATTCCTGGAAGTAGAGGAACATTCATGATTAAAAAGGAAACACACTGATAATGTCAACATATCTCATTTCGGATTGAATGTTTTAAAGAACCGAAGTTCTTGGTCTATCAAATCCCCAATCTTAGGGAATATTTCATGGATATTTAAACATGTAAAGGAAGTATTCACATCTTATAAAAAGAGAAGCACTGGTCCAAGAAGAATTGGATGCTCTCGTATACCTGAGATATCCTATTTTGAAAAAAATGAGTCGCTCATAGCTTTTAGTTTGCAGACTACAAGAGAAGAACCACATACCACTCTTGGTTCATGAAGAGAGGATCTGTTAACCATCCTAGGTTCTCGAGGAGTGATCTGCGAATCATTCTAGTTTGTGATGGAGTCATTCACTCTCTATGTGTAAGAGAACCATTCATTTATTATTTCAGGAGAATCCTAAAACCACTTTTATTATGTCGAGAAGAACTACACACCCTATAAAATGAACAATCAGGAATTCTCTATGCGTAGAAGAAGAAGACGAACACCAAACCAAACCATTGGTGTATTATGTGATGTAGACCCACAAATCCCATAGGTTGAATGATAATGTTTTCATGTTGAATATTATTCATTCATAAAAACATAAATAATACACAAAAATGAAATAAACACAATGTTGTGTGTGCATGGAAACGAGAGAAGAAGAAGTTGACAGTGATCATGCATGAAATCTTTTAAAGAAGAGAAGAATGAAAGTATGTGTTTACATGCATTCATTTGCATACTTTTAAGAACCATGATGAATTTTGTGTGAACATATTTAAAATGAGGAACAACATGTCTAAAGACCAACTCACATTTGAGTTAGTGTCTCTTTGTACGTGCTTACACCAACTATATTCATGTGAATACAATTAGAACAAGAGAAGTGAGTAGTATGTTTAGTTTGGTTTAAAATGCATTGTACCACATGAATGCACTCATGATAATTAATTAAATACACCTGGACCAATTTGTAAAGTGAAGAAGAGAAATGATAGAATAAAAAAGGCAGTGTGTGTGTACAAAGACTTATACCCATTAAAGTTTTCACACTATATAGAAGATAAGAAGAAGAATTGTAAGAAACGGAGAAGTTCACATCAATTCGACATGAATGATCTCATGTATAAATGAAAATAAGAGAGGAGAAGAAGCTAATTATGATGATGTTAGGAAAGCGGATCATTATTGATTGAAAAATCCCAAAGGTGTCTTTGATTATATCCAAGAAATAAAAGAAGTGGTAGTTCATTTTTTTATTTCACTAATGAAGAAGAATATGTTTGTATTCTATTTTTCACTAAAGGAGAAGAAGATAATAAGAGAGTGTCTTGCTAACTATATTGCAAGTAACCTAGTCAAGAGCACGAAAAAAGATCAAGAGAATAACCAACCTTATAAAGAAAGAAGAAGACTATCCTAAGAGGAAGTATAAAGAACCAGTAAAGAGTAGAACTTTGGACATGGTCATAAAAAATTCATGAATATAGGATTGTTTCTCTTCCCCCTCCAATTTATAGGGACTGACACTAGCCAGATGTTTTTTTTCCTAGGAAATTACTGTAACAAGTAGAGAATTATAGTGGAGAATCTATGTATTGGTCATTATTATAGATGACAAGGAATTTTCTGATCTTATTGAGTTGTGAGACTTGTCAAAATATCGTCTTCATATTTTTACTATCACATATGAATGGAAAAAAGAGAACATGAGAATCAAGATTCTAACGGGTTAAGTGGTACGGGGATAAAAAAAGTTTGAATTGGTTTAAAAATTCCCCAACACTGATTCACCCCCCACCCCTTCCATGTTATTTATATCCCAAACTGGTCCGGTCAATTGGTATTAGATCTAGTTATACCTTTGTTGGATTATCTATAGTGAAATTATTCACTTTTAAAGAGCTGAATTTATTTTGTGAGTAATCAATGATGAATAGTTTCTGTGAATTTTAAGTTATTTTGGAGTAGATGTTCATACCTACCAATACCATGATTAACATGAAAAATAAAGATTAGAGAATGTTCATGAATAAGTCCCTCTTATCTAAAGAATAGGAAGCATGTGGATCTCTATACCTTGCTGAAAAAGAAGACACATCAAGAATGGAAAGTAATGAGAAGGTAGATCATGTTTCCGTTAATTAGATTAGTAACCTTCATAACTCAAGTGATCTAGGTGTATGTGTTAGTAAATTTGAATATTATTCTCATGATGAAAATGATAGGAAAAGTATTGGTGACCAATCGATAACCTCTGAAGAATTATCAGTTGGTATATTAAGAATCATTATTCATAACATTTCTAAAGAATGTTCATCCATTGTTTTTTGAGTATTTCAATGTTTCCAAGAAGGAATCACCAAGCTGGAAGAAGAAAATTATGTTTTGGAGAAGGAATTATATGAAAAAATTTGTGAGTGTTTAAATCACTCTAGACAATTTGGATCCTTTGAAGCAACAAAGAGGTAATTTGGAATTAGCTCCTCAAAGTGGCAAAAATAATTTGAAAAAAAAGGAGGGATTAAAAAAGACACTAGAAGATAAGATCCATGCATTTGAATATTATATGAAGAAGAGCACTAAAGTCAAGATTTTATATTGGGATGAAATTTCCATGAAGATCAAGGAATATGACTCTTTATTAAAAAAACATTAAGATGCATGATGATCAATTTGAAATACTGATGAAGGATTGTGAATGGAAGATAATTAGGATTCAATACCTGAAATTTATCCTCAATATAAAATATCAAGAAATGAAAGATCGGTTTAGAAACATTGAAAAGACACATATTGATACCACAAAGAAGAAAAAGATAGTTGTTATTGGTACTCAATGCTCACTATATTATTCTAAGGATGAAATAACTCCAATATGTTATAAGAAGATCATGATGTCTCTCGTTGATCTATCAAAAGTAGAGAAGAAGGATAATTTACCACCCATACGATATTATACTAAGGTTTCTAAGTATGTTACTACAAAAATTTAAGGGTAGTTGAAAACTCTAAACAATTATAGATGATGAATAGTTAGGAGATACATACCACCGCTTCTAGGGTGGATAGGGAGAATAGGTTAGAAGATGATTCCCCACAAAAAGAAAAAGAAATCAATAAGATATCTCAAAAACCTTATATAGAAGATATTAAGAAGACATGGTTTTCTGGTCAATGTCATTGCTGAAATAGATTTGGGAATTGTTTATTGAATTTTTTGTATAATCCATTTAATGAAAAATAATAGAGAAAGCATGTATCAAGTGGGAGAAATCTAAAATAGAAGAAGAAACATCCACAGATCTAGAAGCATCTGTACACTGTAAAAAAATTTAGAATGGTAGACAACATTTGTGATGTATGAAATGGGAGTGGTCACATGGTTGGTACATGTTCATTTCAATAGGTACCCAAAGCTGATAAGAAAACAAGATCATAGAAGCTGGCTATGATAAAAGAAGCATTCATGGGAAGTTGTCATAAGAATGTTGTAAAAACTAATTCTCCCAAGAAGATTCCTAAAAGGAAAGGTGAGAAGTCCATGGATTATAAATCCAATAATGTGAATGATGGTGCATAAAAAAGAACTCATAAGAAGGATGTTACCTAGAAGATTCGATGTGGAATCTCCAATCTTAATTTCTCAACTCCTCATGACCTATTTATTATCTAGCCAGAAGACATGTAAAGAATGAGGAAAATTGGATGTGCAAAAGATACGGCTAGTGAAAAAATGAAAAAATAATTATTCACATGAAGATAAGGAAGTAATGTGTATGAGGTACAACAAGTCTGGTCACACTATTAAAATATGCATTGAATTTATTCCTACCCAAGAAAATTCCTCAAGAAGATGAATGTTTCACCTTGAGATTCTAGTGCATTTAATGATCTTGAATAAAGAAGGCTCATACACAAATAAATTGAGAATTATATAGATCCACACAATCAAGTCCATAATTGAATATTAAATTAGAATGTTTGAATAATGGAGCATCTGGGTTAAGAAAACTATCTCAACCTTGTTGTTCACATTGATGAAGAAAAGAGGATCTAACTTATCCCCTTAAATTTTTGTGTGTTGTATTTGTTCTTATAATACATGGAATTAAAGGTGAAGAAAGATATTTGTGGGAGAACCTAAAAATCAATGATGTTATGTTTTCCCTTAAGGAGGATAGATATGAATAAGCTTCCATAGTTATTATTTCAATTGGTATCAAATTCAATTACTCTAATGATTGTTTGATTAATATTTAATTAGAAAAGGAATGTCATTCCTTAATCTCTCTTCACTGGTTAGTCAAAATAATGATCATCTAATAGAGGGGGTAAATAAATAAATTTGTGACATAAGAAGAATGGATGTGGCCCAAGGTCACTTATCCTACCTATTTCACTTGAATTTCTTTGACCCATTTCTTGAAGTGAATCTTGGAGATTCATGTTGACTATTTCTTGAAAGATTCATCCCAAATTTATTATCCTCATCCTTGAATAAATGTATAAAAACCATGAAGACAAGTATATGATTTCTCATCTCATAATGAATTACATCAGTGGGTAATTAACATATTAGTTATCTAAATAAAATCCTCTTGTTTTGTACATTGAGAATTTATCAAGTAGACATAGGGTGAAAATATATACGGAACACATCTTAAGTATGAATTAATACCCTTTTCCCATTAAATTTTTTTTCTTATCAATAATGAGGTTTGAAGTTAAATGAATGTTTGGGGGAGAGAAATAAGTAAATGGGAGTGAAAAGACTCACATTAAAACATTTATTTGAAATAGAACTTTGGGTATTTCCAAAAAATAAAATGGGGGTGGCGGGAAAACTTTAATGTATTAAGTTGTATTTGTTATTAAATAAGTAATTGAAGTTGGAAATGATGATTAATATGAATAAGGAAATCTCCAAATTCAATGTTTATAGAGAATAGAAAATCAGACGATTGGTGCACAAATATTAATTTTAATGAACTTGTGTAAAAATTGATGCAGTGATTAAAACATTGAAGTATCATCCACTGAGAATGATTGAAGTCCCTAAGTGTGATCATGAAAAAAGTAAAAGAATTATTTGGTTTTCATGAAGTGAAGAAGATATGAGAATGATGAGAAGAAGAAGGGTAACTATGCATGGACTTTGATTTACAAGGAGGACATGCCTTTCATATCTTGTTAACATTTATTTGAACACTATTTTTTGTGGGCTTACTTAAAAAAATGTTCCAATACCCCAGCTATCCATCCACCCTAATAAGGCTCATGTAGGGCATCAGTCAACCATGCCCAATGGGATGCTGGCTAGGCCATCCCGTAAGAAGCAATGAGTGGGTGCAGTGCGCACCCATAGTGTTTTGTGCTGAAGACCGTAGAGGGTGGGGGTAGAGCACACCCACCGAGAACACGGTACATGATGGTACAGTGGAGGTAGGAGGATAATTTTGAGAATATCCCAAAGTGGGTTGATACATAAACTGTGGTCTCCATGTGTCTCAGTTTCAATGTTGGAAAAATAAGTGGATGTTAATCACAGTTTCAAAAAAGTGGAATTAATCCTGAAAGTCCGTCTAACTTCACACAAGATCTTTGCCACACGCCTCACCCATCATCCTGTGATCTAATCTTTGATGTCCATCCACCTCATACAGTTCATGATTAAATTAGGGCCATCTGATTGGACCTCTATTTTCTGGTTAAAATACATTGTCATCCTCCTCCACCACTTTTCAAACACCACTACTTCCATTAATTGAATAAGATGACTGAACCTCCATGGATGATCCCATGAAATCCTAGAAAGATCATCTCGGCATGTTGACGGCTACAATAACATACTGATACTACGTGTGAAACTAACATCATGCATGCATGTGATATCTCGATGAATAAGTCTTGGAAGAGAAAAACAAAGTTGTCCAGCCACGTGGAATCAACTGTGGATCTAAAATCTATCGCATGAACATGTTCATGAATTTTTGGAAGAATAGAAGGCCGCGTTCTAGAAAAGGAAACACACCAAGAGTCTTAGTTTCTCATCCATGGCTTGATGATTTTAAAAAACTGAAGATCTCGGGCTTTCAATGCCCGGATCTTATGGAATATAACATGGATATTTAAATGAGGAAATAAAGTATGCCACCCATAAAAAAGAGATGCACTGAGAAAGGAAGAAGTTGTTAATCCCATATAACCGAGAGCTCATGATTTGAAAAATAGAATATCTCCAAGATTTCGGTTCACATAGGGAAAGTTTTGAACCACATACCAATTATTTTTCACGAATAGTGGAGTCATGAACCTTTTTAGACTCATGAGGAGTGATCCTCGAACCATCTTAGTTTTTGAAGTAGGTATGCACTCTTTGTGCATAGGATATCCATGAATTCTTGGCATGATGAGAAGCAATGAACCAATCTGGTTCTATGGAGAAGTACTGCACACCCTATGAAAAAAAGAATAATGAATTAATTGTGCATAGAATAAGAACACAAACACCAAAACATACATTTGGTGTGTTTTGTGAAGAAGACCCACAAAGGTCGTATGTTGAATTATCATGTATTAAAATTGAATAAAATTCATGCATAAACACATAAATAATACAAAAATTGAAAGAAACCCAGGTCAATGTTTCCATGAAGAATGAAAAAAAATAAGTTGATAGTGTGCATTCATGAAATCTTTTATTGATGTGAAGAAAGGTTTTACGTGTTTTCATGCATTCGTATGCTTAATTTAAAGAAGCCCGAAGCATTGTGTGTGAACATGTGAAGAAGGAAGGATAACATATCCAAAGGCCTACTCCAATTTGGGTTAGTGTCTCTTTGTGAATGTTCACACCAAAGAGATTCATGTTCAAACAAGTTGAATAGATGTAGTGATTAGCATGTTCGGTTTGGTTGATAATACATTACACCACATGCATACACTAATGTGAATGAATTAAAGATACCCAAAACAAGTTCAAAGGGAATAATATAAATGAAAAGTGGAGGTTTTTTACAAAGACTTATAACCATTAGGGTTTTCGCAATAGAGATAATAGAAGATGATGAATTATAAGAAATGGATAAGTTCACTTGAATTCCACATTCATGTTCTCATGCTTATATAAAAAAAAGATAAGAGAAGATACTTATTCTCACAATTCAATGTAATATTATCTTTATTTTTTGAACAAACACAATGGTTTTTGTGATTCTAGCCCAGAAAAAAGAAGAAGTGCTAATTCATTTTTTTATTGCACAAAAGAAGAATAAATAAGAATAAGTAGTGTGATTTCTATTTTTCACTGAAGAAGAAGAAGTGAAGAAGATATTTTCATGCCTAATAGGTAGCAAGTAACCAAGTGATGAGCACTAAAGAAGATCGAGAGTAGAACCTACCATTTCATGAAGGAGGAAAACTATCTTCATAGGTATTATAAAGAACCAGAAAAGAGCTGCATGTTGGAATAGGCCATCACCAGTTTAGGAAGATAGGATTGTTTCCATTCCCCTCCAATGTGCAGGGACTCACACTGGCTAGAGTATTGTTTCCCTAGACAAAACAGTGAAATAATTTTCACATTATAGTGGAGAATCCGTGTATTGGTCATCACTATACATGTAAAGGATGAAACTACTCTTATCGAGTAGTGATCCTTGTAAATATATCGGGTGCAAATTTTTACTACTTTGTATTATTTCATGTGAGAGGAAAAAGAGTACAAGAGAATGAAGATTCTAAAAAGTCTAGAGGGACAAGGATTAAAATTTGGAATTGTATTAAAAAGTTACCAACATAGATTAACCCCCCCCCCCCTCCTCTTAGTGTTAGGTATATATCAAACTGGTCCTCTCAATTTGTATTAGAACCAAGTTCATCTTTGTTGTATTCTCTGTAGTTAAGTTATTCTCTTTTTTAGAGTTTAGTTTCGTTCCTGAGTTATAAATTAAGGGTGGTTTCGGGGAAGAATTAGTTATTTCTTAGTGGAAAATCGTACTAACCAAGACCATGATTAACAAGACAAATAACAATAAGAGAATGTTAAAGAAGAAGAAACTCTTATCTAAAGATGAGAAAGAATTTGGATATCCGTACCTTCATAAAAAATAAGACATATCAGGTATGTAAATTAATGAGAAGGTATCTCATGTTTCCATAAAGAAGATGAGTAATCTTCCTACCTAAAGTGATCAAGAGGTATGTGTCAGTACTTTTTAAAATTATACTCATTATGAAAATGCTAGCACATGTGGTGATGACCAATATACAACCTATCACTAATTATTTGTTGATAGATTGAGAAATATTCTTCATAACATTACATAAGAAAGTTTGTACCTTGATTATGGATTATTTTAATGTGTGCAAGAATATATCACCCATCTTCAAGAAGAAAATTATGTTTAGAGAAAGGATTACAAAAAATGTTATAAATGTTTAAAGATCTCCATACATGTTGGATCCTTTGATGCAACAAAGGGCGAATTTTAAATGAGATCCTCAAAGTGGATCAATGAATTTGAATAAAATGAGGGTGTCAAAAATAATGTGGAAGACAATATCCATAAACTTTAATAGAAGATGAAAAAGAGCATTAATGTCAAGAGTTTATATTTGGATGAAATTTCCAAGAAGATCAAGGAACATGACTCTTCATTACAAGTCAAATTTAATATGCATAATAATTAAATTAAAATATTGAATAAGGATTGTGAATGTAGAATAATTATGATAGAATATTAGAAGTCATATTCAATATAAAATGTCTAGAAATGGAATCTTAGTTGAATAAATTTGATAAGACAGATATTGAGACATCACATTAGAAGGAGATATTCACAATTGGTTCTCAATACTCAATAAAGGATTCTAAGGTTGAAATACCTCACACATGTGATAAGAAGATTAGAAAATCACTCATTGATACATCACAATAATATGAGAATGATAGGGTACCATCCATACCATATTGTACGAATGTTTCTATTTAATTTTCTACAAAATGTGAAGGGTGTAGAAAAACACTAAACAGGTATATATATTGAAAAGTTTGGAGGTACCTACCACTATGGCTAGGTTGGAGAGTAAGAATAAGTTGGAAGATGATTCCCCACGGAGATAGCAATAAATCAAGAAGAAGGATCAACAACCTTATACAAAAGATATCAAGAAGACATGGTTTTTTCCAATGTTGGTACTGCAATAGGTTTAGGCATTATGCATTGGAATGTTTGTATTATCCCTTAAATGAAGAATTACATAAAAATAAAATATTCAGGGGAAGATAGAAATTAAGAATAAAAATCTATAGATATATAACCATTTTTACACTGAAAAATGATTTGGAATGCTAGGAAACATTGATGATATATGTAATAGGAGTGGTCACAAGGTTGGTGACCGTTTCTCTCAATAGGTACCCAAAGATGTTAAGAAAAGAAGATCATAGAAGACAGTTAAGAGGGAAGAATCATCCCTGGGATGTAGTTAGAAGAATTTTGAAATAAATAATTCTCCCTAGAGGATTACAAGTAGGAAAGGTGAGATGTCCTTGGATTCTAAATCCAAGAAGGTGAATGGTGGGGCATCCAAAATAACTTCTATGAAGGATGCCACTCAGAAGAATCCATGTCAAATATCCAATCTTGATGTCTAAACACCAAATTACCTATTGGTTATTTGGCTTGAAGAATTGGAATGAATGAGGAAAATGGAATATGCACAAGCTAAGAATAGTGAAAAAATCAAAAAAAAATTACATAATGATAATGAAGTCTTGGATGTGATGTTCAATAAGACTGGTCACATAGTTAAAAATTTCTTTGAATTTATTCCAGACCAAGAATAATTATTCATGAATATGAACATTGCTCTTGGTGATTCTAGTTCTTTGAAAGATGTTGAAGAAAGAAGGATCACAAAAAAAAAAGAAATTGAAGAAGTATTTAGATCCACATAATCACCACCAGTATTGATGATCAAATGTGAAAGTGTTAAGAATGGATCATCTAGGTTGTAACACCCCAAGATTTCATAGTGTGTTATTTCTTCAAAATAATTCAATAACTTGCACTACACGCAACACCGAGTTCAATCACACCATGACTTACAAAAAAAAAGAAGCCATTAAAAAGAGGTTATGAATAGTATTATCTAAATTTTAAACTTTATATAATCCTTATAATTTTAGAATCCATATTATGAGTTTCTTAGATATAATGCAAGAACAAATTCATTTTCAGTATTGCACTTTTATCAACTTTTAATAGTGAACCCTTTTTAAAGACAATATTTTAAACTTTTTGACTAAATGGGGACATCAAAAATTTAAAATGAAACATCCCAAGCTTCCACGGTACGCTTTCTTTGAATAATACAGTAGCGTGTGTTGTACGCAACCTTGAGTTTTAACACACACCACAACCAATCAAACTAGCCGTTATGAAAAGTAATACCTACTTTTCTAAATTATATTTATTATATATTTTAAAATGGACTTCATTTCTGTATTTGGAATTTCGAATTTAGCCTAAGGTGAAATTTTGGTACTTTTCGGATAACTTTCATATTTTGATGAATAGTGAAAATTACTAAATTTTAATTAAAAACAACTTTTTTAATCAAAATAATTAATAGTGATAAATTATGAATTTGAGTGGTTTTAAAGTATATTTAGAATATTGTTTTACCATTTAATATAATTTTGGTCATTGGACATAATTTTACAATTAAACCGAACATAAACAAGTGTCAATCTTTTGATAGTTATTATCTCTTAAAAACACGCTTTTTGTTTTGACAGCAGGAATTAATTTTAAATTAATTTCTGCCACTTATGTGTTTTGAATTTAGAAAAATGGATTCCATATTTGGAATCCGTATATCCAAATTGTTTAAATAGGTAACTTTTATTTTTAGACATTTTGAATAATTACTGCGGTATATATTTTATTTACCATGGTTAAGGGTAAATCCGGTAATTAAGGGTTAAAAAATAATATTATAATAACACTAAATTATCCTAAAACGTGTCTTAACCCTATTGGTTGATACATGGTAGACCATGGGCATCTTTGGGTCGATTTTGGGACCCCATGGATCCACTTGTAAGTGATAATGACACTTTATTTTAATTATGTTAAAATGAATACAAAAATGACACAAGCATATATCTTTTAGAAAAACAATTGTTACATAGGGTTATATATGTTCGATTTTAGATTATAAATATTCATTAGAAAGATAAAAATCTTTCCTACATAATTATATTTTATTTATAATTTTTAGACATTAAATAATATATTTTATTTATGACACAATGATGATGCAGTAATTACTATAATAGTGAAAAATTAAAATAATTGATATTATAAATACCCAAATAAATATAATATGAAACTTTTAATGAATTAAACTAATTTTTTAGGATAATATGATATATTATGATTTATTTAATTGACTTTGTTCGAGGTAATAAATCTGTTATGAGTTTCACAAAAATCAACTATTGAATAGTGTCAAAATTGACATAAAAGAGTTCTTAAAACAAATATTATATTATTAATTGATATTAAATTCCTAAAAATCTAAGGTTCGGCCAAGAGACTTATATCATGATAGTTTCATCATTAATGGACCACTTGTGGGTTTCTTGGATGTATATAGTAAGTTTATTAACCATATTATATAAAAATACAAAGAGACATTGTAAAAGTGAAACTAATTAACTTAGAGTTAATACTTAAAGATAAGGATAATATAAGTACCCAAACCTGTCTAACTCCTATTGGTTGAGTGGTTTTCGACCTATCCCCACCTTAACATTTAAATAATCAACTTTGGAGCCATTAGAAACCGAATAAGAATTTATTATAAATTAATATTTCTAGCTTTTCCAAGGGTGCCCCTCACCACTCTTATAAAAGGGAACTCCTCCTTCTCATTTTGTCACACCTTAAAAGCCTTATGGTTCGGCCAAACTCTGCCCAAATACTCTCCCAACTTCCCTCACTACAACCTAGAGGCCATAGTTTGATCATAAAGCCAACCTAAGGATCCCTTTTGATCAAATCAAAAGGAAGGAACCGAAGAAGAGGTAATGATTTCACCACCCTTTTTCCAAGTTCCTTCTTCTTCCGCTTCTTCTTACTTTGTTGTTACCATTCTAAAATAATAACTCCAGTATCATATATATACTGTGATGTTATTATAAATATGGTACAACCATATTCAGTATTCTATCCACCTTTTGAATAACATGTCACCATACGTGCGTACGTACGGCTTACCGTCTCCACGTCGTGGTGTAATTGTTATTCAATATATTATTATTTGGATGGGTATAATAATGATGTGTAACTCATATAAATAATAAATATAACAAGTTAGTGATTATGTATATATGATATACCATTCATTTATATTTTATTTTAATATCAAAAGAATGATTTTGTCGCTCGTGCGTACGTACGTACTACCGTCTCCACGAACGCGATGAGATTCATTCTCCATCATATCCATTCAAGTATAATTATCATTTGCTGATTTAAAAATGATGTTTAAGGACTTGATATCATTCTGGATATGAATAATATACAACCTATCCATTAAAAACATGGATTATGTAATAAAACATATAAAAGAAAATGAGTAAGTTAACACCCGAAACAACGATAATACTAAGACATTATTAACAAAGTAAAGTTAAAAGATCATATATGATATGATATTAATATATATGATTCTTGTATAATTTAATAAAAATTATTTCAATATTATACAGGAGGTTAACCTACCCCAACCAAGTAAAAGTACAAGGTAATGGATTTTCTTATCTCACATTCAATTCCGTGAGATTTCCATTATTTGCCACTAAATTTTTGAAAGTGGTGTATTGTGTACTGGAATTGTTATATATATTATAATGATTATCTTTATATTCATGTTATTATGTAAATAATTTGGTGGTTATTAACTTTTGGCCATACGACTCAGTTGATTAACGTGGTAAGGGGTTTTCATCTCACTCTTTATTTTTGTGAGATTCATGCCATATTTCCACTATTATCTTTTGTGTGGTGTATGTACTTCCCATAATTGTATTCTTTGTGTAATACACTTTACCTTATGTGTATTTACATTTTCATTGTATGATACCTCTTTCATGGGTTGTATGTTTCATAAGTTACCAAATTGATAAGGGTTTACTTCACAATCTCTTTAATATCCGAGGTTGTCTTTACGTAAGTATCTACAGGGACATATTTACTATCCATGTCCATATTTCATAAAAGAGTTTTCAAAGGGACTTTTCTAAGGGAACTTTTACTAAAACATCATTTTAAATGTTTTAAATATTTATTCTTCTAAATCATCCTCGTTTATTTCAACGTTTTCAAAATGTTTTGTAAGGATTTATTTATATGAAAATGAATGTTTTAAAAGTGTTAATTCCATTCAAATGTTTCAAAGTGGTATGGGACACTTTGATTCAAAAATGTATTTAAATGCCTTACTTTCTAAATTGTGTAACATTAAAATTTTTTCATGAAAAAGTGATATTTCTCTCAATAATTTTTAAAAAAAACATTTTCATCTATGTCAACATCCTTTGATGGATTTTAAGATTATTTGAAGTTGATTTATTATGATTTAAAACCTCCATATTGTAATGAAGTTGTGTGATATGTTTGACTGTAGATGTGTCATTTATATAGAATTCATGGTTTATGAGTAAAGTATTGACATTTCGTATGCTAGTTCCAATAAGAATGTTTATGTTATATTTCAACCTTTACTTCATATGAATGTGTTGGACAAGTATGTTCCAGGTTGGGGACTGGTTAAAGTAAGCCCTCCAGGTTGGGGACTGGTAAAAGTAAGCCCTCCAGGTTAGGGACTGGTAAAAGTAAGCCCTCCGGTTTGGTCTCCGGTTATTAGAGGCACTCCGGGTTGGTGTCCGGTTATTAGAGGAACTCCGGGTTGGTGCCCGGTTATTAGAGGCACTCCGGGTTGGGTTCCGGTTACAGTTAGCCCCAAGGTCTTGGGACGAGGCCTTGAAAAGAAATTAAAGTTTAGCATTATGCATTCCATTATTATGAAAGTGGTTATTGATTTTGCATGTGATTATTCGATTAGTAGAATATCCATGTGAATAAGTAAATGTCATTATTTCATTTTACTTTTGCCATACTATGTTGAAGTTCAAGTTTAAAAGGCTTTTGTTTTAGTAATGCATTGCCTTAAATTTTTATGCTTATTTTGAATGTTCCGCTATATTGTTATCCTTACTGGACATTTGAGCTCACCCCTTTTCTATGTTTTATTTTCCCCAGGATGTGAAGAAGTAAGTTATGAATGACCTGCAGGGATATTATGAGGGGATAATAGTGTGGACTGTGGAGACATTATGTTGTTGTAGTAGTTTTTCATTTTATGATGTAATGTAAAACTTATGAATATATCTAGTGTTTCCAAGGATACTAAACCAACGGTCTTTCGAGATCTGATCTTTCTTGTGATCATGCCAATGTTATGTAATAATTCACCGACTCTAGGTAACTGGGGTCGGGGCGTTATAGTTGGTATCAGAGGAATTTTAGTACAAACCCTGGAAGCTAGATTTAGATAAACTCTGATTAGAGCACGTAGACCTAAGATAAACTTTGAGGATTAGTATAGAATAACTTCCTAGAATTTTGGTATTGTAGAGATTTTGTAAGTTTTCCGAGCAATACATAACTGTCTGGATACGAGCAGGTAGAGGCGACTCTGGCACAGATGTACCTAGGGGTAAAACCCGAAAACACCTCTTTGAGATAGACTCAAACGAGAACTGGTGCACGACAACGGGCCTTGCTGCACTCTTGGTTACGACACTCCCGGGGGATATGCTTAGGATAATTCTCATTTTCTTTACAAACCATTATGAAGGGTTTATGAGTATATACATCCTCAAAGGAGACATTTTTATGATTATGGATTATATCCATAAATAGTTCAATTTATGTTGAGTATTTTATAAATATGGGATTATGTATTTTGATTCATAAACTGATCTAGTGTATGTCATTGTTTAGAAATGGCGCCCAGTAGAAGCAATGAGAACTCCAGAAATGCACATGATCCAAAGAGAAGGAAGGATCATATCTTTCATGGTCTTAATCTAGAATTTATAAGAGAAATAGTCTCCCATGTATTATCATCATATAAAGAAATAATATCATGTGTTGATAAGATAAGTAAAGAGTTTACTGAGTCCTATGGCTTTGAAGGGAAGCAAGAGAAGAAAAGGATGGAAGAGAGAAAGATGGATAAAGGGAAGAGGGAAAAGAAGAATTTTCCCATATGTGGTAACTGTGGAAAGAAACACCCTGGAACTTGCCGAAAAGGAATGGGAGTTTGTTATAAGTGTGGAGGAAAAGGGAACAAAGTACGTGACTGCAATGGTAAGAAAATGGTTTTAAATGTACAATGCTTCATTTGCAAGGAGTTTGGACACTACGCGAACCTATGTCCCAGTCATCAGATTATGCCGCAAATGATGTTATTGGATAATAATCAAGTTATGATACTACCCCAGATGAAGAGGAATGATTAGAGTTCTTATGTTGATTATGTCAATTGAGTGTTGAATCAACAATGTACTTGTTATAATAATTATGGAGTATATAAGGATTGTACTGCAGTACTATTTCATTAAGGACATGAGATTGTGTGGAACAAAGAAAAGTGACTCAATAGAAGGTTAATTTTTTGGAAAATATATGTTTGAGAGAAAGATAAACCATAATATGGTTCTGATACCGAGGTAGTGATTTTAGAATAATACATGATTGATTTGGATAAACTATATTGGATATTCTTGACTACCTTGAAGCTAATTAATGATTTGTCTATTCCATCATTATTGGGGTTTAAAACATTTTTGGATTGATGAAGTATATCCAGCATTCTATATGGAATAAGGGAGCATGAATGTAATCAATAAGGAATATGGTAATACATGATGAAGGTATTCATACGCTATTACGGGGTAAAAAGGATCTATATTATGTTTACCTTCCTTATAAATGTTGGACTGTGAGTTTGGACAGAAGTATTTTGGATAGTTCTAGTTTGGATTATTTTGGATTGCCATAAAAGGACAACCCGGAGGTCGGGCGGCAACCCGTCGCGTCCGGCAAGGCTGCGAGACTTGAACCCACAACCGAAGGGAGACAAGGGTGTATCACCTACCACTGGCCCACGAGATGTCCTGGATTAAATAATGTAGTTTTTATTAAAAGATCTTGTAGATTAATTATAAATTCGTTTATTTTGGAACCCTATACGAATACTGTAAATATAATTTTTTTACATTCTATTATCTTTTAGAGTGAAAGATGAGTTTGTGGTAGAAATTTATTAATGGATAAATCTCTAATTATAAAGTAAGTATATCTCCTTATGATCTTAGCCAATCTCATAAATAAATTCCTCAACATTAAGAAAAGCAACTTAGAACAAAAATGTTTTCCTAGATGGTACCTTAAATCATCACTAATTTATGGCTTTGGGATTGTTGGCCTTTTCATAGCCATGTTCTCTACCACTCTCCATCAGATAATTGATGGTTATATTTTTCTTCCATATCCATATTTTCCTACATGGAACCCGAGTATGTGTTATTTTCGGTAATCTTCATACTTTCTACTCTTTATTTTAAATAGAGGCCTCATTAATTCATTTTTCGATGTGGGATTTCAACTAAGATATTTTGAAACGTCAAAAATGTGTTATCCTAATACCCTATGTTTTGTTGAACCGATGGTATTTCAAATCATCATATATTGATGAATTTAACGACCTCAATTTTATAATTGTTTGTGATTAATGACCTCAATCACTACCTATAAATATTTACGTTTTTCCTCCAATTATATGTCTCTAATTGCCACCAATGTTCTCCTAATCGAGATCATAATTTGGTAGTGACCCTTTCAATTCTATTTTCCTCATATTAAGACTAAATTTTAGTAACCCAATTTCCTATGTGGATTTTCCCACAAATATATTTTCTATTTTCAACCTTTTATTTTTGAAGAACAATTTCAAATTGCGAGGATGCAATTTATTGAAGGAGGGGAGAATGTAACACCCCAAGATTTCATAGTGTGTTATTTCTTCAAAATAATTCAATAACTTGCACTACACGCAACACCGAGTTCAATCACACCATAACTTACAAAAAAAAAGAATCCATTCAAAAGAGGTTATGAATAGTATTATCTAAAATTTAAACTTTATATAATCCTTATAATTTTAGAATCCATATTATGAGTTTCATAGATATAATGCAAGAACAAATTCATTTTCAGTATTGCACTTTTATCAACTTTTAATAGTGAACCCTTTTTAAATACAATATTTTAAACTTTTTGACTAAATGGGGACATCAAAAATTTAAAATGAAACATCCCAAGCTTCCACGGTATGCTTTCTTTGAATAATACAGTAGCGTGTGTTGTACGCAACCTTGAGTTTTAACACACACCACAACCAATCAAACTAGCCGTTATGAATAGTAATACCTACTTTTCGAAATTATATATATTATATATTTTAAAATGGACTTCATTTCTGGATTAGTAATTTCGAATTTAGCCTAAGGTGAAATTTTGGTACTTTTCGGATAACTTTCATATTTTGATGAATAGTGAAAATTACTAAATTTTAATTAAAAACAACTTTTTTAAACAAAATAATTAATAGTGATAAATTATGAATTTGAGTGGTTTTAAAGTATATTTAGAATATATTTTTACCATTTAAAATAATTTTGGTCATTGGACATAATTTTACAATTAAACCGAACATAAACAAGTGTCAATCTTTTGATAGTTATTATCTCTTAAAAACACGCTTTTTGTTTTGACAGCGGGAATTAATTTTAAATTAATTTCTTCCACTTATGTGTTTTGAATTTAGAAAAATGGATTCCATATTTGGAATCAGTATATCCAAATTGTGTGAATAGGTAACTTTTATTTTTAGACATTTTGAATAATTACTGCGGTAAATATTTTATTTACCATGGTTAAGGGTAAATCTGATAATTAAGGGTTAATAAATAATATTATAATAATACTAAATTACCCTAAAACGTGTCTTAACCCTATTTTTTGATACATGGTCGACCGTGGGCATATTTGGGTCGATTTTGGGACCCCATGGATCCACTTGTAAGTGATAATGACACTTTATTTTAATTAAGTGAAAATGAATACAAAAATGACACAAGCATATATCGTTTAGAAAAACAATTGTTACATAGGGTTATATATGTTGGATTTTAGATTATAAATATTCATTAGAAAGATAAAAAGATTTCCTACATAATTATATTTTATTTATAATTTTTAGACATTAAATAATATATTTTATTTATGACACAATGATGATGCAGTAATTACTATAATAGTGAAAAATTAAAATAATTGATATTATAAATACCCAAATAAATATAATATGAATCTTTTAATGAATTAAACTAATTTTCTAGGATAATATGATATATTAGGATTGATGTAATTGACTTTGTTCGAAGTAATCAATCTGTTATGAGTTTCACAAAAATCAACTATTGAATAGTGTCAAAATTGACATAAAAGAGTTCTTAAAACAAATATTATATTATTAATTGATGTTAAATTCCTAAAAATCTAAGGTTCGGCCTATAGACTTATATCATGATAGTTTAATCATTAATGGGCCACTTTTGGGTCTCTTGGATGTATATAGTATGTTTATTAACCATATTATATAAAAATACAAAGAGACATTGTAAAAGTGAAACTAATTAACATAGAGTTAATACTTAAAGATAAGGTTAATATAAGTACCCAAACCTGTCTAAATTCTATTGGTTTAGTGTTTTTCGACATATCCCACCTTAAACTTTAAATAATCAACTTTGGAGCCATTAGAAACCGAATAATAATTTATTATAAATTAATATTTCTAGCTTTTCCAAGGGTGCCCCTCACCCCTCTTATAAAAGGGCACTCCTCCTTCTCATTTTGTCACACCTTCAAAGCCTTATGGTTCGGCCAAACTCTGCCCAAATACTCTTCCAACTTCCCTAAATACAACCTAGAGGCCTTAGTTTGATCAGAAAGCCAACCTAAGGAGCCCTTTTGATCAAATCAAAAGGAAGGAACCGAAGAAGAGGTAATGATTTCACCACCCTTTTTCCAAGTTCCTTCTTCTTCCACTTCTTCTTACTTTGTTGTTACCATTATAAAATAATAACTCCAGTATCATATATATACTGTGATGTTATTATAAATATGGTACAACCATATTCAGTATTCTATCCACCCTTTGAATAACATGTCACCATACGTGCGTACGTACGGCTTACCGTCTCCACGTCGTGGTGTAATTGTTATTCAATATATTATTATTTGGATGGGTATAATAATGATGTGTAACTCATGTAAATAATAAATATAACATGTTAGTGATTCTGTATATATGATATAACATTCATTTATATATTATTTTAATATCAAAAGAAAGATATTGTCGCTCGTGCGTACGTACGGACTACCGTCTCCACGAATGCGATGAGATTCATTCTCCATCATATCCATTCAAGTATAATTATCATTTGCTGATTTAAAAATGATGTTTAAGGACTTGATATCATTCTGGATATGAATAATATACAACCTATCCATTACAAACCTGGATTACGTAATAAAACATATAAAAGAAAATGAGTAAGTTAACACCCGAAACAACGATAATACTAAGACATTATTAACAAAGCAAAGTTAAAAGATCATATATGATATGATATTAATATATATGATTCTTGTATAATTTAATAACAATTATTTCAATATTATACAGGAGTTTAACCTACCCCAACCAAGTAAAAGTACAAGGTAATGGATTTTCTTATCTCATATTCAATTTCGTGAGATTTCCATTATTCGCCACTAAATTATTGAAAGTGGTGTATTGTGTACTGGAATTTGATATATATATATTATCATGATTATCTTTATATTCATGTTATTCTGTAAATAATTTGGTGGTTATTAAATTTTGGCCATACGACTCAGTTGATTAACGTGGTAAGGGGTTTTCGTCTCACTCTTTATTTCTGTGAGATTCATGCCATATTTCCACTATTATCTTTTGTGTGGTGTATGTACTGCCCATAATTGTATTATTTGTGTAATACACTTTACCTTATGTGTATTTACATTTTCATTGTATGATACCTCTTTCATGGGTTGTATGTTTCATAAGTTACCAAATTGATAAGGGTTTACCTCACAATCTCTTTAATATCCGAGGTTGTCTTTACGTAAGTATCTACAGGGACATATTTACTATCCATGTCCATATTTCATAAAATAGTTTTAAAAGGGATTATTTCTAAGGGAAATTTTACTAAAACATCATTTTAAATGTTCTAAATATTTATTCTTCTAAATCATCCTCATTTATGTCCACGTTTTCAAAATGGTTTGTAAGGATTTATTTATATGAAAATGAATGTTTTAAAAGTGTTAATTCCATTCAAAAGTTTCAAAGTGGTATGGGACAATTTGATTCAAAAATGTATTTAAATGCCTTACTTTCTAAATTGTGTAACTTTAAAATGTTTTCATGAAAAAGGGATATTTCTCTCAATAATTTTAAAAAAAACATTTTCATCTATGTCAACATCCTTTGATGGATTTTAAGATTATTTGAAGTTGATTTATTATGATTTAAAACTTCCATATTGTAATGAAGTTTTTTGATATGTTTGACTGTAGATGTGTCATTTATATAGCATTCATGGTTTATGAGTAAAGTATTGACATTTCGTATGCTAGTTCCAATAAGAATGTTTATGTTATATTTCAACCTTTACTTCATATGAATGTGTTGGACAAGTATGTTCCAGGTTGGGGACTGGTTAAAGTAAGCCCTCCAGGTTGGGGACTGGTAAACGTAAGCCCTCTAGGTTAGGGACTGGTAAAAGTAAGCCCTCCGGTTTGGTCTCCGGATATTAGAGGCACTCCGGGTTGGTGTCCGGTTATTAGAGGCACTCCGGGTTGGTGTCTGGTTATTAGAGGCACTCCGGGTTGGGTTCCGGTTACAGTTAGCCCCAAGGTCTTGGGACGAGGCCTTGAAAAGAAATTAAAGTTTAGCATTATGCATTCCATCATTATGAAAGTGGTTATTGATTTTTCATGTGATTATTCGATTAGTAGAATATCCATTAGAATAAGTAAATGGCATTATTTCATTTTACTTTTGCCATACTATGTTGAAGTTCAAGTTTAATAGGCTTTTGTTTTAGTAATGCATTGCCTTAAATGTTTATGCTTATTTTGAATGTTCCGCTATATTGTTATCCTTACTGGGCATTTGAGCTCACCCCTTTTCTATGTTTTATTTTCCCAAGGATGTGAAGAAGTAAGTTATGAATGACCTGCATGGATATTATGAGGGGATAATAGTGTGGACTGTGGAGACATTATGTTGTTGTAGTAGTTTTTCATTTTATGATGTAATGTAAAACTTATGAATATATCTAGTGTTTCCAAGGCATCTAAACCAATCGGTCTTTCGAGATATGATCTTTCTTGTGATCATTCCAATGTTATGTAATAATGCACCGACTCTAGGTAACTGGGGTCGGGGCGTTACATAGGTTGAGAAAATTATCTCAAACATGTTGTGCACATTGATAAAGTAAAGAGGATCCACCTTATACACTTAAATTTTTGTATATTATATTTTTTCTTATAATACTGGGAATAGAAGGTGAAGAAAGATCTCAGGGTAAGAACTTGATAATTAGTGATGACAATTATTCCATTTAGGGGGATACATATGAATAAGATTCAAGAGTTATTATTTTAATTAATATCTACTTAAGTTAGTATCAAATTCAATTACTCATAATATTGTCTGAAGAATATTTAATTGGAAAAGGTATGTCATTATTTATATCTCATCCCTGGTTAATGAAAATATAATTCATCGTACAAAGGGGGAGTAACTCAATTACTCAATTAAATTATAAGAATATAATTTCCCCAAGGTCACTTGTCCTTCATATTGCAAAAGAATATTTTGTTATCCATTTGTTGAAGTGACTACAGGAATTTTAGGTTGACTATTAATAGAAATATTCTTCTAGAATTTATTATCCTCATTCTAAATGAATGTAGAAATCCCTTGAAGACAATTATATGAGTTCTAATCTCATAAGGTGTCATATTAGTGGGTAATGGAAAACATTGTTGTCTAATTTAAATCTTCTTGTTTTTTACACCAAGCATTTCTTAAATAGACATAGGGTGAAATGGTGAATGACACACTTCTTAAGTATTAATTTGTACCCTTTTCCCATGAACATTTTATGTATTCTTAATAAGGGGTGATAAGTGAAACAAATGTTTGGGGGAGACAAACAAATGAATGGGAGAGGGTAGTCTCACATTGAAACATTCATTTGAAAAAGAACTTTTGGTATTGCCAACAAATACAAAGGGGGAGAATGTTGGGATGACTTTAGTGTATTGAGTTTTATTTTTTCAAACATGTCAATGAGTTTTTCAATTATGATCAATATGAAGAAGGATCTCTCTTAAGTAAATTTTGAAGGAGATTTTAAAAGCATACAATTGATGCACTGATTTTAAATTCAAAGAACATTTGTCAAAGGTGACATATTGTTTACAACATTTATGTATAATCCTATAAGGTTGATTGATGATTCTATGTGTGATCATTAAAAAAGTAAAATAATTATGTTATTTTAATGAAGTGGAGAAGAGGAGATAATTATGAAAACAATAATGGTGATGATTCATGGAATTTGATTTAATAGGTGGCCGTGCATTTAATTCCATGTTAACATTTGTAACACCCCAAGATTTCATAGTGTGTTATTTCTTCAAAATAATTCAATAACTTGCACTACACGCAACACCAAGTTCAATCACACCATGACTTACAAAAAAAAGAAGCCATTCAAAAGAGGTTATGAATAGTATTATCTAAATTTTAAACTTTATATAATCCTTATAATTTTAGAATCCATATTATGAGTTTCTTAGATATAATGCAAGAACAAATTCATTTTCAGTATTGCACTTTTATCAACTTTTAATAGTGAACCCTTTTTAAATACAATATTTTAAACTTTTTGACTAAATGGGGACATCAAAAATTTAAAATGAAACATCCCAAGCTTCCACGGTATACTTTCTTTGAATAATGCAGTAGCGTGTGTTGTACACAACCTTGAGTTTTAACACACACCACAACCAATCAAACTAGCCGTTATGAATAGTAATACCTGCTTTTCGAAATTATATATATTATATATTTTAAAATGGACTTAATTTCTGGATTCGGAATTTCGAATTTAGCCTAAGGTGAAATTTTGGTACTTTTCGGATAACTTTCATATTTTGATGAATAGTGAAAATTACTAAATTTTAATTAAAAACAACTTTTTTAATCAAAATAATTAATAGTGATAAATTATGAATTTGAGTGGTTTTAAAGTATATTTAGAATATATTTTTACAATTTAATATAATTTTGGTCATTGGACATAATTTTACAATTAAACCGAACATAAACAAGTGTCAATCTTTTGATAGTTATTATCTCTTAAAAACACGCTTTTTGTTTTGACAGCGGAAATTAATTTTAAATTAATTTCTGCCACTTATGTGTTTTGAATTTAGAAAAATGGATTCCATATTTAGAATAAGTATATCCAAATTGTGTAAATAGGTAACTTTTATTTTTAGACATTTTGAATAATTACTGCAGTAAATATTTTATTTACCATGGTTAAGGGTAAATCCGGTAATTAAGGGTTAATAATAATATTATAATAATACTAAATTATCCTAAAACGTGTCTTAATCCTATTGGTTGATACATGGTCGACCATGGGCATCTTTGGGTCGATTTTGGGATCCCATGGATCCACTTGTAAGTGATAATGACACTTTATTTTAATTAAGCTAAAATGAAAACAAAAATGACACAAGCATATATCTTTTAGAAAAACAATTGTTACATAGGGTTATATATGTTGGATTTTAGATTATAAATATTCATTAGAAATATAAAAAGATTTCCTACATAATGATATTTTATTTATAATTTTTAGACATTAAATAATTTATTTTATTTATGACACAATGATGATGCAGTAATTACTATAATAGTGAAAAATTAAAATAATTGATATTATAAATACACAAATAAATATAATATGAAACTTTTAATGAATTAAACTAATTTTCTAGGATAATATGATATATTAGGATTGATTTAATTGACTTTGTTCGAAGTAATCAATCTGTTATGAGTTTCACAAAAATCAACTATTGAATAGTGTCAAAATTGACAAAAAAGAGTTCTTAAAACAAATATTATATTATTAATTGATATTAAATTCCTAAAAATCTAAGGTTCTTCCAAGAGACTTATATCATGATAGGTTCATCATCAATGGACCACTTGTGGGTCTCTGGGATGTATATAGTAAGTTTATTAACCATATTATATAAAAATACAAAGAGACATTGTAAAAGTGAAACTAATTAACTTAGAGTTAATACTTAAAGATAAGGTTAATATAAGTACCCAAACCTGTCTAAATTCTATTGGTTGAGTGGTTTTCGACCTATCCCCACCTTAACCTTTAAATAATCAACTTTGGAGCCATTAAAACCGAATAATAATTTATTATAAATTAATATTTCTATCTTTTCCAAGGGTGCCCCTCACCCCTCTTATAAAAGGGCACTCCTCCTTCTCATTTTGTCACACCTTCAAAGCCTTATGGTTCGGCCAAACTCTGCCCAAATACTCTCCCAACTTCCCTCACTACAACCTATAGGCCTTAGTTTGATCAGAAAGCCAACCTAAGGAGCCCTTTTGATCAAATCAAAAGGAAGGAACCGAAGAAGAGGAGGTTAACCTACCCCAACCAAGTAAAAGTACAAGGTAATGGATTTTCTTATCTCACATTCAATTCCGTGAGATTTCCATTATTCGCCACTAAATTATTGAAAGTGGTGTATTGTGTACTGGAATTTGATATATATATTATCATGATTATCTTTATATTCATGTTATTCTGTAAATAATTTGGTGGTTATTAACTTTTGGCCATACGACTCAGTTGATTAACGTGGTAAGGGGTTTTCATCTCACTCTTTATTTCCGTGAGATTCATGCCATATTTCCACTACTATATTTTGTGTGGTGTATGTACTGCCCATAATTGTATTCTTTGTGTAATACACTTTACCTTATGTGTATTTACATTTTCATTGTATGATACCTCTTTCATGGGTTATATGTTTCATAAGTTACCAAATTGATAAGGGTTTACTTCATAATCTCTTTAATATCTGAGGTTGTCTTTACGTAAGTATCTACAGGGACATATTTACTATCCATGTCCATATTTCATAAAAGAGTTTTCAAAGGGATTATTTCTAAGGGAACTTTTACTAAAACATCATTTTAAATGTTTTAAATATTTATTCTTCTAAATCATCCTCATTTATGTCCACGTTTTCAAAATGGTTTGTAAGGATTTATTTATATGAAAATGAATGTTTTAAAAGTGTTAATTCCATTCAAAAGTTTCAAAGTGGTATGGGACACTTTGATTCAAAAATGTATTTAAATGCCTTACTTTCTAAATTGTGTAACATTAAAATGTTTTCATGAAAAAGGGATATTTCTCTCAATAATTTTTTAAAAAAACATTTTCATCTATGTCAACATCCTTTGATGGATTTTAAGATTATTTGAAGTTGATTTATTATGATTTAAAACTTCCATATTGTAATAAAGTTTTGTGATATGTTTGACTGTAGATGTGTCATTTATATATCATTCATGGTTTATGAGTAAAGTATTGACATTTCGTATGCTAGTTCCAATAAGAATGTTTATGTTATATTTCAACCTTTACTTCATATGAATGTGTTGGACAAGTATGTTCCAGGTTGGGGACTGGTTAATGTAAGCCCTCCAGGTTGGGGACTGGTAAAAGTAAGCCCTCCAGGTTAGAGACTGGTAAAATTAAGCCCTCCGGTTTGGTCTCCGGTTATTAGAGGCACTCCGGGTTGGTGTCCGGTTATTAGAGGCACTACGGGTTGGTGTCCGGTTATTAGAGGCACTCCGGGTTGGGTTCCGGTTACAGTTAGCCCCAAGGTCTTGGGGCGAGGCCTTGAAAAGAAATTAAAGTTTAGCATTATGCATTCCATCATTATGAAAGTGGTTATTGATTTTGCATGTGATTATTCGATTAGTAGAATATCCATGTGAATAATTAAATGGAATTATTTCATTTTACTTTGTCCATACTATGTTGAAGTTCATGTTTAAAAGGCTTTTGTTTTAGTAATGCATTTCCTTAAATGTTTATGTTTATTTTGAATGTTCCGCTATATTGTTATCCTTACTGGGCATTTGAGCTCACCCCTTTTCTATGTTTTATTTTCCCCAGGATGTGAAGAAGTAAGTTATGAATGACCTGCAGGGATATTATGAGGGGATAATAGTGTGGACTATGGAGACATTATGTTGTTGTAGTAGTTTTTCATTTTATGATGTACTGTAAAACTTATGAATATATCTAGTGTTTCCAAGGGTACTAAACCAATCGGTCTTTCGAGATCTGATCTTTCTTGTGATCATGCCAATGTTATGTAATAATGCACCGACTCTAGGTAACTGGGTTTGGGGCGTTACATTTGGTATCAGAGGAAGTTTAGTACAAACCTTTGAAGCAAGATTTAGATAAACTCTGATTAGATCACGTAGACCTAAGATAAACTTTGAGGATTAGTATAGAAGAACTTCCTAGAATTTTGGTATTGTAGAGATTTTGTGAGTTTTCCGAGAAATACATCCCTGTCTGGATACGAGCAGGTAGAGGCGGCTCTGGCACAGATGTACCTAGGGGTAGAACCCGAAAACACCTCTTTGAGCTAGACTCGAACGGGAACTGGTGCACGACAACGGGCCTTGCTGCACTCTTGGTTACGACACTCCCGGGGGATATGCTTAGGATAATTCTCATTTTCTTTACAAACCATTATGAAGGGTTTATGAGTATATACATCCTCAAAGGAGACATTTTTATGATTATGGATTATATCCATAAATAGTTCAATTTTTGTTGAGTGTTTTATAAGTATGGGATTATGTATTTTGATTCATAAACTGATCTAGTATATGTCATTGTTTAGAAATGGCGCCCAGTAGAAGGAATGAGAACTCCAGAAATGCACATGATCCAAAGAGAAGGAAGGATCATATCTTTCATGGTCTTAAGCTAGAATTTATAAGAGAAATAGTATCCCATGTATTATCATCATATGAAGAAATAATATCATGTGTTGATAAGATAAGTAAAGAGTTTACTGAGTCCTATGGCTTTGAAGGGAAGCAAGAGAAGAAAAGGATGGAAGAGAGAAAGATGGATAAAGGGAAGAGGGAAAAGAAGAATTTTCCCATATGTGGTA
This sequence comes from Viscum album, assembly GCA_963277665.1. Classification (NCBI taxonomy): domain Eukaryota; kingdom Viridiplantae; phylum Streptophyta; class Magnoliopsida; order Santalales; family Viscaceae; genus Viscum; species Viscum album. The sequence goes on from OY728166.1 coordinate 776,762,220, forward strand.
ACTGTGGAAAGAAACACCCTGGAACTTGCCTGAAAGGAATGAGAGTTTGTTATAAGTGTGGAGGAAAAGGGCACAAAGTACGTGACTGCAAGGGTAAGAAAATGGTTTTAAATGTACAATGCTTCATTTGCAAGGAGTTTGGAAACTACGCGAACCTATGTCCCAGTCATCAGACTATGCCGCAAATGATGTTATTGGATAATAATCAAGTTATGATATGACCACAGATGAAGAGGAATGATTATAGTTCTTATGTTGATTATGTCAATTGAGTGTTGTATCAACAATGTACTTGTTATAATAATAATGGAGTATATAAGGATTGTACTGCAATACTATTTCATTAAGGACTTGAGATTGTGTGGAACAAAGAAAAGTGACTCAATAGAAGGTTAATTTTTTTGAAAATATATGTTTGGGAGAAAGATAAACCATAACATGGTTCTGATACCGAGGTAGTTATTTTAGAATAATACATGATTGATTTGGATAAATTATATTGTATATTCTTGACTACCTTGAAGCTAATTAATGATTTGTCTATTCCATCATTGTTGGGGTTTAAAACATTTTTGGATTGATGAAGTATATCCAGCATTCTATATGGAATAAGGGAGCATGAATGTAATCAATAAGGAATATGGTAATACATGATGAAGGTATTCATATGCTATTACGGGGTAAAAAGGATCTATATTATTTTTACCTTCCTTATAAATGTTGGACTGTGAGTTTGGACAGAAGTATTTTGGATAGTTCTAGTTTGGATTATTTTGGATTTCCATAAAAGGACAACCCGGAGGTCGGGCGGCAACCCGTCGCGTCCGGCAAGGCTGTGAGACTTGAACCCGCAACCGAAGGGTGACAAGGGTGTATCACCTACCACTGGCCCACGAGATGTCCTGGATTAAATAATGTAGTTTTTATTAAAAGATCTTTTAGATGAATTATAAATTTTTTTATTTTGGAACCCTATACGAATAGTGTAAATAGAATTTTTTTTACATTCTATTATCTTTTAGAGTGAAAGATGAGTTTGTGGTAGAAATTTATTAAGGGATAAATCTCTAATTGTAAAGTAAGTATATCTACTTATGATCTTATCCAATCTCATAAATAAATTCCTCAACATTAAGAAAAGCAACTTAGAACAAAAATGTTTTCCTAGATGGTACCTTAAATCATCACTAATTTATGGCTTTGGGATTGTTGGCCTTTTCATAGCCATGTTCTCTACCACTCTCCCTCAGATAATTGATGGTTAGATTTTTCTTCCATATCCATATTTTCCTACATGGAACCCTAGTATGTGTTATTTTCGGTAATCTTCATACTTTCTACTCTTTATTTTAAATATAGGCCTCATTAATTCATTTTTCGATGTGGGATTTCAACTAAGATATTTTGAAACGTCAAAAATGTGTTATCCTAATACCCTATGTTTTGTTGAACCGATGGTATTTCAAATCATCATAGATTGATGAATTTAAGGACCTCAATTTTATAATTGTTTGTGATTGATGACCTCAATCACTACCTATAAATATTTACGTTTTTCCTCCAATTATATGTCTCTAATTGCCACCAATGTTCTCCTAATCGAGATCATAATTTGGTAGTGACCCTTTCATTTCTCTTTTCCTCATATTAAGACTAAATTTTAGTAACCCAATTTCCGATGTGGATTTTCCCACAAATATACTTTCTATTTTCAACCTTTTATTTTCGAAGAACAATTTCAAATTGTGAGGACGCAATTTATTGAAGGAGGGGAGAATGTAACACCCCAAGATTTCATAGTGTGTTATTTTTTCAAAATAATTCAATAACTTGCACTACACGCAACACCGAGTTCAATCACACCATGAATTACAAAAAAAAAAGAATCCATTCAAAAGAGGTTATGAATAGTATTATCTAAATTTTAAACTTTTTATAATCCTTATAATTTTAGAATCCATATTATGAGTTTCTTAGATATAATGCAAGAACAAATTCATTTTCAGTATTCCACTTTTATCAACTTTTAATAGTGAACCCTTTTTAAATACAATATTTTAAACATTTTGACTAAATGGGGACATCAAAAATTTAAAATGAAACATCCCAAGCTTCCACGGTACGCTTTCTTTGAATAATACTGTAGCGTGTGTTGTACGCAACCTTGAGTTTTAACACACACCACAACCAATCAAACTAGCCGTTATGAATAGTAATACCTAATTTTCGAAATTATATATATTATATATTTTAAAATGGACTTCATTTCTGGATTCGGAATTTCGAATTTAGCCTAAGGTGAAATTTTGGTACTTTTCGGATAACTTTCATATTTTGATGAATAGTGAAAATTACTAAATTTTAATTAAAAACAACTTTTTTAATGAAAATAATTAATAGTAATAAATTATGAATTTGAGTGGTTTTAAAGTATATTTAGAATATATTTTTACCATTTAATATAATTTTGGTCATTGGACATAATTTTACAATTAAACCGAACATAAACAAGTATTAATCTTTTGATAGTTATTATCTCTTAAAAACACGCTTTTTGTTTTGACAGCGGGAATTAATTTTAAATTAATTTCTGCCACTTCTGTGTTTTGAATTTAGAAAAATGGATTCCATATTTGGAATCAGTATATCCAAATTGTGTAAATAGGTAACTTTTATTTTTATACATTTTGAATAATTACTTCGGTAAATATTTTATTTACCATGGTTAAGGGTAAATCCGGTAATTAAGGGTTAAAAAATAATATTATAATAATTCTAAATTACCCTAAAACGTGTCTTAACCCTATTGGTTGATACATGGTCGACCATGGGCATATTTGGGTCGATTTTGGGACCCCATGGATCCACTTGTAAGTGATAATGACACTTTATTTTAATTAAGTTAAAATGAATACAAAAATGACACAGGCATATATATCTTATAAAAACAATCGTTAGATAGGGTTATATATGTTGGATTTTAGATTATAAATATTCATTAGAAAGATAAAAATATTTACTACATAATGATATTTTATTTATAATTTTTAGACATTAAATAATTTATTTTATTTATGACACAATGATGATGCAGTAATTACTATAATAGTGAAAAATTAAAATAATTGATATTATAAATACCCAAATAAATATAATATGAAACTTTTAATGAATTAAACTAATTTTCTAGGATAATATTATATATTAGGATTGATTTAATTGACTTTGTTCGAAGTAATAAATCTGTTATGAGTTTCAAAAAAATCAACTATTGAATAGTGTCAAAATTGACATAAAAGAGTTCTTAAAACAAAGATTATATTATTAATTGATATTAAATTCCTAAAAAGTACAAGGTAATGGATTTTCTTATCTCACATTAAATTCCGTGAGATTTCCATTATTCGCCACTAAATTATTGAAAGTGGTGTATTGTGTACTGGCAATTGATATATATATTATCATGATTATCTTTATATTCATGTTATTCTGTAAATAATTTGGTGGTTATTAACTTTTGTCCATACGACTCAGTTGATTAACATGATAAGGGGTTTTCATCTCACTCTTTATTTCCGTGAGATTCATTCCATATTTCCACTATTATCTTTTGTGTGGTGTATGTACTGCCCATAATTGTATTCTTTGTGTAATACACTTTACCTTATTTGTATTTACATTTTCATTGTATGATACCTCTTTCATGGGTTGTATGTTTCATAAGTTACCAAATTGATAAGGGTTTACTTCAAAATCTCTTTAATCTCCGAGGTTGTCTTTACGTAAGTATCTACAGGGACATATTTACTATCCATGTCCATATTTCATAAAAGAGTTTTCAAAGGGATTATTTCTAAGGGAACTTTTACTAAAACATCATTTTAAATGTTTTAAATATTTATTCTTCTAAATCATCCTCATTTATGTCCATGTTTTCAAAATGGTTTGTAAGGATTTATTTATATGAAAATTAATGTTTTAAAAGTGTTAATTCCATTCAAAAGTTTCAAAGTGGTATGGGACACTTTGATTCAAAAATGTGTTTAAATGCCTTACTTTCTAAATTGTGTAACATTAAAATGTTTTCATGAAAAAGGGATATTTCTCTCAATAATTTTTAAAAAAAACATTTTCATCTATGTCAACATCCTTTGATGGATTTTAAGATTATTTGAAGTTGATTTATTATGATTTAAAACTTCCATATTGTAATGAATTTTTGTGATATGTTTGACTGTAGATGTGTCATTTATATAGAATTCATGGTTTATGAGTAAAGTATTGACATTTCGTATGCTAGTTCCAATAAGAATGTTTATGTTATATTTCAACCTTTACTTCATATGAATGTGTTGGACAAGTATGTTCCAGGTTGGGGACTGGTTAAAGTAAGCCCTCCAGGTTGGGGACTGGTAAAAGTAAGCCCTCCAGGTTAGGGACTGGTAAAAGTAAGCCCTCCGGTTTAGTCTCTGGTTATTAGAGGCACTCCGGGTTGGTGTCCGGTTATTAGAGGCACTCAGGGTTGGTGTCTGGTTATTAGAGGCACTTCGGGTTGGGTTCCGGTTACAGTTAGCCCCAAGGTCTTGGGACGAGGCCTTGAAAAGAAATTAAAGTTTAGCATTATGCATTCCATCATTATGAAAGTGGTTATTGATTTTGCATCTGATTATTCGATTAGTACAATATCCATGTGAATAAGTAAATGGCATTATTTCATTTTACTTTTTCCATACTATGTTGAAGTTCAAGTTTAAAAGGCTTTTGTTTTAGTAATGCATTGCCTTAAATGTTTATGCTTATTTTGAATGTTCCGCTATATTGTTATCCTTACTGGGCATTTGAGCTCACCCCTTTTCTATGTTTTATTTTCCCCAGGATGTGAAGAAGTAAGTTATGAATGACCTGCAGGGATATTATGAGGGGATAATAGTGTGGACTGTGGAGAAATTATGTTGTTGTAGTAGTTTTTCATTTTATAATGTAATGTAAAACTTATGAATATATCTAGTGTTTCCAAGGCTACTAAACCAATCGGTCTTTCGAGATCTGATCTTTCTTGTGATCATGCCAATGTTATGTAATAATGCACCGACTCTAGGTAACTGGGGTCGGGGCGTTACAAAATTTATATTAACACTATTTTTTGTTGACTTAAAAAAGAAAATGGGACAACGGTCGAGCTCGTAAGCTTTCCTAATAAGGATCATAAAGGGAATGATTTTAACTTTCCCATGGGGAAGCTGGCTAGGCCAGCCCACAAATGGAAGAGTGTGGATGAATATCGTGCCCACTGAGTTTTTGTCTGAATCCGACAAAGGGTGGGTTCGAAGTGTTCCCATAGAAAACACAGTATGGGGTGGTACCATGGAGGGAAGAGGAGAATAATGGTATTTTTTGGAGTGGGTTGATATATAAACCACATCCTCCCCATGTCTCAGTTTCGATGTGGGACATATAAGAGGATATTTTTCACAGTTTAAAAAACACATAAGTAATCCTCAATGTCCATCGGATCTTGTGGAATATATTGGATTCACACATCATCCCTCAACCAACTATCTAATTGCCTCTACTCATCCACCACATGCCTCTCATGTTTAAAAAATGGTCGTACAATTTCCCTCATGGTTCCTGGTTAAACCGTGCCATCGTCCTCCTCTATCATTTCTCAAATTCTACTCCTTTCATTCTCCAGAGAAGATGATCGAACAACCATGGATGTTCTCAGGGAATCACTGTATTATCGACTCAACATGGTGAGGGATACTTAATCTTAATGAGTTCATTCATGCAACTAATGTCTTGAATGCATGCGATACATCAATGAAGAAGGCTTGGTTGACACAAAAAGTGTTTCTGAGGCCACGTGGATTCGAGAGTTGATATAAAACCTAATGCACACACACATTTTTGAATACATGTAAGAAGATAAAGTCATGCGCTTGAGAAGGAAACACACTGATAATCTCATCATATCTCATCTATGGTTTGAATATTTTATGGAACCAAAGATTTTAGGCTTTTAAATCCCTGATCTTATGGCATATCCCATGGAGATTTAAATAAGGAAAGGAAGTATATGTCTCCTATAAAATGGGAAGCACAGATCTGAGTAGAAGCTACTTGTCCAATATACTTGAGAGATCATGTTTTAAAAAAATAGATTCTCTCCAATAATTCAGTTCGTGGAGAGCAAGTGAAGAACATCATACCAAACTAGGATCAAGAAGGGAGCACTCTCAAACCATTCTAGGTTCATGTGGAGTGATATATGAACCATCCTAGTTTCTGAAGGAGGTTGAAACTCTCTACACATAGAAGAACCACACATTCCTTGCATGATCATAAGCTATGACCACTTAGGTTATATGGAGAAGAACTCAACACCCTATGAAAAAAAGAATCATGGATTCTTTGTGCATAGAAGAATAACACAAACATCAAACCAAACGCTTGGAGTGTTTTGTAAATAAGAACTACCAAGTCCATGGGTTTAATTCCCCTTCTTGAAAATTTTATAACATTCACAAATAAAAACATAAATAATACACAAAATTGAATGAATACCAATTCTATGTTTGCATGAAAAAGATAGAAGAATAAGTGGATAGTCTGCATGCATGAGAATTTTTAATTAATATAAGAAGGGAAGTATTTTTTTTCATACATTCATATGAATAATTTGAATAATCACAGAGCATTTGTGTTCACATGTTATGAATGAGGAAGAACCTATCAAATGGACTACTCCTATTTGGGTTACCATCACTTTGTGAGTGGTTACACCAAAGATATTAATGAAAATACAAGAAGAAGAAAATAAGTTATTATTATGTTTGGTTTTTTTTGAAAACACATTGTACCACAAGAATGCACTCATGGGAATTAATTAACGACACTCAAACAAAGTTAAAATTAAAGACGATAAATGGATGTAGTGAAAAGGAATTGTATGTACAAATACATAAACCCATTAGGGTTTTCACACTAGAGAGAAGAGAATAATAAGAATTGAAAGAAAGGGAATAGTTCACTAGATTTCCACATTAATGAACTCATGCATATATGAAAAGAATATAGGTGAGGAAGCTAATTCTGATAATGCAAAGTAAGATGATCTTCATTGTTTGAACAATCACAAATGTGTTTGTGATTCTAGACAATAATGAAAAGAATTGATAGTTCATTTCTTTATTGCACCAAAGAATAGTAAATAAGAAGAAGAAGTGTTCTATCTTTTTTTTTTGAAGAAGAAGAGAATAAGATATTTTCTTGCATAATTCTTTGCAAATAACCAAGTGAAGAGCACTAAGGATTATCATGAACATAACCTTCCTTTTGAAGAAGGAAGAATACTATCTTTATAGGCAGTATAACGAACCAAAAAGGAGAAATAAGTTGGACTAGTTCATCCCCAGTTCAAGAAGATAGGAGTGTTTCCTTTCCCCCTCCAAAGTGTAGGCACTCACACAAGCCAGAGGATTGTTTCCCTAAACAAACCATTGTAATAACTATCACATTATAGTGGAGTATCCTTGAATTTTTAATCACCGTACATGGAAAGTATGTAGCTAATATTGTTGAGTAGTGAACCTTCTAATAATATCATGTGAATATTTTCACCACTTTCTTTTATTTCATGCGACAGGAAAAGGAAAACAGGTGAATAATGATTCTAACAGTTCAAGAGATATAGGGTTAAAAATATAGAATTGGTTGAAAAATTCCCAAACACAGATTCACCCCCCCCCCCTCAATGTTATGTATATTCCAAACTGGTCCTCTCAATAGTCATAATATCTATGTTCAGCTCTGTTGTATTCTCAATAGTGAAGTTATTCTCTTTTTAATAGTTTAGTTATTTTCCGGAGTTTTCAATGAATGGAAGTTTTAGTGAAGATTTAGTTATTTCTTAGTGTAAGGCCATGCCTAACAAGAAAATTATTAATAGGAAAAAAAATAGAAGATAATTTTAAAGAAGAATACACTCATATCCAAATAAGAGAAAGCATATGGATCTCCATACCTTGCAAACAAAGATGACACATCAGGGATGGAAAGTAATGAGAAGGTGGCTCAAGTTTCCATAAAGAAGATGAATAACCTTACTACATCAAGTGATCATAAGGTATGTGTTATTACTTTTGAAAATTATTCTCATGATGAAAATTATAGAACAATTTCTGATGACCAATCTACAACCTCTCAAGAATCATGAGTTGATAGATTAAGAATGATTCTTATTAAAATTATATATGAAAGTGCATCCCTTGTTTATGGATTATTTCAATGTATTCAAGAACATATCACAAAGATAGATGATGAAAATGTTGTTTTCGAAAAGTTATTACTAGAAAAAAAAATTGAATGTTTCAAGCTCTCCAGAAAAGTTGGATCCTTTAATGCAATAAAGAGGGAATTTGAAATGAGCTCCTGAAAGTGGATAAAAGAAGTTGAAGAAAAGGAGGGAGTCAACAAGACTCTAGAAGAGAAGATATATGCACTTGAAGATGATATTAAGAGATAAATAAAGTCAGGAGTTTATATTTGGAATAAATATATATGAAGATCAAGGAACTTCACCAATTGTTACAAAAAAATTATGATACAAGGTGATGAAGTTGAATGATTAAAGAAGGATTATAAAGGGAAGCTAATTATGATTGAAGACTATATGGTCATCCTCAATTTGAAATGTCTACAAATGTAATCTCAATTGAAAAATTTGAGAAGACACATGTTGAGACTTCACATAAGAAGGAGACCGTTGCTACTGGTACTCAAGGATCACTATAGGATTATATGGTTGAAAGACCTCCAACATGTGACAATAAGATCATGACTTCCCTCATTGATCTATCACAAGAAGATTATTAGGATAAGTTACCATCCATAAAATATTTTACTAATGGTTTCATGTATGTTTCTACAAATAGTTCAGGGTGGAAGAAAAACTCTAAATAAGTATGGATGAAGAAAATTTAGGAGATACCAACCACCATGGAAAGGGTGGATAGGAAGAAGAAGTTGGAAGGTCATTCCCCATATAGAGCACAACAATTAAGGAAGAAGGCTTATAAATATTATATATAATATTTCAAGAATAGAAGGTTTTTTGGTCAATGTTGGTGTTTTAATAGATTTGGGAATTGTTAATTGGATTTTTTGGAATAATCCATTAAAGGAAAAAGAATAGATATTTCTTATATCAAGGGAGAGACATACATAAAAGAAAAATCAACATCCATAGATCTAGAGGCATGTTTAAATAGAAAATAGATTTGTAATTCAAGACAATGTATGTTATGTATGAAATGGGAGTGGCACTAGGTTGGTACATGTTCATATAAATAGGTACCCTAAGCTGAAAAGAAAAGAAGATCACAGAAGCTGTCTAAGATTGAAGAAGCATCTATGGGATGTTTTTAGAAGAATATTGTAAAAACTAATTCCCCCAAGAAGATTCCAAGAATTATGTGAAAATTCATTGGATTTTAAATCTATTAAGGTGAATGGAGGATCATCCAAAATAACACTTAAGAAGGATGTAACTCCGAAAAAGCCATGTGGAAGATCCAATCTTGATTTCTCAACTCCTAAATACCTATGGGTTATCTAGACAATATACTTTGAAGTAATGAAGAAAATGGAAGATGTCCAAGGTGAGGATAGTGAAAAAAAGAAAAACAAACATTTCACATGAAGATACATAAGTCTTGTGTGTGAGGTGCAAAAAGGATAGTCACACGTTTACAAATTGAATTGCATTTATTCCAACCCAAGAATAATTTCTCAAGAAGATGAATATTGCACAGTGATAATCTTGTTCTTTAAAACCTATTAAATAAATAGGGCTCACACACAAAGACTATGAAGCATTATTGAGATCCACAAACTAACAACCAGAATTTAAGATCAAGTTCAAAAGAGTGAATAATGCTGCATCTGGGTTTAGAAAACAATATCAACCTTATTGCTCACATTGGTGAATCAAGGATGATCCACCTTATTCTCTTTTTTTTTGTATTTGTTCTTATAGTACAAGGAATTAAACGTGAAGTAATATCTCTGGGTGATAATCTAATAATCAAAGATGAGAAGTGTTCCCTAAAGGGGGAGACATATAAATAATTAACCAGAGTAATTTCGTCAATTATTATCCACTTATGTTGGTATCAAATTCAATTAATCTAAATATTTTTTGAAGATTATGTTAGGGGAAAAGGTATGTAATTCCTTAATCACTCATCCCTGGTTACTCAAAATATATATCATTTTATAAATGGGGAGTATCTTAATTAATTAGTTGAATAAGAATAATGGATGTTCCCCAAGGTCACTTATCCTTCCTATTGCACTTGAATGTTTTTGATCCATTTATTGAAGTGAGTGAAAATGTACCAGGTTGAATATTTCTTAAAATACACTTCTCACATTTATTATCCTCATTCTATAATAAAATTGGATAACCCTATAAGACAAGTATATGAGTTCTCATCTCATAAGGAATCATATCAGTGGGTAATAAACAACATTTTTATCTAAATAAAATCATATTAGTTTCTATTATAATAATTGATAATGTATATTTAGAGTCAAATGATGGATGGAACACTACTTATGTATGAATTTATACCCTTTTCCCATGAACATTGTATTTAATGTCAAATAGGGGGAGAGAACTGAAATGATTGTTTAGGGGAGATAAAGAAGTGAAGGGGAGACAAAAGACTCACATTGACACATTCATTTGAAGGAGAACTTTGTGTATTTCCAATGAATTAAAAGGGTATATTGTTTAGACCACTTTAGTGTATTGAGTTTTATTTGCTTTCAAATATTTCTATGAAGTTTTCAATGATGATCAATATGAAGAAGGAGCTCTCCTAAGTCAAAGTTGATGGGTAATGGAAAATTATATGATATATGCACTGATATTAAGTTCAATGAACTTCTGTCAATGGTAACACAATGTCTAGAACATTGAAGAAGATTTATAGGCTAGCTCACAAGTGGTAGAGAGTGGTAATAGAGCACAACCTCAATATTTTGGGTCGATGCCTGTAGAGGGTGGGCGTAGAGAATTCCTGTAGAGAACATGGTACAAGGTGGTACTGTGGAGGGAGTAGGAGAATAATGAGCTTATGAATAAATGGGTTGATACTTGAACCGCATCATCCTCATGTCTTAGGTTTTATGTGGTAAAAATAATAAGATACTATTTATAGTTTAAAAAACACTGATGTAATCCTCGTCCTCCACCTAATCCCACACAAGATCTTGGTCACATACGTCATCCTGTGTCCTGTGATCTAATGCCATTATCCATCCACCCCATGCCTTGCATATTTAAATAACGGTCATCTGATTGCCCTTTGGTTTCTGGTTAAAATGCATCATCGACCACCTCCACCATTACTCCAATTCCACTCTTTCTATTCCCCAGATAAGATAACTGAGACACCATGGATGATCTCGAGGCATCATAGGAAGATCATCTGGACATAGTGAGGGATAACAGACCATACGAAGACTATGCATGCAATTAACATCTTGCATGCATGTGATATCTCGAGGAATATGGTTCGGCCGAGGAAAATGGAGTTGTTGAGGCTATGTGGATTCAAGCGACGGTCTAAAATCTAATTCATGCACTCATTATTGAATTAATGGTTAAATAGAAATCCGTGCACTCAAAAAGGAAACACACCAAGAATCTAGGAATATCTCATCTGTGGTTTGCAAATTTTAAAGAACTAAAGGTCTCATGATTTCAAAGCTCGAATCTTATGGAATATCATGTGATGATTTTAAGGAGGAAAGGAATCATTTCTCTTCTATAAAAAGGAAGCATCGATCCAATAAGAAGTTGTATCTACCATATACCTAAGAGTTCATATTTTTAAAAATAGTGTCTCTCCATTGTTTTATTTAATGGAGAGCAAGAGAAGATCCACACACCACTCTTGGTTTGTGGAGAGAGCAATCGAAAACCATTTTTTGGTCTGTGATGAGTGATCCATTAACCATCCAAATTTTATAAGGAGATATGAACTGTATATGCATAGGAGAACCATGAATTACTTGTGGGAGGAGAATCCATGAAACACCATTTTTTTTGGAGAATAACTGCACATACTATGCAAGGAACACTCATGCATTCTCTGTGCATAGAATAAGAACAAAAATACCAAACCAAACTATTGGTGTGTTTTTTAAGGATGGCCTGCAATATCTAAGGGTTGAATGCAACTATTTTTACATTAAGGAACATTCATGCATAAACACATAAATAATACACGAAATTAAAATAAACTCAAGGATACTTGTGCACGAAAAAGGGTGAATAAGAATTGGACATCATGAATGCATGAAATATATTGAAAAATAGAAGATGAGAAGTACATGTTTTCATGGATTAATATACATAATTTGAAGAAGTCCAAAGAATTATATGTGAACATATGAACAAGGAGAAATAAATTTCAAAAATAATTCCTAATCCCATTTGGGTTGTGTCTCTTTGTGCATGGTTACACCAAATAGATTCACGTGTATACAAGGAGAAGCAAATGAGTGAGTTATATGTTAATTTTGGTTGAAAAAAATTATTTTCCATGCATGAACTGATCTTCATGAATTAAAGACACCAGAACGAAGTAAAAATAGAAGAATATAAAGGGAAGAAGATGAGAGTAAGTACATGTACAATGAATTATAACCATTAGGGTTTTCACACTATAGAGAAGAGAAGAATAAAATGTGGAAGAAAGGGAGAAGTTAAATTTAATTCCGTATGTTTGATATCCTTCATATATAAAAAGAGGAGTAGAGAAGAATCTAATTATGATGATCCTAAGTAAGCTGACCTTTAGTGTTTGAAAAATCAAAAAGGATTTTGTGATTCTAACCAGGAAAGAAAAGAAGTGCTTGATCATTTTGTTTTTTCACTAAATAAAAAAATAACATAATAATAAGTTGGCATTCTATTTTGAACTAAAGAAAAAAAGATAAGAAGAGAGATGATTTCCTACTACATTCCAAGTAACCAAGTGAAGAGAAATAATGATGATCAAGAGAAGAAGATACCTTTTCAATATATAAGAAGACTATCTTTAGAGGAATTATAATGAACTAAAAAGTTGCGTCAAGTTGGCTAGTTAATCACCAGTTCAGCAAGATACAATTTTTTATCCTCCCCCTACAAATTGTAGGGACTCACAAGGGCTAGAGGAATGTTTCCCTAGCCAAACCACAGTAATAGTTACCACATTATATTGGAGAATCCATGTATTTGTTATCACCATACATATAAAGGATGTAGCTTCCCTTATTGAGTGGTGAACCTTATAAAAATATGATATGCATATTCTTACTGATTTCATTTATTTCATGCGATAAGAAAAAAGAGAACAAGGGAATCATGATTCTAATAGGTCAAGAGGTATAGTGATAAAAAGATAGAATTGGTTTAAAAATTACTCAAACTCTCTCAGTGTTATGTATATCCCAAAATGGTCCTCTAAAAATATAATATAATGTGTAAAGTAGTTAGTTCTGTGGAACTAAATCTACCATAATCTCACTTGCTCTAGAGAAAGCTTTTGATGAATAGTTAGTTCTCACACATTAAATATCCGTCTTGTATCTATGGTTGTAGCTATTGGGATTACCGATTTTTCATGAATAGGTTTGGTAAAGCTATAATTATTTTTATGAAATAATCTTACTATAAGATTACTAGCTTGAGAAAATACCTTAACTAGTGGCATAATCGAGTATCCTTCTCTTAGTGTGATATTTGATTCCTAACTTCCTGACTAAGTCCATTGTAAAATCATATCATAATAATGACTAACACTCATTACTATTTTATCCAAAATTAAAATTGTACATTTACAAACTACTAAATAAGATTCATCAAAATTCATTGGATACTCAGATATTATAGATACGGTAACCAAGAACATTAATATGTTTTCCTTGAATTTTACTTTATCCTTTTATATGATACATGAAAACTTTTAACTAATTTAAGAGAAGTGTGTAATTCCCTTGATCACTATTATTTAAATGTATCATGTTATCAGTAACAATTTCTGTTCTACTTTTTCATATAATATCACATTTTTATAGCTAAAATTTTATGAAATTGTGTTGGAACTTTTGCATATTCACGTACCAGAAATTATGCATCAATAATGTCTAATGTCAGTGCATATCAAGGAATATGAGATAAATTACTAACACTTAATCATGTGATTTTTTTTAAACTCATCATTCACATCATATTCACATGCATGTTCTATGGGAAGGATTATTTGAAAATAACAATTTTTTCTTGAATTGTTTCCACTAACATTTTCAATAAATTTATAATATATGTACTATTACTTTATTTAGAAACCCATGGATTTTTTGTAGATCTCATTTCCTAGAACATGATTTCCACATTAATTTATACAGGGAGAAATTCATTCCTTAGTGTTAACAAACCAGTAAGACATATCATCTGTCTTCCATATAAAATCAACATATTTATCTTGAAAACTTATAGCACTCCAACAAATTTTTAGAGACATGTCTTACTCATTCATTTAAAATGAATATTCTATGATCCATGTGGATGATTTATTCATTAAATAATTTATTTAATATTCACATAATATTTTTATTTATATATGTCACCAACCCAGTCATGTTATACTTTGTATATATACACCATAGGGTCTCCTTATGATCATGTCAAATAGAAATCTTATGTACAGATTCATCTAAATGTGGTGGGACTTACTATCAATGTCCCAATGTAACAGTCATAGAAGTTTTCATTGAATAGTAAAATTCAAAAGTATTGTATCCTTAATTATTGGTGTAAAGTTTTATTCATATAATAAACCTTGCAATAATAAATCATGACTTATGGGTACTATCTAGTACCATCCAATTGCAGTTTTCCTTGAAAAATAACCTTTGGTATCAATTATTATCATCATTAAAAATAACAAGACTGTGGGTCATGATACATAGAGTCAATTACTTAAATCTATTTATAATTTTCAGCTATATAATGTTTCCACTTGTTTTTAATTCATTGGATTCTTTATTCTTTATTAATAGTATATTCATCACCCACTAAAGTGAACATACACAACCTATTTGGTTCTAAATTCCTACAAAATATGTATATTTTGAACTAATCATACCCCATATTTTAGTGGATTTAATCATTCCCATGTCAAACCATGTGCATCCAGTTCCTAAACCCATAAAATATAATATTTCTACTACTTTATAATGCCCCAACCCTAGTAGCCAAGAACCATAGAATTAATTTATTTTATTGGCATAAATACAAGGAATCAAATCCTGAAGGACCATTTAGTTTAGCAGTCATGGAAATCCATATTACATACATTATAGACATAAACTATTAAAAAATAAGAAGTAAAAACACGATACATAATAAAAATAATTAAAAAGAATCCTTGAAATCTTATACAAAGTTTTATTCTTGATAACATGGGGAAAGAAACATATAAATGTCAAATTCTCAATTAGGGTAAATACAATAGAAGAACTAATAAATCAATATATATATATAAAGGTAAATAACTTATCTATCATTCTATTTACATAACCTAACAAGGCATAAATAATATGGTGAGTAAGAAATAGAAACACATTCCATAAATCAATAAACAAAGAATGAATTATATCGCTAGATATGTCGATGTAAAATATCACAGATAAATATCAACTAAAACTAATTGAGGAAAATTATTAATTGTTGTAAATAATGTATAAGTAACATGGAATCATATTATTGTCAAGACCATTCAAAAGATAGTTGAAAACAATTTATAGAAACCCTTTTAATTTGGCTAGCTAATCTGTCTCATTAGAACTTGTTGATACATCGACGAGTTGTATAATGTCTGGGCTCTACCTATCATTCCCAATCCAAAACATTTCTCATATTAACTAATCAAAACAACTAATATTAATTATCAATTAACTTTATTTAATGATTAACAAATATTTTATCAATAATTCCCCAATTAATCAAATAAATATCAAGGTAAACACTATATGAAAATGGTATATCGTTTAGGAAGTACTAATATCCATTGTATTAGAATATGGATATTAAATTAAAAATTCAAATAATAATTATTAACATAATGTTATTTTGTCAAAGTAATTTAATCAATCACAAAAGGAAGGTAGATTGTAAATATATTCATTATGAATATTCTTGGGAAGAATAATATTAAAACATTCAAAAGTGTCTCGTACCACTTAGAAACATTTAAATCACAATACCCAGAGAGTTATGTCATTGAATTAAACATATAATACAACTAAAACAAGGGTATTCATGATATAAAATGAAAAATATAGTATATATTCCAAATAAAGGTGAATTGGCATATCATAACAATAAAGTCTCAATGAAATGTAAATTGAGACGGAATTCCCTTACATTATTCTTCATTTTTCTTGTCTGGTATTTATCCTCCTATATAGTGGTTTAATATATTCTACTAACTAATATAATAACCATAATAATCTTTATAACATAATATTTTAATCTCTTATATTATCTTATTAATCATTTGTTAACAAACATTTTCTATTTTGATTATTTTGGTTGTTAATTGCCTAGTTTTGTTAAGTATGATTTTACTAGTTATTTATTATTATTATTAATTAGATCATAGTTTTATCATATCCAAAATGTAAACCATGATTTAATTATCATTTTCATTCAGTGAATATTTATTTAATATTTTCTATATAATTTATAGATATGAAATGAAGTGCATTGTTCATGGAGATGGTGGGTCAAACGTACAGAAGATTGATACTTTCAATTCGTTATTGTATTAAATGAATGAAAAGGAAATGACATATATTTATATAATAATTAAATTATAATATATATGTTATGTATGTTAAATATTTTTATTTGTGACATCCTTTATACATTCCATATATGACATGAATGAGTCACATCGATTTCAGGGGGAAGTAGTTCACCCTTCCTCAAACAGAATTATCATATTTACACAAGATGGAAAGCATAAGGGTGTGTTACAAATGAAAAATAAAGAAGCATAAATATATTATAAAGATATTATATATTTTATATAACCATATTTTCCATCATAATGGCCACCATGATTGGAGATAAATTAAAATAGATCAATCATAATTTCTTGAGGCAGTAGTTCTTCGTACACAGAAACAATAAGTGTTTTTTCAATTAAATGGATGTGTGTGTATGTGTAGGTATAAATATTAACATAAAAACAAAATATTATATTTATAATACTATTTTCTATGTAATAATAGAATAATAAAATTTTATTGGAGGATATTGAAAGTAAAACTATGAGACTAGATAATAGACATTACCTCTTAATTGGGTAGCTTCTTCTAGTTTATACCAAATGGAATCCTTTTAAATATTTAATCCCAGAGTGTTTCTTCTTGGTAAATGGTAGTGAAATGGGTATAATATTTGGGAAGTTGTTGAAAAAAATAGGTTTTAAAGGTTTGAAGTCGTGGTAGAGGTGGTAGCCTTTTAAATGGAATAAAAAATGACTCACATGGAATTTTGGAAATCAAGTTAGGTATTCTCTGGTTATTACGTAATAAAAAGTAGTAAAAACCCATAAAAACTCAATAATGGAAGTTTTATGTCCGATATATGGCCATTAAATGGGTTTTTGATATGTTTCTAAATCATTTGGGTTCTTAAGTTAAAGGTTTAATCCTTCATTAAGCATAATTTTGCATTAATAACAATAATTAATATTAATAACTTTCACTAATCATTTTTGTAAAAAATTAAGTATATCATATCAAACAATAAATATTATATTTATTATAATGGTTTTTGTTTATATTCCGAAATTCAATTCACAGTTGCAGGAAAATTATGATTAATGCTAATTTAGCAGACAGAAGAATTAATTGGTTTTGGTAGAAAAATATTCAAAAGATCCTCAAGTTTTTATATTAAATTTCAAAGTAAAATTGATTATAATTAACCAAATTTTATTAATAGATGTATAATTGAACTAATATGACCCTAATATAAATTAAATATATAATTTATCATTAATAAATCTTTAAACGAAAAGAAAATTTTTAACTAAAATGCTGAATTTTGTCACTATTGAAAAAATAAATAAGAATTCTAAGAAAAATTCCAAAAATTCACCCTGAGATAAATTTGAAATTATGAATTAAAAAATGAATGACATTTTATCAAATTAAATTCCAAATTATTTCAAAAATCGGATTTAAAATTGGTGCTCCATTAAAAGGTAGTAAAATGCCTTAATAAAAATATGTGTTCTTATGTGTAAAATGTGGTTTATTATAGTCTTATTCTTATAAAATAAATTGGATCAATAGAAAAATATTGTTTAATATATGAAATATATATTTAATTAAAATAATGAAGTAATTTTATTTAATTATGTTTCATTAGATAAAACTCATTTGGAATCATAAAAATAATACTCTTTATTTTTATATAAATTTTTTTCTTACATGTGTTTCTCATGAATTTATAACCCATGAATTAAATTTAAATTTATATAAACCATAAATCTTTATAAGTTAGTTAATAATATTCATAAGCTCTAAGATAACATATATGATATTTCATATTATATTAAACAATAATATTTTAATAATACATTGTTATTTGGTGAAAATCGGTCTTGCGTGTAACACAAGTTATCAAGTAAGGTCTCTCTAGAATGTAACAAAAGAACTCAGTGTTTCATTCATATATATAATCAATTTTAAATATTAAATATATTATAATGTATCTGTATTTTATGTTCCCTTATACACTTGGTTTCCTGTGTCATACATAGTATCAAATAAAATCTTCTTCCTTAAGAATTTTTGGGTGTTATATTCTACCCACCATAATTAAATTAAATCCTTATAATTTAAACATGATATTAGTATGATCGGGATTGAAAATAATTTATTGATTAAAACATGTACCATAAATAGGTTTAATAACATATATTGTTAAAAATAGATCGAGGAAAGCACAATGCTCATCTATCCAGGTTCCCTAGTGGGAGAACATATGTGGTAAATAAAATCCTTGATACAGAAGAAAAATCTAATAATCAAGTTTTGATGGAGTGTGATAGAGAACATTTTCATATGAAAGTTGTAAACCACTCATCCATAATATATAGGTGTGCATAAATTCCATTAATATCTTTAAAATTGATGATAATAAGACAAAATTTTTGTTTCAAAAACCCCTTTTCTATAGTTAATGAATTCTTTCATACTAGAAGAATATAAGTAAATATATGTTTCTATAAACACAATAATTTACTTATATAACTCCTTTAACTATTTCTACTTCATCTCTCATCACTTGATGCATCATATTGTGAGGTAATACATTAGCCTTGGAAATAAAATCCAATGATTAACCATTTTATAAAATTATGTCTTCTCCAACATATTACGATCTAATATCCATTGAAAGAGAGAAACTAAATCTACAAAATTTACATATAATAAGACTTTAATCAACATTAAATATCACTAAATTTCCACATTCTGAACATTTCAATAACTTGGTCATGTATCCTCTTTAAGTATGTTGAAAACTCGAACCACCATAACACCTAACTGGAAACATTCATTCTTCATTATTCCTTAAGTAAGAAACATGTTATTGGATGTATTCCATTAATCTATAAGTGTGTTAATCTCTATCAATGATATAATATACCACTTGTTGAACAAGTCATTAATCAGTTCCAAGGTAGTCATAACTCTTCTAAATAAATCATTTTTTCTTGATTATCTCAACATCATGAACATATTAATAGTTGTATTTCCCTCAATCAAGTGTTTTTGATAAGTTTATCTTTCTATCAAATAAATCTTCTTGGTACCATTCAACATATGGTCACAGATCTTTAATGAAAATGTACTTTAGTACAATTATTACATTTTCCAAACTTGAAATGATGAGAACAGCATAAATTAAATACTTTTACAACATGTTCCTTAGATATAAATAAGGAATTACATTAATCATTACACTATAATTATGTAAATAACATATGCTTGAACTTGATCCATTATCTTATTCAGAGGTATATACCATTGAATCTTGGTGCATTCATTTTCATAGTTCCCCACCTCTTTTCAGTTGTTGCACTGAACATCACTTATCAGATTCTTCCCCTTTCATTCTTTTTCTTGGTGAACCTTTTCTCTATAATTGTAACAAACTCTCTATCCTTTCAAGAATTTACCTAGGTGATTCTTTCCAAAGTTATTACAACTTGTAAAATCCTTATTACCTTTTATCTTCATTGAATCATTACCTTTTTTATAGAGTTTATAATTCATCTTGTTGTCTTGTTTCCCTAGAATACATAACATCTCGACAATTCCTTTTTAGTTTTGATGGCACGTAAAACTATCTCTTCAAAGGATGAAAAATTATGAGAAACTAATGCCATTCAACTATTTGGATTAATACCATCAAATAAGTGGTCAATATAGTACACGTTATTGAATATATAAGCTATATCATACCTAGATAACCTTGTAATGATATATTCATAATCTTGACACCCTCTTCTTCCTATTTCTTTAAGCTGTGAAACTTTCTCTTCATCTCAATTTTCTGACCATAAGGGAAGTATTTTTCCCGAAATGTATCCTTAAATGATCTATATTCCATGAGTTATATTTTTTTCTTCTTCCATAGTATACTAGATCAAGGACCACCATTGATTAGTATCACCTTGGTGAGAATTGACCACAACTATAACCTTTTCCCTTTTGTTGCATTATAAGGCCATAAATATATTCTTTAGACACATAATCCATTACTCAGCTATAATTGGATTTGTAGTCCCATAAAATTATGGGGGATTATTCCACATAAATGGATACATTATATAAGATTATATCTACAGGATAGTTTGATCCATTTTATCAAGGCCATTCATCATAACCTGACTAAGCTTACCGAATATACCGCTAACTTGGTGAGTTCTAATACCAGATACATTGATTTCCTCTATATGTAAATCTCTACATTTTCCATGAGTGTTAACACGCTTCTTCCTTCCATGATCCATTTATAGACAATGACATGTACTATATGAGCTCATAAAATTTTGAACATTTCACAACTCTAGACAAGTTATATCACGTAACATAAATTTATGCATTATAAATCCCTAAATCATTAACTTTGGATACTTAGGGGAAATATTTGCCTTTTAATCCTTCATAATGCTAGGTAAATGAAATTTGAAAAATCCTAAGAATATGTCCCATGAGTGTCAAACTAGGTGCGCAGTGAGGCCCGTTGTTGTGTACTAGGTTACCCAACTCACGCCTAGAACACCTTGTCAGAGTTATTAATCCAATGTACGTCTATTCTAGAACCACATACACTTGTTGTATCCAAAAATGTGTGTATTTCTAGGAATAACCACAAAATATATATCTAATGAAAAAATTTAGCATGTTATTCTATACTCATCCTAAAAATATATCTTAGGTTTGAGAACTAGAATCAATTATTTCTAAATCTAGTTTCCAATGTTGTTATTAAACTTTCTTTGATACAAACATTAATGCACCAGCCCAAGATGCCAGTAGCCGGTGTATTAATTAATTTCATTAGCATGATTATAAGGGATCAAATCTCAAAGGACCATTTAGTTTAGCAGTCATGTAAATCCATATTACATACATCATACACATAATAGGTTATAAAATATGAAATATATTCATCAAAAATAATAAAAAGAATTAAACAACATCCTTGAAATCTTATTCAAGTTTATATTCTTCATAACTCGGGGAAAGAAACATACAAGGGTTAGATAAAATGCTCAATAAGGTTAAATATAAAGGAATAAATAATTAATTGATATATATGTAAAGGAAAATAAATTATCTCATTTTCCATTTAAATAACTATTTATGGGAAAAATAATATAGAAATTACGAAAGTGAAACACATGCCATAATTCAAAAAAAAAGAAGGAATTACATCCCTAGATAAGTCAACTCAAAATATAATGGATTAATAAAAAAGGAAACTAAATGAGGGAAATGACTAATTTTTTGGCCTAATTAACTAGGCACATGAAAACTTATTACCTTCAAGACCATTCACAAGACGGATTAAAACTACATATAGAAACCTGTTAAATTTGGCCAACTAATTTGACCCATGAGAACTTGTTGATGCATCAAGGAGCTATATAAAGTACAAGCTCCACCCCTAATTTCCATTCCAAAACATTCATCATATTTAATAAACAAAATAAATAATATTCCTTATAAAATTTCCACACTAAATGAGAGACATTAATTTTATCAATAATTCCCCAATTAATCAAATAACTTTCAATGTAAATATCCTATGACAAATGTTATATGGTTTAGGAAATACTAATATAAATTGTATGAGAATATGTAAATTCAAGTAAATTTATAGTAAATAAGGATTATAAAAAATAATTTTTTCAAAATAAATTTAAAAAAATGGATGTGAAATTGTAAAGATAATCATTAAGAACATTCTTGTGGAGAATAATCATTAAACATTAAAAAGTTTCTCATACCACATTGAAACATTTAAATAACAATCTCCAGAAATGTATGAAATTAAATTAAACATATAATATCAACCAAATAATGGTATTTATGATATAACATGAGAAATGAATCATAAACACCAAATAAATGTGAATTGTCACATAATAACAATTAAGTCTCAATGAAATGTAAACTGAGAGAAAATTCCCTTACCCTATCCTTCCTTTTTGTTGTCTGGTATTTATCCTTCAATATAGTGGTTTAAAATAAGTTATTAACTAATATCATAACCATAATAATTTTTATAATATAATATTTTAATATCTTATAGTATCTTATTACTCATTTGTTAACAATTTTTTGTTATTTTGATTGTTTCAGGTGTTAATTACCTAGTTTTTTCAAGTATGTTTTGACTTGTTTATTTTTTCATTATTAATAAGATAATATTTTATTCATATCCAAAATGTAAACCATGATTTTATTATCATGTATATCCAGTACATATGTATTTAGAATTGTCTATACAGTTTGGAGACAAGAAATGAAGTGTACCATTCATGGAGACGATAGGTCGTACGTAAGCATGAACGCTACATTCATTTCTTTTTCATATTAAATGATTGAAAAGTAAATGATAAATTTTTATATTATATTTATTTTATAATATCTATGTTATATATGTTACATATTTTTATTAATAACATCTTTTATACAATCAATATATGGAACGAACAAGTCACATCACATTGAGGGGGTGATAATTCAGACATCCCCCAAAAAGTTATCATCTTTACACAAGAAAGAAAGAGAAAAGGTTTGTTATAAATTAAAATTAATGAAGAATAAAGATATTATAAATAAGGTATATATCATATATAATCATAGTTTCCAATATAATGTCCACCATGGTAGGTGTTAATGGAAAATTGAAAAATCATTGTTTTGTGAGGCAGTAATTTTCCATCCACAAAAATAGTGTGTTTGTTACACATTAAATTGAAGTGTGTGTATGATTATGTAGAAATATTAACATATAAATATGATTCTATATTTTTTATATTGGTTTTTTATTTAATCATATAATAATAATATTTGTGGGGCTGTATAATGGAAATGAAACTAAGAAACTATAGAGAAGATGTTACCTCTTAATCGGGTAACTTCTTTTGGTTTATACAAAAAGGATTCCTGGGAATGATTTCTAACCAAAGGTATTATTATTGCTCTAGGGGAATTTTGGGGGACTATTTAGTTTGTTATTGAACTTACTTATGTTGTTTTAGAGGTGTGAATAAGTGGTAGAGGTGGTGGCCTTTTATAGGGATGGAAAATGACTCACTAGGAATTTTTGAAAACAAGTTAGGTATAAAAATGTTTTAACATAATAAAACGTAAAAAATAATAAAAACTAAATAATGGATGGTTTATGGCCGATTTATCTCCATACAATGAATTTGGGAAAATTTTATAGGTTATTTGGGCCCTTATGTTAATGTTTTTGTCATTTATTAAGATTAATGCTTCCTTAATCGCTATTATTAATAGTAATCACGTTCACTAATGAATTGGGTAAAACATTTAATTTTATCTTATTTGACACAAAATAAAATATTAATTAAAAAAATTTATGTCTCTTTTCTAATTCAATTAATAGAAGAGGGGAAATTAAGATTAATTCTAATCTCGAAGATAGACGAATTAAATTTTTTTAGTGGAAAAATGTTAAAAGGTTTCTTAGGTTTTTATATTAAATTTCTAAGAGAAATTGATTATAATTAACTAAATTATATTAAAATGTGTATTATTTATTTAATATTACCTTAAATAATTAATATATAATTTATCATTAATAATTATTTAAATTAAAATGGTGTTTTTAAGAAAAATGCAGTACTTTTCACTATTCATTAAAAATGACGTTTCTCAGAAAAATATCAAAAATTTAACCCTAAGATAATTTTTACATTATGAATCCAAAAATGGAGTTTATTTTATCAAATTAAATTCATAAATATGTCAAAATTAATATTTAAAACATGTCGTCATTAAAAGGGAGTAAAAATGCCTTAATAAAAAGTTGAGTTCTTATGTGTAAAATTGGGTTTGTTCTTATCTTATGCTTATAAAATAAATTGGATGAATATAAAAAAAATTAATATATAAATTTTATTTTTCATTATAATAATTAACTAATTTTATTTAATTTGGTTTATTAAGAAAAAACTCCTTTAGAACCATAAAAATAATAATATTTCTTTTCATATCTAATTGGTTCTTATTTTTGTTTCTCATTAATTGATAACACATGAATTCATTTTATATATATATAAACTATAAATCTTAATAAGTTAGTTAATAATATTCATAACCACAAACATAATAGCTCGGTTTTATCATATTATATAAAATAATAATATTTTAATACTACATTGTTATTTGGTGAAACTCGGTCTTGCGTATAATGAAAGATATCGAGGATGGTCTCTCTTGATTATAACGCAGGATAACTCAGTGATGCTTGTATATATACAATATATTTTAAATACTAAAATATTATAATTTATCTATATATTATATTACCTTACGTTCTGGGTGTTTCATGTCATACACTCTATCAAATACAAGGTGCTTAGTTTATAATTTTGGGGTGTTAAATACTTCACATAAATATATAGGCATCATTTATGGAAATATAGTCATTATTGTCTGTAAATTAATATAATTAGTTTCTATAGGATCATTAAATTAGTTTCACCTTTGTGTTTTAAACTCATTTGTATTTAATGATATCATTTAACAAATAGTTTTTGACAATCACTTTTTGTAGTTTTCTGATAGATTATTATCAAAACACAATTGATATGATATCCACTATTTTAATATAGTTGGGATATGGTTTGTTGTTTCACTTATAATTGAAAAAATATTTTTGAAAAAAATGGAATATTTTCAATATATATAATTATTTCTATTAATATTCATTTTACTACCATCATGGTACTAACACATATATAGAAGTTTGAGTTTTGAAATACGTTTACTTTACATGTATGGTCAATGAATACATGATTAAGATATTATCCGATAGGCTAGATAAAAGATTCATTCTTCTCTACTAAGTTAACTTATTTACTTCACTGAGTATTTACAAAATTTCTTTATGGAATATCATAAATTATATAAAGTTGCATTTATATTTAGAACAATTTACATGGACACGTTGAACTAACTATTAAATGATTTGTGGCTTGTCTTTATTTATAAAAGGTTTTGTTACCTAAAAAATGATAAGTTGTTTGGTTTTATATATATTATCCTATCTCAATTGAAACTGAAACACTTTTATGGGTATAAACAAGACAAATTATTTTATTTTTACTTTAAAAATAATTATATTACCCCAATCAAGTAAGAGTCTTATATTTTATTTTCATCATTCATTGCAAGGGAAATCTATAATTAAATTGTTACTAACCCCTTAGTTTAATATTCAATTACTATAATAATTTTATCCCAAATGTTATATAATTTATTTTTGTGTCTAGATTGATATTGAGTTAAGTGTTTTGGTTACACATACTATGAACTTTAATGAATATATTTTTGAAATGAGAAGTAGTAAACTCTCCTAGGAATACATGAATATCTCCCTTTCTTATCTCATTATGAGTTCACCCTATAACCTTTCTATTTTTCCTCATTTTCTATATTTAAATGAATTTATTTTTTATTTACATTAAATCAAATACACATGTGATGAATAGAAACATGATGAATATACCTCAATTGGATAAAACGGTTTACATATTTAATTATGTAAATTTTCTTTTCCAGTATCGATTATTTGATATAAGAAGCAAATATAATTTTGTTAGTTATTCATTCATGTAATATTTAGAATTTATTAAGGATGATATAAAAAATATTTTGGGTCTAAATTAGTCATAGTATTTTCACTCTTTTCATTCAAACTTTTAACCACATGGTGTGGGTAAACATGTTAATACCAATCATTATATTATTGGTCAAGTGTAAAAAAATGATTAAAGTGTGACATGTCCATTTTATTTATCTAGGATTTGAAAAATATAGATAACATTTGTGGTTATGATAATAAAATATTATTAATTGATAATTTTTTATCTAAGTGGAAGACCGATATTTCTAACAGATCAATATACCCCATCATTTTTTATCCATAATCTATAATTTGATTCATTTCAACCAGTTGACACTGATATAGAACATTTATGATCTTATTTATTTCTATCCATCACTTATCTTTCTCAAGAGAAAAATATTAGATATTTCGGTGTAAGAATCCATGTGTTTATTTTGTACCAGCAACTCTTCAGGCATAGTTGTTCCTATAATTGAACAAATATTAGTAGAATCATATACATATCTATCGTAGGTATCATTTTCACCTTTTTTTCACCAAATGAGGTGTAAGAATAAGAATAATAGATTCCAATACAAAAAAATTCTAATAATTAATCACATACATGGTTATACCATGTCTTGAAATTTTTATTAATAAGGATATACCCTGATTTAAATAACGAACATAGTGTTTTCATGGTTTTTTCCATTTTTTTGATAATAGTTAGAAAGGATAATTAGAATAGTAAATGATTATGAATCATGTGAGACATAAATTTATTAATTTTATTAACTCTTACAATATTAAAAAATTTCCCAACATCCCTAACCATTTGAATTCGAATAACTAGATTCTCGAACATTATAGAGGAAGTGATCCATATGTCCCTTCTCAAAACCCAAGTGAGGGCATGGTCAATTACTAGATAGTATTTAGGTTTCTTGGTCATTTATAATTGAAGAATTATAAAGCATATATCTTTTGAGTTGGATCCCAAATATAGAATCCATTTATCATATTTCCTAAAT
Source organism: Viscum album (assembly GCA_963277665.1). Taxonomy (NCBI): domain Eukaryota; kingdom Viridiplantae; phylum Streptophyta; class Magnoliopsida; order Santalales; family Viscaceae; genus Viscum; species Viscum album. The sequence continues at coordinate 776,789,769 of OY728166.1, forward strand.
ACTTTATCCATGTTACATCAAATATCGAATGAGTTTCTTCTGTTGAATTAAATTGGTATTGTCAACCCAAAACATTCATAAGAAGTCTATGATAAAACTAATTATTCCAGCTTTGGTTTTTCAGAAACATGGTTATGTGGTTTCCATTCCTAATTAAGTAATAGAATTCTTCATGTGAATTATATTATGTTTATGGATTTTATTTATTATAAATTAATATTTATTTTTTTATTATTTACATGTATTTTTTAATATTATGTTTGTTTTTATTAATGGATTGACCATGATATGATAAAAAAAATTACACACAATCCATTTATTAAAATTATATATTTTCATATTATTCCATTTATTTATGTGATCTTGTTCTTGAATCCATAAAATAAATCATGCATTAGATAGAAATAAATAAATAAATAAGTATCATAATCATGATCTTATGTAATGGTATATTTATTTAGTGGAAAATAAATCAACATTTTTTTCAAGGGGAAAACTCCTTATATCAGTCTTGGAATGAGTTTCCATATTCCATCTATCCACCTATGCATCATCTTTGTTGGTTTTGTCATAGTAATATCTTGTACCACCTCCAAGCACCTTGAGATACTTCTTTTATTACATATGTTTTGGATTTGTTTCCCTGGAAAAAATTTTCATTACTTTGGATTACATGTATACTAAATGAAATGAATATTAATTTAACATATTTTTACACACTTTACATTATTCTTTATGATTTTGATGCAATAATGTCCTAGAGTATACATCACATTGAAAGGTTCATAATATATCTCTATAATGATAAAAAAAATTAAATATCATGAAATTATTCTCCAAAATAGTTCTACAATAAGATAACATTCTATGATGGGGAACATAGTATGTTGGATATCAGGTATAAGTACTCATAATTGGATGAAACTACATCTTTTAAATTTCACACATGGAAATCTCTAAGAAGGGGTATTATGAGAAAATACCTTCTAGTATGAATTATGCAGGTTTATACGTCATCAGGTCTTCCTTTATTTGTGTTTGTTTATTGATTTTTAAACATTTAGATTATTATTAATGCATGTCATGACTCGCATGCTGAAATTTACAGACCAAAACCCTGAATCCATATATTTGTAGGAAGTAGGGTACTTTGGTTACGTCAAGAATGACATTTTATTAATGAATATTTCAAGAATGGATTTTTCCCTTTTCTATTAATAGTAGTTTTTATCTCAGAACATTGATTGAAATATATCTATCACATTAAATTCCATTGTCATGGTGTAACTATGGGTTTATTTTAGATAGTCATAAAAATATATATCAAGCATATGGGTTGATGACCTATATGTGTAACTTGATTGATGAAATATTCTGAAAAGGGGATTATATTACATATTGAGATCTTGTATATGGTTTTAGACAATAAAATAATATCTTCATTCTTATGGATGTCTTGACATGTTTCAAGATAATAATATTGGTCTCTAGGAAATCCAACCTCTTACCAATGATAAATAAGCCTAGGTGTCACACACAAAGTGTTTCTATTGATCTTTATTTAATTCTTTTTGAATTTTATTAATGGAATGAATATTATTATCCAAACTCTTGAATAATATTATTGATGTTTCATCGATCTGAAATTATTTATTGAATATTTTAAAAATATTTATTAGTCATACTCTAATGAAGAAATTATTCCTTAGAAAAATATTTAATTATTTATTTATTTTGGAATTAAAGAAATGTTGAGAATGAAATGTGGACCTAAACCATGCTTGGGGATAAATATTAATTTTTAAGTTGGTAAAAAAATATTTATCATTGTGAATGTCAGTTCATTCCATGTAATAAAAATTTTATTATTATTTTAAAACATTACATGGGGTCAGGCATGGATTTTATATTTTATTGAGGTCATTTGTGAAATTGATTAAAATATAAACCCTAATCCTATGTCTATAAAAATAATACATATAATTTCTAATAGAAAAAATGGAAAAAAATTTCCCCAACATATTACTCTCTATTTAATTCTTCATTTTATATCACATCCTCTCATGAAAGAAAAGATCAAGAGAGTTTAATCCAGACTAAAGAAACAGGGAGTGAACTATAAAAACCCCACATGATGATCAATTTGCACTTCTATCTCCCATAAATTCATTTTCATTGTTTGTAGATCTATGGAGAGCTTTCGGATATCCACTAGGGAGATTCCACACTTTGATCCTATAATCACAATGATGGTAATCAAAAAAAGGGGTTTCTGAATAATCAAAAACTTCATATGAGAAATATCCTAAGATATCGTATTGTTTTATCCATTCATATTCAAATTAATTATAAATTCAACAGGAAAAATATATTCTCTTGGTTCCAGAATATTTCTTAACTGCATTCTATTATAAATATTTCTTTGTTCATGATGTTCATATCTTGTACAATATGTGAAAATTTCCCTAAAATTTTACATTTTCTGATTTAGAAACAGCCTTAATAAGTTTTTCTATTATGTCCATAGAATACAAGGGTTATTAAGGTGGTCATGTTTAAGTTTATAATTATTTATTTTATTGTTGATCGATTTTTGGAATTATGGGTTAGATCATAAATTTCAATTTTACTCATTTTCTTAATATAATGTTTAATTAACATTCTTTTGAAAATAAAATATTCATCATTCAAGATTCATATTTTATTAAAGGATAACAACATATGACATTGATATTAGATTCCATATGAAAGTTCCAAATATTCTGTTTGGTAGATTGAATTACATGACATTTAGCCAAAGTACACACAGTTCACCCAAGTTCATTACACATGGATGTGTTAAAGGATACATGAAATACCCAACATCCATTACACAAGGTATATTTATTTTACATGATGTGATGATAAGGAAAACCTAGAACACATATTTTTCAATTTCTTAATGTGTAGATGGAATACACATCATTTAATCTACACATCATAAGTGAAATTCACAATAACTCTGTGGTCAAATAAAATGTTTATAACCGCATGAGACTCAAATCATGGATAAATATTGATACAAAAAACATGTAGCTAGTGTAAACCTCCCTTAACTAATTTATACTTCATGTAAATCTTTAATTCCAACAACACAAGAATACACTATATCAATAGGCACGTTATGAGAACATAGAACAAGTGGGACACAAATTGTATATCCATATTACATGTCGTCTGGCCATGTGTCTACAAAATATTATAAGTCAATTGGTTGTTAATGAGGAAACATAGAAAAAGGAACACACAGTGTGTATCTAGTTAGTACACACTATGTAATCTGTCTAAGAGACACATTGAGGCCTCAAACATTTATCTTAGTTACATAAAAAATGAGGCACATGGCGTGTATCTCGATAGTACACACAGTGTAGACTCCGAATAAAGGACTTATTTAAATTAAGTTAATATAATAAATTTAAGAATTAAAACAAAATTACTCTTTTGGAATTAGATTTTATTGATGATATAATAATGTTCTTCAAGAATAAATTAATTCTCAATTAATTTATAGTAATTATCTGTAACTATTGGCTATGTAATTTAATCTTCCATGAATGAATTAATTATTTCTATCTCCGAGATACTTCTTAGGGAAATTACGATAAAGGGAATAAATTGGCTGATTGACTATATTACTAATATTAGAACATTTATTTTAATAATTAAGGGTGAATTGAATTGATTGTTGGACAGAATAAATTTTCAAATTAATTTCATGTGTATGATTGATCATGACCTTTTTCCAGATCTATGTATGTATTGGTAATCATTATTTTAATTTATATCATGGGATTTTAGATTATTTATTACTAAATTAAATATTATGGCCTATAAGTCATCCCTCCCTCGTTTTAATAAATAAGAATTGCACGTCAATGGTTGTTAATGAATTTACCCTTCACCAAGCCTTTTCTTCACATCACCGACACATGAGTTATAATCATACGTAATAAAAAGGAGTATCTCAAGGTGTTTGGATCTATTTTGAGATGAAACTAAGACTATACCAACCTAGGTGATTCATTGGTTCACATGTAAAATTCTAGAACTCATGTCAGGAATGAAACAAAGAGTTTTTCCATAAGGTTAAATGTTGATTTACGGGTTTCTCACAAAATAAACAATTAGATAAGTTCCAAATTGTGTTTTTCAATTATTTACTTATTTATAAATTATGAAGTATTTATTTTATATTTAAATGATTGTGTTCACAAAAATAAATAGGATAATATGAAAAATATGTTATTTAAATAAATGGATTGTGCCTAATTTTTTTATCAAATCATGGTTACCCACTTATGTAAAATCCATGTAACATTAGTAATATATTTAAGTATGAAAAAGGAAAAATTAAGGCATAATAAATACTATATATAGAACCTCGAGTTTCTTTTAAGAAACCATTTATTTATTTATTTTAATGTATATAAATTATATGGGTGAGGTTTAGAAGAGTTTGGAGTTTTTTAATTCTATTTTTGGGGATAAAGTGAATGAACATGAGTGGTGCATGATTTTTCAAAATCATGTGAGAGCATAGGATAAACCATGAACTTTGGAAATTGCAAGTTTCTTTTGAGGTAGTGGATTCATCATGGTTGGCACATGATAATGGAGTCCGTTTTAGGAATACATGTGAAGGGTCATCTTTGAGGAAGATGTAACACATGGTTAGTGCACAATTTTCCTAACTGTGTGACTAAATAATGCGTAGGGTCAAAGATAGATCCTAAAAAGTGGATCTAAATCATTTTCCCATTAAGTGACTCGTTTTCCCTCCTATACATCCCTAACTCTGGATTTTGTTCTGTCAATGTTTCTAGAACATCTCAAAATATAAGTGGAAGCAATATATTTCCATAGCATGGTGTGTTGAAGCCTGATTCTTTTGGTAAGTGTCATTTCTAAATTGTTCTTGATGTTTTCTTAGATCTACTTCACCCCTATTCTCAGTTTCTTAGATCTATACATGTTATGGATATATATAAGGCTGAAGATGAAAAATATGTTTATATATGGTCTTTTTTGGGATAGGGGATGATATATATGACTGATTCGTGCTGATTTAACCCAATTTCATTAGCGTAATTCATCCATTTCCCATTTTCTCTAAAACTCATGAGGTAGGTGGATTCACTCCAGGCTATTATTTTAAGAATTGATTGTCATAATTTCAAATTTATTGAGTTTCATGAAAATTATTATGAAAGAGTATGGAAAAGCATGTTATAAATCTTCTTTGTTGATTATTTATATTTTTTTTCAAATTGTAAAATTTTGGTGAATTTTTGGGTAATGTGATTTATTTTCATTATTTTAAAATACTGGTTTTAATATATTGATTGGATTGATTTTTGAAATGGGTTGTTGGAAAAAAAAATCAATAAAATATGGTTTTATTGAATAGTTTTGGCATGTTGGTTTTGGAAATGGTGTTTATGTTACTTTTGTGTGTATTCATATTGAATTTATATGGATTGGATGAAATATAAACATATACTTAGTGCTTAAAGTATAGTGAAACATGGGAAATAATTAACATGTGATGACATGGTAGATCGATGAGAGTCCCATCATGAGTATGGAACTATCCAAAGTAATCATACATGGTTGGTGGTGAGAATATGTGAAGTGGATTGTTTAGGCCAAGTGGAACTTTTGGAAAGGATTTATAGCATGGATTGGTCATTTTCTTAAAAATAGATTACGTGAAAAGTTTTGATATAGAACTTCTTTATATTAAGTTATAAACTGTTTTAGATATTATTTGTATTTAGTTATAAACTATTTTGTAATTTTTTTATATAAATTGTTTTTATATAAATGTTGATAACTCTTCTACCACAGTGGCGTGAGTACGGAAGGAATTGGGGAAAACCAATTTATTTTTAATACTCAACCTTTCTTTGGAACTTTTGTGCTTTAGTATATGTCATCTACTATGAAAATGGAAATGAAAATTATCACATTTTTTGCACTAAATCATGATACTTGGGATGTTTGTGTTGTTAAATCATGGAGCTTATGGAGCATGAATTCTTGTGTTCATCTTGGAGTTTTATTAGTTTATCTTCTTCTATTTACTTTGATGTTGTGTTCTTCCATTTTGGATCATTATTTGAGTTTGATTTTGATAAAATAATTGTTGAGTTATCTTCCATGGTTATCATGAATCATATAGTTGTATGATTGATTATGTTTTGTTGGTTTGTTATGTTATTCTTAAAGGGTAAATCGTCCCCCACATGTATTGAAACCCTTCAATATTTATTTTTAGCTGTTGGAATCTTGGGGATGTCTCTTAAGGCTTAGTATCATCCAACCACCTTCTCATGAAAATGAGGAGAAGGAGGGATTTTACAATTGTTATCAGTTTTTTACAGTTCAAAAGCCTATTTGAAAAAAACTGTATTAGTTTTGTTCGGTCTAGACGCCCATTTTTGATAAACAGTATTAGGTCACTCTTTTCCTTGTATAACAAGTATCCATCAGTTTTCTTATTTTTAGAGTTGAATTCATTCTTGTGTATTCGTTGGGTTGTAATCTTAAAAAGTAGTAGGTTTTTTGGGAATTTAAATTTAGATCATAAAAACACATAGCTAACGTTTTAATTATTAACTTCAAGTTACCAGGGTTTGGGGAAGATAAGTTCTTTGAAGACACTTATAAGATATTTTAATCTCATTATCATGGGTTTAGCCAATCATACAAGCATGAAATGCATTAGAGGAATGACTTTCCCACTTGGGTGACATATTTTATTTTTAGGAATGATATATTATTTGATGCACTGTGTTGTTTTTTGAAAAATGTTACATTTTTTTCAAATGAAAGACATTGAAAATTTCATAGTCGGTGTATTTTTAAAATGGTATGATTCTAAAAAAAATTGAAATTTTTCAAAATTGTTTGAATGTGAAAAATCGACGATTCCTTCGAAATCAATTTTGAGATAGTTGATGTTGTATAATTTGAAGTGTTATGCCTTCAGGTCCTAGAGAGTGAGACTTATAGATTTTCTTGTCTATTTAGAAAATGGTGTCTGGTAGGCATTGTCTAAAGTAACTAGAAGAAGATTTAGACAATACGGTTTCACCTAAACCCCTGGTGAACCAAGGAATAGTTAAGAGTATCATCTAAAAATTTCAATTTGTGCACATAGGGAACCTAAGGGATGCTCCATGACAAGTCAATCATTCTATCTAGTTCTAGGAATAGAATCCACCTATCTTTTATGGTGATTTGGAACTATAAAAGGTTGAGGTGTGGCTGAATAGGATGAATCATACCTTTGGTTTCAATGACAGACTTGTATCGGGGAAAATCAATCTGGTAACATATACTCTTGAGGATCTTTCATGCCAATGTTGGGATCTAGTGGAGCCGGATTGAGTAGATCAAGGACTTATTTTGGAGGATTTTGAGGAATTGTTAAATAAAAAATTCTACCCTCAAACGTTTCATATTCAAAGGATGATGGAATTCTTCAGACTATAAAAGAAAATTATCTCTTGTCGGGATCGATAGTATAAAAAATATGATATTGATTATAGTATAAAACTATGGTGTAGATACTCAATATACAAGAGGGGGTGAATTGTATATTTTAAAAAATCCTTAAGGAAATTTTTCATAAAAAAAATCACAACACCTCTAAGTTCTAATAACTTTCTTGATTCGGAAAAATTGAATCCAAAACTGAAACTTAATAGAAGTTTGCACCAACTAAAGCTCTATCTTAAAGTGTATAGAATCCTATATAATCAGAGTACAAGTCTAAGGATGTATAAGAAAATTATACTTTCCTCAAAAACCAAAATTATAGAAGAAAACAAACACACAACATTACAAAAAACAAGTAGTAACTCTTTTAACCCAAAGAGAAGGGTGTCCAACAACCCTGGATAAAAGTCACTTGATTTATACTTTCAAGAAAGTATGTCTTACCCAAACCCAGGTAATCTTTCAATCCAAAGATCGGTATCTGTCTTGCTATCCCCACAAGCCCTCAATTTGTAAGGAAATCGGAACCTATGACTTCACAACCCCAAGTCTCTCATTTCAAGGAAATCGCACCTCTGCACAAAGCAAATCTGAATGAAGCAAAGTTTAAACAAGCCGTTCAAACTTTCTGCACGAATCCTGAGAGTTTTTAAGAGCCTCTCTCTCTAGAAATCTCTTCAACAGCATGTAAGCCAAGTTGTCAAAGTTCAGTTCTTAAAATATTGTGAGCTTGTTCAAATGAGCTTCTATTTATAGGCACTGCTTCAACAGTCAGATCCCTCCTCCAACGGTAATATTTTTCCTTGAATTTCAGAGCGACCTGTATACATGTCACTCAAACAATGGTTAGTTAGTAACTGAATGCATGACATCATTTTATATCAAAAATAAGTGTAAGAAAAAATATGGTTACATAACTAAAATCAATTATTCGGATTCTAGGAAAATAAAAGTTCGGAGTCTAACCAGAAAACACATTCGGTGTCTATAATACAAGGATATTCAGATTATATTTTCTAAGTAATTTGGAACATGTACTCTATAGAATTCTGAAGTCTGAATTTTTTGGAAATTCGGAGTCTGGTTTCACAAGAATTCAGAACCTGGTCTTACAAACTTCCGAGTCAGAGTTCATAAGAATTAGGAGTCAAAACCTGGAAGAGTTCGGAGTCTGAATTCAGAGAACTTAGAGTCAGAACTCAGAAGAGTTCAGAGTCTCAATGCAGAGAACTCGGAGTCAGAACTCAGAAGAGTTCAGAATCTAAATTCAGATAACTCGGATTCAGAACTCATAAGAGTTCAGAGTCCGAATTCAGAGAATTCAGAGTCTAAATTAGGATTCTGAAAACAGAATGCTTCTTTATCTAAGTATCACATGTTTCCAAGATTTTAGATATGAAACTGAAATTTACACTTAGAAAAGATAATGAACAATGAAAAACATGGTAAGCATATATTTCCCTGGGGAAGGAAAATTTTCCTTATAGAAGTAAAATATATGGTAAAATGAGATTTCCCATAAGATAATGTGTTTGTGATTTTTAAAACAATAAGGAATGGTAAATTCATAAAGAGACATTACTAACTCAATAATATTTCACATTGATGAAGGAATGGAAAACCTTATTGACTCCACAATATCCCCCTTTTTGGAAAGCACAAACATCCTTACAAAAAGAATAAAAGGACTTAGTCTATATTTTTCTAGACTTTGAAAATAAACCTTATCTCCCTTTACACATGGACAATGATGAATACGACTAACTCCCCTTAGGCTTTGTAACTCTAAGGATCGTATTCTACATTTATGGAATGAGATTTTTTATAATCTTGAATATGGAAATCTTTGTAATGAAAAATCCTCCTCAGATAAACTCCCCCTTACTTAGGGATATTTCTTATTTTCTTAGTATTCTGTTTTCCTTTCTCCCTCTTTGTGATTTTCCAAAAGAATTTGAGGGAATGTAAATGAAATTATAGTACCTAAAATATCATTACAAAGTATCCAAACAAAAACAAGCAACCAACAATTTCATTAAGATAGGAAGAATTTTTACAAGGAATGAATACAAAAAAAGATCGGATTGGAACTATTTTCTTTACTTCTCCTTGGGTATCAATTTCTTCACTATGGACTTCAGATTTTTTAGTCCCTTCTGGTCTTCCTATTCTTGATTTAGGATCTGACCCTAATCCTCTGCTTTATTCTCTAAATATTTGATCTTTTCATCCTGAGCCTTCAGAGCCTCTTCCTGGGCCTTCAACAACTCATATTTTTTAACTGGATTCTCTTCTATCTCGATACAATGATCCCTTTATCTATTCCAAATTTGGGCAATATAATATAGCTTCCCTTCATATCCTTTACTTCTTGAATCTTAGTATTCTTCTCAAGAGTAAGATTTTCCACAAAGATAGTCATGAGATCTTTAATTTTACTATCTTCATTATCAAAAGCTTACATAACTTCATGTTGAAACTCATCAAGCTCTCCCAAGTTTTCAACTACTTTCTTTGACCAGCTAATCACTTTCTAACAATATTTTTTGTGGGAATCGTAGTTAATAAAGAAGTTCTTTAAATCATCGTCAAGTTTTACACACTTATCCATCACCAATGATACTGAATTCGATTTTTTATTCATGCTGTTTTGGAGCATCTATCATCTTGGGTCAATTCTTGGAAAGATCGGAATATTGTCAATGAGATTTTTTAGTGATTGAATGACGAAATCATGTCCTAAGGATGATGATTCCGAATCTGAGACTTTTCTTGTGGAGGAATATTATTATCCTACAAGTATTCTCTTGGAAGATCCACCAGATTCCTTTCTATTTAGAACATATTTGGTAGGTTTATCCACAATAACTTGTTTCCCCTTGTTAGTTCTCAGAACATATTCATCATCTGGAGACTCATGCTCACTATCAGACAGCTGAACAATTCTATCTTCATCAATCTTCTACTTTTCAGCTCCTACCTCATCATCTTCAGGGTGAAGGAAATCTGGTTTATAACATTCTTCCTCGGAGTCCTTATTCACTTTATCTTCTGCTTTTACATCTATCCCAGGAGTAGCAAGCTTTGAAGATCCAGCTTGAGAAGTCCAAATTGATAATTTCTCAGATGCACATTCCTTCTCATGAAAGTCTTCAACTTTCTTTATGTGGTCTTCTGTGTCACCACTACTTTCTTCTTCTTGCACTTCTTTCATAGCTTCCTTTTCTTCAATAATATTTTCTTGTACTTTTTCTAGAGTGATAAATTTCTTCCCCGGTGTCTTTGGTAAGGGTTCTACCAAGAAGGATTCTGGTATAGGGATATTCTCGGATTCCTTCTCATTATCTCTTAGATGGGATTGGAAAATTTCAGCTTCCCACATCTTCTTCTTTTGATTCTTTTCCTTATCTTTCTTCTCAAGCTCATCAGTGGTATTTTCTTTTAAAACCTTGGAATCAGCAAGATCCAAGACAAATTGTGGCTCTCCTTCGGGTTTTTCTTATCCTCCCTCCACTTTGCAACAACCTCATCCGGATAAACATTCTCCTTCTTGGGATTTGGAGGTCCGGATTGATATTCCTTGTCTTTAGGGGTTTTCTCTTCTTCTTATAATTCCTTCAATTTCCTCTTCTTTCCTCCCTTTTTCGATGGTTCAAGAACTTCTTGTTTATTTGGAATAGCTTCAACCTCTTCCTCTAGTAAGTTATAGAGTTATCCAGAATCTTTAGAGAAACCAATATTCATTCTATTCAAAGTATCATCACTTATTGTTATGACTTTACAATTCCTCGGCTTGGAATTGAAATGAATCTGGAAAGACTCAAGTAACCTAACAATTATCTTAGAAAGAACATTCAGATGCATTATAATCTGAGTGTTTAGATTTCCATTCCTGATGTTCTCTATCATAATAAAAATATGCTACATTAAGTTTATCTTCCTCATATTCACTAGAAAATATATGATGTACATGTATCTCTTCTTCAAGGTGTCCTTATCATCTTTTATTGGAATGAAAAAACCTTGAAACTATAATTCAAGGATCTGATTATTTGTAGTCAAACAAGAAATCTTGGGAGTCTTGATATCTGTAAGTATAACACAGTCCATAGATTTTACCTTGACAAAACTTCCTTGTATATCCGGTAATTTATGGGAACGGAATTCATCTTCCCCTTCATAAGACAACCCCACCAAGCTAGCATCCTTGGTGTATGAAAGGGCATAAGTTTTTCCATAGCTTTTGAAAGAAAATTTACTCCTATCTTATTCTTTGAAAAATCTCATAGATTCATAATATTATACAAGAAAATTAGGATATACTACATCTTGAGCTCGTGGCATTGATATAAAAACAATTTCCCATCCATTTAACCTGATTTTCTTGGATATAATGGAATCGTACTTGGAAAATAAATTTGGATGCACCAACCTCTCTCTGTAAATCTTCCACTCTGAAATCGACTTGATAGTTGACATATCTTGAGAAGGAACTTCTATAGACATTGAAATTTGAGAAATATTTGATAGGTTCAGAATGGGCTTTTGAAAGAGGAGCAGAGCTTCAGCACGCAATGGCTTGAAATCCGATATGGGACAACCCTTTGGGTGTCCTTTATATAGGCGTTTGAAGTGAAATTTGAACTTCCAAATACAATCTGACGGTTGAGAAATCTTCTAATTAGATCTGACAGTTGATATGATAGCAGCAAGGAAAATTTGGTAGGATTCGATCTTTTAAGGTTTTTAAAGGAAAAACATTCGGATTTAAGGAAACTAGAATCTGAAAACTTTTAAAACATAAAAAAATACCAGAAAGTAAATGATGACTATGAAAACTTAAGAAAGAAAACATACGTTTCAGAATGTGAGGAAGATTTTTTGTAGTAAGGAAAAATTATTCTTGAAGAAATTTAGATTTCAATAATTTTGATTATGAGATAAAAAATTCATTATGAATATGTTCATTACGAAAATTTTTAGATCTTCATTATGAAAAATTATGAAAATTTTGAAGAAAAAAAAATTCATTACGAACAATTTGAAAAACTAACAAGCAAATATACTCCCCCTATGATAAAGAGTTTATTACTGTAAGGAGATTGGTTTCAACAGGAAGTTAATAAGGAGGATTACTTTATGGTTATCAATCCTAACTTCTATTTAATGTATTCAAATCTATCAGAGAGTAAATATTTTGTGAAAATATTATCAAGTTGATTTGCATTTCGATAAATTGAATAATGATATCTCTTTTTTGTGTGTGATCCCTAAGAAAGTTATCCCTAATATCTATGTGTTTTGCATGAGAGTGATGTGTAGGATTTTTTCTTAAAGAAATGGAACTTCTATTATCACACAAAATTTGTGTTTTGGTAAAACTCATACCATAGACTGTGAGTGTGTGTTTCATCCACAACACCTGAGCACTACAACTTCCAACTACTACATATTCAGCTTCAGCAGTGGAAAGTGCCACTAAGTGTTTCTTCTTTCATGAACAAAAACTAATTAATCTCCTATGAAATTACATGTTCTGGATGTTCTCTTTCTATCCATTCTACATCCATCAAAGTCAACATCTTAAAATATTTTCCAAATAAAATCATTGCCAGAAGTATATAACAGTCATAAATCCATGGTGCCATTTATGTAGTGAAAAATTCCTTTCACTGCCTTTAAATGATATTTCTTAGGATTAGATTTATATATTTCACATAAGCATACTAAAAACATTAAGTCTGGATGACTAGATATCAGGTAAAGTAAGCTTCATATCATACCTCTAAAAGATTTTTTATCTACTGGTTTCCCAGCTTCATCAAGATCAAGTGTATTTGAGGTACCGATAGGAGTACTAATACTCTTAGTGTTTTCATATCCATAATTTTTAAGAATATCATTAATATAATTATGTTGGGATATATTTATTCCTTATGGTTTTTGATAAATTTCAAATCCAAGAAAAAATATTAACTCACCCATCATACTCATTTCAAAATCAGATTTTATTAGATCTATAAAGGAATCAGTTAAAGATTGCTGGGTTGAACCAAATATAATGTAATCAACATAAATTTGAATAATGAAATAATTTTTATTATCTTTCTTTATAAAAAGGATTGGATTTTCATTTCCCTTAATCTAATTATTTTGAAGAAAAAATTTTATACGTCTATCATACCAAGATCGAGGGGATTTTTTAAGTCCATACAAAGCTTTGGAATGTTTATAAACAAGTTCATGATGTTTTGTATCTACAAAACTAGGAGGTTGTTCAAAAAAACATCCTCTTGTAAAAATCCATTAAGGAAAGCACATTTCATATCCATTTGAAAAAGTTTGAAGTTAAAGATTGCTGTAGAGGCAAGTAAAATATGAATAGATTCAAGTCTAGCTACTGGAGCATAGGTTTATTCATATTCTATTCCTTCTTATTGATTGTATCCTTTAGAAAATCATCTAGATTTATTTCTTACTATTATTCCATTTTCATCACACTTATTTCTGAAGACCCATTTTACTCCAATAAAAGAAGTTTCCTTAGGTCTTTCAACCAAGGTCCAGACTTTATTCTATTCGAATTTATTTAGTCCATCTTTCATAGATTTTATCCAATCATCATCACCTAAAGATTCATCTGTGCTTTTGGTTCTAATTGGGAATGTAATGCTAGATGTTCTACTTCATTTATTAAGGAACTTCTAGTCCTTACAGGTTGATTTACATTACCAATGATACTATCACTGGGATGATTCTTTATAAACTACTGATTTGGGTTATGTAAAACCTTTTCATCAACATAGGGTATGAAATATTCTGGGGTAAATGCTTTAGAAAAATCTTCTTGGACATTTTCCTTATCAGAATGATCTTCTAACAAAGTTTGATAATCAGTTTTTGAAAACAAATCCAAATATGTAGGTTGAGGTTGTTTAAAAACAAAGGGATCCGTTTCATCGAATTTTACTTGTACTGTCTCTTCAACAATACAAGTATTTTTATTGAAAACTCTATAAGCTTTAGAGGTTGTGGAGTAGACTAAGAAAATTCTTTCATCAGATTTTGGTGCGAATTTGTGTATATTATCTTCATTATTCAGAATGAATACCTTGGAGCCAAAAAACTTGAAGTAGGAAAGAGTAGATTTTCTACCATTCCATAACTCATAAGGTGTTTTATTTATAAAAGTTCTAATCAAACTCGATTTATAGTATAACAAGACGTACTTACATCTTTATCCCAAAAATGTCTTGCTATAGAATATTCACTCAACATGGTTCTAGTTATCTCTTAAAGAATTCAATTTCTTCTTTCAACAATACAATTTTGTTGAGGAGTTCTCGGTGCTGAGAAATTGTGAGTAATGCCTTTTCTACTATAATAAGTTTCAAAATTAGAATTTTTAAATTCTCCACCATGTTCACTATGAATAGTTTTCAATGGAATGTTTTTCTCATTTTTAACTTGGTCTCTAAAACACTTAAAATACTAGAAGGCTTCAGACTTCTTTGCTAGAAAATATACCCATGTAAATCTATTGTAATCATCAACTAAAACAAATACATAATACTTTCCTCCAATGATTCAAGTTTCTGTAGGACTAAAGAGATCCATATGCACTAACTGTAATGAATTATTAGTTGAGAATTCACTGATTGATTAAAAACAAGAATTATGTTTCTTTCGATATTTACAAGGGTCACAAACTTTTGAAGAATCAAATGTAAGCTCTGGTAGATCCTTAACTAGTCATTTATTAGAATGTTTCCATAGGTTCCTAAGGTTACAATGTCTTGTCCTTCTATGCCACAACCAATAATGATCTTTCATTCACTAAGGCAAGGTATGTCTTTGTTCCTAAGGTCTTCTAAGTCTACTGTATAAACATTCTCTTTCTTATTGGAAGAAAGAATAAACTATTCCTTGGAATTGTGTACTAATCACTTATCATTCCTAAAATTCACAAGGTAACCTTTATTACATAATTGGCTTATGCTAATGAGGTTGTTCTTAAGACCTTTAACAAGTAAAACAATTGAAATCAAAGTTATTCCAAGAAAAAAAATGTTACATATACCAATAATCTCTCCATTAGCATTATATCTGAAAGTTACTTTTCCTCCTTTCATCTTGATAATATTTTCAAGTAGTTTTTGTACCAGTCATATGATTTGAACATCTATTATCCATGTACCAAGTATTGTTATTAGTACCTTCTTTATTTTCCTAAAAATAAGAAATTTAGACTTTCGGAATCCAAACATTATTGGATCTGGAATTGTTAGACGAAAAAATTTTACGTATCCAAATTTTTTTAGAAAAATAATATTTGTGAAACCCAAGAGATTGAACATTATTCTAAGAGAAATTTTTCTTCCAATACCCCCCACTTTGACATTTAGTACAAAAGGGGGATCTGGATGGAATAAAAAATTTGTTTTTGAAAACAGGTTTTTGGTGAGTATAACCTACTCCAGTAGTATTTCCTTGAGGTTTTATTTGAGAATACATCTTCACAAATTTTTCCTTACCAGAGGTAAAGTTTACAAGAATTTTCATAAGGGAATATATTTCGGATTATAGTATGAAGACTAGGTTCCTATCCTCAGGAATTATTTCCTTAGAGTGATATTTTTCCTAAAAAAAATTATTTTAAAAATAACATTCTTAAGACCTTTATAATGTTTTTCCTTCTCATAATTTACTTCCTCAAGGTCTTTAGAATGTTTTTCTAGAAGATCATCTTTATATTTAATATCTCTAGAGAGGTTTGAAATCTCTTTTGTAAGAATTTCCTCCCTATTATTTTACTTGTCTAATTTCTTAGAAATTTTACAATGTTTTTCTTCTAACAACTTGGAAATTCTAGATACATCTTCATATGAAGGTACTTCTGCATTATCTGAAGATTAAGTATCTTCATTAGAAGTAATATCTTTGGAATAGTAATTCTTATCAATAGATAAATTTGTTAAAGCCTCAGCAGAGCTTACCTTTTCCATAAGACATGTGTTTGGGAAAGAAGTAGTAGCAATGAAACCCATATTTTTCTATGCTGATGATTTATATTTAGAAGATTCGCTTCTTGAGGAATATTCATAGCTAGGACTCCATTTATCGTTTCCTTTAAGGCTTTTCTTGTGCTTCTAATGATAGAACTTCTTCTTGTTTCTTTCGGAATTCCTTTCCTTCTTTTCTTTCTTTTTCAATAGAGGAAAATCAGGTCTGATATGACATGTTCTTCACATTCATAATAGGTAACTTCATCATCTTTATTATCCTTCTAGTCTCTCTTCTTGTACTTATTCTGATAGTTCTTTTGAGCTACTATATTGTTCATTCTTCGAGCAAGATTAGCTAATTCATTCTCAGACATTTCTGAATCACTTGATTCTGACTGAATAATAAATTTCTTTGACTTTGATCTAGTTACTCTTTCTAGAGACTTGGAATTCATAAGTTTAGAAGTAGTTGTAAAATCAACTCCTCCATTCCCATTCTTCTTTTTAACATTATCATCATCTATCTTCATTCCAGTCTAATACTGAAGAAGATTTCCAAATAGCTCATCTATGGAAATATGGGAAAATTTTATATTCTCTTCAATTGTTTTCCTCTTGGACTCCCACTCATTTAGAATGATGTATATGATCTTATCTACAAGGGCCTCATCATCCGAACCTTTTTCTCCTATAGACTGTAATCTATTCATGATAGTCATAAACCATTGCTGAACTTTTCTTATAGGTTCTCCATAAGGAAAATTAAAGCCATGGTATTCAGCTCTCAACATAACTCTTCTTGTCTCTATGACTTTAGAAGTACCAAAATGTGTAACTTCAAGTTTCATCAAGATACTTTTTGTAGATTCACATGAATATATTTGACTATAGATGTTCCTAGTCATGTAACATAGAAATGTATGTATGACTCTGAAGTTTTCTTGATATTCTGATTTCTCCTGATTAGTAAAAGTTATAAATTCCTTATTGGGAATAATATATTCTCCTGTTAGCATTGGATAGTTATCAACTCCAGTATTAATAAAGAAAACCTTCATCCTATCTCTCCAGTACACTTAATCATTTCCATCAAAAATAGGAGGTCTGGTAGGATTTATATTGTTGATAGAAACAATATTTAAACCTGCCATCTAAAGGAAAATCATTCTACACAAACTTTTTAGTAATAAGAGTTTGTAAACCAGAGAAAATATCCTAATAAAGGAAAATAGAAGTAGAGTATCTCTAAGAAAAAATTAATCCAAACATTATGGATCCGGAAATATGATTCTGAAAAAGTAGTGAAGAAAACTTCTCTTCTGAATCTAATCGTGAGATTAATTCATATTGAACCAATCCTTTGATACCAATTATGGGGATCAATAGTATGATAGATATGATACTGATTATAGTATCAAACTATGGTGCAGATACTCAATATACAAGAGGTGGTTGAATTGTATATTTTAAAAAATCCTTAAGGAAATTTTGCATAAACAAAATTCACAACACTTTTAAGTTCTAATAACTTGCTTGATTCAGGAAAAGTGAATCATGAAATGAAACATAATAGAAGTTTTCAACAACTAAGATTCTATCTTAATGTGTATAGAATCCTATATAATCAGAGTACAAGTCTAAGGAAGTATGAAAAAATTATACCTTCCTCAAAAACCATAATTACAGCTGAAAAAAACATACAACACGACAAAAAACAAGTAGTAACTCTTTTAACCCAAAGAGAAGGGTATCCAACAACCCTAGACAAAGGTCCCTTGATTTATACTTTCAAGAAAGTATTTCTTACCCAAACATAGGTAATCCCTCAATTCTAAGACCTGTATCTATCTTTCTATCCCCGCAAGCCCTTGATTTGTAAGGAAATTGGCACCTCTGACTTCACAACATGAAGTCTCTGATTTCAAGGAAATCTCCCCTCTGTACAAAGAAAGTCTGCATGAAGCAAAGTTTGAACATGTCATTCAAATATTTTTCATGAAGCCTGAGAGTTTATAAGATCCTATATATCTAGAAATCACTTCAACAACATGTAATCTAAGTTATCAAAGATCTGTTCTTCAAAAGTTGTGAGCTCATTCAAATGAGCTCCTATTTATAGGCACGACTTCATTGGTCAGCTCCCTCCTCCAACGGTCATATTTTTCCTTGAATTTTGGAGGGACCTGTGCACATGTCACTCAAAAAATGGTTACTTAGTAATGGAATTCACGACATTCTTTTATAAAAAAATAAGTGTAAGAAAAAATATGGTTACATAACCAAAATCAATTATTCGGAGTGTAAGCAAATAAAACTTCGGAGACTAACCAAAAAACACATTCGATGTCTATAATACAAGGATATTTGGATTCTGTTTTCTAAGGAATTTGGAACCTGAAATCTATAGAATTACATAGTCTAAATTTTAAGGAAATTCGGATTCTGGTTTCATAAGAATTAGAAACCTAATCTTACAAAGTTTGGAGTTAGAGTTCATAAGAATTCGAAGTCAAATCAGGGAAGAGTTCGGAGTCTGAATTCAGAGAACTCAGAGTCAAAACATATAAGAGTTCGGTGTCTGAATTCAGAGAACTCAATGTCAGAACTCAGAATAGTTTGGAGTCTGAATTCAAAGAACTCAGAGCCAGAACATAGAAGAGTTAGGAGTCTGAATTCATAGAATTCGGAGTCTGAATTCGGAGTCTGAAAATAGAATTCTTCTTTATCTAAGTAATACATGATTCCGAGGTTTTAGATACGAAACTGGATTTTACATTTAGACAAGATAATGAACAATGATAAAGATGATAAGAATAAATTTCCTTGGGGAAGGAAAATTTTTCTTTATAGAAGCAATACACAGGTTAAAATGTGATTTTCCATGAGATAAGGTGTTTGTGATTTTCAAAACAAAAAGGAATGGTAAAGGCATAAGGAGACCTTACTGACTCAACAATATTCCCCACTCATGAAAGAATGGAAAACCTTATTGACTCAACATCTCTATCACTGAGTATGTGGTTAAATTCATGGATTTAGTGTACTTTTCACCCAATGTTACTGATAGTGCGCCCTTGAAGGCACTCATCTTTGAATTGGGGTTAGGACTGGAGATTCATTCGAAGAAAGTTTTGATATGTATTATTGACTGTATAGAGATTTTGAATAGAGATATAGTGGTTGAACATGATATCTTGGGAGATATGGGAGGAAGAAGTATCATTATACCCATGGGAAAATAGTCATAACTCTAATGCTAAGAAAAGTGGAATAGGGGAACCTACTTCTAGGGTGGGAGAGAAAATAAAAAACATAAAGTTGGCCTGATGAATCTTACATCGATACACATGAAAAATATGGGATGCTTTCAATTTGGATACTTCAACCACATGGAGCGAGTGTAACACCACCAAGATCCCTCCATAATTTCAATAAGATGGTAAATATTAAGTGCTACTGTCGTTTTCCTCCAAGTTCATGTGCTCGGGACACTTCTCGGCTATCAAAAGTGTTGTTTTCTTTGATGAGATCAGGATAGAAGAATAGATCTCGTCATTAGAACAAATCTTGCGATAGTGATTCTTATAATACCATGACTCGTCATCAAGCGAAATCTCAGTATTTAAATAGAGTATAGTGCAGTGATGAAACAATTATATGGAACTTAGTAGATGATTGTTGATGATCAGGATAGACCGTCCACAATGAGAGGTATGATTATTTTGAATTATACCCTTCTGAAAGTTCTTTTTGATATTAGTGCATCACATTCCTTCATTTCTTCCCATTCTATTGATTTTCTATGATTAAAATTTGTGATGATTCCTTCTATGATAAAACATCAAACTCTTATTGGTCAAAGAGAATTTTAATCCTTTCTGTGTAGAGCATGTTCTATAACTGTTGGTGGGGAAGAATTGAAATTAGACTTCTCAGTGTTGGAGATGGATTCCTAAGAAGAAATAATGGTCAAGGATTGGTAAGAAATGTCCAAGGATCACATATATTATTATAGAAGAACAATTAATTTCAAAACTAAGGATGCAATTGAGAATCGATTTACAGTGGAAATTGTTTTAAAGGTTCAATGGTATTGTTGGCACTAGAAATGGGAACAATCTCTTCCCGTTGGAAGCATTGAATTTTTCATCGATTGAAGAGATCAAGGGTAACTATTTTTGAGCAGTCGTGGAACAGTTTGTAAATTTTTTTCAAAAAATATAATTAGGGTTTCCACATATAAGGGAAGTGGATTTTTTGATTGATATATTTCTAGGGAACAGTCATATTTTTCTTCTCTATTATCGAATTTCAGCAATATAATTAAGGGATATGAATGTTTATGTAAAAACCCGAGATTTTATGAGATATATTCTTTTTAATTTCTTTCATATCTTCTATTGTACACTACACAAAGATTATATTGCGCTATATGAAACACCATATTAGCTTGCAGTATACACAACACTATTTTGGGATTGTGTTACACACAATTTCAAGTTCGTTTGATAGTAGTTATTCTACGCAACATTGAGTGTGTATATATATATATATATTCAATGTATAAATGAAATATGGTTAGATTTTTTTATACACAACAACAAAGGAGTCTTGCACTTAACGCAACCCTGACTTGGCTTGCATTACACACAATCACAACCTTCCCCGATAGCGTGTGTTGTACGCAATATCGGGTTTCACTAAAAAACGATATATGGTTATAATATTATTATAAACTAGACATTATGAATAGTAATAAATACATTTTGAATTTTATGATATTATAATTCATCTTACACATTTTATAGAACATGGTATGAGAACAAAATAAATGTTTCGGGTAAAATAATTATTTTTAAAAAAATGCAGTTTTGCCGCCTGTTGATTGCGTACCCATTTTAAATATACTTTTTGAAAAGTTTATAAGTTAAATTTTACAAAATAAACTTCTTCTTTTGAATAAGGATGTAAAATTTTACATTGGTTAAAGTTTTGATATTTTTTAGATAACTTTCATATTTTAATGAATAGTAAAAACACGCTATATTTTATTTAAAAACTACTTTTTTCATCGTAATAATTTATACGGTTAAATTATAATATTGAATGGTTTAAAGTATAAATAGAATATATTTTTACCATTTGATATAATTTATGACATTATCATTGATTTTACATTGAGTTCTATAGGTTAAATGAATTAAATCTTTTGCAATGTTTTAAACAAAAACCTGTTTTCTTTGGACAACAGGATTAATTTTCATTTAATTTCTAAAACTTCTGTGTATTTAATTTAGAAAAATGGATTCCATATTTGGGATCAGTGGGTCCAAATTATATTAATAGATTACTTTTATTTTTTGGGCATTATGAATAGTAACAATGATAAATTTTATTTACCATCGTAAAAGGTAAATCAGATAATTAAGGTTAAATATAATATTATAAAATTACCCTTACACTTATCTTAATACAATTGGATTATTATATTTCATCCTAATTCATATTTGGGTCTAAATGGAATCCATTAGAACCCACTTGGATGTGATTAAGACCTTTAGTTTATTTTATTTGAAGGAAAGTGAAATATGTCTCACTCAAACTTGAATAATTAAAGTATTTGTAATATAAGGTTATACAGTATATATATTCGGTTATAAATACTCATTTGAAAGATAAATTTTTTTTCTTTATCATGGTAATTTATTTGTAATTTTTAAGAGTTACTTAATTACCTTATTATCTTATACATTAATGATGTAGAAATTATTTATTTAGTAAAAAAATCCATAATATATTTTTATTGAAATAGTAATACATATTAACGGGCCCACAAACCTGATCAAAACATATTGGTAATTTATATATACACCATAATCATCCAATTACATAATATAGGACCATTTGGAGTCTTATAAAAGTGATTGTGACACTTATATTATTTAATTTAAAATGATGTCAAAGTTGTCACCTTCATAATTTAATAAATATATCATTTTAAAATTTGGTTTTTTTAGAATATAAATCGAACTAAATGTATTGTTATGAAATATATAATATTTATATTCATCCTAGTATTTTATTTTTAATTTTTATGCATTAAATAATTATATTTAATAATTATACAAAAATGTTGTAGTAATTATTTTATTAAGATAAATATCAAATAAATGGTTTTACAAATAGTAAAATAAATATTATAGGAACTATTTAATGTGCTACACTAATTTTATAGATTATTATAACATGTTAATAACATATTAAATATTTTATTTTGAATATATCCTATGTGTGGATTTTATTTAAATTCAAATAAATGAATAGTGTCAAAATTGACACTATTGTTATTTTAAAAAAATTACATATTATTAAATTGATTAAAAATCACAAAATGTATTGAAAAATTATAAATTTAAATTTATATAGTCTAAAATGTCATAAATTATCTAATTATAGATAATTCACAGCATATATGTAATTATTTATAACAATTTAAAATTTAGAATCTTATAACCACAAATAAACTTTAATAGATTAAATAATGATAAATCAAGTTGATAATGTTTAAAATAAGTTCCATACATGTCTAAATTTTATTGTTTGATGCGATTTAAACCTTATCGCATCTAATATTTGAATATGAGTCATTTTTGGAGGGTTTTAAGTGGGGTTAGATTTATTATAAATTAATATTTTAATATTTCCAAAGGTGCAACTCTCCTCTCTTATAAAAAGAGAACCCCTTCCCACTTCTCTTCACACCCTTTTCATACTTGAATCTTGAAAAAACCTGCCAATTTACTATTATCAACCTCTCTAGTTATATCATATAGGTTTTGGTCTTCTCAAAAGACCAACCCTAGTGCCCTAAGAAGAAGCTTAAAGGAGGTTCATCGAAGAAGAGGTAATATCCGTTACCGATTCTTTCAAATTCATTTCTTCTTATACTTCCTCTTATTTAGTTTTTTCATTATGAAGTAATAACATCCGTATCACTCATATACATATATGTTATTATAAATATGAAACAACCCTATTCCACCTTCTATCCATCCTACAGAAAATGAAATCACCGCGCGTGCGTACGTACGGAATACCGTCTCTACGTCGTGGTTTAATCTATTTTCCACCACCACCTTACTTGGATGGGTATAATGGTGTAAATAAATAACTATATATGATTTTTGTAAAGTGATATTGATTCTGAAATATTATACATACACTTCGATACAATTCCACGATCATGGGAATGATATCATCTCTCATACGTACGTACGGACTACCATCTCCGCGACACGATGAGATTCATTCTCCATGTTAACCATTAATGAATGATTATAAAGTATATATACTGAATAATAATGAAATATATTACATAATAATGATACTGGATTTATTTGTATATATATATGTATGTCATATAATTAATTCCATTCAATTCAATAAGGAAATAAAAACAACGTTCATGCGTACGTATGGCCTACCGTCTCCATGAATGGTGTATTTCATTCCATTTATCAATCTATCATATATTTGTATATGATTAATATTTATTATATATAAATCATGTTTTACATTCTAAAATTAAGGAAATCAGGATATAAGTAACAAAGAACAACAAGTCGAAACACGTACGATAAATGAAACGATTTTACCCAAAACACTGCTTTAACATGAATTTACAAAAGAACGGGTAATATAAAGTCATAAGTGAACCATATATGATATGATAACAATTAATATGATTATTTAATAAGTCAATGACATTATTTAAATCATTATACAGAAGTTTCTGATACATAGGAAGCATATCGGACGTAAGGTAAGGGATAACAATTTCAATCTCATTCTTATCTAAGATTGTTATTCGTAAGTATTTACTGGGGTTATTGTTATCATCCATGTGCAAGTTTTATAAAAATGTTTTCATGTATGTTTAAATTCTTTTTTACCCATTTTTTACTTTTACTACATGGTATGTAAGGAATATTTTTTTACCATATGAGGTACTTTTTGACTTTTCCGGCAAACGTATGAGAAGAATGTTTTTTTAACTTATACGGTATGAATGGATTTTTACGATTTCATAACGCATTATTTTCAAGTAGCTTACACTAAAATATTTCATGATTATTTTCAACAAAATCTATTTCATTTAAAAATTCATGGAATTTTGTGAAAAGAAAATTATTTTGAAGAAGAATGGGTATTTTCCTCAAGAATTTATTTCAAGTGTTTTATCAAAACCATTTTCCTTCTAAGAATATATTATTTAATATGTTTATGTTTCAAGTACAATGTATCCATTATTTACATGTTTTGATTCTTCTTATGATGAAATGATATCCATTTTTTATATGGATTATGTTATGATGGCATGATGTTTAAGAATTTCATTCTATTACATTGGTTATGCTATGATGTATGATTTATGATTTTGTGGAACACGAAAGAATTATTTCATTATGAGATGGTTGGGACCTATATCTCCCTCTAATGAATTGGGTAAATATTTATACGTCATGAGATATACATGGCTGGAACGGTAAGTTTACCCAGTTCAGTAATACAGGACTGGAACGATGAGTGAACTCGATTCAGAAAGGGACTTTGTCCACTAAGATGGTCTTGCAGCAATGTCTTGGCTACTATAGAAATCATATCATGTGATTAATGGTTTCCACAATTACATGTTTTTTCCCATTATATTTTATCATGATTACTGTTTCTTTATGATCTTTTCCTTACATACTTCCATGTTTTATGTCATTTCTCGTGATTTTGATGTTTAAATATTATGTTCATCTTTTGAAGTTCAAATGTATATGGTTTGTTTTATTTTCTCCATTCTTACCCTTAATGAGAATTTGAGCTCACCCTTTATATGTTTTCTTTTCCCCAGGATATAAATAAAGGTTTTAGCTAAGAAAAAAAAAGGGGAAGATCTTTATGGGAGATGTTGAAGATCTTTCAACATGATTAGAAGTTTATATTCCAAGTTTCCAAAGACACTAAACTATTATAGTCCTTGAGTGTTTGTTTTTTTTATGTATTAAGTATTCCACAAAGTTAATGTAATGTCCATGTACATCAAGATACGGGCCTCTACAGTTCGTATCAGAGGCAAAGGAGGTAGGAATGAATCTGATCCTTGGGAACTCTCACATGTGAGCGTTGGACGAAGCATGGCTCTCCACCCAAGGGCTTCATGAGGAAATGGCTTCCACTAGGGATGGTGGTGTGTCCCGCCCAGGGGGTGTAGCAACCCATGGAGTTCCCTGATAGGTACCAATTATAGTCCACTGTAAGTAATTCCAGACTTCTACAGTTGGTATCAGAGGAATGCTTTATTTACCTTTGGAAACTAGCATGCAAAAACTTTAGTGAGATCCCTAGAAATATTTCTAAGGTGTGTCTAGGGATGTCCCTAAGGTTAATTATAAGTATATGTTATTGTACTAGAATTATGGTAATGATATTAGAATTAAACCTAAGATGTTAGATGTCGAAGGTACTCCCCCTTGATTATGTTATTTTCCTTGTATGATATTTACCTCTCACAGAATTCTTTTGGTGTTTTAGTCAATGGAGGGAACTAGAAGGAATTCGGTTAACATTGAATCCAATGGAAAATTGGTTACTATGAGCAATGAAATTGCGTAATTCCTAGAGAGAAAGATATTGTAATTATGTCGAATCTGTTATCGTGATATATGATTAACAAGGTGAAATTTAATGGTATTCCTAATTCATCAAATAAGAGGAATTTTATGCATGTTCTCATGTTGAGGAGCATAAAGAAAGTAAGATTGAGATTTCTAAAGAAGGGAAGAAGAAACTCGAGGAATACCTAAAATGCAGGGAAAGATGTTATCTGTGTGGATAAAAGGGTCATAGAGTGACTGACTGTTATGGAGTTTAATGTCTTATTTGTGGAGAACATGGGCATTACCCAAATCAGTTCCATGACCTAAGAGGTTACTTCTAAATCAAGGAAGGACTTATTCCATGACAATCATTGAAGAGGATGGATTGAAGTGTTTATGTATTGGTATTAAAGAATAATGTTGTTGAGGTACTTTTATGGTGTATTGGAATATTTTTGTATTAGTCTATTGTGGTTTTCAATAATTTTATGGTACCGGTAACCATTAAAAGTGATTCGAATATTTTGGAAAGCAGATGATATGCGCATAATGAAGGGATAAGGAGAAAATGAAATTTTTCATAGTATTCATGATCTCATGACTGATATAAGGACAAATTGATATCATGGTTTGAGTATATAGAAATTTTTGGATTTTGGTATGTGGAAAGAGTTAACTTTTGACAACACTCATGTTTTCACTAAGGTTCTATGGTAATTCATGTTTCAAAATAATACATGATTAAGTTATTAACATGTTTGGAATGTGACCAACAAGATATATCTTATGATATATGGGGTATAAATGATGGTATTCACATTTTTATTATGTTACCTTTCAAGTAATCTTTTTCTATATACTATGAGATTGGACATATGTATTTTGGATAAGCCTAAAGATTAGAATCGATAAATTTAGACATCACATAGTATTGTTTAAGGCTAGAAATGTTTGTTATGTTATAATAGTATTGTTTTAGAAAAAGGATAACTCGTAGTATGGGAGATAACCCGTCACGTTGGACAAGGTTGCAGGAATCGAACCCACAACCGAAGTGCAAAAGTACATTATCGCCTACCACTGGCCTACAGGAAGTCCCTGGTTAGTAGAAACTAGTTTTATTATATTATGCAGTATGATAGATGAAGTATAAGTCCGTTTTTGGAACCATATACAATTAATCTCACCATATATGGACTTAGATATATATATCTTTTCCTAACCTTATGTTTGAGATAGATGGAATGACTTATCATTCTATCACATGATCTGCTAACACTTCACGGAATACAAGATAGGGGTCAAAGGATTCTTGCACTACACGCAACATTGAGTGTATATAGATATATTCAATGTATAAATGAAATATTGTTGGATTTTTTTATATGCAACAACAAAGTAGTCTTGCACTACACGAAACCCTGACTTGGCTTGCATTACACGCAATAACAACCTTCCTCGATAGCGTGTGTTGTACACAATACCGGGTTTCACAAAACAATGATATATGGTTATAATATTATTATAAACTAGCCATTAGGAATAGTAATAAATAAATTTTGAATTTTATGACATTATAATTCATCTTACACATTTTATAGAACATGGTATGAGAACAAAATAAATTGTTCGGGTAACATAAGTATTTTTCAAAAAATGTAGTTTTGCCGCCTTTTGATGGCGCACCCATTTTAAATATAATTTTTGACATTTTTATAAGTTATATTTTAAAAAATAAACTTCTTATTTTGAACCAGGATATAAAAATTTACATTGGATAAAGTTTTGATATTTTTTTGATAACTTTCATTTTTTAATAAATTGAAAAAACACGCAATATTTTATTTAAAAACAACTTTTTTCATCGTAAAAATTTATATGGTTAAATTATAATATTGGATGGTTCTAAAGAATAAATAAAATATATTTTTACCATTTAATATAATGTATTTCATTAGCATTTATTTTACATTGAATTCGTAGGTTAAATCAATTCAATCTTTTGCAATGTTTTAAACAAAAACCCATTTTCTTTCGACAACGAGATTAATTTTAATTTAATTTTTGAAACTTCTATGTATTTAATTTAGAAAAATTGATTCCATATTTGGAATCAGTGGTTCCAAATTATATTAATATACTACTTTTAATTTTTGGTCATTATGAATTGTAACAATGGTAAATTTTATTTACCATCGTAAAAGGTAAATCGTGTAATTAAGGGTAAATATAATATTATAAAATTATCCTTACACTTTTATTAATACATTTGGATGATTATATTTCGTCCTAAGTAATATTTGGGTCAAAATGGAATCCATTAGAACCCACTTGGATGTGATTAATACCTTTAGTTTATTTTATTTAAAGGAAAGTGAAATATGTCTCATTCAAACTTTAATAATTAAAGTATTTTTAATATAAGGTTATACAAAGTATAAATTAGATTATAAATACTCATTTGAAATCTAAAATGTTTTTCTTTATCATAGTAATTTATTTGTAATTTTTAAGAGTAAATTAATTACCTTATTAGCATATACATTAATGATGCAAAAATTATTTATTTAGTAAAAAAATCCATTATATTGTTTTTATTGAAGTAGTAATACATATTAATGGGCCCCCAAACCTGTTAAAAACTTATTGGTAATGTATATATACACCATAAGAATCCAATGACAAAATATATGAACGTTTTTAGTCTTATAAAAGTGATTGTGACACTTATATTATTTTATTTTAAATGATGTCAAAGTTGTCACCTTCATAATTTAATAAATATAACATTTTAAAATTTTGGTGTTTTAGAAGATAAATATGAATAAATGTATTATAATGAAATATATAAGATTTATATTCATCCTAGTATTTTAGTTCTAATTTTTATACAGCAAATAAGTATATTTAATAATTATACAAAAATGTTGTAGTAATTATTTTATTAAGAGAAATATCAAATAAATGGTTTTACAAATAGTAAAATAAATATTATATGAACAATTTAATGTGATCCTATAATTTTATAGACTAATATGATATGTTAGGAACCTATTAAATATTTTATTTCGAATATATCCTCTGTGTGGATTTTATTTAAATTCAAATACATGAATATTTTTAAAATTGACACTACTGTTATTTTATAAAAATAAAATATTATTAAATTGTATAAAAATCACAAAAATATTTAAAAATTATAAATTATAAATTTATATAGTCTAAAATGTCATAAATTATCTAATTATGGATAATTCAAAGCACATAAGTAATTATTTATATAAATTTAAAATTTATAATCGTATTACCACAAATAAAATTTAATAGATTAAATAAGGATAAATCAAGTTGATAATGTTTAAAATAAATTCCCTACATGTCTAAATTTTATTGTTTGATTATATTAGAACCCTATATAATCTAATATTTGAATATGAGTCATTTTTGGAGGTTTTTAAGTGGGGTTATATTTATTATAAATTAATATTTTTATGATTTCCAAAGGTGCCCCTCTCCTCCCTTAAAAAATGGGAACCCCTTCCCACTTCTCTTCACACCCTTTTGAGCCTTTAAGCTCGGCCAAACCCTGAAAATTCATCTTCTAGACCTATCTAGTCATATTATATAGTTTTTGGTCTTCTCAAAAGACCAACCCTAGTGCCCTAATAAGAAGTTTAAAGGAGGTGAATTGAAGAAGAGGTAATATCCGTTACCGATTCTTTCAAATTTATTTCTTCTTCTACTTCCTATTATTTAGTTGTTTCATTATGAAGTAATAAAATAAGTATCACTAATATAATTATATGTTATTATAATTATGAAACAACCATATTACACCTTCTATCCATCCTACGGAAAATGAAATCGTCGTGCGTGCGTACGTACGGAATACCATCTCCACGCCGTGGTGTAATCTGTTTTCAACCACCACCTTACTTGGATGGGTATAATGGTATAAATAAATAACTATATATTATTATTGTAAATTGATATTTATTATTAAATATTATACATACACTTCGATACAATTCCACGATCATGGGAATGATATCATCGCTCGTGCGTACGTGCGGACTACCGTCTCCACGATGCGATGAGGTTCATTCTCCATTTTAACCATTCATGAATGATTATAAAGTATATTGTTTCGGTGCGGATGTGCGTCGGGTTACGCTGTTCCGCCAGGACGCGTTCGCGCGTGCACCCGTCAACCCGAGGGGATGGGCGCACGGCTTGTGGTCCCGCAGTCCCGCTTTCCAAGGGCGGGCGGCATTCGTCCCTTATTCAGGGGCGTCTGCTCCTTGATCGAAACCGGGATAATGGGATGTCGGCTCCTCCTTCCTTGGACGTCTCCTCGGAACTCGTCGCCTAATCCGGGTCTCCCTCATAGACTTAAGAATGTTCGTGAATCTCGTTCCCGGCGCCATATCTTCATGGACACCAGTTAATTACGCTGCTTCCGCCCGGACGCTCCAAGGAGTCTGGTCGGGGCAGCAACCTGCGGTGAGAAGGTCGGGTGGCTCTGGGTGCTGGGGGCGTGTCGTAACACTGCGGCTCTGCACGTCTGTCTTCCGTCCCTAATAGGGCTTCTCGAAAGCATGATGGCCTGAGGCATCCCGTACTGGGTGCGGGGAACTGTGTCACCTGAGGTTTTCCTCAGCTTCCCATGTTTAACACGGGGTATGCCGCGAGTTTAACGTCCAGCGGGGACGGCATCGGACCGATCAACACGAAAAGTGGATCAGATGACAGAACCCCTTGCGGGGAACCTCCGACGCTGGGGCCAGCACATGGGCGGCTTCCCAAGTAACGTGGAGTGGAGTGAAGCGGCATGACCCCACCGGGATGTGGCGGCCCGGGTAAGGATCAGGATGGATGATGGAGTGAAGAGCTTGGACCCCGGAGGGGCTTCCTACGTACCGTGCGTTAGCACGGATCAAAGTCAACGTAGTTCGGGTATACAGTTTAACGTCATGCTGGACGTCGGCAAGCCGACTCACAGAGAGATCGAGGCCGCCGGGCGGAGGATTGAACCGAACCACCTCGCACAGAGGGAGATGGAACGGCCGGGTGGATCACAGTTTCACGTCATTCTGGACGATAAAAGGAGAAATGGAAAAGGGGGGCTGTGGGGAGGCACCGTGGAGATACACACGGGCAGTCTCCCACAGGGGCGGATTCATAGGTGAATCGACGCAAGCGTGAACCCTGGAGGGGTTCACTGATGGACGAACCGACGTAAATACGACCGGGACGACCAGGTGGTGGGCTTGAACCTCAGGGAGGCTTCCTACGTACCCTGTATAGAAGACAGGGATCAAAGTCTACGTAGTTCATTCCGTCAGGACTTACGCACTTGGGGAAGCCCGGATGCGGCGAAACTCAGTTGGAAGGGACTTGGACCGAAAGCAGAAGACACCTCGATCCCAGTCACACCCTCTACTGGCTTCGGCAGTGGGGAGGCGCAATGGAGATACACATGTGCAGCCTCCCACGAGAAACTTGGGGTTTGTAATACCCTGCCCCCGTAGGGAAAAGACGCTCCCATTAAATCGTCCCAAAAGAGGGACAATCCCGACATCCCTGCAGAGACGAGCGGGTGGGGGCCACATCCAAACCGGGGGAGACCCTGCGTGCGAGGCACGGGATCGAATGATGCGGACGGTTTAGCGTCTTGCCAGACGAAGTACAGTTTAACGTCGTGTGTTGAGGACGAAGCGGACGGTTTAACGTCTTGCCGGACGAAGTACAGTTTAACGTCGTGTGTTGAGGACGAAGCACTTGGCAGTTTAACGTCTTGCAACGCGGACGATGGGGGCTAGGCAGTTTAGCGTCGTGCAGCTTGGACGTAGTACAGTTTAACGTCATGTTGGACGGATGTGCAGTTTAACGTCATGCTGGACGTACGTGCAGTTTAACGTCATGCGGGACATTATGCAGTTTAACGTCATGCTGGACGAATATGCAGTTTAACGTCATGCTGGACGGATATGCAGTTTAACGTCATGCTGGACGCATATGCAGTTTAACGTCATGCTAGACGAATATGCAGTTTAACGTCATGCTGGACGAATATGCAGTTTAACGTCATGCTGGACGAATATGGCCGCCGATGGGTCCGTGTCACTTCGCACGAGCCTGGAAGGCTGCACGGGAAGACAGCGCACGGTTCGGGCACCCAGGATGAGGATCATCGGGCGCCACGCAGGCGGGCACCCTCAGGGGGTCAAGGGAGGCGACCCTGGCGGGTTGCGCGCAAAAGAGGAGCTTTGCGCGCAAAACCGCGGGTCGGCGCGCAAAATGGCGGGCTGGCGCGCAATTGGGCCAGCGCTTCGCGCGCGGATGACTGAGATTGCGCGCACCGGGCTTCGGATAGCACGCGGGGGCAACGGCTCATTCTCTAACGAATGGCCACTTTGAAAATGGGGGGTGCGCGCAATCGGGTCGGATTGCGCGCACCCGGGGGCAATTGCGCGCAAGAGGCTTCTTTTGCGCGCAAAGGCCTTCGGGTTGAAATTTATTCAAAGGAAAGGAGCCAAGGGAATTGCGCGCGAAGGCGAACCCCAAGGCTCTATTGCGCGAAAGAAAGGAGGTTACCTGAAGATCGGCATTGCGCGCGGAAGGGGTTGGATTGCGCGAACGAGCGACGCTTCGGATTCTGGCAACCTTCAAAACGTCGGGGGTCGCCTTATATTTATAGGCAACCCCGGGCGCGGAATCCGGTCTCGGGCGCGCAATTCGGTTCGCGGGCGCGGAATCAGGACCCAGCGCGCAAAAGGCGCCGCGCAGGCCGCGGGCGCGCAAAATAGCGCGTCGGCCCAGCGCATTGCGCGCATCCTGGGAAGATTGCGCGCCGCGACTCAACTTTGCGCGCGAGTCTCTGAAATTTCGCGCAAGTCCTCCGGGCCCTCCGGAACGTGCCTCTGACTCCAAATATCACTTCGCTTTCCGCATCCGGAGCTTCGTTTGGGAACAACGGACTTTTCCGGCATCTACAAAAGCCCCCCCTCGGAATCTGATCGGCGAGAGGTCCCAATGATCGGGTTCCGAGGGAGACGCCGGAATGCCGAAATCCTGGGCTGCGCGGGACTTAGGCGCGCAAAAAGGGGCCCCGGGCGCGAAATTCGCCGCTGCGGTCGCGCAAAGCGCTTTCCGCGCAGCGCGGACCCCGGCCTTGCCTATAAGTAGGGGCCCTGGGTCCCGCGTTCCGTACTCCGGCCTTCCACGCGATAAGCTCCAAAGCTCTCGTGCGTGAAATTGCCTCTTCCGGTCGCGAAATTCGCCCGATCGGCGCGCAAAACCATCCGGATTTCGCCTGTTTTTGCGCGAAAACCCGGAACTTTGCGCGACAGTCTTCCCAATTGCGCGCCGTCCACTTGGATTGCGCGCCAACCTTCAAACTTCTCTACCAGCCTCGTCCGATCCCGCACGCTTCATTCCTTAACCCGCACGACTCCCGAAACTTCTGAGATGGCCGCGCACAGAGGAAAAGAGGGGGATGCCGCCACTCGCAGGGCTGAGATGGCGACGAACGAGGAGGTTTACGGAGCCAAGGAGATTGTTTCCAATAATCAATCCTTGTTCGACTTACTAACGCCGGCCCAGAAAACATATCCACTGTCGGACAACCTGCCGCTCTGGAACTTCGGCATCCTAGATGAGGTTCCGGTGCCAGGGTTCGAGATTGATGCGCCACGGACCTGGGAGACTCGGGAGGACGAGCTTCTCCGCTATAACATCACCAACAATGGGCATCCTGCCAGGGAGACCAGACACTTGGATGTCTATGTCCTGAACCCGAGGACGCGAACCATTGATGGGGGTGAGCCTACTACGGAGAATTCTCCAGCCCTCTACTCGAGCATATATCGCCAGAGCGTCACGGACGACACCAAGGGCTGGCTGAAGGACTGGGACTTGCGGTCTGGGGGCAACTTCACCAGTGAGTGGGCCTGGGTGTTCTGGGTACGCCACTCTTGCGATCACTTCGCAGAGGAGCTGCGGTACATCGGCCTGTTCGAGGCGGTGTGGACGTCGCAGTTCCACTTCTACCAGCAGTCCGAGCTCGGGCCGGAGCTGTTCACCCGATGGTCTCCGGATACCAACACCTTCCATCTTCACCATGGGGAGGTCGGCATCGGTCTCTGGGACATCCACTGCATCGGAGGTATCCCGCTGGAGGGCTACCAATACGATGAGTTCCTGCCACCGAAGAACACCTGGGAGGACAGGTCACGGACTCCCATCCTGACCTGGCATCTGCTTGACCTGGCTACGCAGCGGCTCGGGATCAAAGACTTCCAGAAGGACATAGCCTACAAGGAATGGTTCGGCCAGTTCTTGGAGCATGACCCGGCAGTCAAGATGCCAGGCAGGGGGAAGCGGTGCCCGACCGCAGCTCAGAGGAGCCGGAACGGGTCGTACTAGCGGGTCCTGGAGACGGGTGACTACCGCTCATGGGGGTACCGCGTCATCGAGGCCCGGGACCCAAATGTCCGGTACGCGGCGTTCCTGGCCGCCTTTCTGAGTGGGTGGCTCCTGCCAGTGCGGGACGCGAGAATGGGCGTTCGCCCGGCGACACTGGCGATGGCAGGCGCTATGGCCGCCAACAAGAGATACAACCTCGGGGTCCCAGTGCTGGCGAGGCTGTATGCCATCCTGGGACGCATCTCACGAGGGGGGTCGCCACGAAGGATCTGTGGGCCCTTTCAGTTCTTCCACGGCTGGGTGGCTGCTCACCTCGGTGGGTACACGTTTCCGAACGCCATCATTCCTCCGGGCAACGGCCTGCGACCCTCCCTGCTGAACATCGCGGGGGTCGCTCCGATGACCCTAAGTGAGGAGGGCGTGCGGATCCGGATCGGCAATCATGCCAACTTCAACTTCAGTCCGTTCCCCACTCCCGTCGGCCAGATGATCGACAATGGGCAGGGTCCACTGGAGCAGCATGAGTACTTCCTGAACATGCGGGGCGGGGTGCTCGTGGCTCGGATCGATGGGAAGGTGATCTGCGAGCCTTACGTGCCGACCCGGTTCGCCAGGCAGTTCGGGTGCCTTCAACGGATGCCGAAGAGGGTATTCACTGCTGTCCGGGAGGAGACGAACCCTGGCGTCCTTCGCCAGATGTGGCTGATGTTTGCCGCTTTCGGCTCTGGCGACGTCATCACTCTCCCTCCTACCGGAGTTGACGCAGGCTTGGCAACCGAGTACGCCGAACACTGGGCCATCGCGTACCCCGAGGGGCTTTTGCGGAAGCTAGTTCGGCGGCTCGAGGTTACCCGTGCGGAGACCGGGCGTCAAGGAAGGAGGCAAGGCGCCGCCACACGGGGGAGAACGGAGGCGCGCCAAGCAGCGGAGCCGGCGCGGGCAGGGACTTCGGCAGCGGGCACATCGCGAGCTTCCGCCACGACCTCAGCGCCCAGAGAGGGGGCACGTGCGGTGGTCGACGAGCGGCCCGGGAAGCAGGTGAGACGTCTTCTCGAACCTTCCCATGATGCGGTCTTCCCGGCGCTGTGGTCGGCCTGGATGACTCTGCGGCAGTCACTGGGGACCGACACCATCTGGCGAAAGATACTCAGAGAAGGAATCTATCTGCCAGAGGTCGGGCGCCTCCAGATTGCCGACAGAGTGGACTTCAACCGGCAGTATGCGTATCTGACGGCCATGGACGAGTACGCGCGCCAACGTGGTCAGCGCGCGGAGCCATCCCTTCTGGTGAAGGTGATTCTCGGTCTCGAGCCCGCTCCGGAACAGATGCCGCCGGAAGAAGATGACAGTAACGACTCCGAGGAGGAGGAGGAGACGGGGGAGGATGAAGGCTCCGAGGGAAGGTCCCATCGGGGGAGCCCACGGGAGAGCGGCGAGGTGGCCGGCTCTGACAATGTTGACGTCACTGAGCTCCTCGAGGTCCGCTTCTATCCCTACTCAACCTGCTTCATCCATTCTCTTATGCAGCTTCTAACCCGTTTCTCCATCCTTCTCAGGAGCACACGGATGTTGGTCAGGCGTCCTCAGCGGGAGTAGGAGAGGCGCCAGCAGGACAAGGCGGGGGCCAGGCACCCATTATCGAACTGACAAGCGCTAAGGGGTCCCCTGCTGCAACTATTCCTGCGGCGACCGGGATAGCGGAAGACGACGCTCCGAACTCCCGTAAGTCTCCCTACTTTACTGCCGGTGCTTGCCGTTGACGACCCGTGACTAACCATGGCATGCCCTGCGCAGTGATCTCAACACTGGAGGCTCATCGGGTTGCCGAACCCGGGCCATCTACGAGTGGACCAGTGGTGGACATGCCGCCTGCTCCGGAATAGACTTCCCAAACCGAACCGGCCCCACCAACTGCTGATCAAGGGGCTGCGGACGTCGGCGGTGCTGCCGTCGGAGAGAGGTTGGGGGCTGACGAGGGTGTCAGCGCCGCTGGGGAGAGAGAAGAAGGTCGCCCGGATGTTGGGGAACCTATCCCTCGTGAGGACCTCCCAGGGGCGGACCCTACAGCAGACCTGCTGGCTGCCTTCCCTGCCTACCGGCCTGCCGATCCCGAGGAGATGGACGACTCAGACACGGAGGCGGTCGAGGAGATCCGGATAACGCACCGTAGGGGGTGGAAGTGCATCCAGCGCTTCCTCAAGCGAGACCCGTCGGAGTGGCTGGGGCGCATGGGATCACTTCAAACCTGGCTGCGCTTCCTGTGTGCCGGGGGAGCTGATGCTCAACGCCTCCATCTAACGGTCTGTGATTTCATGGCCGAAAAGATGCGCGAGAGTTTCCGGCGTGCCGACGTCACACAAAGTCGGGACATGTCGGAGAGCACGCGGGCGCTCCTCGCGGCGGAGCAGGAAGTCCGGCGCCTCGAAGGGCAGGCGGCAGAGAAGGAGGCCTTCGTCGCAACGTGTACCGAGCTTGTGGAGCAACTAGCAGCCCAGCTGGTTGACGCCCAGGTACAGCTGACGGAGGCGGGCCAACAGATGGTCACAATTCAGGTCGAGCGGGAGCGTGCACAGGCCAGAATCGACGAACTGCGTGCTGCGGCCGCCGACGAAGAGAGGGCACGCAGAGAGCGAGAAGCAGCTCTGGAGGCCACCAGCCAAAGGGTAGAGGCGTTAGAAAGACTCATTCAGCACGCTAATCCCTAAGGGCTTTGTTTTGCCATTCCCAAAACATTTGCTTCCGCTACTTTGATCCATTTGTATGAATCGACACATTTATCTGCATCTTTTGGCTTAACATGCTCAACCACAATTCGTTGTCTTGCGGGAGTGTTAACCAAGCATCAGGCATCCATAATCGGGCCTGGATTTCTGGAGAAAAGAGGGAGGTCATTCCTAGGAAAGGAGACCTCAGACCTAATCAATGTACCATCCCCCCAACCTGTTCCGACACACGAGCGAGACAATGCTAGGGGCGTTGAGATTTTATCCGAACATAGGGAAATGAGAAGGGTGAATCGCGTGTCCCGAATCCGGACATCCACAACGGTCGGCCTTCCAGGAAATGCCCAAGACGGTAGGCGGACAGTGGATCGACCATAACAACTGCAATAGACGGGCCGAAAAAAGGCCATCATCCATATTGCAGGAGGCGGACCACATTTCATCATGAATGCCGCTTTGGGGTTCCTTCAGACACAAGGGTGGAAATCCAGATCAACAGGGCATGCGAAGCGTGGGGCGAAGTGACGATTTGTTCGGACAGAATCCAACGCTCTCAAAATTGCGCCACCGTGGGGAAAGCGTATTAGGCGAATGCACTAATCTGGCTGTGAGTCACCTCAATTCTCAAACAGCACCTCTCTGACGAGGAAACCGTCCCTTCCCACCATTGCAATGGGGCATCCCGAGCTGAATCGGGGAGAATATCACAACTGCACCACTCTACCCGAAGTCAGGCCAGACGGCCGGCGGCGAGGAGGGGCGGGACTTAACGATCCCTGAGGCTGGACCCGAGTCGGAATGCCCGGGCGTTCCTACGTACTCCATCAGGCTGGAGATCAAGCCACACGTAGTTCTGAGAGTGCAGTTTAACGTCATGCAGGACGTAGGACCCCATTTGGGGAGATCTTAGTTTAGGGTCGTAGAGCTCGGACCGTAGGGGTAGATCTTAGTTTAAGGTCTTAGAGCTCGGACCATAAGGACTAGATCTTAGTTTAAGGTCTTAGAGCTCGGACCATAAGGGGAGATCTTAGTTTAAGGTCTTAGAGCTCGGACCATAAGGGGGGATCTTAGTTTAAGGTCTTAGAGCTCGGACCATAAGGGGGGATCTTAGTTTAAGGTCTTAGAGCTCGGACCATAAGGGGAGATCTTAGTTTAAGGTCTTAGAGCTCGGACCATAAGGGGGGATCTTAGTTTAAGGTCTTAGAGCTCGGACCATAGGGGGAGATCTTAGTTTAAGGTCTTAGAGCTCGGACCATGGGGCTAGATCTTAGTTTAAGGTCTTAGAGCTCGGACCATGGGGACCTCAAAGTACGCCACAT
Organism: Viscum album; assembly: GCA_963277665.1. Taxonomy (NCBI): domain Eukaryota; kingdom Viridiplantae; phylum Streptophyta; class Magnoliopsida; order Santalales; family Viscaceae; genus Viscum; species Viscum album. The sequence continues at coordinate 776,828,435 of OY728166.1, forward strand.
CGTGGTCCTGTCCCTTGGATATGCGAAGATGCACTGAGGGATAGTGTCAAGAGTGTCTAGGTTTCGCCTGGCCGGAATGGGAGGTGGAAAATGTGAATCATGCGGCCATTCATTCAAGGACTGGGGGCACCGGCGTAACGATATGGGAGTACTGCCGACCGTGGCGGAAAGGCAGCATCAACATCGCACTAACCGTTGGTGGAATGAGGCAGCAAACGAGCATCGACCGCTCAATCGCAGGATTCATATCGATTTGCTGCCCGAGGCCATTGGGGGTACCGACCCGAGTCGGTGGGAGAGCCCTGAGGCATTGTGTCCGAACCGTTCACGGGGGCTCCACCCAGGGCGTAGATGATGGGTCCGAATGAAAGGGAGCACGAAGCCTGAAAAGTGGAAGGAACCTGACCAAGCTGAACCTGACACTCCTGGCAATAAACCAGAGTACTCTTGACACCGGTGGACCACGGCAAGGAGTCGGGGAACACGCCTTGAGGGTGACCTGAAGGCGGCGGATTCCCCAGAGAAGGGGGAATCTCTAAGAGGTGGGGGGCTGGACCCGAAGTTTCAAACATCTGGGCGTTCCTACGTATCCCATAAGGATGGGAATCAAGCCGCACGTAGTTCTTGAAGCGCGGCGCAACACAATCGGGCACCAGCGCGGGGAAGAGTGCGGGTCTGACCCTCGCACACAGAAGGAGCGGTATTTGATATTTCTTGTTTATCCTTAAAGATGAATGGTTTTTCTTTGTGCGGCGACATGCCTGTGATTGAGAAATCTCTGGCGTTGCCACAATAATCAAGCCATGGAAGGCATTGATGAATGGCGTGGTCATTAACCAGCGCCCAACATGAGTGTCCCCTGAGGAGGACATCACGATGCAGTGCCGTTTCTCGTCGGGCGGCCAAGACGATCACAGTTTACGGTCGTGTGGTAGGACCAGACAACACAGTTTAAGGTCGTGTGGTTCGGACCATGGAGGCATCCGCTTATCGCGGTACGGCGGACACGGCGGAGGTGGGAACATACCCAGCCCTGCGGTCACGCACGATTCCAGGAGAAGAGTCTTGGGATAGAGGTCTGCGTACGTCCATCACCCGAGGGGCAGAGATGCTAGCCTCCAGATATACTGGGCCCAGAACGCAATTGTTCGGGCGACTCCCTCCTCCTTATGGGGACGAGGGTCCAGCTACGCATGGCCCTTAGGGAGGATATCCGCATATATCCTTGGTGCTCAGATCATGGGAGCCTCGAATGACATCATTACCCTGGTTGGTCTGCCTAACGTGTAGAGGTGTACTAGAGGTCAATATGAAGGGAGTGTCGAGATTCCACTACAACGCATAAAGGCGGAGTGTGATGAGGACTGCACAATCCAATGTTCAGAGCCTGAAAGAGCCGACATGGCGATCAAGGATGTTGCTGACGCATTCGCAACACAACATCCGATCGCGTCAGCCTAAGACGGGGCAAGCAAACGAGCATCAACCGCTCAATCGCAGGATTCATATCGATTTGCGGCCCAAGACCCACCGGTAAATCGACCCGGAGCGGTGGGAGAGCACTGAGGCATCGTACCCAAACCGCTAACGAGGATCCCTTTGAGCGAAGGCTCGAACAAGAGGAAGCGCGGGGCCTGACAAGCAACACAGGACTTGTCGGGATTGAATCTAACACTACGAGTCATAGACCGAAGCACCCAAATCATGTTAACAGATCTCCGGAAAGGGTCGGAGGACTCACCCTGAGAGCAACCGAAGGGGGGAAGATCCCCGTGATCAACCAAGAGACGGGGCTGGACCTGAAACATAAGCGTCCAGGCGGTCCTACGTATCCCATAAGGATGGGAATCAAGCCGCACGTAGTTCTTGAGAGGCAGTTTAACGTCATGCAGGACGATGAGGGGTGTGAGGTAGTCCCACACACGGGGGAGGTGTACGGCGCGGCCAGTAGACCGACGTGAATGAGGACATAATCCCCCGCTCACGCGATACGCCTCGCACACAAAAAAAAGGGAACTTGGGCCAGAGGGCCGACGCGGGATAGAGATTCCCGGGAAATGGGGCTGGGCCTGAAACATGAATGTCCAGGCGGTCCTACGTATCCCATAAGGATGGGAATCAAGCCATACATAGTTCTGGAAGGGCAGTTTTACGTCATGCAGGACGATGAGGGAAAAGAAGGGGGAAGCAGAAGGCATCCCCAAACGTGGGGGGCGTACAGCGTGGCGAGAAAACCGACGTAAATGAGGACATAATCCCCCGCGCGCGCGATACGCCACATACCCAGAGGCAACTGGACCAAGGGCCCGGGATGGGATGGAAATTCCCGAAGGATGGGGCTGGGCCTGAAACATGAATGTTCAGGCGGTCCTACGTATCCCATAAGGATGGGAATCAAGCCGCACGTAGTTCTTGAGGGGCAGTTTTACGTCATGCAGGACGAATGCTGAACAGTTTAACGTCTTGTAGCTCGGACGTAGTGCAGTTTAGCGTCATGCAGGATGAAGCACTTGGCAGTTTAACGTCTTGCAGCGTGGACGAATGCTGAACAGTTTAACATCTTGTAGCCTGGACGAATGATGCTTGGCAGTTTAACGTCTTGCCGCGCGGACGTATGCAGTTTAACGTCGTGAAGGACGTGGGCACACTCAGACAAAGTACTGCTTGAGGAACCTAGCGTTGGTGGGAGGAGTGACACGCTCACCATCCATAGTTGCTAGGGAGTACGCGCCATTGGGATAGACCTTGTGGACAACAAAAGGTCCCTCCCACTTGGGCTCCAACTTGGGCGGCTTCCTGTCGGGGATCATTGGCGCTCTTAGGGCTAGCACTAGATCACCCTGCAGGAAGGAGCGAAGGCGAACCTTCTTATTGAAAGCTCGAGCCATTCTGCTTTGATGCCTCTCCAAGTTGTGCAAAGCGCGAAGTCTATTCTCATCCAGTGCTTCCAACTCGACTAGACGGGCTTCAGCGACTCTGTCCGGCGCTTGCTGGTCGTAGACCGCAGTGCGCAAGGACGGCAACTGGATCTCGATGGGCAGGACGGCCTCAGCTCCATACACCAGGGAATAAGGGGTCATCTGGGTGGAATTGCGAGTCGTCGTCCGATAAGCCCAGAGGGCGTTGGGGAGCTTGTCCGGCCAACTCTTCTTGTTCTGACCAACCATCTTTTGCAGAATGTTAGAGAGGGTTTTGTTAAACGCCTCGATCTGTCCATTCGCCTGCGCATGATAGCGAGATGTATGGTTCGAGCGAATGTTATACTTGGCGTACAACTTCTTCAACTCGGCTGCTCGGAAATTGGTTCCGTTATCCGTGAGGATAGCGTGAGGCACTCCAAATCGATAGATGATGTTGGAGGTCACGAAGTCAGCGATCGAACATGATTTGACCTCTCTGAGCGGAATCGCTTCTGCCCATTTGGAGAAGAAGTCTGTGGCGGTCAGAATGAACCGGCACTGGCGAGCTGTCGCCGGCGGGTAAGGTCCCACAACGTCCAGTCCCCAGACTGCAAAGGGCCAGGAATACCTTGTGGTATGGAGAGGCTCCGGCGGCCGATGCACAAAGTTCGCATGAACCTGGCACGCATGGCACCTCCTGGCATACTCGATGCAGTCATGGATCATAGAGGGCAGGAAGTATCCCAACCTCCGAATCTGGTGGGACAGCTTTGGCCCAGTCTGGTGGGCGCCACACGAACCAGCATGAACCTCTTGCATGACTCGTGGGATCTCAACTCCCTGAAGGAAACGGAGGAGAACACCATCAAATCCGCGTTTGTAGAGGATCTGCTCCAGGCCGGGACTGCTCTGGAGGACAAACTGCGATGCGCGGCGTCGAACTCGCTCGCGCTCGGCCCGATCCGATGGAAGAATGCCATGTTGGAGGTACTCAACCAAAGGCGTCCTCCAATCAGGGGCTGATCCGACTGTCATATCTGGGGTACTCGGGGCTCCGGGCATAGGGGCAACCGTGGTGAGGTTACTTACCAACGGGCCGCGATCTTCTTCCGGGATAACGGGAGCGATGAGCCTGCGGCGCGTCACGCGGACGATCAGGTTGTCCTGTTCAGGCTCCGCAAGTGATGCAGCGAGGCTGGCCAAAGCATCTGCTCGACCGTTCTGCGACCGGGGAACATGGACAATTTCCGGACGAGAAGGGAACCGGGCCATCAGAAGGAGGGTGCACTCCAACAATGGCACAAGTTCCGGCTTCCTGACAACGTAGTCGCCATTGATCTGCTTAACGACCAGCTCGGAGTCCCCTTTCACGCACAGACGGGGCACGTCGATCTCGAGAGCCAACTCGAGGCCGGTGATGAGGGCATGGTATTCCGCCTCATTGTTGGTACAGCCCTCTGACAACAGGAAAGAGTATGGCAGCACGGCTCGCTCCGGGGTAATGAAGACGATGCCCAAGCCCACTCTATTGAGCTTAGGATTATCGAGTCTTCTACCGGTGGGGCTCCGGGAGGCACCGTCAAAGTGCATCTGCCAGCATGGATCGGCTCGATCAACCGAGATCCAGCGGCTGATCCGCGGAGGTCGGGTGAGCGGCCAGAAAGTCTGCCAACGCTTGCCCTTTGATGGCCTTCTGAGACACATACCTGATGTCGAACTGCTGGAGAATCACAGCCCACCGCGCTAGGCGGCCAGTCAACATAGGCCGGCTCAGGATATATTTCAACGGGTCTACCCGAGAAACCAACTGTACCTCATGGTGCTGCAAGTAGTGCCGTAATTTCTGTACGGCAAATACGAGCGCCAGGCAGCTCTTCTCGATGGGGGAATACCTAACTTCCGCATCGAGGAGCATGCGACTGAGGTAATAGAGGCTATTCTTTGTTCCCTCGTTGTTCTTCTGGGCGAGAAGGGCACCCGGGGACCGTTCCAGGGCGGTCACATAAAGGACCAGCGGCTTTCCGGATACGGGCGGCATCAGGACCGGAGGTTGAAGCAGGTACTGCTTGATTTCCTCGAAAGTGGTCTGACACTCTTTATCCCATACATAGGTGGCACCTTTCTTCATGAGCCGAGAAAAGGGCTTACACTTGCCGGCCAGATTCGCGATGAATCGGCGTATATAGGCTAAGTGGCCTTGGAACCCTTGCAGTTCCCGGACGGTACCCGGGGGAGGCATCTGGCTAATCGCCCTGATTTTCTCTGGGTCGATCTCAATACCCCGGTATCTTACCACAAATCCAAGGAACTTTCCGGAGGTGACCCCAAAGGCACACTTCAACGGGTTCATCTTCAGGCAGCGAGACCGGAGGAAGCTGAACACTTTCTCAAGATCTTTGAGATGGTCCCGACGCTGGCGCGATTTGACAACCAAGTCGTCGACGTAGCATTCCACTAGCGTGCCGAGGATTGGCTTGAATATGCGGTTCATCGCCCGTTGATAGGTGGCACCTGCATTCTTCAGGCCGAAGGGCATGACCCGGTAGCAAAAGGTACCTTGGGGGGCCCTGAAGGCAGTGAACTCCTCATCCTCAGGGGCCATCCGAATTTGGTTGTATCCGGAGTATCCATCCATGAAGGGGAGGGCTTGGAACCCTGCCGTGGCATCAATCAACAGCTCTGTCACTGGAAGGGGAAAATCATCCTTCGGACAGTGGCGGTTGAGATCGCGGAAGTCGATGCAGACTCTAATCTGCCTGTTCTTCTTCCTGACCGGCACAATGTTGGCCAGCCATTTGGGGTACTGAACTTCCCTCACGAAGTTGGCTTTGATAAGCTTGTCAACTTCGGCCTCAACCATGGCACCGTGGGATGGGTGCATCTTCCTGGGAGGCTGCTTGAACCCGCGATGGTTCGCCGGGAGACCAAGGCGGTGGACGGCTACCTGAGGATCTAGCCCCGACATCTCGTCATAGCCCCAAGCGAACACATCACGGTGCTGCCTGAGAAAGTCCACGTACTGCTGCCGCTCCTCAGAGGGCATGGCGGCACTAACCAATGTGGGTCTTGGATCGGCCTCGGTTCCAAGGTTCACCTGTATTAACTCATCGACCGTGGCGGGGACGCCCTCCTCAAAGGCTGGGGGTGCGTCTTCCACGTCCTCTCCACTCGGGGAGGGATCGTCCACGGGAGAGACTGCGTTGGCAACTGCATTAGGGCTACCAGATCCTGCTGGGCCACTGGTGCTGGCACGGGCGGTCGCGGCCATCTCATCAGGAGACTCGCGGACCGTCAAGACCATGGCGACGTCCAACCGGTGAATCGGGAGGACGTAAGCGTCATCCAGACTTGCCCAGGGATCGCTCGCAACAGCGACAGGCTCAACCTCACCTGCCAGGATCTGCTTATCCTTGCTCTTGTAATAGTCCGCGTCCAGATAGCGGGCTTCACATGAGGCAAAAGGAGAGGCATCTCCTTGAAGCACGCCTACTCGACCATTAAGGGAGTATTTGAGGCATTGGTGGTATGACGAGGGAACCGCCGCGTGAAGGTGAAGCCATGGCCTGCCCATCAATGCGTTATACGCAGTGTCCTGAGTGACTACCATGAATTCGGTGTTGGCAACCAAGTCACCGAACTGGGTCTTCAAACGTCTCTTGCCGACCGGGGTTTGCTCGGTGCGGTCTTACCCCTGGATCCTGAGGTCGGAGGGAATCAAGTCATCCTCAGACAACCCCAATCTCCGGAGCGTCCGAGTTGGAATCAGGTTAATCCCGGACCCCGTGTCGACAAGACAGCGCCGGACTTCAAGGCCATTGAACTGGCCAGTGACATACAGCAGACGGATATGTCCCTGTATAGGAGGGTCTTCATCCTTACCAGAGAACGAGATAACTGCCTGACATTCGGCGTCCTCGATCGTTTCGGCGTGAAAGGCCTCTGCAGCCGCAACCTCTGTCTCAAACTGGAGGGGGCTTTTCAGGGCTTTAGCGAGTGCCTCGCGCATCTCAGATGACATGCGCAGAGCCTCAAGGATGGAGAGCCTTGCTGGGATGTCGGCCAAGTGCTTCAGGACATCATACTTTTTGGCCAAGCGCGAGCCCCTGGTTGCAGGAGGTTGCTCTGCGGTTGGTGGCATGACGGGCCTTGCCGGTTGGATCGGCGGCCGACTGGTACTTGGCGCATCTCGCTGTTCACTGGTCGCAGTCCGGGAAATGGTCACCGTACTGGAGTCAGGAGGCCGGGATGGACTCGAGGCAGGGCGGAGCTGGTCGCGACGCGGCTGAGGCGGTTCTGCCTGGTCCCACACCACAAACAGTGGCGGAGGCGAATCCGTCATCCCCGGATGGGAGGGCGGCGCACGTTGTGCTCGATCTTGAGCCTGCTGCCTAGTCTCAGTGGCGTGCACGGCCTGGCTGGAGGTACCAACGGCTATGCCCCGGCGACTCCTGTTGCTGCGGTTCTTCCGACGGTGGCGACGACCGGGGACACTAGGGAGGTCCACCTGGTGTTCTTCAACGTCGGGAACCGAGAAGGGATTTACCAGCTCGACGGTATTAACCGAAGCGTACCCAACACCCGCCATCCGTGGGGGGGAACCCAGGCCATCGACGTCGTGAGACGGAGTGCCCGATTTCCCTTCCCCAGCCCCTGGCGGGTAAGACTGAATGCTTGGCCGGGCAACATGCCGGTCTTCCAACACCTCTGAAAGCCATCGGTCCTCGTATTGAGGAGAAGAGATTCACGTCGGTTTCACCATTTTTCTGTTTCGGTGCGTATGTGCGTCGGGTTACGCTGTTCCGCCAGGACGCGTTCGCGCGTGCACCCGTCAACCCGAGGGGATGGGCGCGCGGCTTGTGGTCCCGCAGTCCCGCTTTCCAAGGGCGGGCGGCATTCGTCCCTTATTCAGGGGCGTCTGCTCCTTGATCGAAACCGGGATGATGGGATGTCGGCTCCTCCTTCCTTGGACGTCTCCTCGGAACTCGTCGCCTAATCTGGGTCTCCCTCATAGACATAAGAATGTTCGTGAATCTCGTTCCCGGCGCCATATCTTCATGGACACCAGTTAATTACGCTGCTTCCGCCCGGACGCTCCAAGGAGTCTGGTCGGGGCAGCAACCTGCGGTGAGAAGGCCGGGTGGTTCTGGGTGCTGGGGGCGTGTCGTAACACTGCGGCTCTGCACGTCTGTCTTCCGTCCCTAATAGGGCTTCTCGAAGGCATGATGGCCTGAGGCATCCCGTACTGGGTGCGGGGAACTGTGTCACCTGAGGTTTTCCTCAGCTTCCCATGTTTAACACAGGGTATGCCGCGAGTTTAACATCCAGCGGGGACGGCATCGGACCGATCAACACGAAAAGTGGATCAGATGACAGAACCCCTTGCGGGGAACCTCCGACGCTGGGGCCAGCACATGGGCGGCTTCCCAAGTAACGTGGAGTGGAGTGAAGCAGCATGACCCCACCGGGATGTGGCGGCCCGGGTAAGGATCAGGATGGATGATGGAGTGAAGAGCTTGGACCCCGGAGGGGCTTCCTACGTACCGCGCGTTAGCACGGATCAAAGTCAACGTAGTTCGGGTATACAGTTTAACGTCATGCTGGACGTCGGCAAGCCGACTCACAGAGAGATCGAGGCCGTCGGGCGGAGGATTGAACCGAACCACCTCGCACAGAGGGGGATGGAACGGCCGGGTGGATCACAGTTTCACGTCATTCTGGACGATAAAAGGAGAAATGGAAAAGGGGGGCTGTGGGGAGGCACCGTGGAGATACACACGGGCAGTCTCCCACAGGGGCGGATTCATAGGTGAATCGACGCAAGCGTGAACCCTGGAGGGGTTCACTGATGGACGAACCGACGTAAATACGACCGGGACGACCAGGTGGTGGGCTTGAACCTCAGGGAGGCTTCCTACGTACCCTGTATAGAAGACAGGGATCAAAGTCTACGTAGTTCATTCCGTCAGGACTTACGCACTTGGGGCAGCCCGGATGCGGCGAAACTCAGTTGGAAGGGACTTGGACCGAAAGTAGAAGACACCTCGATCCCAGTCACACCCTCTACTGGCTTCGGCAGTGGGGAGGCGCAATGGAGATACACATGTGCATCCTCCCACAAGAAACTAGGGGTTTGTAATACCCTGCCCCCGTAGGGAAAAGCCGCTCCCATTAAATCGTCCCAAAAGAGGGACAATCCCGACATCCCTGCAGAGACGAGCGGGTGGGGGCCACATCCAAACCGGGGGAGACCCTGCGTGCGAGGCACGGGATCGAATGATGCGGACGGTTTAGCGTCTTTCCAGACGAAGTACAGTTTAACGTCGTGTGTTGAGGACGAAGCGGACGGTTTAACGTCTTGCCGGACGAAGTACAGTTTAACGTCGTGTGTTGAGGACGAAGCACTTGGCAGTTTAACGTCTTGCAGCGCGGACGATGGGGGCTAGGCAGTTTAGCGTCGTGCATCTTGGACGTAGTACAGTTTAACGTCATGTTGGACGGATGTGCAGTTTAACATCATGCTGGACGTACGTGCAGTTTAACGTCATGCGGGACATTATGCAGTTTAACGTCATGCTGGACGAATAAGCAGTTTAACGTCATGCTGGACGGATATGCAGTTTAACGTCATGCTGGACAAATATGCAGTTTAACGTCATGCTGGACGAATATGCAGTTTAACGTCATGCTGGACGAATATGCAGTTTAACGTCATGCTGGACGAATATGGCCGCCGATGGGTCCGTGTCACTTCGCACGAGCCTGGAAGGCTGCACGGGAAGACAGCGCACGGTTCGGGCACCCAGGATGAGGATCATCGGGCGCCACGCAGGCGGGTACCCTCAGGGGGTCAAGGGAGGCGACCCTGGCGGGTTGCGCGCAAAAGAGGAGCTTTGCGCGCAAAACCGCGGGTCGGCGCGCAAAATGGCGGGCTGGCGCGCAATTGGGCCAGCGCTTCGCGCGCGGATGACTGAGATTGCGCGCACCGGGCTTCGGATAGCACGCGGGGGCAACGGCTCATTCTCTAACGAATGGCCACTTTGAAAATGGGGGGTGCGCGCAATCGGGTCGGATTGCGCGCACCCGGGGGCAATTGCGCGCAAGAGGCTTCTTTTGCGCGCAAAGGCCTTCGTGTTGAAATTTATTCAAAGGAAAGGAGCCAAGGGAATTGCACGCGAAGGCGAACCCCAAGGCTCTATTGCGCGAAAGAAAGGAGGTTACCTGAAGATCGGCATTGCGCGCGGAAGGGGTTGGATTGCGCGAACGAGCGACGCTTCGGATTCTGGCAACCTTCAAAACGTCGGGGGTCGCCTTATATTTATAGGCAACCCCGGGCGCGGAATCCGGTCTCGGGCGCGCAATTCGGTTCGCGGGCGCGGAATCAGGACCCAGCGCGCAAAAGGCGCCGCGCAGGCCGCGGGCGCGCAAAATAGCGCGCCGGCCCAGCGCATTGCGCGCATCCCGGGAAGATTGCGCGCCGCCACTCAACTTTGCGCGCGAGTCTCTGAAATTTCGCGCAAGTCCTCCGGGCCCTCCGGAACGTGCCTCTGACTCCAAATATCACTTCGCTTTCCGCATCCGGAGCTTCGTTTGGGAACAACGGACTTTTCCGGCGTCTACATATATATACTGAATAATAATGAAATATATGTCATAATAATGATACTAGATTTACGTATATATATATATATATATGTATGTCACTTACTTAATTCCATTCAATTTAATAAGGAAACGAAAACAACATTCATGTGTACGTACGACCTACCGTCTCCATGAACGGTGTATTTCATTCCATTTATCAATATATCATATATATGTATATGCTTAATATTTATTATATATAAATAATTTTTTTCATCCTGAAATTAAGGAAATTAGGATATAAGTAATAAAGAACAATAAGTCGAAACACGTACAAAAAATGAAACGATTTGACCCAAAACGCTGCTTTAACATGGATTTACAAAAGAATGGGTAATATAAAGTAATAATTGAACCATATATGATATCATAAAAATGAATATGATTCTGTAATAAGTCAATGGCATTATTCAAATTATTATACAGGAGGTTCGGATACATACGAAGCATATCGGACGTATGGTAAGGGATAACTATTCCAATCTCGTTCTTATCCGATATTGTTATTTGTAAGTATTTACTGGGGGTATTGTTATCATCCATGTAAAAGTTTTATAAAAATGTTTTCATGTATGTTTAAAGTCCTTTTTACCCATTTTTTACTTTTACTACATGGTATGTAAGGAATCTTTTTTTTGTTTACCATACAAGGTACTTTTTGACTTTTCCTGCAAAAGTATGAGAAGAATGTTTTTTTAACTTATACGGCATGAACGGATTTTTACGGTTTCATAATGCCTTATTTTCAAGCAGCTTACAGTACAAGATTTCATGGTTAATTTCAACAAAATCCTTTTTATTTAAAATTTCATGGCATTTTGTGAAAAAAAAAAGATTTTGAAGAAGAAAGGGTATTTTCATCAAGAATTTATTTCAAGTGTTTTATCAAAACCATTTTCCATCTAAGAAGACATTATTTAATATGTTTATGTTTCAAGTATAATTTCTACATTATTTACATGGTTTGATTCTTGTTATAATGAAATGATATCCATTTTTTTATATGGATTATTTTATGATGGCATGATGTTTAAGAATCACATTCTATTACATGGGTTATGCTATAATGTATGATTTATGATTTTGTGGTACATGAAAGAATGATTCCATTATGAGATGGGTGGGACCTATATATCCCTCCAATGAATTGGGTAAAGATTTATATCTCATGAGATACACATGGCTGGAATGGTAAGTTAATCTGTTTCAGTAATACAGGACTGGAATGAGGAGTGAACTCGATTCAGAAAGGGACTTTGTCCACTAAGACGGTCTTGGAAGCAATGCCTTGGCTACTATGGAAATCATATCATGTGATTAATGGTTGACACAATTACATGTTTTTTCCATTCTATTTTATCATGATTAATGTTTCTTTATGATTTATGCCTTACGTACTGCCATGTTTTACGTCATTGCTCTTGATTTTGATGTTTAAATATTATGTTCATGTTTTGAAGTTCAAATGTATATGGTCTGTTTTATTTTCTCCATGGTTACCCTTAATAAGAATTTGAGCTCACCCTTTATATGTTTTCTTTTCCCCAGGATATAAATAAAGGTTTTAGGTATGAAAACAATATGGGGAATATCGTTATGGGAGATGTTGAAGATCATTCAACATGATTAGAAGTTTATATTCCAAGTATCCAAAGACACTAAACTATTACGGTCCTTGAGTGTTTGTTTTTGATATGTATTAAGTATTACACAAAGGTAATGTAATGTCCATGTACGTCAATCTACGGGCCTCCACAGTTTAGTTGGAAGAGTTGAATAGAAAATGGGTCATCCAGTCGGGCACATCATTGTGGGCAGCACTAGTCTTGTTCATAATGAAATCATACATAACTCTATAGTTGTGTGCGGACTATAATAAGCATAACCATGTTATGATAAAGAATAGATATCAAATTCTATGAATTTATGATCTATTTGATCAATTGAGGGGGAATCGTCTATCTCTAAAATTGAATTGTGATCTGGATATCACCAATTGTGATTCTGGAAGGAGGACATTATAAAAAACATTCAGAAGAAGATATGGCCATTAACAGTATGTGGTAATGCCTTTTGGTTTTACAAATACCCCAATTGTCTTTATTTCATTGATGAATATGATATTTTATAAAAATATTTAATCTTTTCTTTTGGTCTTTGTATATTACATAATAGTGTATTCAAGGACAAGGGATGCACATTAGCAACAAAGGGAGATAGTTTTGGGAATCTCGAGAGATCATTGCTTGTATTCCAAAAAACATAGTTTTTATTTTTATATACATGAGGTATTATTTTTTGGAAATTTAATTTAAGGAAAAGGTGTTTCTATTGATTCAAAAAAGATATAATTTGTTATCTCTTGGAAAAGGCTAAAGAAAAACATTGAGATATGATGTTTTCTTGGTCAGAATGGTTATTATTGACACTTTTTTCAGGATAAATCATGAATATAATTTCCTATGACTTCTTTAAAAAAAAGAAATATACCTTCCAAGGAACTAAGAAATTATAGAGGTCTTTCCAAGATCTGAATGTTTGTCTTACATTACTACCTAAATTTATATTGCTGGAATTGGGACTAGGGTTTCTGGTGTATTGTAATGATTCAGGATCAAGGTAGGGATGCATTATCATGGAAGGAGATCATGTTTTTGCTTATGGATTAAGGTATTTGAGAGTGAATGGTAATAATATCCCAACACAAGATATGGATTTATTTGTAGTTGTCCATGTCTTGAAGACATGTCGTCATTATCACGTTGGTGAGAAATTTATGGTGTTTAGGGACCATAAGATCTTGAAACATATTTTATCATAATGATATTTGAATCTTAGTATAATGATATCAATGGAGTATCTCCAGATGTGTTAAATTCACTTGATGTATAAACTAGGAAAAGTAATACAATGGAATATGCATTAGGTATAAAGTCATATGCTTAGCTGGAAAAGGAAGCTTCATACCAGTGGAAGTTGATGTTGGTCCTACCTGACATGCATGTGGAATGAGAGGAGAAAAGTAATGTTGCAATGTTCTTTTCAATTTATAGGGTTCCTGGTTTTGTAAATATGGTAAATGGGGAACATACATCCAATGTGGAATGTACTTCAATGAGTTCAATACTCAGTAGTGGGGGACCATTGAGATATGGAGGATGGATGGGAGTTCAGTGGTCTGGTTCATGAATCGAATTATTGTACTTGTGGATTTCCAAGAGAAACATCTCCATGCTTAAAACCATTCAAGATGGGATTTACATCCAAGAATACAAAAAAAATATAAATATTATAAAGCACAGTTCTGGTGGAACCGTATGAAACGGAATGTGGATGATTTTGTTTCGACGATCCTATCTTGTTTGTGAATTGAGGCGGGGAATCAGATACTGAAAAGTATGTTGCAGTCATTACCTATTACAATGTGGAAGTGGGAGAAGATAGCTATGTATTTTATTATAGGTCTCCCATTAATGGTTTGTAAACACAATTCCATATTGGTGATAGTGGATTGACTCACAATGTTCAATCATTTCATCCATATTCATGAAAATTATACAATTGTGGATCTGTCCAAAATCTATATCCATGAAGTGGTAAAGAGACCAAGAATACTAGTTTCAATGTTGTCAAATATAGATCTAATGTTACCATATCATTTTTGTAAATTCCTACAAAAATCCCTTGGAACTCAGTCGACTATGAGTACAGTGTATCATCCTCAAACGAATAGGAAATCTAGAAGGATGATACAATCATTAAAAGACTTGTTGTGGTCCTATTTAATGAATTTTTTTGGATCATGAGAAGAGAATATACCTTTAGTGGAGTTCGTATATAATAAAAACTATCAAACCTCGATACATATGGCTCATTTTGAAGCATTGTATGGGATTCCTTATCATTCTCAACTATGATTGGTGGAAAGAGGTGAGACTTCACTTGTGGAGCTGATCATTTTCCACGAAACAACGAAAGAGATATATTTGATCAGAAAATGGATGGAGATGACTTATAGTCCTTAGAAATATTATGTGGATCATCATTGAAGACCATTTTCATTCATGGTGAGTGATCATGTGTTCTTGTGGTTTTCTCCAAGGATTGGTCATCGACATTTTGGGAAGTAATGAATGTTATCTCCTGGATACAATGGCCCTTTTGAGATACTAGAACGGATTTGAGAGGTGGAATATCAGTTGGCATTTCTACCATGGATTAGTGTGGTGAATAATGTAATTCTTGTGTCTCAATTAAAAAAGTATCCCTGATCATGACCATGTGGTCAGATGGGGTCATGTTGACCAAGTGCCAGATGTTTTGTTGGCACATATCCTAGTGCATATTGACGATAAGAAAGAGAAAGTATTTCATGGAAAAAAGAATCAGTCTAGTGTAGGTTATGTGGAAACATGGTAAAGATAAAGAGGATAATTTGGAATTTGAGAATGAAATTAAAGAGAAATGGACTGGATGTGGTTGTGCTCAAGTATAATGGATAAAACACACACTCACAGACTATGGTATGAGTTTTACTAAGACTCAAATTATGTGTGATAACACAAGTTCCATTGATCTTAATAAGAACCCTTAACATCACTCTCTGGAAAAGCACATAAATATTAGGCATCAGTTTCTTCAGGATCACACACTAAAAGGATACACCATTCATCAATTTATTGGAACGCAAGATCAACTTGCTGATATTTTCACAAAATCTTTACCCTTCGATAAATTTGAATACATTAAATAGAAGTTAGGAATGATAACCATAAGGTAATCTTCCACATTAACTTCATTTTGAACCAATATCCTTATAGTAATTAACTCTATTTCATAGGGGAGTACATATTTTTTATAGTTTTTCAAACTTTTTGTAATGAAAATTTCTCGTAATGAGGTTTTGAAAATTTCTTGTAATAAAGTTATAATTTTTTTTCATAATGATGTTTTCAAACTTTTTCGTAATGAAGTTTTCAAAATTCTTCGTAATGAAGTTTTTCATATTTTTCGTAATGAATTTTTTCATATTTTTTGCATTGGAGTTTTTTTTAAATCTCTATAATATATTTTTTCAAAATTCTTCATCATGAAGATTTGATAATTTTTCATAGTCTAAAATTATTGTAATGAACATTTACGAAATGAAGACATTTTTAAAGAAGATTTTCGTAATGAAGATTTTCGTAATGAAGATCTGTGTACTCAGTTTTTTTTCTTATTCAATTATTTTTTTTGGAATCTAATGTCCTTCAAGAAGAATTTCCCTCAATATTAATAATTCTCCTAACAATCCAAAAGGTAGGATTCTTTCTTGAGTTTTTGTAATCACCTTTTATTTGTTAGATGTTTCTTTTGTTTTTAAAATTTTTGGATTCTATTTTCCTTAAATCCAAATGTTTTCCTTTAAAAACCTCAAAAGATCAGATCCTACCATTTTTTTCTTGCGGCTATAATTCCAACCGTCAGATCTGATCAGAAGAATTCTCAGCCATTGGATTGAGTTTGAAAGTTGAATCGTCACATCAAACGCCTATATAAAGGACCCCCAAAGGGTTGTACCACAACAATTTCAAGCCTTTTCTTGTTAAAGATCTTCCCTCCTACAAAATCCAGTTCCAAACTTCTCAAAGTTTTCTCAAGTTCGAATGTCTGGAGAAGTTCCTTATCAAAAGATGTCTTCTGTCAAGATGATTGCGGAGTGGAAAGTAAACAGAGAAAGGTCGGTGCATCCGAATTTCTCCAACAAGTATGACTCCATCATTTATAAGAAGTTTTGTAAAAGTGAAGGCAATGGAGTGTCTTGGACTTATAGATGTCAAGACTACGAAGATTGCTCACCTCTGGACAAATAATCAGATCCTTGAATTGTGGGTTCATGGGTTTATCATTCCAAGGAAGGGTGATAAAGACACGCTGAAGAAGAGTGATATTTATATCTTGGATTTTTTGGTAAATCTGTGGAAGATCAATCTGATGAATCATATTCTCATTACGATATATAATATCAAGAACAACAATTTGAAAGCTCAGATTCTTATGTACCCGTCCATTCATTCCAAACTTATTGTTCGGTGCTTAGAGTCCTTCAAAATCTCTTGACGTTCCAAGCCGAGGAATTGAAATGTTATGTTATTAATTGATGATACTTTTAAGAGAATTAATATTGGGTTTTCAAAGGAATCAAAAGAATTCAATGATCTACCAGAGGATGAAGCATAAGTCATACCGAAGAAAAAATAATTGTTTGAACCATCGAAAAAGGATATAATGAAGAGAAAGATGAAAGAAGTAGTAGAAGAAGGAAAATCCAAGAAGATAAAGAAGCTCAAAACTCACCTCCAAAGACCAAGAAGCAGAAGCTTATCCGGAAGATGTTATAGCCAAATGTAGGGAGGATTAGAAAAACCAGAAGGAAGGACAGCCACAGTTTGGTCTAGATCCTACTGAGTCCAAAGCTCTAAAAGAGAAGACTGCTGAAGAGCATGAGAAGCAAGCAAAAGAGAAGTAGTAGAAGAAGAATATGTCAGATGCTGATATTGTTAAATCCCTTCTTAGGGATACTAAGATAGCATCTAAGAATATCCCAGAACCGAAATCATTCTTGGTGGAACCATTACCTGAGACTCTGGGTAAAAAATTTATCACTCTGGAATAAGTTCTTGAAAAGGTTTTTGAAGAAATGGAGGCTGTAGAATATGTACATGAAGCTTAAACCAGTGATGATACAGTTGATCTGATAATGAAAGTTGAACACTTTCATGAGAAGGAAAGTCTATCTGGAAAATTTTCAATCCGGACTTCTCAAGCCGGATCTTCGAAACTTGTTACCCCTTAAATTGATGAGAAGGCTAAAGAGGAAGTGAACAAATTATCTAAGGAAGAGAGTTATAATCATGAATTCAATCATCCAGAAGACATTAAGGTAGGAGCTAAGAAGGAAATAATTGATGAAGATAAAATTGTTCTGTTATCTGAAAGTGAGCATGAGTCTCCAGATGAGGAAGCTGTTCCGAGAACCGACAAGGGAAAACAAGTGATTTCTTGTACACCAAATAAAGTGTTTTAAGGAAGAACGAAGTTGGTGGATATTCTAAAAGGAATCCTATAGAGATAGAGAAATATTATTATCCTAGAAAAGTCTTAGATTCAGAATCATCTTCCTTAGGACATGATTTCATTGTCTAATTACTAAAGAATCTTATTGACACAATTCTGATCTTTCCAAACATTGACTCGACATGTCAAATGAATCAGCACAGCATGAATCAGAAATCTGATTCAGTATCATTTGTGATGGATAAGTGTGTAAAACATGAGTCTGATTTCAAGAACTTTCTCATGAACTATGATTCCCCTAGAAAGTCTTGTAAGAAAGAGACCAGCAGTTCGAGGAAGGTATTTGAAGATCTGAGAGAGATTGATCAGTATCAACATGATTTTAAAGAAGCTTTTGATAATTAAGATAGTAATATCAAGGATCTCATGACTAGCTTTGAGGAAAATATAACCCTTGAGAAAAATACCTGGATCCAAGAGGTAAAGGTTTAAAATAGTATGTTATATTATATTTCCCAAAGTTGGAAGAGGGAAAGGGATCTCTGGATCGAGATCGAAGAAAAGATAGTCAGGCAAGAGGAGTTGTTGAAAGCTCAGGCAGAAGATCTAAAAGCTCAGGAAGAAAAGATCAAGGCTTTAGAGAAGAAAGTAGAGGATCAGAATCAAATCCTAAAGAAAGTAGAGGAAGACCACAAGTAACTGAAAAATCTGAAAACCATAGTAAAGAAGTTGATATCCAAGGAGAAGGAAGGAAAATAGATCAATCTGATATTTTGTTGTATTCTTTCCCTTGTACAAATTTTCCCTATCCTAATGAAATTTTTGGTTTCTCATTTTTGTTTAGATGTTTTGTACTAATATTTCTGGTAATATATTTACTTTTACATTACCTCAATTCCTTTTTTGAAAATCACAATGGGGGAGAAATGAAAAATAATTCTATTTAAAGAAGAAATATCCCTAAGTAAGGGGGAGTTTATCTAAGGGGGAGTTCTCATTATGAATATTTCCATGTTCAAGATAAATGAAAAATCTCATTTTAGAAATCTAGAATATGATCCTTAGTGTTACAAATCCCAAGGGGGAGTTAGTTGTATTCACCATTGTCCATGTATAAAGGGAGATAAGTTTTATTTCAAAGTCTAGAAAATTTTTGCTAAGTCCTTATATTCATTTTTCATAAGGATGTTTGTGCTTTCCAAAAAGGTGGATATTGTTGAGTCAATGAGGTTTTACTTATTAATTTTCCATTCCTTCATGTTTGGGGGAGATTGTTAAGTCAATAAGGGTCTCCTTATGAATTTACCATTCATTCTTTTTTTGAAAATTACAAACACATTATCTCAAGGAAAGTCTCTCTTTACCATGTGTTTTACTTCTCTAAGGAAATTTTTCCTTCCCCAGGGAAATTTATCCTTACCATTTGGTTTGTAACCAAAACCTTGGAATCTTATAAATACCTAGATATGAAGCATTTTTTTAAGTATCCTAATTCTCACAATTCTGGTTACGAACTCTTCTAAATTCGGACTCCAAATTCTAAATACGAATTGTGGCTACGAACTCTTCTGAGTTCTGACTCCAAATTCAGAATATGAATTATGGTTACAAAATATTCTGAGTTCAGACTCCGAATTCTAAATATGAATTCTGGTTACCAACTTTTCCATTTTATGACTCTGAGTTCTCTGAATACAGACTCCGAACTCTTATGAGTTCTGACTCCAAATTCTCATGAACTCTGACTCAGAACATTGTAAGTTCTGGTTCCTAATTCTTGTGAATCCAGATTCCAAATTTCCTTGAAATTCAAACTCTAGAATTCTATAGAGTTCAGGTTCCTAATTCCAAGAAAACAGAATCTAAATATCCTTGTATTATAGACTCTGAATTTATTTTGGGTTAGACTCCGAACTATCATTTTCTTACATTCTGAATATTGGATTGTAGTTATCCAATCATAATTTTTCTTACACTTGTTTTTGTATAAAATTATATCATGCTTTCAGTTAATAACTAACCGTTGGTTGAGTTACACTTGTACTGGTCCATACGAAATTCAAGGAAAAATATGATCGTTGGAGGAGGGAGCCGACCGTTAGAGATGTGCCTATAAATAAGATCTCATTGGAACAATCTCACAACTTTTGGACTTTTTGAGGCTCTGAATTTTCAGAAGTGTTTTCTAGATAGAGAGGATCCTATTAACACTCAGGCTTTGTGCAAAAAAGTTTGAACGGCTTGTTCAAACTTTTCTTCATCCAGATTTGTTTAGTGAAGATGTGTGATTTCCCTAAAATCAGAGATTTTGGGTTGTGAAGTCAGAGGTGCCCATTTCCTTACAAATCGAGTGCTTGCAGTGATAGAATGATAGATACCAATCTTCGGATTGAGGGATTACCTGGTTTGGGTAAGATAGACTTTCATGAAAATATAAATCAAGGGACCTTTTATCCAGGGTTGTTGGATACCCTTCTCTTTGGGTTAAAAGAGTTACTACTTGTTACTTGTACTATTCCCATTTTTTCCGCTACATTTTATTTGTTGAGGAAATTATAATCTTCTTAAACATCCATAGACTTGTACTCTGATTATATAATATTCTATACATTTTAAGGTAAAATCTTAGTGGTTGTAAACATTTGTTAAGTTTCATTTCTGGAATCACTTTTCTGGAATCTAGCAAGTTATTAGAGCTTAGAGGTGTTGTGAATTTTGGTTCGGCAAAAATTTCCTTAGGTATTTTTAAAAGTATACAATTCACCCCCTCTTGTATTTGAGAATCTCTTTTTGACATATTCGATCCTACAATGGTTGTTAGGCTTGAACCTCAGGGAGGCTTCCTACGTACCATGTCTTTACATGGATCAAAGTCTTCATAGTTCGGGTGAAAAGGGGCTTGGCTCACCGACACGGAGATGGTCGGGGCCAATGATTGTTGGGCTTGAACCTCATAGAGGCTTCCTACGTACCATGCCTTGACATGGATCAAACACCACATAGTTCAGGATGGGTCTAGGGCTTACACTCTGGGCTACCCAAGGTGTTGGTGAACAGACGTGAAGGGGGTCGGAACGACTGGTGGATGGTGGGCTGGAACCTCATGGAGGCTTCCTACGTACCATGCCTTAACATGGATCCAAGTACTCATAGTTTGGATTGGTTGATACAGTTTAACCTCATGTGGGATGGGGGAATTTTGGGATCACACTCTGAGGCGACCCAAGGTGGATGGTCTTGAACCTCGTGGATGCTCCCTATATACCATGCCTTTACATGGATCAATGTCCTCATAGTTCAGAATGGTTTAGGTGAACTGACATGAAGAGACCAGGGGTCCTTGTGTGCTTGAACCTCGTGGAGGCTTACTATGTACCATGCATTGACATGGATCAATGTCCCCATAGTTCAGGATTGTGTCGGTGAACCAACGTGAAGGGACCAGGGGTCCAAGTGGGCTTGAACCTCATGGAGGCTTCTTAGTAACCATGCCTTGACATGGATCAAAGTCCATGTAGTTCGGGATGGTTTCGGTGAACTGACGTGAAGGGACTAGGGGTCTAAGAGGGCTTGAACCTCGTGGAGGCTTCCTACGTACCATGCCTGGACCTGGATCCAAGTCCCCCTAGTTTGGGTGATAAGGGGCTTGGCACACTGACACGAAGATGGCTGGGGCCAATTATTGTTGGTCATGAACCTCATGGAGGCTTCCTATGTACCATGCCTTGACATTGATCAAAGACCACATAGATCATGATGGGAATGCAGTTTAATGTCATGTGGGACGGGGTGATGTAATGGTCGATGCTTACTCTAAACCCACGTGAATCATGCTCTGTGTGAGAAACAAGAGGTATAAAAGGCCTAACGACCACGTTGTGAAAGGTGTGTCTGTGGGAAGGGAAGAGGGTCTTATGCATTGAGTTTCCCAAGGTGTCGGGACTTACTCTAGGGTGGAGGCCTGAGGGAAACAAAGTGCAATAAGATAGGGACTTGGGACCGAAGAAAGGAGGATCCTTGTTCCCTATCACGCCCTCTGCTGACCTCAGGGACTAAAGAAAGGTGGTGCAGGGATGCTTCCTACTGGAAGGAAATCTAGGGGCTTACACCAAGGTGGGTACCCTTCCCCCACAGACAAACGCCACTCTTAGAAGGAGGATATCATCCCCTGTGGAGACCAGGGGGTGTGGAGAATATCCAAGGTGGGGGAACCCTACGTGAGAGGCATGAGGCGAGGTCACAGTTTAACTTCATGTGCTGAGGATGAAGATTCCTGGAATTTTCACATCCTACAGCTCAGATGAGGTGGGTTTACTCTGCACCCCTAGGATATACATAACTGGTACACTCTGCTCCATGTGGGAGGGAAGGCACCAGTAACTCCGTGGTAAAGGGGTATCACAGAGTGAACCATCGAGGGGTCCACGGTAGCATGGCAAAGCAAAGAGGCAATAGCCATTAGTGTGCCTATTCGAGGAATCTTTAGTCAAAGAAATGCAATGGGTGCTGTCGTCTAGGGGACATTGAGGCCTTATCGTGCAAACCTAGAGGGGCGCATGGGAAAAGGAATTTCCAAGCATAGGGGTCCATAGGCAAGGGTCTTGTGAAGCTCTATTGCTCTGTGTGGCAGAGGGCACTTTCGAAGGGGTGTGCTTCGCGAAGTGGGGTGCCTTAGACTTAACATGGGGAGGAGGTGCAAATGGGAGGTGCTTCGCGAAGTGGAAGGGCATTCGTGGAGCACAGCTTCACGGAGAAAAGGTGCCTTGTGAAGCAATATGGTTCGTGATGTATAGTGACCCTGCCTTAGCATGTGGATCAAGTGTACATGAGGGGTGTTTCGAGAAGCATAAATGCTCTGCGATAACCTGGGTCCCCTTGGGGATCACCTTCCTTCGCAAAAGCCCTTAGGCTTCACGAAATGCATCCCTCTCAGAAGAGGGGATCAAAATGAGGCAATGGGGAGGCACTTCGCGATGCAAAAGCACATCACGTAGCTCATTATTCACCGAGCGGAATAATTCTTCACGATTCGAGATCTGGGAAGCCAAAAGGTCAGATTTTCCATCCATGGAGCTCAGGGGGATCCAAGTATTTATAAGTAATAGGCTTCGTGGAGCGAAGCTCACGCGGCGCGAAGCGAGACTTGGTTGCTTAGCGGTGGATCACGAATGTCAAATGAGGTCGCAGAGCGTCCCGCCTCATTGCTTCACAGCAGGGTCTTGAATGTAAAATGTTGTCACAGAGCGTCCCTCCTCATTTCTTTGTGGAGGGGTCGCGAAGGTAAAATGCGTTCGTGGAGAATCCCACCTCATTGCTTCGTGGTGGGGTCACAAACGTCAAATTCGTTCGCGGAGCATCCCACCTCATTGCTTCGCGGAGAGTTCGCGAACGTCAAATGCATTCGCAGAGCGTCCTACCTCATTGCTTTGCAGTGGTGGCGATGCTGGGGAACTTCGCGAAGGGGCTTCATGAGGCAGTCAATGGGGCCTTCTTTGGGCCTCGTCTTCATCTTGAATTTTGGCGCCAACAGTTATCCCTGATAGGAAGGAAATGAGAATCCTTTTTGATCATGTAAACAAAAAATTTTAAATCATCTCCACCTAGTGACCTCAGTAACCCAGTCATGAAATCCATCCCAATGTTGTACTGTTTCAACATTAGATTGGGAGGTAGTTGTAAAAGTCCGTCTAACTGCTAGTGTGCAGTCTTCACTTGCTGATAGGCGAAACATCTAATAACCAAAATGACTACATCTCTTTCCATACCTGGCCTCTATTATTGGATATGTAAATATGGATACATCTTGGTAAAACCTGGTTGAAATACCCAAACTTAACCATGAAAGTCTCGCATAAGCTCATCAATCATGTTTGTAGAAATGCATTTGCAACCATGTATATATGGAATTTCATCCTCACCTACAGTCCAACCTAGAAGAGTGTACTCACATTCCACACTCTTCCATAGGATTAAAACCACATAGTATTTTGGATACCTCATACAAACTCTATCTATAAGGGTATAGGTCACAACTAATGATGAAACAAAATTCTTCACTTGACTATCCTTCACCTCCAAGTGAATCTCAGATAATAAACCCATAAGCTTCCAATAAGTAATGGCCTCCTAAACTACTTGTATCTGAGTCCTCTTGCTTAGTGCATCATCTAATACATTGCCATTACTAATCATATAGGCATGCTCGAAGTCAATATAATGTTGGTACTCAACCCACCTTCACTGTCTCAAATTCAGTTCATGCTTTGTAAAAATGTATTTGAGGCCATTCTACTACATGTACACCAAAAAAATGATCTCCCTTTAAATAGTGTCTCCAAAATCACAAGGAATGTACCATTATAACTAACTTGAGATCATGTGTTGGTTAATTACTCTCACATGGCCTCATCTATTGAGACACATATACCATGACTCTACCCACTACATAAGAAATTATCCTTACCCAATACCTAATGTAGTGTAGAAAATTGTGTAACTAATAAGTGGATCTTGAAAAATAAATATCAGTGTTGAAGTCAATATCCCATTTAGATACTTAAAGGATATCTCATATTTATATGACCAAACAAACTTTTCACCCTTCTTAGTCAAGCTCGTCTAAGGTGTTGTTAAGAATGAGATGTCCTGTAAGAAATGACTACAATATCTAGCTATCCCCACAATATCACCCATGAAATCTACCACAAACAAATCCATATAAGGATGGAAAACTACATTAATCGGTTCTATAAAACCAGATGGCATGTTTGTGATAATGAATTATATAACTATATAATCGTATAGACCATACAAGCTACGAAATTTTGTTAGAAGATATGTCTACAGGTCAAACATGCACCTGATGATATCTAGATCTTAAATCAATCTTTGAGAACAATAAAGCTCCTTGGATCTCAATTAAGAGTTCATTTATCCATGATAGAGGGTGCTAATTCTTAATCATTAGTTGGTTAAACTTTTTATAATCCAGACATATCCTAATATTTTTGTCTCCTTTTTTCACAAAATATATTAGTGAAACTGATGGATAAGTAATAGGTTGGATAAACCCCTTTGCCTCTAAATCCTATTGCATCCTCTTATGCTCCCTCATCTTAGTAATTTCTATCCTAGAAAGAGGAATGGATACAAATTCATCTCTTGGAACTAGCTTGATAGGGAACTCTACCTATCTCACTAGTGGTAGTCCGGAAAAGTAAACCATAAAGACATCCCAGAAAGGATAAACTTCTATTGAGAAATTATACTCATCTATTCCTTGATCATCCAAATATAACCTAAAAATCTTGGCTATCATCCCACTTATCTCATGAGGCTCAGTTCCTACTCAGTTCACATGCACATCCCATTCACCCTTGTGAATAAACACTCCACCCTCTAGTGATTTGAATGTAACCCATCGTCAATATAAATCAATTAAATCTTGAATGGAACCCAACTATTCTACTCCAATAATGATTTAAAAAACTATCATCTTTAGGAAAAAGAAGTACAATATGAAGTGACACATGAAAATATGAATGGGGAACTCCATGAACTAATGTACATCCTCCATTAGAAATCCCAATGAAGTATCAAGCATCATAACACCCTCATAATAATGAACACTGATTGAAAGGATCTCCACAATGGGTAATGATATAAATAAACGATAAGTTCCTATATCTAAAATAGTAGATGCTAAAGTATAGGCTCTAATAATAGTACCTATCACAATAGAAGGACTGAGACTCTTATCCTCATAGATTCATTGTGCAATGTATATCTCTCCTGATCTATGGACCTGAAATATATCCTGGGTACCCTAGGTAGATCTCCTCTACATTGGATATAAATCTGGGGTCTGACTACCACATCCATTAATACCAACTCGGCATAATAGTTTTACTATACTCTATCTTGCTACCTAAAGATATGTTTTTAACCCCTATCTTATATGTGGAGTCAGTGTAGACCCTCTCTCACAAGCTTCCAGAGGAAAATATCTGGAAAATCACAATAGATGTCCCACCTTACTAATAGATCAGCACTCGATTGGGTCCCTTGTACACTGAGGTCTTGTATGTCGCAGTCTGGAACACTGATATAACCCCTCCTTGAAACCTGAGTATGTGATAAAGATACTAATATCACCATGCATAGGCTCCATATTATTCTTTTTTACTTCTAGTAGGTGTAGTACCAGATCTAGTTGACGAACTACCCTGGCCCGCACCTCCAGGATCTCTTAGGTTATGCACTGTGATAACCACCTAATTCATTATTCAATAATTGGTAGTAACCCTAAATACATTCACCTATGATAGAATTTCATACCTATGACCTTCCTTGAATCTACCATCTTTAGATATCTTTAAACCATCAATGTTTTTTTGAATATCTAGAGCTGTATAAAATGGGCCAAATAATCCCTAACTAATAACATGCCATGCTCCATATTCATGAAATCTCAGTCTCTATCAACCATCGTTGTCTCAGGATTGAAGTAATCAAATAATTTTATCTGGAAATATCTAAAAGATATCAACATATTGATATCCATATGAGTAATATAATTCCACTATTTCTTGGATGAATCCTGAAACATATTAGTAGAAATCTTTACCCTCCTCTTGGGAGGTGTCTTGATATTCCCAAAGAAAGATATCAAAACCTCTTGTCAGGACTCTCCAGCCTATGCTCTTCCATCCCCCAAAAAGTGGGGGGATACTACTATTAGACCACACACATCAACTCTTACTTAGATGGGGTAGGTCACAGTGCTCCCTGATTGGTTTTCATGAACCACATAAATCCTTTATTGAACAATGCCTCATCACCTGTTTGTGTTACAATCATTAGTGCCTCAGATAACAGTACTAGAGGATCTACCAGTATCCCATGGCCCACCAACTCCATAGTATAGTCACTTCCACCCTCATGGTGTAAAAATAAAGGATGTCATGGTAGAATATTCCTACAAATTCCTAGTATAGTACTCAGAAAAAAGATTAAAACCCTATTAAGAGTACATACATTACAATTGGATAGGTACAAGTCTTTATATATAATCATCGCACCCCTATATCTACTTTTAGAGTCAGGTATAGGTGACATATTTATCATATACATGATATAGATAATTCTTACTACCCATTGATTTGGTTGGCACTAGTTCAAGTTCTTTTCTATAATCAATTTCAGATTCCATTTTATTCTCATGTTCATTTCTAATTCAGTTTAAATGGTCGAACAAAATTTTTTGGACTTCTAATCCCTAAGGTTATGTACTTATTGTGGACCAAAACAAGACATTTAACTAATCCACACCATAACATATTCCAGTTCATCTGATTCATAGTCCATGACACAATGTTCCATAATTGGATAATTAGAGTTTTTTTTGTAGCCTAATATAGAAAATACAACATAGGTTATGGTAGAAAATGAAATCACTAACAATATTTTTATAATTCCCTAAGAAATAATTTATCAAGAATTAGGTATACTAACATGGCACATATCACAAAATCATGAAACCAAGAAATGCATCCTATATGTCATGGCATAATGCATGGATGTGAATCCTTTAATGTGCATGAAATGATGCATGAGATGGAATACCCTCATCTCATTAGGACAAAAAATACAACCAAAAATTATAGCAATGATAATATCCATATTCATGTGCATCACCCAATGGTAGAATTAAATTTACTTTAATAGCTAAGTTCCAAAAAAAATTCATTTGTGGAAATTTGGATATTCCTATATGTGAGTTAGCTATGCCCAGATACCAGATTAATATTCCTTTTATCCCATTATAATTTCTAAAAATATTAAAGAAAACTAGAAGACCTCAGATGCCACATTGTAACACACGTAACCCTTCTTACACTGAATGGTTCCCTGATCCTAATTGGACACATGGACTCAAGAACATATCCCCAAATTCTAGAGGATTGCGACTAGTAGAGATGGCCTAGGGTGTGTTTATGGGGATACTATGGCCTTTTATCAGAGTTTGACATAGTGGTAGAATTCATTCAATCAACAGTGGAAGCATTAAAACAATCATACAATATATATCATCCAAATTTCGATAAATAAAAACAATACTAGAAGAAATCTCATAAAAGATGAAGTCCATTTCATGTATATATAGGGCAGAAAAAATAGGTATACATGGAGGGTGTAAATTCATGTAACAAAATACCAAAAAGACTAAAAACAATCCTACTCACATTATGAGCCTTGGCTCGGTCTGAATCTCCCATACATATAATAAGGAATCTAAAACATGTACTTGGGTTCTTGTCCTTATCCAAACCATTAGTTATATAATCTTCTCGGTTACTAATGGTATCCCAAGTAGAGTGTGAGATAAAATCCTAGCAAGCCACCACTAGTGGTGTCTAATCCCATCCATTTAGTTAATATATAATTAAAAAGGTTACATGGAGTAATAGAATACATAAAATAAATGTTATATGTTAACAACCCAAAAAGATATGGGTTTCCATGGACACATGTCCTCCGTTACCTGTTTTGGCCTAAGCCATAATGATTTTGAATAAAAACTCTTTCATCTATCAATTTATAATAATGTTACGAGACCTGGAATGTATCCCAGCATCCCTCATAGTGATATTTCATCAATAATATCCTAACAATGCCATCAATAAGGTATGAGGATCAACCAAATCCAAGATTGTCCTTTTTCTTGGTAGATGCATCATATAAAACATTTCATTAATTATTAAATTTAGAACCCAATCCCATCCTTGGAATTATTTATTTTTAATCTAGGTATCACTATAGGAATAACATGAACAAAACACCTTATAAGACCATCAATGATTATCCCCATCAGAACCCAGGTATCACTCTAGGTGTGGTATAACCTCATTTCCATTGAGTCCATCCTTGGTAGTCCACAAAGGGAGCCCAAGTCTCAATCATCGAATATATATATAATCAACCCTATGAGTCTTTCCAGGGCATTACATATAAGGTTTTTAAGTGTCACTTGAGCCAATAATAGTAAATCCTATGAGTCCATCCTTTTCATCCCATTAAGGAGTGCATGTATCACTCGTCCATAAGTTAAGAAATAGCAAAATGAGTCTATCCATAGAGTTTAAATGAGAACCCCTGTATCACCCAAGGCATAAAATAAAACTTCAATCAATATCATTTAATTATTTCAAGGGTCATCAACATGACCATTTGAATTTAACATCATCTCAAAAGGTTTCTAATGGCACGAGTTAAGCTTATAAGTCTTAGATTCATAATTATCTAATTTTTGAATTTCATTATTATTAGTAACTCAAGAATAATATAGAAAACAAATTGTCAAATCCTCATAACATTGTAATTTGTTACCTTATATTTATAAATTTAATTATAATTAAATCCACAATTGTAATTTATCATTTAACATACAATGGAAATAGGTAAATGACACGCCTAAATGTTGCTAAAATTTTTGTGCCGCCCACGATGGTCTAACAAATTAAACAATGAAACGAAGGAGTTGTTCAAATTCTTGGTTCAGAACCATTAATCATTATCAATTACACTCATTAATTATATAAACCATACCTTTCCATTTTAATCAAGGATTAAATTCCATTTCAAAGGAATCATTGGAAAAATTGAGGTGTTCCACAATGACATATTTATAAACACATTAAATTTAATGGAAAATCACGAGACCACCTATCATTGGTGTAGAGTAGAGTGATCATCTTGTATTGGCTCTTGATTTGACTTAGATCTGGAGAAAAATTAAGAATAGATGAATATATTGAAAGTATGGGTAAATTAGAATAATCCAAAATAGAGGAGCCAATACCATGATAATGTAAGAATAACTCAAATGGAAATGAGTACAAACATGCATAGATCCAACAAGATGATTGACTCTCATTTATGAGTCTAGAAAGAGAATATATCTCATTTCATAGATTGTGATTAAAATGAGAGATTCAATGGGGTTTATATTCTATTAATGAGACATTAAATAAGGTTTTCAGTTTAGAAGTAATTTAAGAAAAAATGGTCAATTTTTTTTCAATATACTTTGCAAAAATGTTGGCCAAACCACGTGCCAATCGTACACCCTTCATTGAAAGGAGGGGTACCTCATAAGGTTAGTGCACACAGTTTTCCAAAACCTACACAAAACATGTGGTTTAGGTATTCTAAAAATGGTATATTCCTCATAAGGGTGTGAACCTACATCCGCATGATTTCCCCTAACTGTGAGGCCTATATCTCCCCTTTTTTCCGGTCGTGTACACTTGGTATTAATGGTGTGACCTACCCAGCATGGTTTCTACATACTATGTAGCTTGACCTTTTATTCCAATATTCTGGGATCCTTGCCATGAAAAATCCTAGGACACCCCAAATACACATTTAACGTTAATGGGTAATCTTATTG
Organism: Viscum album; assembly: GCA_963277665.1. Taxonomy (NCBI): domain Eukaryota; kingdom Viridiplantae; phylum Streptophyta; class Magnoliopsida; order Santalales; family Viscaceae; genus Viscum; species Viscum album. The sequence goes on from OY728166.1 coordinate 776,858,486, forward strand.
GGCCATAATTAAATATTTAAACAAAAAAGTGGTGGAACTAAAAAAATTTCTCACCTCAAGAATGAGCCTTATTATTATAGACATTATATGAAAATAATTTAATGGTTCAAAGAAATTACAAGTGGATAAACAATGAAATATATGGAAATTGATTTGGACTCAAATCAACTAAGAGTGATTAAATCCTTGGTGAGGAGTTTTAGAGATCTCCAATGGGAGGGGTGGTTGGTAGAGAATGAATTAGGAAAATATGATTTATGTTTTGAAGATTAAAGGATGTCGATTTGGAAATTTAATCCTTTGGGAAAACAATACATGGATTGGACACACAGTTGGAAAACCCATATTCCAACTATGCGATAGTCACTATCCATGAGAACCCCTTCACATGGGATTGGAGTACAATTTTACTAACTATAAACAGACCCTTCACATTACCTCTACAACTATTTCTGCAACATTTTCATGATTTCATTTTTGAAGATGCTTGATTAGAATAAATTGTGTGGCCTTCTGAAGTGCATTGGAGTATCCCAAAAAACATAAAAACTATACAAACTAGGCATCATGGATTAAACTAACTATATGAGTCACCTATTTCCTCTAAAACTTATTTATCTGGGCTCTGAGCAAGATCCAAATACCCCAGAAAAACATTATTTTACCATCATGTAATTCAAATTAGAAAAAAACAAATGAATTAAACATGAATTAAAATTTTTATACCTAAAATAAAATCCATGGAGTTATTGTATCAACACTGATATGTACTCAAACATCACTGAAAAACATCAATATGTTTATAAATAACACACATGTTATGGTTATTGACTAATGGAGGTTTTCATTAATTACTTATGGGTATAATAAAAATTATTTACTTATATATACATAAAGACGTGAAATTAATAAACAAAAATGAATATTGCAGTGAGTTGGAGTGTCAAACCTACAAAGAAAATGCAATTAATTTATTAGGTTCTTAAAAGAAAATGATTTTATTAAACTAATTTGAAGAATGAGGGCGGGCAATGGATATAGATTTTTGTTGTGAAGAAAATTTGATAAATGAGAAAAAGAATGGATGATGGGTTGTTTTTAAATTCAATTTAGGGGTTTGTTAGTGTATTGTAGTTTATGTAATTGGGTGTTGTTGGATTTAGAATGATTTTTAAATATTAGTGTCAGAGTAGGTATGGGGTAGATTTAATGGTCATGAACTCCCCTCGTTAATGAGTAAATACCCCTTTTCCCCTGGTCATGTAATTTAGGGTATTTCTAAATTTAATTTGTCTCAATTTTATTATTAAATATGATTACCCAAAACTAGAAAATAGGCATGTAATAATAAGGATAACCAATTGTGCATTAAAAAATAACTTACCATATTAATCAATTAATGGTAATGATTTAAAAATAAGAAATAGATTTAAATTTTTAATTGAAGTTCTGGAAACCCTAATACATGAAGAAAATAAATAAATAAAATCCAAAAATAACCAACCCTTTTGCTACATTACCCTAGAAAAAGTTAGTAATTACCCCTTATACTAGTGAGGATAGATTAAGAGGGATGGAGAAAAAAAATAAAGCATGAATAAAAAATATGATTTGTGGTAGAGGTCCTATTAGAGTGAAAATTCTCACCCCAATCTTTGGCCTCTAGATCCACCCTCAATATCAGTGCACAAATAAACTATTTATACAACCCTTGGGGGTCATAGTTTATCTATTTCACCATTAATACTACCCATTATCAGTACTGGCTCTACCCTAGATTTTTGTGGTCTTTCATGGAATAAATTTGGTCATATGTTCAAAATCCAATTCACAACATTCAAAACCGAGTCTATCAGTCCACCGTCACGATAAGAAAAATAAAGTCACTTTGTGACTTTTTATTCCCTCATTTGGATCAGTTAACTCCATATTTTTCCTTCATATATTGAAGAATTATCATGTCTTGAACTTCTTTCCTAAAATTAATTGTCAAATCCTAATACAAGAACCTTCTTTTTCTAAAATTATTCTTTTTTTTTACCACTGAAAGTATTCCATATGTATCCAACGTCATCGAAAGCCATATTTTAGTAGAAATTTTGGTTTATTTTCCTACATTTTCCAAATTTTTATATATTATAGTTTTTATCCAAGAATTAATGTAACATTATCCAAAAGGTATAAATAAAAAATAGAAATATCAAAAGTCAATGTATTTAATATCAAATACTTGTTCAACAAATGGATGTATCAAATAACCAAAAAATGATGTTAGAAATATCCCCATGGATGGAATCTCAATGTACTACAAAATATATTACCCTACCATTATTTAAATTCATTTAAAAAAAAAATAAATTTTTTAAATGGGAAATTAAATATTCGATCATCACACAGTAAAATTCATTAACTTTTTTACTTTTCAAATAGACAAACTAGAAAATTATTTTACTTTTTTTTAAACAACAATTCTCTTCCATTGATTAATTTTTTTTAAAAATTTATTATTAATATTAATTCCATTTTCAATTTATCTCTCATTAAATTTTTTCCCTAAGAATCAAGGTACATTTGAACACATACCTCAATAACATATCACATATCATAGGATTTCATGGCATCTAGAATCTCTAACACATAATGACATAAATAAATGTAAGTCATGAGGGATTTAAATTTTTGGGACAAGTGACTCTGAGACTTAAGAGATGTTAGAAAATCATATGAAAAAGTAATTCTAAATAACATGGTTTTTATCCTAATTACTTTTAATGATATCAATAGATAATCTCAAATAAAATATCCTTTTACAAAATGCGTCTCCCCTAAGCTCAAATAGGGATCATGATACAATTAAGTTATAATGAATAAATAACCCTATAATTCAATAATTTTGAACATTATTCTTAATACAAACATCACATCCACCACCTAACCACATACTGTCAAAATGTTGAAAGTCTTATAATGGTGATTTTTTATCCCTTGAAAACACAACCCATTTTTCATGAAAGAGATGTGAATAATGATAAAATACAATGAATGATTCATGTACCCTCCCAAAATGTCATGAAAACACCTAGTAATGTTTTATCTATCTTGTAAACCCCAGTTAATCATTGAAGTCCTCTCTCCACACTTATTTTTTATGATATTATAAAATATATTTATAGGATGGTAGGAATAGACAAAATAGACTTGTATCTTGACAAATTTATTTACAAGTTTTTTCATATATTCAATGTTATGGAAAATTATTAATACGGGCTAGGTGTAAGGGTAATTGGTAAATTAAATGTTTATTAACTCAAATTAATAGTGATTCTATTTATTTATATATTCGATAAGATTCCCAGAATATTCTATAATATGTTATACACAACTCTCACAAGAAATATATGATAGAAATAATGGGAAAATATTTGGCTCAGAAAATGTCTCAAGAATGAGAATAATGGTTTTTAAAAACTACTCATGGAAATTAATTTGAATAATTAAATTAGTCAATAAAAATTTCAAAATATCAAATCGGGCCAAATCCAAAAAAAATATTTACCTACAAAAAACATTCTCCAAAAAATCATGATTTTCTAAAACCAAAAATACATTTTTATATCTACTAATTAATTTCCCAATTTTACCCTTCAAATTTATTAAAAATTAAATTTTAATACATAGCATTAAATTATCCTAAGTAGTTTATGTATCTCAATTTAGTTTATCGAATTAAAAATCAATATAATATTGAAATTAGTAGTTTAAAATAATTAAAACAATTACATGTGGGGAATAACATTGAATTTTTTTCGAATTGAAATTCTTAATTAACTTTGAATGGTTCTTCAACATTGATTTGAATGTTCTACCTAAATCAGATTTATGATGTGAATGGGTTTCCAAAAAATGGATTTCACGTATAAATTGGGTTCACGGTGTGAATTTGTCTTATAGTTAGTTTTCATACTTCATTCCAGTGTCTTGATGATCCTAAAAAAATTAATAGGTGAAACTATATGGAATTAATAATGTAATTTGAAATGTTTTAGGGAGATTAAATGCATCTAAAAGAAAAAAATAATAAAAACGTAGGATTCCTCTCAAAAGATATATTATTTAACACAGTTGGATTGACCTTACCTACATCAGCTTCAACATACATGATGGATGATTAGAAAAATTTTACATGGTTAGGGTCCAAAAAGTTCTTACCACAAACTTATCTACATTGGTCAACACTTTCCCTTTTTATCTAAATAGATTAAATCTTCTAACAAGAATCACATTCTCAATCCCCATTGAGCTGGTCCACTATTTATTCTATAAACATAAAAAACTAAATTTAGGGTCATGTAACATCCATACCTTTAGGGATTTTTTTTCAAAATTGGTGCATTTGGTCACTCCTCCTATATAATTGCTATGATACATATTTCGCTTTCTTCTTTTTAGTTCCATTACTTTGAATGTACACTTGTAAGATAAAAAATATCTCATATATTTCTTCATTCTAAGAAATACCATCAATATTGGGTATTTTTTCTTCTCTTGACTCATCATCCTCTTTAGCATAACAGTTCCTCCTTTATATGTGTATGTCGAAACATATTTTCTCACAACCAACTCTCAAAATATGTTTCCACATTTTACATCAATCAGTTCCCTCCAAGAAGCTAAAAATGGTCTCCCTAGAAAGAGAGTTTTTGTATCCTCAACCATAAAAAAAAACTACAAAATAAAATGGGAAGTATAATTTTTTGAAATTGAATATGATGTTTTAAATTAATCCCTTGGGGTATTTTACTATAAAGTCTTCCAATTTGAGTGAAACTCTATTTTTATTCATCTATTCCAAACACAAGATCTTTAATGTTTTATATGTCCTAATATTTTTACTGGAACCTAAAAAAACAATCAATTATAAAATTTTGTAAAATTAATATGAATTAGAATTTAAAATAAACCTTCGACCTATTTTTTATTTGGTAAGTCCTCTGATATGACAACTGAACACACATGTATGAGTGGATGGGTGCTAATTTCCCCAAACATCTTCCTATTGGTCACTGTCTCTTTCGTATATTTTGAATTATTCAGCATGTTTACAAGAGACTAAACAAAATTAATTTTAATATGTACTTTTTAATGTGATTGAGAAATTTATCTTTTCTTGTGTAAATATTAACATGAGTTATTCTCTGTCGAAAAGGCATCCTCAACTTACAATATAGTGATTCTTCATTTTCTTCTTCAGCAGCCACTTTCTCATTGTTATTTTTCATCTTTTTAGTATATTTTTGAACTTTCGGTTCTTATTATTTCTTTCTTGATTCAATAGGGTCCTCTGTGAATTTTCCACTTCACAGATAAATTAATTTCAACTATACCATGAGATGCATTTTTGGATATCCTAGAAATACTCCTTTCAATATCTATCTAATCTATTTAGCGATCTAACCAACTTGAATCTCAATATTTTATAGCACGTCCTTCTGGATCATCTTTTATTACTTTATCTCTTTGATTCAACCCTATTTTATGATCATTATTGTGTCTAATCTCTCTCCCAATATATGGACTTGACCCATCAATTTAGTCCCTTGGGGTGCTTGTTGATGGTACCCGTATGGACTTTTTAGGTACACTTGTGTTGGTGTCTATCACACCATGGGCCCTTGAAATTGATTTTTCTATTATTATAAAATTAATTTTAATGTTAATAATAAGTATCTTGGGTGTTATAGAGAGACAAAATTATTTCCATATCAACTTTCATGGATTCCATTTTTTCCACCATCTAGTCATTATTGTTGTTCAAGTGGACTCATTTTCATTGTTTCCCTTTGTTTTCCCATTAGAATATGTTGCTTTTTGTTTTGTATAGTAGTTCATAGATTTAATATTTTGACTTATTCATTAGTGATCCTCTAGTGGATGTATCCAAAATTAACATATTTACCTATGACAAACCCTAATAATTTTTTTTATAATTTTTCCATATATCTATATAGTGATGAGGGAGTTTACAATTCATATCCTTGAAACATTCCCAAGAATAGTTGAGTGATTCATACTCAAAGTGAATAATGTTAATAATAATGACATGCATTACCATAAACATTAATGGTGTGATTAATCAATAGAGAAATATCCTTTCTATCTCATCCCATGTGGTGATGGAATGAGAGGGACAACATTGAATCAACTCAAAAGATATATCCATTTATAAAAGTATTGACAGTCAAAGTATTATCACATAACTTAAGACATTCATAAATTTCAAAGTTTCACAGATCTTGAGAAAACTTCCCAGATGTGTTTTCAGATATTCATGAGGTATTCTGGTGAATTTCATGTTGTTTGAGATCAACTAAATGACGGAATTTTTTAACTTAAAATGATTATCAATAATGGTGGGTGCCGAGATGCTTTGTTTCAATCTTGTGTTCGATGGCCACCTATAATTAGTGCGGGTAAATAGCCATGAATCTCTTTATATAACTCCTTCGTCAACTAATTATTGTTTTATTCCATCCATGGTTTCAGTTACTTTTCTTTTTAGGATTATTTTAGTGTTGGTATTATGGTCATTAATGTATTTTCCATTTTTTCAAGTATTTTAGTATTTCATTAAATGATTAAAAATTAAAATTACAGCACAAAATTATTTATGTAAAAAATATAAAATAAATCAAAAAAATAAAATTATTTATGGACATAAAAAACTAAAATTAATCTATTCCTATAAACAATGCTTGTTTTGACATCCCATATGGGAATTGTTGATTCTATATGGGGCTTACAAAAAATTATTTATTTATATTGACTTAGAAAGGTGTATTTAATTAATTAAAATGAATATAGAATATTGTTAGAATTTTGAACACATTGATACAATGCCAATAATTTATTAGGTTTTAAAATAAAAATTATTTTATTAAATTTATTAGATGAAAGATAGAAGATAAATATATATATGTAGGTGTTGAAGAAAATCTTGTGAAAGGGAAAAATGAGGGAATATTGGTTGTTTTCAAGTCAGGTTGAAGGAATCATGATGTTTTGTATTTTCATTAGTATGGTGTAGTTGGATTAAAACTGATTATTTAGTATTAGTTTCTAATTCAAGATGAGGTAGATTTAAGATTCATGAAATCCCCTCCTCACCCTATAAATCCACCTTTTCCATGATATGTTTATTTAGGGCATTGCAAATAAATTTTTTCTCGATACCATCTTAAAACATAATTAAAACCAATGACTAAAGGCACATATCAGAATTTGGGTAACTAGTTTTGATATCAAAACTCACTTTATAGATTCATCACAAAATGTTAATGATTTAGGAAGTTGAAAGATATTGTAAATTTTTAATTAAAATTACTTCGACCCTAATATGTGGCTGAAATAATGAAATTCAATCCAAAATCACCTACACACATCTTCTACATTACCCTAGATCAAGGTAGTAGTTACCTATCATCCTGTTTTGGAGAGGCTATAGAGGAAAGATAAAATAAAAATAAATCCTGACGAAAATGAAGCTAAAGTGTGGTGGAGAACCTTGTATAGTGAAGCTTCTCACCCCAAGATTTGGTCTCCAAATATATCCTAAATAGCAGTGCATAAGTATTTTTTTTGTCAAAATTGAGGGGGTTTGGGTTCATTTACATCACCATTAATATTTCTGATTATGAGGTTCATTTCTACCATGGTTTTTGATTGAAATCTTATGGATTAAATTATTAATTCAGTTCAAAACTCACATCAAAACATTCAAAACTAGTTTTGTCCAACCACTATAATGGAGTGATTGATGAATTAATTCCATGAGGTTTCATTCACTCCTATGAAATGGATCATTTCCTATTTTCCCTTCAAGTCCTAAAAACATTTCAAATCCTGTACTTCATTCAAAATGATAATTGTTAATTTTCAGTTCCAAAACATCATTTTTTCCTCAGTTCTTCAGTAATGACATTTAAAATTATTTTATATATAACTAATTCAATTAAAAGTTGTCATTTAGTTGAAATGTTTTTCTTTTTCTATCATTTTTTAAAATTTATTTTATCATAGAAAATTTTAATTGAAACATTAACTATATGGTAATAATTAATAATTAAATTATGAAAAAATCTAAGTACCTAATGCATTTATGGAAAATAAATGACATGATTATAAATTAAATATAATTACATTGAATAAATTGAGAATTTAAAAGTTATTCAAAAATTTATTACATAGTCTTCACATCTGGTTACAACTATGTAACTATGTTTTTAATGCTATAAATAATTATTTTTAATGTAATTTAATTTAGATCATTATTGGGTGACTACACAGTGTTTAATAACATGATAAACACCATGTTTCTTAATAATCATGTATCTAAGGTAAACACTTATGGACTCAGAGAATATCATGGATATATTACATGACATATAATAAAATACTACATGTCATGTGTTCTACTTTATGGGTGTCCACATAATGGGTAGATTGACTCGAAATTATCTTTAGAAATGGGAATTAAGTTCACATGATGTGTATACTAGCTACACAATGTGTGGTATGTTTTTCATATATCAACGTAACATGCTAATTGACCCAGAGTACTCTTCATACATGGGATTTAATGATTTACGTGATGTGTATGATGCGTAAAAACTATGTGTTTAACTAATGTCTCAATCTATAAGACTCACATAGTATAAACCATGCATTTAACAACATGTTTAGTATAAATTTATCTACAAAACTTCACAGACTACATGATGTGTACACCAGCTACACCCATGTAGTCTGAAAAACATTCTATCATATTGGCCTAGTCAAGACATAATGTACAATAAATGCACCATGATTCATAATTTAATGGAGAATCATGTATACCAAGATATTTCCAGGTGCAGAAAACAAGATAACACGTCGTGTACTCCCATTACATGACACATAACCCAATCTACTAGCCAAGATATTTAGAACCTCCCTGTATCACCTTTGATCATCCTTTTTCTATTCATTGTCCTTAAGAAAATTGGAATCTTAAATGAATAAAATTAATATGTCAACATCATGTTAATTATGATTTATATTAAAAATTAATTAAATAAAAGTGAAAAAAATCATAATCTTCTATAATGGATCAAAAATCAAATATTTATAATTTTAAATATTATGGAATTAATACCACCTGATGGTTATGGATACACTGAAAGAAATTATTGGGGATGATACCGACTCAACAAATTTCATATTCAATTGAATATTTCTGTATTGTAGAATATTTGAATGTCATGACCAATAAAAGTTTTCAAAGAATATTTACAATGAAATGCGACAGAACAAAGAGGAGATCATTTCATGTTATATTATTAATTAAATTAAATATTTAGGAAGTAAGAATTGATCATTCTTTGGATAATTCTTTTTTGGTGTTTCTGATCATCTGAAACTCTATTTTATTTACCATCATTTTGCTTACAGAATCTAATTGTGGAATATCTATAGTGGTGATATACACATCTTCATTTGATCTGCAAATATTTTTTATGTTTTTTGAGTAGTAGCACAATGGAAATATT